>BLBF01000010.1:27957603-28026356 GCA_015471245.1 Laticauda colubrina | reverse complement strand
GGGATAGCAGATACCGCAAAGGACGCAGCGGACGAGAAAATTTTCCATCCATTATTATCCGCTCTCAAAAGTGCCCTGAATTTGCATAAAGAGAACGGACAACAACGGAAAAGAATGGACGGGGTGAGGACGTAGCCAGGATGTAAAGCAGATGCTCCACGGAAGCCTAGTGGATGGAAGCGGATGGAAGCGGATGGCACATCCGCAGGGCTTCCAAGGGAGCACAGCGAAGCGGACGTGCAGTGGAAGGAGCAGATGCAGAGCGGATGACGCGGATGCATTACGGACACCATAGCGGATGCCTAGCGGATGCAAAGCATTCACTGCGCATGTGGGGAGGATGCATTGCGTCAGCCCCGCGGATATAAAAGGATGCACCTCGCAAGCAGGTCACCATTCAGAGGAAAGATCTGCTGCCAGACACAGCTCCAACCAACAACCATGGGGAAGAAGAGGAAGCCTATGCCATCTGCTGCCAACCCTGGCAAGAAGGACAGGGCCACCATCCCATCCCCTGGCCCTGACTCTGCTTCTGCTGGGGCTTCTGCTGCTCGGGCTGACTCTTCTGGTGCTGGGGCTTCTGCTGGTGCTGCTCCTGGTGCTGGGGCTTCTGCTGGTGCTTACTCTGCTGGCACTGTTCCTGGACCTGCTGGTACTCCTGGTCCTGCTGGTCCTGCTGGTAACGCTGGTGCTTACTCTGCTGCTGCTGATCCTGGTGCTGCTGGTGCTTACTCTGCTGCTGCTGATCCTGATCCTGCTGGTGCTGCTGGTCCTGCTGGTGCTGCTGGTGCTCCTGGTACTGCTGGTGCTGCTGGTGCTGCTGGTGCTGTTGGTCCTGCTGATGCTGCTGGTCCTGCTGGTGCTGCTGGTCCTGCTACCGTTGTTGTTCCTGCTGCTGCTGCTGGTGGTGTGGTGGAGCAGCCCCTAGAACCTCGAAGCCCCTCTGATGAGGGCCCAGATAGCCCTGCCAGAGGGAGGAAGAGGCATACGTGAGAACGGGAGAGGAGGCAATACTCCATCGAAGAGAAACATGAGGATGAGGTACTCGAATGACTGAGGGAGAACGAGTACCTATGGCAGAAGGGACACAGGCTCTATCGAGACACCAAGAGGAAGCAGGCTGCTTGGAGAGAGAAGGCGGGGAGCCTGGGCTACACTTCGGAGGTCCTCCTAGGGTGGTGGAAGCACAGGCACACCTGGTATGGGAAGCTGCACCTCAAGAAATCTGGCCAGGCCACAGTCAAGCTGACCGACTGGGAGACCTATGTGATGGCCAAGTGCAGCTTCTTGAAGGGTGAGATCCACCACCGAGGATCAGCCCCTCTGACAACCCTTTCTCTCAGGCAGCCCACAGAGAGCCAGTCCTCTTCTGGCCAAGAGTCAGCTCCTGTGTCCAGGCAGGTATCTGTGGAGCATCCCCATGAAGGAGATCCCCCCGACAGCTGCACTCCCTGTGGCAGAGCACATGGAGGACCCCCTGACACAGTGGGAGAAATGAGAGGGCAGTCCCACCAGAGACCAACCCAGCTCCACCTCCACAGAAAGCAGGCAGAGAGCCATACCAGAGGGGCAGAGCCACACTGTCCTGCTGGACATCAGGGACACCATCAAGGGCAGCGTAGATCTCCTCTCTCAGCTGGTACACACCGACATACCATCCTCAAACCGTGAGCCATTCCTTACCTACGTCAAGCAGACCCTCATGGACATGTCCGAATCACAGTACAAGGTGATAAAGGAGAGGATCACCGGTCTTCTGCACAACCCTCCAGGCCCAGCTGAACCTGCTCCGACCCAGTCAAGGTCTGCTCCTCCACCCCAGGTGATGTCACTGCCCTTCCAAGGCTTTCCACAGGCCCTCACCAACCAAGGCTACGGCTACCAGGAGTTCCAGCAGCACAGGCATCCCTTCCCAGTCCAGGCACAGGTTCATCGAACACCACCAATGCCACCGATGCCACAGATGCCACCCACACCACAGATACCACCCATGCCACAGATGCCACCCATGCCACTGATGCCACCCATGCCGCACCTCGGTCACCTGCAGACCAGACAGCCCCATTACACTCCTCCTTCCTCCACCCCACAGCCAAGCCCGGCCTAAGAATATCTGTCATCGGTCTTGGGACTGACACTCCATGTCATGCAGGAAGGGGCTCTCAACATCACAGGACTGAGCCAGTTCTCTGAGAGCTTCCTCCACATACCATCCCCTGTCGTCCTCTCGGGGCCAGGCACCCCAATGGTGCCTCATACCAGCACTCCAGCAGCAGCCACCTCCACAGCACCTGGACCCTTCACCCCTGAGACTATGGGCACGCCTCAGAGTAACTGAGAAAAGTGCCAGAGACTGGGTTGCTTCCTGTTGACTTTATCTTTGCTTGGGACACTTTACTTGGGTCATTTTGCTTTTACAGTTTGTGATTAATAAAGTTTATCTTTGCTTCACACACTTGGTTCAGTTCTTTTAGTCAATAAAGTCTTGGTGGAAACTTTTAGAAATGGTTTAAGCCTTTGCATGCTTGTGGGGGGGGGGTAAGGATAGCAGTGGGATGGGCAGGGATACTTTTGGGATGGGTAATAGTTGTGGGACGGGTTAGGATAGCAGTGGGATGGGCAATAGCTGTGGGATAGATAAACCTCCAGTGCAAGCATAGTGGGACTGTATGGTCCACCATCCCAGCTGCCACACCTATGGCCCTTTATTATCAATAATAATGTAATCATTCATCCACACATTTAAACATAAACACAACTCTTTATTAAATGCCCTGTTCATTGTCGGGCCACTCAACATACATGGCCCAATCTTATCAGTGTGATGAGACAGGCTGACGGAAGCATCCATTTAACATCTACCATCCTTTCTTGCCACTCCACTGCTCCAGCTGGGGAGTTGCACTAGTGTTCCAGGAGATTGTGCTGCTTCTTCCCTTCACATGAAGCTCTGTTGGGGCCTTGCACATCCACAGTATCTATCAGGTTTCGCCCTTGCCCATGTCCCCATTGCCTTGTTGACGGTCCTCAAGCCTGTTCTGCAAGACTGGGTAGCGGGTGCGCATGAGATTGTGCAGGATGCAGGAAGCTTCCAAGATGTTCCTCATGGTCTCTAGGTGATGCTGCATGGTGGTGAAAAGTACCTGGAACCTGTTGGCCAGGATGCCAAAGGCGTTCTCCACCACCCACCTTGCCCTAGACAGCTTGTAGTTGAAGATCCTCTCTTCACGGGTGAGGCCTCTGGAAGTGTAGGGCTTCATGAGGTAGATTCTGAGGGAGAAGGCGTCATCCCCCACGATGAAGTAGGGCACATCTTGCGTGTCATTGGGCAGGGGGTCTGGATCTGGGAAGCCCATGATGAGGTTGTGTTCCAGCCCCTCCTTGAGGTGACTGGAATTGTATACCTGGGCATCTGAAGATGAGCCGTTGCCTGAAGCATCGATGTACATGAACTTGTAGTCAGTATCAACCATGGTGAAGAGGATGATGCTGAAGAAGCTCTTGTAGTTGTGATAAGTGGACCCTGAGTTGGCTGGCGCTTTGCAGGCCACGTGCTTGCCATCTATGGCTCCAACAGTGTGGAGGAAGTTCCACTTCTGATACCACTGCTCTGAAAACTTTCTTCCATCCTTCTTCAGTGAAGGGGCACTGGAGGAGCTCCTCCAGGTATTCTTCGATGATGGCCTGCACCACTTCTCTGACCACAATGCTGATGGTGTTGTGTGGCACCCTCCAGGCATACTGCATGCTGCGATACGTGGTCCTGGAGGCCAGGTGGCGCAGAGTCAGTGCCACCTTCAGCCCAGGGTCCAGGCTGGGCCAGAAGGTGGTGCTCTGCTTGGTCAACCTTGGTCTCAGCCTCTCCAGAACTTCATCAAACATGGCTGGCGGCATCCTCATGAAGTTCTGGAATGCACGAGAGTCTTCGTTCCTCAGCTCCACCATCAGCTTGTTATAGAGTCCATACTCTGCTCTTCTTACGATCCATCTTCGGACCCAGACACTTCTTGGACGCCTCCTTTTCTTTGCGTAGAACAGGTGAAACAGCCTGTAGAGGGCTTCGCACTGTTGTAGAATGATGGCGGCTACCAAAAGGAGTGTGTGCCGATCCATGGTGGAGATGACTGGATGCTGTGGAAGAGCAAGAGCCAGATAAAGGCTGAAGAGGTCTGCACTGCAGGACTGCTGGAGTGAAAGTGAGATCCAGGTGATTTCTCCCCCTTTTTATAGGAAATATAGGTTTTCCACTAGATGTCCTTTTGCATCCTCTAGACATCCTGCAGACATCCTAAATATCTGAGATACGTCCCCTACATGAACGTTTTTTCCATTTTAATGCTTTGTATGAGAGCTGCATCCACTTTCATCCTTTCTATGTCCATGCTACTAACACTGCATGTCCATTCCGCATCCGTTTCACTTCCTCCCTGTGTCCGTTTTCCGTTTGAGCGGATGTGAGTTGCGCGGATGTGCAGCAGATGCCTAGTGGATATAGCGGACGCGTAACGGATGATGAACGACATATAACGGATGTTCCCCGTATGCATAGTGGATGTAGAATGGACGCGTTGGATACATTTTCCGCTCAAAAAGTTTTGTGCAGCTCAAAACTTTTTGAGCAGATGAAATCTTTGTAGACGGATGCTGGACGGATAGAGAATATGAAAAACGGACGCAGTGAGTACAGAATGGATGCATCACATTAACCAACAGATGGCAAGTGTTTCTCTCCATTTTCCATTCTCTTTCCATCCGTTGGTGCTGTGTGACAGGGGGTTAAGTACATGATAGTAAGAGATTATCATGTTTACTGATCAGATTGTGAAATGCATAGAGGAGGTAGTGTTGCTGTCTTCTATAAAAAGTCCGTACATCTAAAAAACTTCCAAGTTACTCAGGAGCTTGCTATTCCTGAGACTATCATCTGTGAACTGTCCTTAAAATATCACATTTCTGTCCTTACTATGTTACAAAGCCCTTAATTATGACATCGAATATGCATACAAGCTAAATACACTACTGTCATGGGCAGCATCCTGCCCACATGTTTTTATCTTTCTTGGTGACTTCAATTTACCACATATTAACTGGACCCTTAACAAATGTACAACTGAACCCACATATGCAACCTTATGCAATGCAGTAACAAATCTGGGACTAGAAAAATTAGTAACCAATAACACTAGACTTAACAACTGACTCGATCTCATCTTCTGCAATAGTTTGAATTCAATTTATGGAATACAAATTAAAGAACCTTTTCTAACAGTGACCACAACATGATTGACTTTTGTCTCAACATTCATCCACACAAAAATCATCACAATTTTGGAATCCCCAATTATAACTTCAAAAAAGGCAACTATTATCTTATAAACAATGATCTCTCATCCCTTGATTGGCAATTTCTATTCACCAGATGCAATACTCTAGAAGACCATTACGTCATATTTTTACTTTTTTCTGGTAATATTACACTAATAACTAGAGCATACAAAACATTTGTTAGACCAATACTCGAATACAGCTCATCAGTCTGGAACCCACATTATTTTTTTTTATATTAACACAGTTTAGAAAGTCCAGAAATATTTCACAAGAAGAGTTCTCCACTCCTCTACTCATTGCAGAATACCTTATGCCACCAGACTCGAAATTTTAGACCTACAAAACCTAGAACTACGTCGCCTTCGGTCTGATCTAAGTATAGTATATAAAATCATACATTGCGATGTCCTACCTGTCAATGAATACTTCAGCTTCAACCTTAACAACACAAGAGCAAACAATAGATACAAACTCAATTGCACCAAACTTGATTGCAAGAAATATGACTTCAGCAACAGAGTGGTCAGTGTCTGGAATACTCTATCTGACTCTGTGGTTTCTTCCCCAAACCCCAAAAACTTTAACCTTAGACTGTCTACTATTGACCTCACCCCTTTCCTAAGAGGTCTGTAGGGGGCGTGCATAAGCGTACCAATGTGCTTACCGTCCCTGTCCTAGTGTTTCTTTTATTTTTCTTATATGTATCCATGTATTCTTAACTATGTTTTTACTTATACCCATTATCTTGTAAGCAATTGACATAAATAAATAAATAAGTGTACACAGTTCAAGTGAACTTTGCAGAGAAGCATTGCATCCCAGAAATGTATAATCTTCTGTTTGATTAGTAGAAAAGTAACAAAGTTGGCAACCATTTATTTATTTATCCAATTGAGCCACCCATCTCACAAACCAATTGCTCTGGGCAGCATACAACAGGGCTAGAAAAAATATTAGCGACATTAGTCTCCCCTAATCTCCAGAAGTGGAGAAAATGACAGTAGATAATGAAATAAATAAAGGAAGAGAGAACAGCATGGAACTAGCTAGTGGAAAATAAAAGACACAGAAGAGGGAAAAAACACTCTCCAGGAAGAATGATGAAGTAAGATTCATTGAGAAGAAAAATATGTTTGGCAGCACCACAGAAGATCAAAATGAAATCAATGTCACAAAATGGTGCCATATTCTGCAGAAACACTTGACCAATTTCAGAGGCACGTGAGGGAATTCCTGGAAAAGGATCTGTTTTACAATTATGGGAAGCAAAGTACACAGCTTATTCTGAAATGTAACAGCCTTACAAAATCACTTGCCCTTCAACTAGCAGAAAGAGTTAAAATAATGCATGGATCTTTGGTATCCAGACCATGACTGATCATGGAGTTTCTCAACTTTCCTCAGCACAAACTGAAAGCAAGAGGGTCATTGTGGTATATTAGCTGAAATTAAGAAATTGTCTAGACACCATGGCTCAGGAATTGGAGATCAAAAATAAACACTAAAAAACAAGATGAAAGACACAGTAATAAAATTGTACATGCACTGATGTTGCAAATATGTACAAGGGGACAAGGCTTGGATCATATTACCAAATGTAGATCTCTTATACAAACAATCTCTGATTTCTCTGATTTCCCATTTGCATTGACTTGGATTGTCTATCCTCTTACTTGCCCATCCAGCTGTATCCTTAGCAACTTCTAACCATGTTTAATATGCTGCTACTCTGACAAGATGAAAGAGTGTACTCACCAAAAACTTCAACTGGGAGGTATCCTGGCTTGTTTCATGAAGCTCTTGGAGTGCAAATAGATTGCATTTTTACCATTATGAATTGTTACCATTTGCTGCTCTTGCTCATATATGGTAAACATACTGTGTGCCACAGAAATCATGGATTACATAAAATAAAAGGACTCCATACATCACAATGAGCAGGCTCTCGGAACAGTGTCCCAAACTTGCAGAAAGCTCTTTACATGTGTGTGAAACAGCAAAGCCATGGTGCATAACAGTATAACCACTTGCAGTGAAAGGCACATGGGTCACTTGTGTTGCCTTTGTTCTGCTGAGAACTTAGAATAACTTTATTGTAACTTTGAATGTACACTAATCAGCATACATTCATTGTATACACCTATATACATAAAGGGTCATCACCTCAATATATACTATATAAATATGACAAAATAAATATTCATATACCTACATATATTATATGACACAGAGAAACAACACAGTCTAGTTCAGATGTATACATGTACATGGAGAGAAAAACTATCTTGTGAGTTTACCAGACCTGATGGCATAAGGAACAAAGCCGTTACAGAATCTGGTAGTTCTCCTAAAAATACTTTGAAACCTCCTCCCAGATGAGAGCAACAGAAACAGACTGTAAAGTGGCTGTGTGGGGTCTCTAATAGTGCTTTGAGCTCTAAGCACATAGCGCTTATAAGCAGTATCCTGAATAACAAGAAGCGAGCTTCCAATAATCTTCTTGGCTGTCCTTACCATTCTCTGTATTAACTTTCTATCCGATGCATTGCTGCCACCAAACCAAATAGTGATGCTATTTGGTTCTAATTGTGTATAGAACTTGGTAGACTCCAAATATCTCAAACTGATTGGCCGAATAGGCTGTTCTCGGATTGGTCAGTTAAGCACCATTCCGATTGGCCCGCCTGATGGTGGGAACACTTGAACAACTGTCATTGGACACAAGCCACAAGCAAGCTGCTATAAGAAGGGCTGCTGCAGCTTGGATAAATGTTCCGTTACAAGTCACTATACTGTTTTAAAAAGAGCTATTTGTTGGAACCCGGTCTTGCGCACCTTATTTCCAAATGGAACACTGGCGATGAGGATGGGATCATCCTAGAAGAGCGAGACCAAAGCACGCGGCAACCAAAACCGAGTGACCGAGATGGCCAGTAACAATGCACCGCCCGCACCGTTCAACCCAGTCGAAGAAGATAGGGAGTCGTACATTGACTGCTTTCTGATGTTCTTAGAAAGCAACAAGCTACAGGAGATAACTGACCAGAGGAAGAGAGCTGTATTCCTCACGCACTGTGGGCCAGCCATTTTCAAAATGGCCAAGGCGCTAGCTAAACCGAGAGACATTAAGCAGATGGCATGGCCTGAACTGAACAGAATGCTACGAGCCCATTACGTGCCTGTGGTCTCCAACCTGATCAAAAGGCACAAATTTTATAAACAAGACCAAAGGGAAGATGAGAGCATCAGGGATTTCATAGCAGCCCTAAGACACATCGGAGGAGCCTGCGAGTTCCTGAACATGGACAAGGCCATGAGAGACCGCGTGGTCCTCAGATTGAAGGATGCTACACTCCAAAGCAAGCTGCTAAACAGACCGAATATCACAGTGGCCGAGGCTATCGCAGAAGCCATTGCTGCTGAAGCAGCCAAGAAATCCGCAGCCACTATGCTCCAGATGAACTCCATTCCAGATCCGCCAAATCAACCCAGAGAAAAGAGGGCAGAAGGAAGCAAGAAACAGCCCACAGCGACTGCCTAACATGAAGATCTTGACTCCCCGAGCAACACTGACGATGACAATGAAGACATACATAGGCTTCAGTCGGAAAGAAAATGGCGGGAAAAAGGAAGAAGCAGGTGAGAATTCCAGTGTGCTGGATGCAGAGGAAATCACCCGCATTCAGAATGCAGGTTCTTAGATGCCATTTGCAGATGTTGTGAAAAACGGGGAGACATTGCAAGGGTCTGCCAGAACAAAAAGAGCTATTGTCCAAAAAGATGCAGTGGCACCCTCTCCCCCAGAAACGAAGAGAGACAAGCTGGAAGCAGATGGAGCTGAGAGAGCAGAAACCGGCGAACGAATGAAAGAGAAGAAACACACCAAACAATAATCATCGAAAATGCCAGGACAGCAAACACAAAAAAGGTCCGGATAAATGTGAAAATTGAAGGAAAGCCCTGTGAGATGGAAGTAGACTCGGGATCATACCTGTCAATGGTATCTTGGAACACTATCAGAAACCTGATACCAGACATCAAGCAAAGAGAACTGGAACAGCAAAAATTGATATTAAAAGACTACCAGGGAAACCGAATCCCGGCAGTGGGCCTTGGACATTTCCTAGTAGAATTTAAAAACCACGCTGAAGTGCTGCCTCTGGCAATCGTTGGCCATGATCACCCTAGCCTGCTGGGAATCAAATGGTTCACGCCTCTGGGAATCGGAGTGACCGGGATCAACAGCATTGTTGCGGCCAACTGGGAAGAGATCCTGCTGGAAGAGTTCCGGGATGTATTTGATGGGACCCTAGGCAAGTACAAGGGGACCTTGTATCATTCAGCCTAGACCCAAAGGTAGCTCCCATCAGGCTCAAAGCCAGACGTGTTCCCTTTGCCTTAAAGCCAAAAATAGATGAGCAGCTTAACAAACTCATCGCACAAGGGGTGTCAGAGCCAATCGACCATGCCAGGTGGAAAACACCCATTGTGACTCCTGTCAAACCAGATGGGTCAGTGTGCATCTGTGGAGACTATAAGGCAACCCTAAATCATGCACTCCAACAAAGCGTGTACCCAGTACTGGTAGTGCAACACCTATTGCACTCATTAGGGAGAGGAAATTTTTTTGCGAAACTTGATCTCGCACAAGCATATCAACAGCTACCAGTTGACCCCAAGACTGCAGAGGCACAGATTATAGTCACGTACAGAGGGGCATTCAAGTGCAACCGACTTCAATTTGATAATAGCTTTGCCCCAGGCGTCTTCCAAAGCCTCATGGAGCACCTTCTAAATGGAATCAAAGGAGTCATCCCCTATTTTGATGATGTATTAGTATCAGCAAAAAATGCACAACAATTTGAAAATAGACTAAAAGAAGTTTTGCGAAGATTTAGAGAAGCAGGGCTTAAAGTCAAAAGAGAAAAATGTAAACTAGCCACCGATCAGGTTGAATTTTTAGGCTACCTTATCGATGAGCAAGGGATACACCCCACTGAAAAGAAGATAAAGGCAATCAAAGACGCACCCAGACCTAAGAACAAAACTGACTTACAAGCATTCTTAGGTCTCATTAATTTCTACAATGTCTTCCTGCCCAAAAAAGCAACTGTAGCAGAACCTTTACATCGACTGTTAGATAAAAAAAACTGTCTGGAAATGGGGTCACCAGGAACAAGCAGCATTCCAGAACATTAAGGACTTATTAACTTCAAACACCATTTTGATTCAGTACAGCAACACTTTGCCATTGATGGTCACCTGTGATGCATCGCCTTTTGGAATCGGCACCATCCTGGGTCACAACCTACCAGACGGCAGAGAGGCACCAATCGCCTTCTATTCCAAAACACTGTCAAAATCTGAAAGGAACTACAGCCAACTCGACTGAGAAGCCCTCACAATCATTGCAGGCATGAAAAGATTCCACAAATATCTATATGGTAGGACGTTTTCAATTATCACTGACCACAAACCCCTGCTAGGGATCCTAGCAGGAAACAAACCAACCCCAAACATTCTGTCGCCAGGAATGATGAGGTGATCAGAATTCCTCGCTGCATACTATTACACACTCATCCATTGCCCAGGAAAGACCATCACCCATGCGGATACCTTGAGCTGTTCCCCACTGCCCGACATAGAAGGCGATCCAGCTCACACCATCTCCACTCTCCAAATCAAGTCATGGCCGAATCTGCCACTAACTATAGCAGATGTTGCTAAAGCTATCACGAAAGACCCACTAACAGCTCAAATCCTGCATTGGGTAGGTAAAGGCTGGCTGGACGAGAATAGAGGTGAGACTTTTAAATCTTTTCACAACCGACAGACTGAACTGTCTATTGAAAAAGGCTGTATACTGTGGAGGGATAGGTGGTAATCCCAAAAAAGTTACTGGAAGAAGTGTTGTGCATGTTGCACGAGGGACACCCGGGTATAGTCAAAATGAAAGCCCTGGCCAGGAGTTACATCTGGTGGCCAGGGCTGGACAAAGACATTGAATGATGGGTGGTAACATGCCATGACTGCCAAAAATCAAGGCCTACCCCCCCACTGGCACCAGTCATGGAATGGGAAACTCCCAGAGGCCCATGGTCGAGACTGCATATTGACTTTGCTGGGCCAACAAAAGGGAACACCTATTTTGTAATCATTGACGCCTACTCGAACTGGTTAGAGGTTATCCTTATGGCGTCCACTACTACGGAAGCAATCATAAAACAGTTAAACAAACTTTTTGCCACACATGGTCTGCCAGATGTAGTAGTCTCGGACAATGGGCCCCAGTTTACTGCTTTAGCTTTTGAGCAATACTTGGGCATCCGACATGCCTTGACAGCGCCAGCTCATCCAGCTTCTAATGGACGGGCTGAACGCATGGTTCGTTATACTAAGGAGGCCCTAGAAAAAATGGACACGGGGGGCATCCAAGATAAACTTAACAAACTATTAACTATTCAACATATCACCTCTAGTACAACCACTAACAAAAGCCCAGCAGAACTCCTCATGGGTAGAAAATTATGTTCCTACCTTAATAGACGGCACCCCACCTATATGTGTGACAAACCCCCTGACTCTTCCAGTAAATATTGCTCCTTTGATATCGGCGATTTAGTCTACACGAAGAACCTTACCGGGGACCCATTATGGCTTCCAGCCACAGTTACCCAAATTACAGGGCCCCAGTCATACCGACTTGCACTAGATGACGGCAGAACATGGAAGTGGCACATCGACCAGCTTTGCTCTCAAACATTGGAACGCAACACTACACCACTGCCGCATACACTAATAAACGAGCCAAAAACAATGGAGGAGGGGGGGAAACATAAAATAATAAAAAAGGGAGAGACGAACCTCCAATAACATGAGAACAATCACTACACAAACCCGAACTAGAATCCCAAATGAAACAAAAAGAGCGCTTACCCATAGACGACCTCCAGAGAAGAAGTACGGGAGCAGGAGAATGAGGCGAGGCCTTCCTGGAAGGAGACAGCCAGGCCAGCTCGACCAGCCCGGACAAACTAGGAGGGAGCAGCGGAGCCACCTCAACCAGCCCGAGAAACTCAGGCCGGAGTGGCAAGGCTGACTCACCTTTCCAGGAGGTTCCATGGAGAAGACATGGAGAGAAAGCGATCCTGTCCGAACCGTTTAAGCACCACACTGAGACTGAGCTGCGCAGGTCAACTAGGACCCGCAAAAGCCCTACTACCTGCGTGACTACGTTACGCACATTGGACGAAACCAAAGGGGGAGGGGTGTTGTGTATAGAACTTGGTAGACTCCAAATATCTTAAACTGATTGGCCAAATAGGCCATTCTCGGATTGGTCAGTTAAGCGCCATTCCGATTGGCCCGCCTAATGGCGGGAACACTTGAACAACTGTCATTGGCCACAAGCCGCGAGCAAGCCGCTATAAGAAGGGCTGCCGCAGCTTGGGTAAATATTCCGTTACAAGTCACTACACTGTTTTAATAAAGAGCTGTTTGCTGGAACCAGGTCTCGTGCACCTTATTTCCAAACGGAACAGATGCAGTTTGTTAAAACACTTTCAATTGTGTCTCTGGAGAAAGTGGCCAGGGCAGGAGGAGAAAAATGTGCTCTTCCCATCTGAGGCAGGAAATGCAGATGCTGATGTGTACACTTCAATAAGGATGTCGCGTAGAGAAACTGATTCAGATTGTTAGTTGTCTGCTCTAGAACTCAGGTTTTTTTTCCTTAACATACCATGACTTCAGTTGTTTCAAATACATGTGGGTAGGTTCATCATTTTATATCATAGTGTGCTCTTGGGGTGAAACAGTGAAAAACTCATCTCTTCCAGAGAAAGGAGATGCTGCTGCTTGCTCTCTTCTCATGGCTTGGCCTTTTCTGTGATGGGTTTCCTCCTCCTCACCAGACTTGCATTTGGGCAATAACTATCCAACTTTTGTCCCTGGATCTTAGTTTATAGCTAGTCTCTTAAGTGACATGCAGAACAGCAAGCAGAGATTAGAAAAGCAATATAAGAAGAAAAAGTTTTTTGATGTGAAGAAATTTTATAGAAGATATTCCACTTTCAAGGGAATCTATATTTCAGTTTAATAGCTGTGGTTAATTTGTCAGCAAATAAATCCTTAAAGCTAATGTTGTCCCATAACTGCACCTATAATGAAAAAAAAAACAATTCCCCCCCCACAAATGAAATCGATCAAAATAATGCTGCATCATCAGGTAGAGTTATTGCAATAATATGCTAGAATCAGAGAAAGAGATTCACGTTCTGTCTAGCTGGACATTCCTGTATTATCAGTTAAGAGAACAGCCTTCTTTCCATTTCACACAGGAGCTATGAGAAAGTCTCTGCCTTAGGAACCTAGGAGATAATTGAATTCTGAAGGAAAAAAATGATTCAGTCTCTGTGACATTATCCTATCCTCTTTCAAAAAATCTTGGTAAAGAAATTCTGAAAGAGTTTTGCTTTCTGAGGAGTGAAATGGCCAAGAACAGTTAATGGAATGGCAGATGTGTGAGTAGAAAGCTATGCTAATCTATGAAAGCCTACGGTCAGGAGGATTCTGCCAGAATCTTTTCAGACGCCTCTCTCAAATTTCATTTAAAGGCCTGTTTGTGATTTGTTTATTTAAGAAAAATTATATGGCCATTCAACTCACTCTCAGTGATTCCAGGTGGCCTTCAAATATGAAAACCCAATTAATGTCTTCGTGATTCCTTGCTATCAGTTCATGGGTTTTTACCATCATTTTCTGCATCATGGCAAGTGTTGACTGTACTGTCTGCAAACTTTGGGCAGAACTTGTCTTTTCCACCAGTAACATTGCGTCGATCGATCTTTGTCCCAGAGGTGAAGAGGTCATTGTTGTAGATTTCTTCCCTGTTTTTACATTTGTAGTTATTGTTGGCATTTTAACTTTTTGTAAAAGCCCTCTCCAATCCACCATCAACTATCCTAGTAGAGTTATATTGTCTTCTCCTTTAAATACAGTATACGTATTTATACACATAAATATATTTATACAGTATACGTATTTATACATATTGTTAAATAAGAGTTTTCTATTATAGATAGTCCCAGACAGATCTTATTTCTATTTCTTAGCTGGTCAAATATTCTAAGGTTTAGAGAGTTAAATATTAATCCAATATATATTTAGTTAATCCACTATAAATACAAGTAAATAGATAACCCAACCTGCAACTAGTCAAATGGGCTCCATCCCATTCTGAAATTCCCCAGGCCTGTTGGTAAAATCAGCTCTTCAGGGCTTTTATAAAGAGTGTCAAATACGATTTCCTGAACTATTTAGCATACTGTGGCCTGAGCATCTCCTCTATGTTTTATGTACTGGTGTACTTGCTCATTGGTGTAATGTGCAACAAATTGTATCGAAGACTTCGCATTAGTTAGTTATCATTTTTGTATCATTTAAGATTAAAAAATAAACTAAAAGTTCATCTATATTGGTAGGAGAAAATGGCAGATTCTGGAATAATTAAAAGCGAATTATTAGCACAATCAAGGATTAGCCACCACAGAATCTATATGTGTTACATGAATTGTTATGTCCTAAAAATAGTAATAGTGGCTTGGAGTCACATTCCTTTGTATAATAAATCTGTACAATTCCATGTTAATGTTTGAGATTTTGGAATTAACTCTGGAGGTTATATGGATATGCCTCAGCACAGGATAATTCTCATGGCACAATATTTTGGTTCTTCCCTGCTTTGAGAAGAATAAACCTTTAATCTTCCTGATATGGATGACTGCAGTCTTGGAACTTTTCCGAACGAGGGCAAGAGAGATCAGTCTAGGCAGCATAACCAATTTTGCTTTTATTAAACACACAGCTGAGAGCAAGAGGAATATTTTATGCAAACAGCGTTTTGCATTGAGTGTTTTGAAGCCTGAAGGGTTTCCATTTGCTTGACCTAATGCAAATGGCAATACTGTACATTATTTTTTGGGAAAAGAAGGAGAAGGAAAATGAAGGGATTGTAAAAACTGAGGAAGTTTTTCTGTCCTCTCATAGCCATACGTTCCATTTCACTACTTCTGAACTGAACTTCAAGGGGGAGAAAGAGGGAGAACATAAGATAACATGGGAAGTATGGATACTGTCTCGGAAGAAAACCACCAGACATTTTCATTAGTTATAGGAGCAGAAAATCCAGTCAAACGGAGTATCCCAAACACTATGTTAAAAGTTAAAAGTTCCCCACAGAAGACAGATAACATTGTGTAAAACAGAAGGACACAATAATTTAACATCTATATCAGAGGTGGTATTCAGCAGGTTCTGACCAGTTCTGGAGAACCAGTAGCAGAAATTTTGAGTAGTTCTGAGAACCGGCAAATACCAGAACAGGGCTCTGACTGGCCCTGCCCACATCTATTCTCTGCTTTCCGAGTTCCAGCTGATCACCTGGGTCTTCTTTTATTTCCCTGTATAGGAGAACAGAGCTGGAAAGCAGGTTGGTAGGGTGTGGAGGGAATGGAGATTTTACAGTATCTTTCCCCCGGAGTGGAGAGGGAATGGGAATTTTACAGTATCCTTCCTTTGCCACACACACCAAGCCATGCCACACCCACCAAGCCATGCCCAGAGAACCGGTAGTAAAAAAATTTGAATCCAACCACTGATCTATAGTCTCTGCTTTGGGACCTTAAGGCAGGGATCACCAGTCGATGGATTGAACCGCAGCCCATTCCCCACAGATCAGTCTGTGCTCCGTGCTCTCCATACATGCTGTTAGGGATAACATTGTTTACCCTAACTGGTTTAGGTGAAATAATAACTATGAATCATAGTTGGTGTATGTTAAAGTGTCTGCAGCTTTAACTGAGGGAGTGGTTATGAAAACACTATAAGAAGCAAGACTACAGCTTGCTCTCACTCTGGCTTTGATGATCCCTGATTACTGCTTGGAATCAAGACTGCATTGCTCGAACGGGAGAGACAACAAAGGACTGATTTGTAAGTGAACTGACATAGGATATTCTACATGGACTTTGCTAACTGAATATCCCTGAATGGACTGACTACATGATACATGACTATTGGACTGTTATTTGACTATGCTATGAACTTATAATGGAATAAACTATATTCTTGATAGCACAAGCGTATCTGTTATTTTTACTGTATGTTAATAAACATACAAGCTTAGCTCACTCATTTATCTGTGTGCCTATCTGACTAACGCTGCACATTCTGTTTAGCTTGTCTACCTAACCCTGGTTGGGGAACCCAGGCTTAACACATGCAAATGAAGTTTCATAAACTCACTGCTAATATGGAATGCTTGAAAATATGTTTGAAACAGAGATATTTGCTACGTGTTACAAATACATTTTATGTACCATAGGTAGATTTGAATTATTAATAATCTGATTATATCGAGCAAGCACATTTATGTAGCTGAACTCCACACTTTTTCGAGTATTTGCTGAACAAATGAATATTCCATTGATTTCCATTGTGTTATTTGTAACTAAACAGAAAGATAAATAGGAGTTTACTGGGTCTGAAAGCAAGCATATGTACTCTAAGCAGCATTCACTAATTTAAATTTTAGTTTATAACAACTTTGGGTCATTTTTTTTTGTAGTTTGTAACAACTTTGGCCCAGTTTTGATTCATGCCTTAGACTACATAATGCACTTCATAAATCTACACATTATACTATATTTCTCAGGAGGGGACAATCCTTTGCATGAAGGAAAACCTAACCAAAGATGCTATGATGTTAATGTTTACATTGCAGTGGAACTGAAAGTAAGTGGCAAAACCGGCTTGAATTAAATTACAGTGGAATTGCACTTTAAAGAATAGCAAGAAATAGCAAATTCAATCACCCATCCTTAGTGTGACAAGCATGGTGCTATCGTTGCAATGTCTCAAATTAAACAATGGAAGTTCAAAGCCCATTGCACATGGAAAACTGCTTCCTCCGAGACTCTGCCAGTAAAAAGAAAAAAGAGAAATACAATGGAAGTAATTGCTAAATTGTGCATACAAATAAATACTACCATTTAATCTGAAAATCAAAATATTTCTAGATCCCATTCAAAATCTGGTAAGAATTAAACTGTGTTACTGAACAATTACAAGAACATGACTACTGTGTACAAGAGGCATTCAGTTGATGGAGCAGAAAGTAATGCCTGTCATCTATATACTACTAAACTCTTAGTGTCTATTTGATTGTTTGCAACCTTCAATTGGAGGAAACAATGCATTGCAGGGACATAATTTTTGAATCAACATATCTCAACCTTCTAATTTACAGAATACAATCAGTAAGAGACTTCACAAACCAGTCTGCACTATGGTTCTTCAAGAATTGATACTAGTAAGAGGACTAACCTCAGAGCTGTGACATAAATATTGGTGGAAGTTAACTCCACATCCTAAAACTTATTAACGATTTTACTCATATATTTTGAATGATTTTACTGGAACAGGATGACTCCACCACTCAAGGAGGAAGATGTAGCATTGATACATGGCATCCTTTGGTGATGCAAAATTTCTATTTGGAAATACAACAGACTTCTTAGTTTTGTAAAATGAGAATCATAGACCATTTTCCTACAAAGAAAGAACACTCATATTAGTTTTTTCATTCTTATTGCTGGGGAGAAGTTTGCATTTAATAGTTTAATCCTATATTTATAGGCTTCACATAGTATATAATCATACTACTACTGTATACAAAGCTGAGTGGCCATTTCAGGTCACTATAAGCAGATACTGATTACTATAATTTTTAATGAAAAAGGCTCAAGAAGTTTGCTACTGTTATACAATAAGGACAGGTTAAGTTCTTTAAGGTTTTCCTGCTCAAACTTCCCTGGAGCTGTTATGTTTCTCAAGGAATAAACAAAAAAGAAGTTAAATACTTAATCAAGAATTAGAGAAACATTTGAGGCAGAGATGTGAAAAAGTTCCCTCCTGTTCTTTCACTTTTGTCCACAACTTTCTCCTGCTATTATTAATGGACAATTGTAGGCCTATACTATCTCCCCTGGGGGGCAGCAAAAAAGCCCACAGAAACTCCTTTGGCACTACTAGTGATTATTTTAATTTTTACAGCCTAGGAATAGTAAGCCTAATGGGGAGTTTGTATCTGATGTATAACATTTAGCTGATCCCTGAGTATGAGCCCTAATTTTGAAAATAATATTGGGATAGAAATATAAAAAGAAAAAGCTAGTTTTCTTCACCCGTTGGCCACTGGGCAGAATTAGGAAAGGGTACAAGTTAATGTTAGTTCTTTCAGAAGTAAATAAAAATGAACCAGTAAAAGGAAGGAGCTAAACATAAAGATGATCTAAAATGCATGAAGTAATTACATCCTTTGAGAAGTGAGGAGGAAAGGTAAGGAGTTAGACAATTAGGCCCTAATGAAAGACTTGCAAGTATAGCTATTGATAAATGTCAGATAAAGAATTATCTAAGAAAATGCACACAGTCTCAATTATCTCCAAGTGCCATAATTAATGGTCAATACATTTGGAAATGAAGAACCAGGAGATTATTTCCCAGAAATAGGGTCTTTTTCATTTCCTGGGGATTCAAATTAGGTTGGAGAACATGGCAAGGTTCTTATATCTGTAACAGCTTTTGGGAAAGAAAAAGAAAACTTTTGCTTGCTTTCTCCTATATCTCCTCTGTGAAAATATTTGTCTCATTCAATTTCATCCAGCCTCAAGGGACTAAATCACAAGCTGTCCTCCTGCTCAGCTTAATCTGCTGAAAAGAATAGCAGGTTAAGCATCAATATTTGAATCCCTTCTAATAAATATAATTCATAGGCTTTCCACAAACAGCCAGTCATGACCTGTGGTTCATCTAGGAGTGAATGATATTTGGCCATGGTCTTTTATGTAAGTTCCTTACTTTCAGTCAAGATTCACATAGTATGCCAAGCCAAGATTGCAACTTACTCTGTTTTATCAAAATAGCTAAGGCAATTTGGGAATGATTGATTGTTTTAACATGTTTGAAGCCAACAATTATTACTTCCATAAATAAGCAAGTTTAACATATTGTAATCCAGTTCTTTCAGAAAACAATTTAATTCATTTCAAAAGATGAATTTTGAGGTTAGCAGCAGCCCAAATGTCATTGTTTCCCTACAGTATACAACTGACCTGACATTGAGAACTATATTTTTAATACAATAATTCAGTTTCAAGACAGCTAAGAATGCAAGTTTGTTGTGAGCACTATTTCAAAAGCAAAGATCAAGAGAGATCTATATGTGAGAAGTCACCTAGGTATCAGACAGCAGCATATTTATTCATTTCATTGAATTTTTATAGCCACTCAATCCAACAGATTCTGGGCAGTTTACCACAATCCGATACAAAATTAAAATTACAAACATAAAACAAGACAATTTGGACCAAAACCAGTCAATAAAAATATGGCATGACAGGGATATTTGACTGCCAGACACCTTAACCCAGCCTAGACAACAGCCTTACTACAGCACTGAGGACTAGGACACAGAAAATTCACCTTGTAGAATAGGTATCCAACCTTAGCAATTTTAAGATTTATGGACTTCAACTCTAAGAATTCCCCAACCAGTATGTTTGGCTTGGGAATTTTGTGAGTTGAAGTGCATAAGTCTTGAAGTTGTCAAAGTTGGATGTCCTGTTCTACAATGTTTTAAGCCTCAACATATCCCCAAGGCTCAGTTGCTGACTCTTGCAGGTTTTTGCAGAATTTCCTCATCTGAAGAGGAAGGAGCAACAGTCCTGCTTTTAGTTTAATAAATTGTCACTTCTTTCCTGGAAGTGAGTGCTTCATCAAATTGACCAAAGGTTCATTGGCCATCTTGTGAGCAGAAGAAGCACTCTCTACAAACCAAGGAGGAGTTTTGGCAAGATCTTTTTGGCAAGGTAAGTTATCTGATTTATTTTTATTTTTGAACCTTCCTCTAAGAGAGGAATGAAAACTACTTGGAGATCTCTTGGGTAAAAGCAACATGCATATCCTAGTAAAAAAATAAACAAAAAAAACAGTGTTGCAAAAATGTATGATCTCTTCCTACATAATGGAAATATTTCCTTTAAAATTTAGGATGCTATTATGTTCAATTATATCAATCAAATTTTTCTTATTTTGCTCCTAATGGGAGGAAAAAAGTTTATTGCAGTTTCTAAATGTAATAAAACTCTGAATCCTATTGATTTTTAAAAACATTCATAATTATTTTTGAGCACTTTCCCATTTCCTCACCATAACATTTTTAGCAAGATTATCTTCTGTCTCAGCTCCCTCTCCTGATATTTACAATTATTACATTGGTATGATTTTCTTTGTAAAGAATTAGTAACCAGAAAATTGTGTGTGTATAAACTGTTTTTTTTTGGGGGGGGAATTATATTCAAACCTCACCAATAAAATCTGTACAAATTATACATTTTCTTTGTATGGGGATTTGTATAATGAAGTTAATGATTTTCTTTCTCAAATTGCATCTCCCTGTAAGATTTTTTCTTGCTTTGTAATTTTGTAAATTTTTGTCAGTAAACAAAATTTTGTTGCTCTCTGACATTCTTATTTTTTTAGTTATTTGTTACATTTATTTAGCCATGATAACTCTGGCATATAATAGAGCCAAACTAAATTCAAACAATTTTTAAAAATGATCCTCAAACTCCATAGAAAAAGTGCATTCCAAGTCACCACTGTGTAACAATCTAGCAGGCTCTCTATCATGAGATCTCTAGCAGGATCTCTATCATGAGATCCCCAGGCCAATTGACAAAACCACATTTTAAGAGTTTTAAACCCAATATATTTGAAATGTCAAGTGCTTTTTATTTGATAAGGGTGATATAAAAAGTATACATTGAGATAACTATAGGGTGTCCTCTATATAAGCAGACAATATTCTACCAGTCACCCTACATTTAAAAAAACCTATGCAAAATTTGGTTTAAAAAAAGTCATGCAAGGCTTCAAAGTTAATATCAGAAAGTACCTGATGGCCAATGTATCCTTAGAGCCATTTGTGTAGTGCTATTTCCAATTCTTCCAAAGTGGAAAACACATTTTGGACACCTGATTGTTCCTGCTCTCAAAGCTATTATTCTTCCAGTATAAACAGTTTCTGAGAGTTGCTGTCAGCTACCCTAAATAAATAAGACCAGGAAATATATATTTTAAGCCCATGTCACACTGAACCAATGGATGCAAAGAGGATGTAAAACGGACAAAAAACCTTGCCATCCATTGGAAAACGCGATGTACTCACTGCCTCTGTTTTGCTTCCTCTCTATCCGTCCAGCATCCGTTTATGGACGTTTCATCCGTTCCGAAAGTTTTGGGCTGCCCAAAACTTTTGCGCGGAAAATGTATCTAGTTCATCCGTTCTGCATCTGCTACGCATCCGTTATGCATCCCCTATATCCGCTAGGCATCCGCTACGCATCTGCGCAACTCTATCCGCCCGGACGTAGGGAGGAAGTGGAACGGACGCAGAACAGATGCAGAACAGATACCTAGCAGATGCAGCACAGAAACAAAGCGTTTAAAAAGGAAAAAACGTTCGCAGAGGGGACCTATCTCAGATATTAAGGATGTCTACAGGATGCCTAGAGGATGCCTCGTGGAAAACCTATATTTCCTATAAAAAGGGGGAGCAACTCATCTGCATCTCACTTTCAGAACAGCAGCCCAGCGATGCAGACCTCTGCAGCCTTCATCTGGCTCTTCCTCTTCCACAGCATCCAGTCATGTCCACCGTGGATTGTAACAAAGTCCTTTCGGCAGCCACCATCATTCTGCAACAGTGCGAAGCCATCTGTGTTGTAACTATGTATCATTTATGTGTTTGCAACTGTGTATCAATGCAACTATGTATCATTCAGACATTGCAACATTGTATCATTCACGTGTAATCATTAAGCTTCTGTCTTCTCAGTGACCTTTTACAGAGCACGTACAGAGACAAGGAGTCAAACATTTGCAGAAATGGTTTATTCACTTGGGATTACATTGTCTGGCATGCAGCTTTGTGAAGAAGTAATATCCTGATCAAATATAAATCTTGCCATCCTGTCTGTCCTGATATCTTGCTTTTGGTTGAGCCATTGTTAAATCTGTATATTCCGTCTGACCTAGGCTTAACCTAGGTTCTGAATAAACAATCGCCCCCTTTTGAATGAGCATAATAAAAGAGCGTGTACCCGGACATTCGGGGTACACTCATCGCGAGGAACTTCGTCTCCTGTCGTTTCTCTCTCCTTCGCTCCCTATCATGAGACGCCCATCTGATGCGGGATAGCAGATACCGCACATCTGCAGGCTCTGTGAACACTACTGCGAGAAGAAAAAGAGGCAGCCAAAGAGAGTCTCGGTCCGAAGATGGTTCACCAGAAGAGCAGAGTACGGACTGTACAACAAGCTGATGGTGGAGCTCAGGAACGAAGACACTCGGGCGTTCCAGAACTTCATGAGGATGCCTCCAACCATGTTTGATGAAGTTGTGGAGCGGCTGACACCCAGGTTGACCAAGGTATACACCAGCTTCTGGCCCAGCCTGGAACCTGGGCTCAAGGTGGCACTCACTCTGCACCACCTGGCTTCAGGGACCACCTACAGGAGCATGCAGTACGGCTGGAGGGTGCCATCCAACACCATCAGCATTGTGGTCAGAGAAGTGGTGCAGGCCATCATCGAAGAATACAAGGAGGAGCTCCTCTAGTACCCCTCCACTGAAGAAGGATGGAAGAAAGTTGCAGAGCAGTGGTATCAGAAGTGGAACTTACCCCACACTGTTGGAGCCATAGTTGGCAAGCACGTGGCCTGCAAAGCTCCAGCCAAGTCGGGGTCCACTTATTTCAACTCCAAGGGCTTCTTCAGCATCATCCTCTTCGCCATAGTCGATGCTGACTACAAGTTCATGTACATCGATGCTTCAGGCAATGGCTCATCTTCAGATGCCCAGGCATACAACGCCAGTCACCTCAAGGAGGAGCTGGAACGCAACCTCATCGTGGGCTTCCCAGATCCAGAACCCCTGCCCAACGACACACAAGATGTGCCCTACTTCATCGTGGGGGAAGACGCCTTCTCACTCACAACCTACCTCATGAAGCCCTACACCTCCAGACTCCTCACCCATGAAGAGAGGATCTTCAACTACAGGCTGTCCATGGCAAGGCGGATGGTGGAGAACGCCTTTGGCATCCTGGCCAACAGGTTCCAGGTACTTCTCACCACCATGCAGCATCGCCCACAGACCGTGAGGAGGATCGTGGAAGCTTGCTGCATTCTGCACAATCTCATGCACACCCGCTACCCAGTCTTGCAGAACAGGCTCGTGGACCTCCAACAAGGCAATGGGAACATGGAGCCTGGGGAATGGAGGCAAGGGCAAAACCTGATAGACACTGAGGATGTGCAAGGCCCCAACAGAGCCTCACATGAAGGGAAGAAGCAGCGCAATTCTCTGATGAGCAGTAGTTTTAGCTTTCTAAACAAAAGCTGATGAGAATGAAATATATTGTTAACAAAAGGACTGCAGCTTACAACTTAATCTATGCAACCAGTTCAGTTAAAGTGCTCAGCCTAATATCCCTTGATTTTTCATGCACTAGCATTTTAATGTCCATTATAATCTGAAGATTCTTGTGATAAGAACCATGTCCAAAGACAGCTGCTCAGGATACATTGACATATACCAGCAGAAATGCACTTCAGGGGATAGTTGTGTGCAGAAGGATAGTTATACAATATAGTCTATAGTTGTATATCACATTAAAAATAGAAAAGCAAAATATGATTTAATGAAATTAGGTCACTGAAATAGCCAGCCCATAACCACCACTAGAATGAGACACTTACTTGGTATGACAGAATGGACAGCTTACAAAACAGAAGCAAGTTGGGAACTCTGTCAACAAGTAGAACTTTCTCTGGCTCTTTCCCCTTAACATCATATCTTAGGATGAACACATGGGGTGAGCAAAATCTAGTTGAGATATTTCCGAAGGTATCTAAGAGCCAAGCCCTGCAGTGCTTTATAGAGTAATACTGTCACTTTGAGCTGGACCTGAAAACCTATTGCTAGGGACTTAAGGACTATTGTTATACTTATTATTTTAGCAACAGTTGCATTTTGGACCAGCTGCAACTTTCAAGTTGTCTTCAGCCTTGTGCACAATATGTTGGAACAATCTAATTGCACAATGAAAAAGGCATGAGACACTCTTGTAAGGGCTTCCCAGTCCACAAAAAGCCAGCAGGTGGTGAACTGGCTGATACAGTAAGATATCTAGCAGTAGGAGAGGATAAGACTATGTGGTCTAATGTTTATTTGCATTAAGTTATGGCGGTTTCAGATAGAGACAACTAGCGTGCTAAGAAATCTAAGCATTTTGAAAAAGAGCTAAAAGTATATAATTTATGTTTAGGCTGGAGGGTTATTTCCCAAGATCTGAAGAGTTCAGGTGAATAAGATTATTTTCTTTGCCTATAAAGATAGGACTAGAATGAATCAGTAGATCTGGCAATGGATTCGACAAAACATAAGGGAAAATTCTATACCACAAAAATCTAAACCACAGTGGAACAGATTGCTTAAGAGATAAGAGATTTTTTTCTTAATCAAAGTATTTCAATAAATTTAAAAGGATTGCTCTTTGCAAGTGGTTCATCGGGATGACCCACAATATTTCTTCAGGTCTCAAGTTTTGTAATCCTATGTTTAATGTGATTGTTAATAAATATATTCACTCTATCTTCCCTTGGGGTTCATTGAAGTTTTAATAGGGCAGCTGAAACTTAATATATACCAAGTAATAGCCAAAATAAGCATGGTGGGGAGTTGGTCTGAGTAATTTGTAGCTAATTCAGTACTTTATCAATATTACACAAAAATTGTTGATGTAATAAGGTAAAAGTATAAAAGGATGTATATATTATTGATTGTAATTGCCCATTCCTTACCTTCAACTAATTCACAGTGACAATTTACTAATAAGTTATAAATATTAATAGTTTTATCTAAATAATTTGTTTCAAAAAGTCTTTTAACCAATTAAATCATCACCAATTTGTATAAAAAAGAAAATTATATACTACTTATTGGTTAATATCCTAACATAAGCTTTCATCAAGAGGCTATGCTACATCATAAGAAGAAAATACAGGTTAACTCACCTAATGCCTGATAGTAGATCCTTGTTCAAACTGCTTCCAGCAACCTGATAATATTTCCCCAAGGACATGTATAAAACTGAAGACTGACAGGCAGACCTTTGACTGAACAGTAACAACCACTATATTAAGTTTTTTTGCACACACACACACACAGACATCCTTATAACTCCCTGTGTAGTTAACAGAAAGGCCATGTGAAAATTCAGCAGATCATGACACTTCTTTGAAACATCATGTTTTCAAGATCTGATGTATCATCTGGATTTTAGCCCTCCAAGTAACAGAGGCCAAATATATTTTTTAGAAAAAACTGATTTATAGTCATACTGGTCTGATGGTACATACTTTTAATCTAGTGTCAAATGACTTGAGGCTGGTGCCATCAGCTGTATACAATATGGAAATAATGGAATTAGTGTTTTAGAATCAAGTATGTAATCAATTTTATCCCTTTCCAGATCTATGTTTTTATGACTATATGAATGTTCTTTTTCTCTTATCTTTAGATGTTTCATATCAAAATTTTAAACTTACTATCATCTTATTTTATTCTAATATTGTCCTTTAATTATATACTCTCATTAAGATTGAATTTGACAAAAATATACTTGGTACATTCAGCAAATATAAACCCTTTCCTTGAGTATACTCTCAAAAGATCTCATGAAAAGAAGCACTATTGTGATGTCATCCTATTGTTTATAGAAAATCCACAGGAGAAAAGAAGCCACAATTGGGGGGAAATTATTGGAAAAGAGCAGCAGAAGCTTGAAAAAACAGACAGAACATGAGAATATACACTATATATTCAGAAAACAATGTAGTATAGGAAATATTTCTCCCCCACTGAAATCTCATTTACAAGAGTGTTAAACTGAGAAATTAAAATAAATTAACCCTAGCTAAGAATTTGAATTGTGTGTTTAGAAATGGTGTAAACAAATCAATCAAACAGAAATGTCAGTCATGATAGCATTCTAAAGAAACTGTCATATATGGTGTTCGAATCCTTTTTAAATAGATACTAGGATACACAGATATTTTGAGTATATTTTGTATGGTAGATAGAAAATATGCTCAAAATTATTATTATTCTGCTATATGTACCTCTGAATTGATGGGAAGCAAGTAGAAAGGCTTGCAAGGAAGTGTCCAGATTAGAGTTCCCACCATGCATGATGAATTTGGTGATCATGCTTAAGGTAAAATTGGCTTTGACTATGCTTGTGGCATACTGCCCAACATTTGCTAACACTTTTTATTTTTCTTATAATTACCAGTCAATATCATGTTTACCTTATTTAAAATAGGTCTGGGTAGGATGTAGCAATCTCAAGACTAGAACTTGTGGGGAAATGAACATGGGAGAAAAGGAAAGAAGTGGAAGATATGAGACTGAAAGTAGAATGACTTTCAGTAGAATGCAGGAAAATGAGTTTATGACGAAACATTATAAGGTAGAAGTTATTCCCCCAACAAAATGAATAGAATGAGGTTGTAATGGTAGAGGATGTGGCAGCTGCTTGGAACACAGTGAAAATAATCATGTTAAGTAGTATGTAGAATAATACTAATGGGATATATGAAAACAGGATGCTTGGTGGAATGATGAAAAAGACTATGGATAAGCAAAACTAATGAAGTACTGCTGGAGTGAAGATGTTGTATGATGTTTGTATGCAGAAAAAGATAAAACCATGAAGGAGTCAAAAAGAAGCAACAGTTTTGATTAAAACTGAGAGGGAATGTTGGTGGAGATAAATAATTGTTGGGGACATGAGTGAAGAGAGCTAAATAAGGAGACTCCAAAGTGAATACAATTAAAAATAAAACTAATAAAATAATAAAAGGGAAGGGAAGGGATGATCAAAGATATACTTTAGAATTTTGAATGATGCATAATACATAATGATGCTGTCAAGGTTCCAAGTAATATATCCCTTAATGAAAAATCTGAGGCATCCATATTTCATCAAAGTCTCTTTATCAGGAACATATCAAATTGGCAAGGTCTTGGTGTAATTCCAGCTCTGACCTAACTCCGGAATTACACCCAGTAAATGCAAGTTTGAAACTTCCCCCACTTTTCCAGTTACTCACAGTCCATCAGTCCGATGACTCCAAGCTCCACCTTCAACCAGCTGCAAGCACCAGCTAGCAACAACATCCCCCCTTATCTCTACAGTCCCCTTCCTTCTAGAATATGGAGAGCATCATTAAATATCTTTGCAAAATACCTTAATAAAGTTAAGAGAAAGGATAGGCAAAGACTACAATAAAATATGGTTACACATATGTCAACTTCAGAGTTGACAGATGCATTCAAGAGTAGAATTAAAACAAATGTTAACATTAATGTTCTTAGAGTTGTTATAGGAAAAATAGGAAAAGAGAATGTTCAGTGGATTCTTCAACATTGAGCAGGGTTTGATACAAGGATGTATAAAATCCCCTTGATTGCTATGATATTTTTGGATAAATCCACAGGAAATTATTTTGATTTTACAGGTATTCTGTGGAGATATGAATATACACTTCATATTGTGCACAAATTGTACTGTGCTTTTGGGTGAGACTATTTTTTTGGCAGCAAGAGACCATGAGAACATAAGAGTTGAATGAGATATTTAAAAAAATGTGCTTGGGGAAACAAGAAAAGGTAGGATCTGTAAAAGCGCGGGAAATCAGGAGACAGGAGACCAGTGTAACTTCAGCTCTTTATTCAAGATATAGATCTGTGTTGCTTCTTGCGAGCCATGGCAGCTCTTCTTATAGAGCTAGCCGGCAGCTCTCACCCAATGACAGCTTTCTGAATCTCCCGCGATTGGTTCGTCCAGTCACAGGAGATTCCTTACTGACCAATCATCATCGTGCATTTCGGCCAATCACAGTGCAGTTTGTTTCAGCCAATCAGGTTAGGGTATTATAAGAATGTTAATATGTGACAGGATCAAGACTGAATGTTGCTGAATAGAAGAGAAAAATGTTGAAGTGATTTGGCTATGTAAGAAGAACAATAAGGATCAGATATATGAATGAAGGCTAAGAGGAAGGAGAATACAAGAAAATAATGGGTGGAGGGAGCTGATGAACTCCTAATAGGGAAGTTGAAAAATAAAAGCAATGTATGAAACTCTGTATGGACATGTTAGAGGATAGAATCATTTCACAGAAAAAAATATGGAAAGATGTAGCAAATCATATTGATATAAACGAGATTTAACAGTATTCTCTTGCCCTCTAGTTTTTGGGCCTCCTATTTTTTAGTTTCAGTGTGCACTTTGCATACCTCAAAAAGAATACTGTGATATGTAATGAATATAGCTATGCATGTTGCCTTACATATTCTTATTTTCAATATTAATACAATTATATCTAAGATGTTACTTAACACTTATATTACTAATTTGGCTGTCGAATGTGATTGTTTATGACTGTGCATTTCTAGTGCTTATGGCTTTTAATATAATTGTATATAGACAATGGACACTAAATAGATAAAGAAGCAATTATTGATAATATAAAAAATAAAGCAAATTCATATACGAATGTATATAACTTCTACTAAGTTCAGGAGTATTTCTTCTCAAAATATATATAATTGGATTTCACTCTGAGCTATACACATGAATTTAGCAGTACTGCTCGCAGCAGTAAATAAAATATTAAACAGAAGGCAAATAAAAGTTCACTTTTTCAGCCATATGTAAAGCCCATGTCACACTGAACCAATGGATGCAAAGAGGATGTAAAACGGACAAAAAACCTTGCCATCCGTTCGAGAACGCGATGTACTCACTGCCTCCGTTTGGCTTCCTCTCTATCCATCCAGCATCTGTTTATGGACGTTTCATCCTCTCCGAAGGTTTTGGGCTGCTTAAAACTTTTGTGTGGAAAATGTATCCAGTTCGTCTGTTCTGCATCTGCTACGCATCCGCTACGCATCTGCTACACATCCGCTACGCATCTGCCATATCCGTCAGGCATCCGCTGTGCATCCGCGCAACTCGAATCCGCCCGGACGCAGGGAGGAAGCGGAACGGATGCAGAACGGATGTAGAACGGAAACAAAGCATTTAAAACGGAAAAAACGTTCACAGAGGGGACCTATCTCGGATATTAAGGATGTCTACAGGATGCCTAGAGGATGCCGAGAGGATGCCTAGCGGAAAACCTATACTGCCTATAAAAAGGGGAGCAACTCACCTGCATCTCACTTTCAGAACAGCAGCCCAGCGGTGCAGACCTCTGAAGCCTTCATCTGCCTCTTCCTCTTCCACAGCATCCAGTCATGTCCACCGTGGATTGTGACAAAGTCCTTTCGGCAGCCACCATCCTTCTGCAACAGTGCGAAACCATCTACAGGCTCTGTGAACTCTACGATGGGAAGAAAAGGAGGCACCCCAAAAAAGTCTGGGTCCAAAGATGGTTCGCCAGAAGAGCAGAGGATGGACTGTACAACAAGCTGATGGTGGAGCTCAGGAGCGAAGACACTCGGGGGTTCCAGAACTTCATGAGGATGCCTCCAGCCATGTTTGACGAAGTTGTGCAGCGCCTGACACCCAGATTGAGCAAGACAAACACCAACTTCCTGCCCAGCCTGGAACCTGGGCTCAAGATGGCACTCACTCTGCGCCACCTGGCCTCAGGGACCACCTACAGCAGCATGCAGTACGGCTGGAGGGTGCCACCCAGCACCATCAGCTTTGTGGTCAGAGAAGTGGTGAGGCCATCATCGAAGAATACCTGCAGGAGCTCCTCCAGTGCCCCTCCACTGAAGAAGGCTGGAGCAGTGGTATCAGAAGTGGAACTTCCCCCACACCATTGGAGCCATAGATGGCAAGCACGTGGCCTGCAAAGCACCAGTCAAGTCGGGGTCCACTTATCACAACTACAAGGGCTTCTTCAGCATCATCCTCTTCGCCATGGTCGATGCTGACTACAAGTTCATGTACATCAATGCTTCAGGCAATGGCTCATCTTCAGATGCCCAGGTATACAACGCCAGTCACCTCAAGGATGGGCTGGAACACAACCTCATGGTGCGCTTCCCAGATCCAGACCTGCTGCCCAATGACACACAAGATGTGCCCTACTTCATCGTGGGGGATGACGACTTCTCCCTCATGAAGCCCTACACCTCCAGAATCCTCACCCGTGAAGAGAGGATCTTCAACTACAGGCTGTCCAGGGCAAGACGGGTGGTGGAGAACGCCTTTGGCATTCTGGCCAACAGGTTCCAGGTACTTCTCACCAACATGCAGCATAGCCCAGAGACCATGAGGATTGTGGAAGCTTGCTGCATCCTGCACAATCTCATGCGCACCTGCTACCCAGTCTTGCAGAACAAACTTGTGGACCGTCAACAAGGCAATGGGGACATGGAGTCTGGGGAATGGAGGCAAGGGCAAAACCTGATAGACACTGAGGATGTGCAAGGCCCCAGCAGAGCCTCACGTGAGGTGAAGAAGCAGCGCAACCTCCTGAAACACTGGTGCAGCTCCCCAGCTGGAGCAGTGGAGTGGCAAGACAGGATGGTAAATGCTTAATGGATGCTTCCTTCAGCCTGTCTCATCACACGGATGAGATTGGGCCATGTATGTTTGGTTGGCCTACAATGAACAGGGCGTTTAATAAAGAGTTGTGTTTATGTTGACATGTGTGGATAATTATTACATTATTACTGATAATAAAGAGCCATAGGTGTGGCACTTGGGAGGGTGGACCATACAGTCCCACTATGCTTGCACTGGAGGTTTCTCTATCCCACAGCTATTACCCATCCCAAAGGTATCCCTGCCCATCCCACAGGTATCCCTGCCCATCCCTCAGCTATCTTAACCCATCCCTCAAGCATGCAAAGGCTTAAACCATTTCTAAAAGTTTCCACCAAGACTTTATTAAAAAAAAGAAATGAAGCAAGTGTGTGAATCATAAATAGACTTTATTAACAACAAGCTATAAGACAAAAATGAGTCTATGGCACTCCTCTTGGTCGCTCAGTCCCAGGGGTGAAGGGTGCAGGTGCTGTGGAGGTGGCTGGTGCTGGAGTGCTTGTCATCAGCTCCTCCAGAAGCAGAAGCAGCAGAAGCACCAGCCCCAGAAGAGCGAGTCCGTGCTGCAGAAGCCCCAGCAGAACCAGAGTGAGGGCCAGGGGGCGGGATGGTAGCCCTGTCCCTCTTTCCAGGGCTGGCAGCAGATGGCTGAGGCTTGCTGTGCTTCCGCATGGTTGTGGGGTTGCTGGCTGGCAGGGAGGCTGGCAGGAACCAAGGCTGGCAGCAAGGCTGGCAGGCAGGCAGGCAGGAAGGCTGGCAGCAAGGCTGGCAGGCAGACATGCAGGCAGGGCAGGCAAGGCAGTCGATGTGTCCGGCAGCAGGTCTTTCCTCTGAATGGCGACCTGCTTCCGAGCTGCTTCCATTATATCTGCGGGCTGACGCAATGCATCCTCCCCGCATGCGCAATTAACGCCAGGCATCCATTAGGCTTCTGCTCTGCATCCGCTGTGCATCCGCTATGCATCCGCTTCATCCATTCGGCGTCCGCTGTGCATCCGCTGTATCCGTTCCGCGTCCGCTTTGCTGAGGCCCCCCAGAAGCCTAGCGGATGTGCCATCTGCTCTCATCCGCTTCCATCCGCTGGGCTTCCGTTCCGCATCCACTTTGCATCCGCCCTGCGTCCTCCCCGCTTCCATGTTATCCGTTCTGCAAATTTTTGCCCCTTTTGACAGCGGATAACAACGGATGGAACATTTTGCTCGTCCGCTGTGTCCTTTTTGCATCCGTTGGCCAGTGTGACACAGGCTTAAGACACAGACATGACTGGAATCTTCAATGTATTTATTTTTAAACAGTAATGTAGCATCCATTAACTTCCTTGGTGAGCAAAATTTCCAACTCTAACTATATAAAAGGAATTATGCAATTTTATCCGTAACTGGTTTCTTGTTGCTCTTTTGCAAGATGTTTTCCTAACTTTTTAGTCTAGCACTCTCCTTGCAGTCCTCTGGAGTAGGGCTACAGAGCTGCAAAACTTAGTACATGAATTTTCTATATTTCTTGCTTGGCATTTTGTCATTATACTGTCAGTCTTTTGCAGCCCAGATCTGGGAGAACTTCATGATGATTGCCAATTAGACTACCCTTTGCTTTCAAGGCCAGATCAGGACAGTGCTGATGTGCTGCTACTAAGGCACTTCCTATACAGCATTTTTAAAACATCACAATAGTTTTTATATAAAGGACTATTCTGTTATTATACTCCACAATAAACTTCATTTCTGCGCCCTTGTAGTGTCTGTTTTTTCAACATTTTCCTTCATTTTGTGTCCCAAGAAAAGGATTGCAATCTTAGCAACTGCTAGTAGTTTTCTCTGTAAGGAAAGAAGCATTTTTTTTTATACAGAGTAACCTCAGTGGCAAAAGTTTTTGAGTGAAAGAATTAAGCTTTAATTACAGGCAGCACATTGTAAAATTATATTAGCACTTGATCAAGCCAAATGTGTTGTTTATATATACTCTAAATCTCTGTTGAGCTTAATAGAACAAGATTAGGATGGATAAAAGAGGCATAGTAAGTTGGAAGCTTTATAATGAAGTGCAAATGTGGACTTTTGTATTGTCCAGAATTTGAGAGGCATTTCAGAGAGCATTTGAGAATTGTACTGTCCAGAATTTGAGAGGCATTTCAGAGAGCATTTCAATGAGATACAGCAAAATTATGGATACACAATTGTTATTATTATTATCTGCTATGATTTGAAAACAGAAGCTAACTATTTCTTTATCAGGCAAATTTATAAAAGTAATAATATAGGCAGGAAATTATCTGTATTTCCAACAGTGGTGGGATTCAATTATTTTTTACAACCAGTTCTGTGGGTGTGACTTGGTGGGCGTGTTGTGGCTTGGTGAGCACGGCTTGGTGGGCATGGCTTGGTGGGTGTGGCAAGGGAAGGTTACTGCAAAATACATTCCCTCCCCACCCCACTAACCTGCTTTCTAGCTCCATTCTTCTATGCAGAGCAACAAAAGAAGACCCAGCCAATCAGCTGGGACTCAGGAGGCAGAGAATAAATGGGGGTGGGGCCAGTCAGAGGTGGTATTTGCCAATTCTCCAAACTACTCAAAATTTCCACTACCGTTCTCCAAAACTGGTCAGAACCTGCTGAATATCACCACACTTTTCCTATCAAAATACCTCTACATAGATTGAGTCAATAATAGACATTGTTGATCATTGTATCTTTTGTCTTATAATTAAGTCTAATCAAAGCTTTACAAAAATTTACATTGTTTTTTTAACTTGGGAAATATGATGAGTATGAAGCATATGCCATGGAAATAGCATCTTTGTCTACTATTTACTTATTTCATGGTTTTCTACTATGGTTTTGTATTTCCATTGGACTCCAGGTTGTTTATGAAATGAAATAAAAATACAGTAAAAATAAAAATGGGCAGCATTTAGCTTATTATCTAAAATGCAGGATGTATATCATTGGGACGAGCCACTTTGGTATAGTGGTTCAGGCTTTAATCTGGAAACTAGAAGATCCTGAGTTCAAGTTTGGTCACGTCATTTTCTCTCAGCCCTAGAAAGTAGGTAGGGCAAACCACTTTGACCCTAAATAGTTTGCAGAAAAGCCAAGTCTTCAACAGTTTAGAAAAAGCAGAAAAATCTGTGGTTTTTCAAATCTCAGGAGACAAGACTTTCTACAGCAACTACAGAATAGGCATTCAATGGCCTCCTGTCCCTTGATTTCAGGTGGAGTGGGAACCGTTAGTAATCCCTCTCCCTGAAAGAATACATTGGGAGGAACAACTCTTAATGCGAGTGATGTTTCTGTTAACTTTTCTCCCTTTTATATTTTTCACAACCTAAGGGATTTACCGATCTCAGAAAGGTATTAAGTGATAAAGCCAATGTTTTAAAAAATGGGGAACAACAATTAATTGTTGATCTTTTGTCCATCCCTTTTATACAGGGGTGTCAAATTCAATTTCCTTGAGGGATGCATCAGGATTGTGTTTGATCTTGGGGGGACTGGGGGGCGTGGCCAACTCAATGTCACTCCTGCCGATGCCTGTGGTGACCCAAGCACTCTGTCAGAGAAAACAGGCTCTTAAGCTCTAATTTTGGCTGCCACGGCCTTCTGCAACCTTCTGCCAGTGAAAACGGTGCTCGGGAGATAGATATTTAAAAAGATATTCAGTTGCCATGATATATCTGAACATTCAAATATCCAAATAATGTTTTCATGGGCATAATCAATGGAAAGGAAAGTTGACTTTTGAAGAAGCAGGATAGAAAGAGTATTGACATTTTTGATGGCATTGGACAAGATACCTGAGAATACCACAGATAGCCAATAAAACAAATGAACGAATCATAGAACAAATCAACTTCACATTCCCACTCGAGGCACAAATGACCAAACTCAATTTATCACATTTTGGAAGTTTATACCTTTCATGAAAATTATATAATGCTAGGAAAAGTGGCAGGAAAAAAACAGGTAGAACCAAGATGGATACAATTGCTTTATCTCATAAAAATAATTTTCTCACGTTTTAGAACAGCTAAGCAAGAAACTCAAATTTTCCCCTTCTTGTCCAGACAGAGTGGGGAAAATTGTGAGTTTGGGACTTAATTTTCATTGTATTGAAAATGTTGGAACTTAAGTGCTTAATGAATAATTTACTTTCTATCACTTCTTTTTTAAAATAAAACTTTATGTGCATATGTGATTTATGGATGAAAATTTCTCCCAGTTTTTATATGCATATCTTTTTCTGTATTCTGCACAGTAGTGGATTTTTAAGCTGTGCACATGCAGATAGATAAACTCAACAAGATGTCCATAACAAAGTACATTTATTGGTTCATCAGGTATCCTCATAACTCACATTTGTGACAAAGTTCTTCTTTAATGACCAATCCTTGGCATAGCTGCCTTGTAGTAAAAGATGGTTATCTCCTAACCCATCTCATAGCAATAGAAAGCATCTGCCATGAATTAGGGAGTTCAGGCAAAAGTGAGGAAAACTCCCCCAACCCATCAAGGATCAAATTAGTGACCAATCGGGATTACAGATGTGGCCACTTGATATGAACTACATTTCCCAGGATACCTTTAACTACATTTACCATGATGCATTCCCTTAAGGGGACAGCTCATAATTCCTAAGTAACTATCCAATTTCCATAGACTGGCTGGGACAGCACACTCTCCACCTGGAACTGTAAATTCCACTATTAAGAGAAGATAAAATTTTTTTAAAGTTTTTAATTAAAAAAAAATTAAAAACGGGGAAGTGATGAGCCAGGTGCTGTAGGTGAGGCATGCTACTTATGACTTCAGGTGTTGCGATCTGACTGAGGTCGTTTGGCACCCCATCACATTCAAACATGGGCGGCAGTGGGAACCGGGAACTTCCATCTAATGACTCTATGCAGTGTCCAGTAGCTCTCCTCCCCACCGTGCTTCTTGTTCCATGGCACGTTGATACAGTGAAGGGAAGTTCATCCTGTTGCACCTCAAAGAGGTCGAAGAATGCAGGTCTGGCCAGGAAGCAGGTGCTTTGAGTGTCTATCCGCACGTACATTTTCACGGCATCTTCAGAGCGTCCTTCAGGGTGCACTTTGGCTAAACAGATGGGAAGACATGAACGAGGCCATGGTGAATCGGCACATATTGCTGTGCAGTTGACACTCATCCTAGGTTTTGGTTGCAGTTTGTTAGTATGCAAAGGAACCCTGCATGCTTCTGTAGTACATTGAGGCTCCTTGTCTGAAGGAGGGCTAAGAGATATCTGTAGTGGCGGCTTGGAGTCTGGATGCAGCGCAGTCAGATGCTGGTCACTATGGCATGAGTTGCATTGCACCTTGGTTGTGCAGTACTTGGATGGGTATTTGGATTTGCAGCACTTGTAGCAGTATTGGTACTCCCTTAGCAACTCTTTTCATTGGGTCAGTGATTTCACTGCAAACCCAGTGCAGCTGTTCAGCGAGTGACGAGTGTGGTGCATAGGACAAAACTGTATTCTCCTTGTGTTCGGAGATCTAAATTGGGTGGTATCTGATGAGTCCTCTCCCTAACTGTATGTGGATGAGGAGTCAATCTCTGTTTTATGGATAGCCATGAAGGGTCTTTCCCTGGTAGCGTGCATAGGGCCTGAGGGTGATATATGGTTGCTGTTGTATCTTCTGTCATTAGGAGGACTAACAGCTCTGAGTCCACGGGCCTGGTGTGTGTTGCACACTGTCGCCTAGTGGGACACAAATTCTTCAAAAAGTGTGAAGGGTATAAAGCAGTGGGGACCCTTGGCCATGAAGGTGTCAGACAACTGGAGCCAATTTTCAAGTAGCACCTGCAGAAGTTTTCGAACAATTTTGTTCTGCGTGTCGACATGATCGAGACAGGCGAGTCATGGTAAGTTGGGTTCCCACTGTGCCGTTCTCAGCTGGACAAGTATGTTAGCGAGGTCTATGATCCGGCAGGCTTGTCGATAGGAATTTTAGGAAAACTGTTGAGGCTATTCAAGAGTGTTGCTTCTACGTCCTTGGAAGCACCATACAGTTTGTCAATCCTTTTCCATGATAACCGTAGGGCAGCGGCCAGGTCATCGAAGTGGTATGCATAAAGTGCCCTCAGTATGTCGGCAGACTGTGGCCCTAGCCATGCTATCAAGTGTCTGATTATTTCATCAGAGTTCAGGCATGCCGCCTGAATGGGGCACAGGAAAAGTTTCTTCCATACTAAATACTTGCCGCCTGGCTTGTCAGAGAATTTGCAAACTCCATTGGTATGCAAATTTAGCTTTCCACTCTGTACAGCCAAGTTTCTCCAGTAATCTTCATCATTTGCTGAGTTGGGGAGAGGTATTGACATAGAGGGTTCTTCCCCGGATTCTCATAGGGTGGGTTCGGGTTGTAAATCAATGACGGGTTGTAGTCTTCTTCCCAGTACTTACGGAGGATGTCGTTCTCCCATACTGGGTGAGCGTCACGTTGCTGTGTAGGCTGGGCATGGTTACCTTGTGGTGTCTGAGACCCAGATTGGTATTGAGGTTGTGGCAGGAATGCTGCTGCCTGTGGACTGAGTGTGGCAATTGTTGTTGATGGCATGTTGACTCGTCAAGAAATCATTGTAAGCGCTGGTGGACTAAGTTGCTCAGCCAGCAGGGTGTGAGACATTGTGATAGGGTTGCTGGTGCTGGGAAGAGAATCTCGGACCTTAGTATGTACAACAACAGTTGGGAAAGGATTGCTGTTGGTGGGAAGTGAATATCATACTTTAGGTCATACAACCTCAGTCCCGTAGCTGATGCATAGAATCTGTGGTTGAGATTCATCCCTGTGCTTCCCTGGTTATGGGAGACTGTTAGGCAACTGAGGTGGTTCCATCTGCTCATTTTGAAGTGAGTGCTGTTCATCCACGTAGATACCTGTGTATCTGGGATCTCTTCTCCCATCTTCGAGGTCGAAGTTGAGAGAGGCAGCGTTGGCCACCTTCTGCCATGCTGTGGCCCATGCTGTTTTTGTTGCCGTCTCTCTTTGTCATTCGAATAACTCCACTTGGGCCTGAGCTTTGTCTATTGCTGCTTGTTGATTGGCCATTTCAGTTTTCTGCCGTATTACCTCTGTTGTAATACATAAATCTGCCTCTGATGCTGCAGCTTCAACTTGGGCTTCAACAGCTCATTTGGCGTAACTTGCTGCTTTGGGGGCCTTAGATGCGCCGCTTTGACGGGAGGATGTTCTGGAAGGATGATGAGAGCCAGCAGCAGAGAACTGGCATGAGACACTAGAACCTGTCTGCGATCTAGCCAATTTGGGATGGAGGGAGGATGCTTTCTTTGAGTGGTGGAAATAAGCTGCTTGTGATTGAAGACCTCTGTCAGATGTGATCTGCTCCCTCGGTATTTGCTCCTCTTATAGCGCATCGAGAAGCACAGCCTGGAGGGAGTTTTTCTCTTTCCGGATGAAGTCTTCACATTCTTTGTTCACCTCCTTGAAGCACTGAATGTGTTCTTGGAGCTTTGGGTCTTCCAGGTTCGACTGTATGTACTTGAGCTTACTTTCACTGTTTCTCCACTGTGTGTGAGATGCTCCTCGAACTCCTTCTGTATTAGGAAGAGGCTCGTGAGGGGCAACCTGCTTTTGGAGTGTCACAGATCTTGACCAGCACCTTCCATGTGTTTGCATGATGGAGATATTGCCTTTCCCAATCCTCTCTGAAGCATGTCACCATGGGTGAGGTAAGCTTCCTATGCTGTCTGAGGGTCATAGGCCTTCGGAGGTATTGCAGCTTCTCCAGAGGGTTGGACATCTAAAAGCGGTTGTTGGGAACCAGGTTCCATGTTTATGACAAGGGTGGGTGGAGGATTTGGGTCTTCTGGTACATCAGAGACATCTGTCATGGCTGAGGAAGTTGCCATGCTTCAAATTGGCAAAGGGAGAATTTTGGAAAATTTAGTGGTTTTTCGTGCCTCCTTTTTTTGTACTAGGGGGCGCTATGCACAGGTAGCGGAAAGTAGGATTGCTGCTGGATTTAATACTTGAGCATGTAGGTGGCATTGCAGAGTCTGAGTAATGCTTGTGCAGCACACAGTATGGCTGTTTCTAGGGTGCATTGTGAGCTTGCAACACAACGGGGCACTGAAGGTTGCATAGCAAAGTCTGAAGACTTGAGGGCTGAATGCAGGAATATGGCTGTTAGTGTCACTTGCTCCACAAAGTGGCAGTACAGGGTCTGGAAGATGCTGTTGCTACAACCATGTTAGGTTGCAGTTAATCTTGGAACCTTGAATTAAATTGATTAAATTATCTACAATTAGGAAAATAGGAATTGTCATTGGACAAACACATATTGGAAAAATATGGGAAATTTCTCCTTGACCACCAACTAGTGCTGTGGGCTGCTTTGCTTAAACCTGGTAGGTTGCAATTAATCTTGGAACATTTGAATTAAATTGATTAAATTGTCCACAATAATTGCAAAAAGGGATTATCATTGCAAGCACATAGCGGTAACTCTGGGAAATTCCTTCTTGAGCACCAGAAGTTGCTATGGGCTGCTTTAAGATTCAGAAAATCTTGCAGAGTCCTGCTAAATTCCCTTCCTGGAGCTTAAGCATTAACAAGTCATCAGAGATAATGTAGAACTCAAGAATGAAAGGATCCCTCTCTGTAATCCGAACAGACTGTATAACTTTAAATGGAACAAGGCTTCCTGAGCCTCTGTGGTTGGATAGAGAAAAAGGGGGGAATTCCTCCCAGCAGCCAAGCGGGCTTTTCAAAGTTTACATTGTATAGGGAGGGAGGGAAATCAGCATTTGTAAAGAGCTTTGAGACAAAGGGCTTCTACCTCATGGGCAGTCCATTTCTATGGTGATGAGGTATTTTAATTACTGACTTCCTATGGAAGCTTTTGGTTGGAAGGGCCAGTGAGATGCAGTCCTTGTCTCAGAAGGAAGAAGGGGGAAAAAAGCAAATTCTCTTCAGCTGCTGTGAATACATTCAATTTCTAGCTTCTAGCCCACAAAGGGAGATAAATGGAATGTTTGGCCCTTTCCCCTGCTTGTAGATGAACTCCTCTTTAGATAACAGTGATGTAACATGAGACATAGCACGTCTTTCACTGAAGAGAGAAGGAATTTGCCCCTTCCTGGCTTGATATGAAGACAAAGGAATCCTGCCTCAGTAAAGAAAGAGAAAAAAAAAAGGATCGAAGGAGGCAAATTTGATAGCTTTTGAAAGCCAAAGCGTGTAGGATATTGGAAAAGTCTCTTGCGTAAAAGGGGAAAGGGGGATTCTTGCCCCTCCCTGTAATTCAAACTGAGGCACAGAGCTTAGTATTCTACATCCACTCCTGGCTTCAACATTACTTGCTTTATCACAAATCCAAATTAACAGTCTTTATACTGATGGGTTTCAGGATTTCAAATTAAACCATCTTTTACTTTTGTGTATTCTGCACAGTAGTGGATTTTTAAACTGTGCACATGCAGATAAACTCAACAACAAACATAACAAAGTACATTTATTGGTTCATCAGGTATCCTCATAATTCACATTTGTGTCAAAGTTCCAATCCTTTGCCTATCTGCCTTGTAGTAAAAGATGGTTATCTCCTAACCCATCTCATAGTGATAGAAAGCAGCTGCCATGAGTTAGGGCATTTAGGCAAAAGTGAGGAAAACTCCCCCAATCCATCAAGGGTCAAATTAGTGACCAATTGGGATTACAGATGTGGCCATGTGACATGAACTACATTTACCATGATACCTGTAACTACATTTACCATGATGCATTCACGTAAGGGGACAGCTCATAATTGCTAAGTAACAATCCAATTCCATAGACTGGCTGGGACAGCACATATCTATTTAATTCACGAATATTCTAGGCACAAAACAGAAACCAGAGATTTTAGTGTTGCAATCAATGTCCTTTAAATCATAAAATGTTTAAATTGTTGTAATTATCTATGTGTCTAGTCTTTCAAGGATATTTTTGAAAATGGAAGTGGAGCTAAGTGAGAAAATAAAAGTTTTATAATATTCATATTTTCATCATCTACATTCAAATGAATGTCAAGCTACTTTTTCTTATATCTTTGATTCTTTGATTTAAATATTAGAAGGATAACTATCACTTCCTAAATTAATTGTTTGGTATATGATGGGCAAAAATGGATGTTTAAGCAATTAATATGACTGCTGATATACTCTGTTAAAACTGAGAAGAAAAAAAAGCCAAATGTATGTATATATTCTTTACTGAGTAGCAAAATAAAACTGAGGTAAGGAATTATCATCTCAAAACCAGGCAGAGGATAATTATAATGTGGGCATAGAAGACCAATATGGATTCTATCTCTAATAGTGGCTTGGTATGCAGTAATAAATTGTTTTACTTTGCAGATCTGCAATATAATAATTTAACGTGAATAGTTTTTTTTCTCACATGAATTGTTGTGGGGATTTATTAGTTCAAGAGGAACTGTGAGACACTCTGAAGATTTAAATGCCTAAATGAATTTCAGGGTGAAAACAATAAAACAATAACTGCTCAGAATGAAACAATCCCCAATATATTGCTGCCATGTAAAGCAATAGGATTGATGAATGACAAGTGAAAATGCCCTTGAGAACGAATTGTGGATTTTGTTGAAAAAACAGTGCAAATTTATGCATTCAATATTTTTTATATGGAATTCTGGTAGTCTGGGTTAAAATGACTTTAAGAATCAATAATCAAAGGTGGAAAACTAATTTTAGAGCTTTCACAGAATGCAGTTTTGTTAGTTTCTAAGCTGCATATATTATAAAATCTTCCTGGTTTGAAAACCTTTTAGGAAGAAGACTCTAATTTTTCTTGTTGTTATTTTTGTAATTAGTTTGTTCTATCTATTGGCATTCTGTTTTTCCAACCAAATATATTTTACCCAACTTTCAGTTCATGTACTGTATATTCCACAGTGGCATATTTGGCAGCATTATAAATATATCTTCATCACCATCATCTGTGGAATTGCATAAGCAATGTTGTAATACTCTGCATCTTACAATTCCCAGTTCTTTTCAGAGCAGTTCCTGTGAATTATCACAATGCAATAACTGGTTTTTTTTTAATTCTTCCTCTCCAATTTACTTTCTTTTTTAAAAAATTCTTGAAATCTGGGAACACAAAATGGAACAGCATTTGAGGCATCCACCAGGAAAACTTATCTCCTGATTTATGGATTGTTGTCAGATGGTGCTCCATTCAAAATCCAAGAAAGAAATGCTTAGACTCCATTATATAGAGAAAAGATATCTTTCACTGGAAATCAAGTGGTAGCATCAAAAGAATTCTGAATCTGAGGAATTTTGCACAAAAAACACATATACAAAATGATGGCAACGTTCCCACCCACAATAGTTCAAACTGTCCATCCAATTGAAGTAGTGTATAATGTCATGTGGGGCATCTTCAGGTGGTGATGCAGACATCTGCCCATTGACCTTGGCCTATTTTGATAAGGAGTTGCGACTGTGCAGTAAGCAAGCAAGTAAGCATAAACAATAAAGTTTTTTCCCAACTTATACATTCATTCTCTAAACCTCCAGCACATTTCCCACACCCACAAAACCCAAATATTTCACCCCTCCCGTTACTATGATAGCCGAAAGACGCGAAGGAAAGGAATCTTGAAGGCTGACAATTGTATTCATTATTTTAAAAAACAGAACCCTTGTAATCAAGTTACTACTAATATTTTATTCCAATCAACTCCAAAATGGCTTCAAGTGGCTTAGATTGCCTATTTTTTGTTTGTTTGTTATAGTAAGGAAGTTTAGGTGGTTTTTAAGGATAACCTAGAACAGATAATAAATTCTAATTTTACAACAGCTTTTGAATGACAAATATACAATAAATGATCTGTCATCATTACTTTGTCTGTTTGGACAATAACATGCATTAAACCTTGAGAACATGCCATATCTAAGATGTACCCTTCTCATAGTTTCCTTAGAAATGATTTTTAGATTTGTATCTATCAAGAATGAACTGAGCAAAGAAATTTCTTTCACTTTTTTCCCCTACCAGTACTCATTCAGTTTTATTCAAGAGGATTTGCTTTAGAAATGCTTTCAAAAGAAAAGTAAATTTCCCAGAAAATATTATGAGTTTACATTTATCTTTAATGTATGATCAATTTTACAGTCACCAGAAGTTACTTAACTTCCCATCTCTAAATTAAAATATTGAGAAACGATTGAAGAACTTTTTCTCCTTTTGGAGAATTTTGGGAAAATCAGTTAACTAATGAGAGGATAATGGATATAAAAAATTTAAAAATCTTATAAATTCAGAACATTTGCAGGTTATTTTTGGTATTGGAATATCCATTAAAAGGGATGTAAATATTAATGAGAAAATCTTAAAAGAATGGTGCATTAGCCAGCTTTAAAGTTAATGAACAGAAGACAAAAATGGTAACAAAAAAAAATCAAGCCCAAGCAGAATTTACGAACAAAACAGATTTTAAGCTTGAGAAAAAATTAAAATACTTGGGTGTTAATTTGACAAATTTGAATTGTATGTCATTTTAAAATAATTATGTTCAGACATGAAATAAAGTTAAAAAAATATGTCAAAATGAGGAAAAATTTCCTTTGGCATTGCTGGGAAGAATTTTTATGAATAGATAAATGTTTTATCTAGAATCTTAGTTTTGTTTCAGACAATATCTGTTTTGACAGCTGATGTACCATTTAAATAGTGACAGATAGACATATTTAAATTTGTGTGCCAAGATAAAAAGAAAAAAAGAAAGTTAAGTATAAGGTGCTACAAGACATTAAAAGAAGGTGAGGTTTGGCCTATCTAATTTGAAATTGTATTTTGCAGCTTATTTAGTTTGGCTGAAACAGGACATTATTGGCAGGTAAAGAGAATTATTTGAGATTTGGGTGGCACAGCTATTTATGGCATGACATAGTTCAGGTTAATGTAGATTTCAAAACTCATTTTATTAGATGTGCCATATTGAGAATGTGGTATAGATAGAAAGTTAGTTTACTGTATGTCCAAAATACCTTTTCACAAGAAGCATATTATAGAAGAGGGTCTTCCAGTTTGCAAGGCTTTGGAGGCAGCAGGAATCCGCGATTGTGCGCGGTTTCTTCTGCGCTCGCCGCTGAAATGCCCTCAATCCAGCTGGATTTGGGGTCTTTAGTTAACCCGTAGAGGTAACTGAAGATAGGGGAGACCAAGCAGGGGTCTGGGGGAATCGCAAACCCCCTCCTCAGCTGACTTAACTCCCTTTTCTGAAAGCGGTGGAGTGGCGGTCAGCAATGGCCACCACAAAGAAGCTTTCATCCGGATAAGAATGTGCAGGAGGAAGCTGAGAAAGTGAAAGTTTTTGGTTAACCGGGATAATAAGTAACATTTAAATACCCTGGAATTTAAGCTTCATTAAAGATAAATCGTTCCCGATGAAGACGGAAAAAGTGGCGAATGAAAGTTAAAAGGGAAAGTTTGTTTTTTCTCACTCTCCTTCCTTACGGTGATAGCAAATGAATGGAGAAATCGGAAAAAGCCATTTTGACATCAGCAGGTAATCTTGAAAACTAAAGCCAAGGGGACAATAAAGATTTCTGAGCATTGGGAGGGGGAGAGAACTCTTTTTTGCTATAAGTGGGAAGGGAAAGGAAAAGAATAAATATTAAGATTTTGTTGGAGGAGGCTGCTTGGAATTTATAAGAACAGAGCTAAACTGTAACAAGACTTCTAAAAGATATATTTTAATTGGAGCTTTGTAACTGAACTATAACCCAAGGAAGAGAAAGTATAAAAAGAAGAAAGTGCTAAACAGTCTGTGTATATTTGGATTGCTTGGTGACTTTGGGACTTTTGGAAATCATTATTTGAAAGACTAAAAACATTTGGGTTGTATAAAAAAACTTTTTACAATGGCACTACTTGTTGATGAACTGAAAACTGAATTTAAAAAGCTAAAAGAAGAGGAACAAGAAGGAAAGGGCTGTTCTGGATCTGTTTTCCATTTTTTAGAAATGGCGATTTCTACCTACCAGAAACTACAAGAACAAGAAGACTGGGATGAAGAAGAAGCCATCTTTAATGAACAAACAACTTTAGCTGGTTGTTAGAGAAAGGAGAATTTAAGACTTAAAAAAAACAACCAAAAAAGGGGAAAATAAGGTGAAAAATTGATACAATGTCAGAAAGCAACAGAAAGGAGGAATACAGAAGAAGGTGGAGATTAAAGCCCATGTCACACTGAACCAACGGATGCAAAGAGGATGTAAAACGGACAAAAAAGCTTGCCATCCATTGGTTAACGCGATGTATCCGTTCTGTACTCACTGCCTCTGTTTTGCTTCCTCTCTATCCGTCCAGCATCCATTTATGGACGTTTCATCCGCTCCAAAAGTTTTGGGCTGCCTAAAACTTTTGCGCGGAAAATGTATCCAGTTCATCCGTTCTGCATCCGCTACGCATCCGCTATATCCGCTTGGCGTCCGCTGCTCATCCGCGCAACTCGCATCTGCCCGGATGCAGGGAGGAAGCGGAACGGACGCGGAACTGATGCAGAACAGATGCAGAACGGATGCAGCACAGAAACAAAGCGTTTAAAGCGGAAAAAACGTTCGCAGAGGGGATCTATCTCGGATATTAAGGATGTCTACAGGATGCCTAGAGGATGCAAAGGGACACATATACTGCCTATAAAAATGGGGAGCAACTCATCTGCATCTCACTTTCAGACCAGCAGCCCACCTGTGCAGACCTCTGCAGCCTTCATCTGACTCTTCCTCTTCCATAGCATCCAGTCATGTCCACCGTGGATCGTACCACAGTCCTTTTGGCATCCACTATCCTTCTGCAACAGTATGAAGCCATCTACAGGCTCTGTGAACTCTACTATGGGAAGAAAAAGAGGTGGCCAAGAAGCGTCTGGGTCCGAAAATGGATTGGGAGAAGAGCAGAGGACGGACTGTACAACAAGCTGATGGTGGAGCTCAGGAACGAAGACACTCGGGCGTTCCAGAACTTCATGAGGATGCCTCAAGCCATGTTTGATGAAGTTGTGCAGCGGCTGACACCCAGGTTGACCAAGGCAAACACCAACTTCCGGCCCAGCTTGGAACCTGGGCTCAAGGTGGCACTCACTCTGCGCCACCTGGCCTCAGGGACCACCTACAAAAGCATGCAGTACGGCTTGAGGGTGCCACACAACACCATCAGCATTGTGGTCAGAGAAGTGGTGCAGGCCATCATCGAAGAATACAAGGAGGAGCTCCTCCATTGCCCCTCCACTGAAGAAGGATGGAAGAAAGTTGTAGAGCAGTGGTATCAGAGGTGGAACTTCCCACACACCGTTGGAGCCATAGATGGCAAGCACGTGGCCTGCAAAGCTCCAGCCAAGTTGGGGTCCACTTATTTCAACTACAAGGGCTTCTTCAGCATCATCCTCTTCGCCATTGTCGATGCCGACTACAAGTTCATGTACATCGATGCTTCAGGCTACGGCTCATCTTCAGATGCCCAGGTATACAACGCCAGTCACCTCAAGGAGAGGCTGGAACGCAACCTCATCATGGGCTTCCCAGATCCAGACCCCCTGCCCAACGACATGCAAGATGTGCCCTACTTCATCGTGGGGGATGACGCCTTCTCCCTCACAACCTACCTCATGAAGCCATACACTTCCAGACTCCTGACCCGTGAAGAAAGGATCTTCAACTACAGGCTGTCCAGGGCAAGGCAGGTGGTGGAGAACGCCTTTGGCGTCCTGGCCAACAGGTTCCAGGTACTTCTCACCAACATGCAGCATCGCCCAGAGACCGTGAGGAGGATCGTGGAAGCTTGCTGCATCCTGCACAATCTCATGCGCACCCACTACCTGGTCTTGCAGAACAGGCTCGTGGACCGTCAACAAGGCAATGGGGACATGGAACCTGGGGAATGGAGGCAAGGGCGAAACCTGATAGACACTCTGTATGTGCAAGGCCACAACAGAGCCTCACGGGAAGGGAAGAAGCAGCGCAACCTCCTGAAACACTGGTGCCACTCCCCAGCTGGAGCAGTTGAGTAGCAAGACAGGATGGTAGATGCTTAATGGATGCTTCCTTCAGCCTGTCTCATCACACGGATGAGATTGGGCCATGTATGTTGGGTGGGCCTACAATGAACAGGGCGTTTAATAAAGAGTTGTGTTTGTGTTCAAATGTGTGGATCAATGCTTACATTGTTATTGATAAAAAAGGGCCATAGGTGTGGCACCTGGGAGGGTGGACCATACAGTCCCACTATGCTTGCACTGGAGGTTTATCTATCCCACAGCTATTAGCCATCCCAAAGGTATCCCTGCTCATTCCACAGGTATCCCTGCCCACCCCACTGCTATCTTAACCCATCCCACAAGCATGCAAAGGCTTAAGCCAATTCTAAAAGTTTCCACCAAGACTTTATTGAAAAAAAGAAATGAAGCAAGTGTGTGAATCAAAGATAAACTTTATTGAACAACAAGCTTTAAAAAAAAAAAAGACCCAAGTCAAGTGTCCAAATAAAGTCCACAGGTAGCCAGCTAGCCAGTCTCTGGCACTCTTCTTGGTCACTCGGAGGTGTACCCAGTCTCAGGGGTGAAGGGTCCAGGTGCTGTGGTGGTGGGTGGTGCTGGAGTGCCTGGCCTCGAGAGGAAAACAGGGGATGGTGTGTTTAGAAATGTCTCGGACAGCTGGCTTAGCCCCGTGATGCTGAGAGGTCCTTCCTCCATGCCATGGGGTGTCAGCCCCAGTACTGATGACAGATGTACTGAGGCCGGGCTTCGCTGTGGGGTGGAGGAAGGAGTAGTGTAGTGGGGCTGTCTGCTCTGCAGCTGGGTAAGGACTGGCGTGGGTGGCATCACTGTCGTGGGTGGCATCATTGGCATGGGTGGCATCGCTGTCGTCGGTGGCATCATTGGCGTGGGTGGCATCGGTGGCATCAGTGAAACAGGTGGCAATGATGTCGCCCAATGACTCTGTGCCTGGACTGGGAAGGGCTGCTGCCTGTGCTGCTGAACCTCCTGGTAGCTGTAGCCCTGGTAGGTGAGGGCCTGTGGGAAGTCTTGGTATGGGAGGGACATCACCTGGGGTGGAGGAGCAGACCTGGACTGGGTGGGAGCAGGTTCCTCTGGGTCTGGAGGGTTGTGAAGCAGCTTGGTGATCTGGTCCTTCACCTGCTGGTACTGTGGATCTGCCATTTCCTTGAGGGTCTGGTTGACATAGGTGAGGAAGGGCTTGCGGTTGGAGGAGGAGGAGTCGGTGTGGACCAGCTGAGAGAGGAGATCTATGCTGGTGCGGATGGTGTCCCTGATCTCCAGTAGGACATTGTGGCTCTGCCCCTCCAGCTGTCCGGCTCTCTGCCTTTCTGCGGAGGCGGAGCTGGGTGGTGGTGGATGCGGCTAGGACTGTGGTGGACTCAATGTCTCCTTTCTCCTACCACACCAGGGAGTCCTGTACGCACTCCACCATGCTTACCACACCTGTCTGCGGGTTCTCCGCCGTGGCATGCTCCACAGAAACCTTCCTGGAGACAGGGACTGACTCTCGGCCAGAAGAGGACTGGGTGGCAGCAGGCTGCCTGAGAGAGAGGGTAGTGAGAGGGGCTGCTGGTGCTCTTCGGTGGTGGATCTCACCCTCCAGGGAGCTGCACCTGGCCATGACGTAGATCTCTCTGTCTGTCAGCTTCACAGTGGCCTGGCCAGATTTCTTCAGGTGCAGCTTCCCGTACCAAGTGTGCATATGTTTCCACCAGCTGAGGAGCACCTCCGAAGTGTAACCCATACTCTCTGCCCTCTCTCTCCAAGCAGCCTGCTTCCGCTTGGTGTCCCTGTACAGCTGGTGTCCCTTCCGCCACAGATAGTCGTTCTCTCTCAGCCACTCCAGCACCTCATCCTCGTGCGTCTCCGCAATGGAGTATTGCCTCCTCTCCCATTGTTGCATACTCCTCTTCCTCCCTTTGGCAGAACCAGATGGGCCCTCATCAGAGGGGTTCCCAGGTAGTAGGGGCTGCTCCTCCACACCAGCAGCAGCAGCAGCACCAGCAGGATCATCATCATCATCATCATCATCATCATCATCATCATCATCATCATCCTCACCAGCAGGATCATAATCAGCATCATCATCCTCACCAGCAGGATCATAATCATAATCATCATCAGCAGCAGCAGCAGGAACACCAGGACCAGGATCAGCAGCAGTAGAGTAAGCACCAGCAGGGCCAGCAAGTCCAGGAGCACGAGCAGGACCACAAGCACGAGCAGGACCACGAGCACGAGCAGGACAAGCAGGACGAGCAAGACCAGGAGCACGAGCAGGACGAGCAAGTCCAGGAGCACGAGCAGGTCGAGAGGTCAAGCAGGACCAGGAGCAGCTTCAACAGAGTAAGCAACAGCAGAAGCCCCAGCACCAGCAGAAGCACCACTGCCAGGAGCAGCTTCAGCAGAAGCCCCAGCACCAGCAGAGTCAGGGGCAGGGGGCGGGAGGTTGGCCCTGTCCCTCTTGCCAGGGATGGTGGCAGGTTGCTGAGGCTTTCGCTTCCTCCCCATGGTTGTGGGGTTGCTGACTGGCAGGAAGGCTGGCAGGAAGGCTGGCAGGAAGCCTGGCAGGAAGCCTGGCAGGCAGGCAGGCAGGCAGGCACCAAGGCTGGCTGGAAGGCAGGCTGGCAGGGCAGGCAAGGAACTCGAAGTGTCCAGCAGCAGGTCTTTCCTCGGAGTGCTGGCCACGTGCGAGCTGCTTCCCTTTATATCCGGGGGGCTTACATAATACTTCCCTCCCGCATGCATAATTAACGCTCGGTATCCGTTCCGCTTCCGCTGTGCATCTGCTAGGCTTCCGCTGTGCATCCGCTTCATCCGCTGTGCATCCGCTGTGCATCCGCTTCATCCGCTTGGCCTCTGTTCTGCATCCGCTGTATCCGTTCCGCGTCCGCTTCGCTGAGGCCTCCCGGAAGCCCAGCGGTTGTGTCATCCGCTCCCATCCGCTTCCATCTGCTAGGCTTCCGTTCTGCATCCGCTTTGCATCCGCCCTGCGTCCTCCCCGCGTCCGTGTTATCTGCTCCGGTTATGCAAATTTTTGCCCCTTTTGAGAGAGGATAACAACGGATGGAACATTTTGCTCGTCCGTTGTGTCCGTTTTGCATCTGTTGGCCAGTGTGACATGGGCTTAAGAAGGTGGAGATGAAGAGACAAGGGGGTAAAAAGGTAGGATTGGAGAAGAAAGGAAAGGAAAAAGGGAAGAGAAGTCACAAAGGTTTAAAACAAGATGTAAAGAAACAAGATTTATTTAGAGATAGTGGGTAAAAATATGATTAAAAAAGAGATTTTGCAAAAGTACAAAGATTGTATTGTTTTATTTATATTTGAAATAATGTTAGAAAATTTGATTTAATAACAGAGCTTAATTTGCTATGGATTATTGTTTTAATTATATCATAAACTTATTATTCTTTCTTATTTTATAATATAGCTTCAGAACCTACTAAGCAAAATCAGAATGAAAAGTATATATTAATTTAAGTGTTAAATTTAAGGGAAAAATTTAAAGGTGTCATACTTCAATCAGTGATTATAGGAGAAATTTTGTGTTTATGAGAAAAGAAAATAGAAAATTGAAATAGAACAGACAAAAGATGCTTGTGTATGTTTGTTTATTGAAAATCAATAAAAAAAAAATTCAAAAAAAAAAAGAAGCATATTATAGAAGAGAAGTGGTAACTAAGTATAAATGGTTCATGCATTGAAATACTTCTAGGGTAATTTTAAAATAAAATCAAGACATTTTATTTATTTGAAAATTTTAATAAAGGTATTAAAAATAGTAATTTGAAAAAGGTCTCTTCTCATTAAATGCAAGCTCAGTAGAAATGTGCGTATATTAAGCAAGGTTTCTATGGAGATTCTCAGTCATCTAGGTCATGGTTGCCCCAAATGTGCTTTTTTTCAATAGGCAACTGAACTTTCTTGTTTTTCTTTGAAGATGTTTCACTTCTCATCCAAGAAGCTTCTTCAGCTCTGACTGGATGGTGGGGAATGGAAGGAGTTATATTCCTTATATTTGCATTCTTTTAAAGAGTTCTTGAAGCCTATATTAAGCAAGAAATTTCATTTGGCATCTTTGGTTTTCTTATTTTAATGTCCAGTTTGTAAGCTATGAGATCACCCATTTCCTGAATTTTCCCAACCCTCAAAACCTAAGCAGTAAACATTCATTTGTGTTTGTGTGTTTTACGATACATTCGAGGACATTTTAAGAAAATGTTAAACTCAGATTGATTGATAAGACAGATGTCTGTTTCTCTTTTGAGATACAGTAGCATGACTGGCACATATAATTGTTACACATATAGAGATGCATATAACACATATAAAAATAACACATATAGAGATGTATTGGCCTCCACCCATGCCAATACATCTCTAACCGTACAGTTATTTGAGTGAGCAAGGTACCAATCATCAAGTTTTAGAGCATCTCTTAACTGTGAAGTCAAATCATTTGATAGATCAACCTCTTTTTTTTTCCTGGGCTCTGGTAACTACTGGAGCTGCCAACTGTTTGGTTGGGACAATCGGCCATACCACTTCTTGGCGAGCAATATTATATTGAGGTAATCTAGATAAAGCATCTGCCATGAAGTTCCTCCCCCCTGGAATGTACTTAAATGAAAAATTAAAGAGCTTAAAGTACTGCGCCTAGCGAACTTGCTTGGGAGACAGCTTCTGAGGCATTTTCAAAGCCTCCAAATTTTTATGATCCGTCCACACCTCAAATGGGTGTTTTGCCCCTTCTAAGCAATGCCTCCAGGTTAACAGAGCCCAGTGAACTGCAAAAGTTTCTTTTTCCCAGATGGCCCATCTCCTTTCGGTTTCAGTTAGTTTACAGGAAGTATATGCACACAGTTGCAGAATCCCTGTCTCGTTTGCTTGTAGTAACACCACCCCAACAACTACGTCACTCGCATCGGCTTGTATTACAAAAGGAGCATCCAGGTCCAGGTGCTTGAGTACTGGTTCAACAGCAAACAGTCGTTTCAGCTTTTCAAAAGCGGCTTGACATTCCATGGACTACTCCAGTGCTTTACTAGGCTTTGGTTTCACCTCCCCTTTGTTTTTTTAGGAGATTTGTGATAGGCATTGCTATCTTCACAAAAGCAGGGATAAATTGACAGTAAAAATTGGCAAACCCCAAGAAACTTTGACGTTGTTAACTGGTGCGGGGAGGGTCCCATTCCAACACGGCACGAACCTTCCCCAGGTCCATTTCTATGCCCTCATGTGAGATGCAATAACCTAAATAGTCAATTTTTTCCTGGTGGAATTCACACTTGGACAACTTTACATACAGCTCAGCGGCTCGAAGTTTTTCCAGAACTGACCGCACTAGTTTCACATGTTCATCACGAGTCTCCGTGTCAATAAGGATATCATCAAGATAAACCAACACCCCTTTGTATAGATGTTCATGCAACACCTGATTGATCATTTGCATGAATACTGCAGGGGCCCCCTGTAGGCCAAATGGAAGAATGTTGAATTGGAAACAACCCATTGGGCAGTTAAAAGCAGTTTTCCATTCTTCCCCTTCCTTAATTTGAACCCGGTAGTATGCTTCACTCAAGTCGAGTTTCGTAAAAAAATTCCTTTTGGCCAAGTGGGCCAACATGTCCTTCATCAAGGGGAGGGGGTCCACATTTTCCACTGAAATAGCATTCAGGTTTCAATAGTCAACACATAAATGAAGGGAGCCATCTTTCTTTTCACAGAACAATACTGGGGCTGCTACCCAGGATCTAGTGGGTTGGATGAAACCATGTTCCAAATTCTTATCGATAAATGACTGCAGCTCTTCTAACTCCCACGGTGTCATCGAGTACAGTTTTGGTTTTGGGAGTTTCACCCCAGGTAAAATTTCAATACTACAATCTGTTGAACGATGGGGTGGAAGCTCATCTGAGGCCTTTTCACTGAATACTTCCTTTAAGTCCCAATATTCTTCCTGAATTTTCTCCTCCTCCTTCAGGTTCGTGGTGCCAATGGAGGCCAGTTCAGTGGGACTCTTGAGTTTCGGTTGAGATTGCCCCTCCCCTTCTGGGCGCTGGTTGGTACATATGCACAATGACCCTCTCCTCCAATCAATGTGGGGGTTCCATTTCTGGAGCCAGGGCAACCCTAGTATTAGGGGCCGCTACATCCCAGGAGCCACAATAAAATGCAAAGTCTCTCTATGCTTCCCCATCGTCATTTCTATTAGTTCCATTATGAAATGGGCAGGGCCACCCCCAGCTACCAATTCATCCAATTGGCAAAAGGCTATGGGAGTTTTTAAAGTCTTTAGCCTTAAGCCCATTTTCTCCACTACCTCTGAGCTGATTAAGCACCTTGTGCACCCAGAGTCTAACAAGGCCAGCATTTCCCCTTTGGCTCCCGACGTGGGTATCCTTAATCTCACTGGAATGGTCATAGGGCCCTTGTTTGGACTTACCAGTGAATCGTCTTCCGATTCAGATTCACTCTCTTCAGAAGAAGTTGGAGTTCCCAGCTCCTCTCCTTTCAGAGGGGATATCTCTACAACCTCCTCCACTTTAAGCACCATTTCACAAGGCTTTCTTTCAGGTTTTCTTTCTCCTCCTGGTGCCCCCTTTGGTTCTAACTTGGCACGGCAATCTGCAGCCCGGTGACCTTCCTTCCCACATCAGAAGCAAGCAGTGGTCTTGGATTTTACCGCCATTCCTCCCTTTTGAGGTTTTAAGGCTTCTCGAGGGCTGGTGGGTGAGGACTTGTTCCAACCAACCCCCCCCCCCGCATCTGTTTCGGGTCAGATCAATTTCCACCTCCACTGCCAGCATGTACCACAGCTGCAGCTCATTGGGATCTCTTTTGGTAATACAGCTTTGATATACATCTTCATTTAACACACCTTTAAAAGCTTCTATCAGGGCTGCCTGGGACCAGCCTCAAATATGACACACCAGCTGTCTAAATTCCTGGGTGTAATGGGCCACTGATCTCCGCCCTTGATTTATGGTCTTCATCCTAATTCTGGCCTTACGTTCAGCAAGTGGGTCTTCAAACCTGGCCTGCAGCGCAGTCCATAATTCAATAACTGAGGGGCATTATCATTATGCAAAGTCACCATCCACTTTGCAGCTGTTCCATCCAGAGCCCTGGTAACACATCTAACTTTGACTGCTTTTGAGGAAAAATCCCCTCCATATTCCTCCATATAGCTCTAGACTTGTGCCAGGAAGAATCCTAACTCCTTGGGATCCCCTCCATATTTTACTTCCAATGGAGCCACCTTTGGAGTTCTACATCTTCTGGCAATTATCCCTCCTGCTGGAGGCCCCTGGGCTGCTGCTGCTTGTTGTGCTAGCCCGGGTTGATTTATGGGGGTGGCTGCTCTGATTCTTCTGGCTGGGGCTGCCTCCTCCTCCTCTCCCTCACACCTTTGTTCAGTTTGAGGTTCTCCGATAGCTTCATTTAGAAAATGCATGGCTTGGGTTAGTAAAAAATTATTTCTTTCCTTCTCCTGCTATGGCTCTTCTCTTCCACGCCAACTGGTAGTGGTTACTCCTGGAGGAGGCTTTTCCTCAGGATCCTTCCAAGCGACTTCCAGGGTTTTACAGCTGGTTTTTCCCCAAGGTTTAATTCTGCTAACAAGTTGGTTTCCCTGTTTCCTCTAGCAGCAGAGAATCTTGTCTCCCAGTGACTTCTTGGTCGCTGGCTGAATTTGACATTGTGTTCAGAGCCCCTCGGAAGAAAATTTATTAATTGTCCGGGTGGGCTGGTAATGTAGAGATTTAGAATAATGTCAGCTGGTGCTCCATTCAAAATCCAAGAAAGAAATACTTAGACTCCGTTAATCAGAGAAAAGATATCTTTTACTGGAAATCAAGTGGTAGCAACAAAATAATTCTGAATCTGAGAAAATGGGCGCGTAAATCACATATACAAAGTAATGACAATGTTTCCAACCCCAATAGTTCAATTGGTTCATCCAATTAAAAATTGTGTAAATCATCATGTGGGCATCTCCAGGTGGTGATGACGCTTCTGTCCGTTGGCCTTGACATAGTTTGATAAAGAGTTGCAGCTGCGCATAGCATAGAATAGAAACCTAAACAAGAATGTATCCCCCCCCATTTTATTTCGCTCTGGTTCATAACACCTCCAGCTCACTTCCCATAACCATTCCCCCCTCCTCCCCCCGTTACTTATGACAGCCGAAAGCTGAAAAGCAAAGGAAGAAAACCTTGAAGGCTGACAATCAGATCATGTGTCTGTCAGATATCAATAGAGGTCCCTGCCAAGTTCTCTATGACTGGCAGTTGTCCAAGTAGGAGGGCACATCCCAGACCCAAGTCAGGTATCCCTTACTGTTCTAACAGGGCTGTTATAGAACAGGCCAGTAGTGTCATGCACTGGCCATGCCCACGCCTGGTTTAGCGAAGTGGGAAAAAGTCCCGATATGTCATGTGATACCGCCGTGACAACATGAGTTTGACACCCCTGTTCTATAATAACAACATATTTGAAAATGAAACATTTATTTTGGCTTCTAACAAAGTAGTTCTTATCATCAGCAATATGTTCTTTATTGTTAGCTCTACTAAGCTACCTTTGCTTAAGCCCCTGTCACATAGCACCAATGGATGGAAAGAGGATGTAAAATGGAGAGAAACACTTGCCATCCATTGGTTAATGCAATGCTTCCGTTCTGAACTCACTGCGTCCATTTTTCATCCTCTCTATCCGTCCAGCATCCGTCTATTGACATTTCATCCGCTCAAAATGTTTTGAGCTACACAAAACTTTTTGAGTGGAAAATGTATCCAACGTATCCACTCTGCATCTGCTATGCATACGGGGAAAATCCATGAGACGTCTGTCGTCATCCGTAACGTATCGGCTATATCCGCTAGGCATCCGCTGTGCATCCGCGCAACTCGCATCCGCTGCAGCGGAAAACGGACACAGGGAGGAAGCGAAACGGATGTGGAACGGACACGCAGCATTAGTAGCACGGAATGGAGAAAGGATGAAAGCGGATGCAGCTCGCATACAAAGCATTAAAACAGAAAAAATGTTCGCATAGGGGACGTATCTCGGATATTTAGGATGTCTGCAGGATGCCTAGAGGATGCAAAAGGACATCGAGCAGAAAACCTATATTTCCTATAAAAAGGGGGAGAAACTCACCTGGATCTCACTTTCAGTCCAGCAGCCCTGCTGTGCAGACCTCTTCAGCCTTGCTCTTGCTGTTGCTCTTCCACAGCATCAAGTCATCTCCACCATGGATCATCATACACTCCTTTTGGTAGCCACCATCGTTCTACAACAGTGTGAAGCCATCTACAGGCTCTTTCACCTGTGCTACGCGAAGAAAAGGAGGTGGCCAAGAAGTGTCTGGGTCTAAAGATGGATTGCCAGAAGAACAGAATACGGACTGTATAACAAGCTGATGGTGGAGCTGAGGAACGAAGATCTTCGTGCATTCCAGAACTTCATGAGGATGCCGCCAGCAATGTTTGACGAAGTTGTGGAGCGGCTGAGACCCAGGTTGACCAAGCAGAGCACCAACTTCTGGCCCAACCTGGACCCTGGGCTCAAGGTGGCACTCACTCTGCGCCACCTGGCCTCAGGGATCACCTACAGGAGCATTCAGTATGGCTGGAGGGTGCCACACAACTCCATCAGCATTGTGGTCAGAGAAGTGGTGCAGGCCATCATCGAAGAATACAAGGAGGACTTCCTCCAGTGCCCCTCCATTGAAGAAGGCTGGAAGAAAGTTGCAGAGCAGTGGTATCAGAAATGGAACTTCCCCCACAATGTTGGAGCCATAGATGGCAAGCACGTGGCCTGCAAAGCTCCAGCCAACTCAGGGTCCACTTATCACAACTACAAGGGCTTCCTCAGCATCATCCTCTTCGCCATGGTCGATGCTGACTACAAGTTCATCTACATCGATGCTTCAGGCAATGGGTCAGCTTCAGATGCCCAGGTATACAACGCCAGTCATCTCAAGGAGGGGCTGGAACGCAACCTCATCATGGGCTTCCCAGATCCAGACCCCCTGCCCAATGACACACAAGATGTGCCCTACTTCATCGTGGGGGATGACGCCTTCTCCCTCACAACCTACCTCATGAAGCCCTACACCTCCAGATGCCTCACCCGTGAAGAGAGGATCTTCAACTACAGGCTGTCCAGGGCAAGGCGGGTGGTAGAGAACGCCTTTGGCATCCTGGCCAACAGGTTCCAGGTACTTCTCACCAACATGCATCATCGCCCAGAGACCATGAGGAGGATCGTGGAAGCTTGCTGCATCCTGCACAATCTCATGCGCACCCGCTACCCAGTCTTGCAGAACAGGCTCGTGGACCTCCATCAAGGCAATGGGGACATGGAGCCTGGGGAATGGAGGCAAGGGCGAAACCTGATAGACACTCAGGATGTGCAAGGCCCCAACAGAGCCTCATGTGAGGCGAAGAAGCAGCGCAACCTCCTGAAACACTGGTGCAACTCCCCAGCTGGAGCGGTGGAGTGGCAAGACAGGATGGTAGATGCTTAATGGATGCTTCCTTCAGCCTGTCTCATCACACGGATGAGATGGGCCATGTATGTTTGGTTGGCCTACAATGAACAGGGCATTTAATAAAGAGTTGTGTTTATGTTGACATGTGTGGATCAATGCTTACATTGTAATTGATAATGAAGGGCCATAGGGTTGGCACCTGGGAGGGTGGACCATACAGTCCCACTATGCTTGCACTGGAGGTTTTTCTATCCCACAGCTATTACCCATCCCATAGGTATCCCTGCCCATCCCACAGATATTCCTTCCCATCTCACAGCTATCTTAACCCATCCCACAGGTATCCCTGCCCATCCCATAGGTATCCCTTCCCATCCCACAGGTATCCCTGCCCATCCCACTGCTATCTTAACCCATCCCACAGGTATCCCTGCCCATCCCACAGCTATGTTAACCCATCCCACAGGTATCCCTTCCCATCCCACAGCTATCTTAACCCATCCCACAGGTATCCCTTCCCATCCCACAGCTATCTTAACCCATCCCACAGGTATCTCTTCCCATCCACTGCTGTCTTAACCCATCCCACAAGCATGCAAAGGCTAAACCATTTCTAAAAGTTTCCACCCAGACTTTATAGAAAAAAATTAATGAAGTGATTGTGTGAAACAAAGATAAACTTTATTAATATCAAGCTGTAAAATAAACATGACCCAAGTCAAGTGTCCAAATAAAGTCCACAAATATCCAGGCAGCCAGTCTCTGGCACTCCTCTTGGTCACTCGGAGGTATGTGCCCAGGCTAAGATTTTAGGGAGCAGGTGCTGTGGAGGTGGGTGCTGCTGCAGTACTGGTCTGAGGTGTTGTTGGAGTGCCTGGCCCCGAGAGGACAACAGGGGACGGTGTGTTGAGGAAGGTGTCGGACAGCTGGCTCAGCCCCGCGATGCTGAGAGGTCCTTCCTCCATGTCATGGGGTGTCAGCCCCAGTACTGAGGACAGATGTACTGAGGCCGGGCTTGGCTGTGGGATGGAGGAAGGAGCAATGTAGTGGGGCTGCCTGCTCTGCAGCAGGGTGAGGACTGTCGAGGTTGGCATCGGTGGCATCATTGGAACCAGTGGCAGCAGTGTCGCCCGATGACTCTGTGCCTGCATCTGTAAGGGCTGCTGTCTGTGCTGCTGGACCTCCGGGTAGCTGTAGCCCTGGTAGGTGAGGGGGTGTGGGAAGCCTTGGTATGGGAGGGACATCACCTGGGGTGGAGGAGCAGACCTGGACTGGGTGGGAGCAGGTGCCTCTGGGTCTGGAGGGTTGTTAAGCAGTGTGGTGATCCTCTCCTTCACCACCTGGTACTGGGGATCCGCCATCTCCTTGAGGGTCTGGTTCACATAATTGAGGAAGGGCTTGTGGTTGGAGGAGGAGGAGTCAATGGGGACCAGCTGAGAGAGGAGACCAATGCTGGTGCAGATGGTGTCCCTGATCTCCACCAGGACCTTGTGGCTCTGCCCCTCCTGCGGTCCGGCTCTCTGCCTTACTGTGGTGGCGGAGGTGTGGGTGGATGCGGCTTCGGCAGCGGTGGATTCTATGTCTCCTTTCTCCCACCACACCAGGGAGTCCCCCTCGCTCTCCACCACGCTTACCACACCTGCCCGGGGGTTCTCCGCCATGGCACGCTCCACAGATACCTGCATGGAGACAGGGACTGACTCTTGGCCACCAGAGGACTGGCTCCCAGCAGGCTGCCGGAGAGAGAGGGTAGAGATTTGGGTTCCTAGTGCTCCTCGGTGGCGGACCTCACCCTCCAGGAAGCTGCACTTGGCCATGAAGTAGTTCTCTCTGTCCATCAGCTTAACCCTGGCCTGGCCAGATTTTTCACGATGCAGCTTCCCGTACCAGGTGTGCATGTGCTTCCACCAGCCGAGGAGCACCTCCGAAGTGTAGCCCAGACTCTCCGCCCTCTCTCTCCAAGCAGCCTGCTTCCACTTGGTGTCCCTGTACAGCCGGTGTCCCTTCCGCCACAGATAGTCGTTCTCTTCAGCCACTCCAGCACCTCATCCTTGTGCGCTTCCTCAATGTAGTACTGCCTCCTCTCCCGTTGTTGCATACGCCTCTTCCTCCCTTTGGCAGGACCAGATGGGCCCTCATCAGAGGGGCTTCCAGGTTGTAGGGGCTGCTCCTCCACACCAACAGCATCATCATCATCATCATCACCAGCAGGATCATAATCATCATCATAATCATCATCATCAGCAGCAGCAGCATAATCACCAGCAGGATCATAAGCAGCAGTAGCAGCAGCAGCAGGATCAGCAGCAGCAGCAGCAGCAGCAGCAAGACCAGGATGAGCAGCAGCAGAGTAAGCACCAGCAACAGGGTCAGCAAGACCAGGAGCACGAGCAGAACGAGCAGGACCAGCAGGACCAGGAGCAGCTTCAGCAGAGTACGCAGCAGAAGCACCACTGCCAGGAGCAGCTCCAGCAGAAGCTCCAGCAACAGAAGAGTGAGCCCAAGCAGCAGAAGCCCCAGCAGAAGCAGAGTCAGGGACATGGGGCGGGAGGGTGGCCCTGTCCCTCTTGCCAGGGATGGCGGCAGATTGCTGAGACTTTCGCTTCTTCCCCATGGTTGTGGGGTTGCTGGTTGGCAGGGAGGCTTGCAGGAAGGCTTGCAGGCACCAAGGCTTGCAGGAAGGCTGGCACCAAGGCTGGCAGGAAGGCTGGCAGGAAGGCTGGCAGGAAGCCTGGCAGGAAGGCAGGCACCAAGGCTGGGAGACAGACTGGCTGGCAGGGAGGCTGGAAGGCAGGCTGGCAGCAATGCTGGTAGGGAGGCTGGAAGGCAGGCTGGCAGCAAGGCTGGAAGGGAGGCTGCCCAGGAGGCTGGGAGGCAGGCTGGGAGGCAGGCTTGGAGGCAGGCTGGGAGCAAGGCTTGCAGGCAGACATGCAGGCAAGAACTCTGAGGTATGCAGCAGCAGGTCTTTCCTCGGAATGCTAGACGTGCGAGCTGCTTCCCTTTATATCCGGGGGCTTGCACAATGCATCCCCCCCACATGCGTAATTAATGCCAGGCATCCGTTAGGCTTCCGCTGTGCATCCGCTAGGCTTCTGCTGTGCATCCGCTTCATCCGCTGTGCATCCGTTCTGCATCCGTTGTTTCCATTCCGTGTCCGCTTTGCTGAGGCCCCCTGGAAGTCCTGCGGTTGCGCCATCTGCTTCCATCTGCTGGGCTTCTGTTCTGCATCCGCTTTGCATCCGCCCTGCGTCCTCCCCGCGTCTGTGTTGTCCGCTCCAATTATGCAAATTTTCACCCCTTTTGAGCGCGGATACAATGGATGTAACATTTTTCTCTTCCGTTGTGTCCTTTTTGCATCTGTTGGGCAGTATGACACGGCCTTTACACATCCAACAGGTATCCCTGCCCATCCTACAGCTATTACCCATTTCAAAGGTATCTCTGCCCATCCCACATCTATTAGAAGCATGCAAAGACTTAAACCATTTCTAAAAGTTTCCACCAAGACTTTATTTACTAAAAGAACTGAACCAAGTGTGTGAAGCAAAGATAAAATTTTTAAATAACAAACTGTAAAAGCAAAATGACCCAAGTAAATTGTCCCAAGCAAAGATAAAGTCAACAGGTAGCCACCTAGTCTCTGGCACTCTTCTCAGTTACTCTGAGGCATGCCTATAGTCTCAGGGGTGAAGGGTCCAGGTGCTGTGGATGTGGCTGCTGCTGGAGTGCTGGTCTGAGGTGCCATTGGGGTGCTTGGCCCCGAGAGGACAACAGGGGATGGTGTGTGGAGGAAGCTCTCAGAGAGCTGGCTCAGTCCTGTGATGTTGAGAGCCCCTTCCTCCAGGACATGGGGTGTCAGCCCTAATACTGATGACAGATGTTCTGAGGCTGGGCTTGGCTGTGGGGTGGAGGAAGGAGGAGTGTAGTGGGGATGTCTGGTCTGCAGCTGAGCGAGGTGAGGTGTGGGTGGCATCGGTGACGTGGGTGGCATGGGTGGCATGGGTGGCATGGGTGGCATGGGTGGCATCAGTGGCATTGGTGGCATTGGTGGCATCGGTGGCATCGGTGGCATTAGTGGCATTGGTGGCACCGGTGGCGTACGATGTACCTGTGCCTGGACTGGGAAGGGCTGCCTGTGGTGCTGGAGCTCCTGGTAGCTGTAGCCTTGGTAGGTGAGGGCCTGTGGAAAGCCTTGGAAGGGCAGTGACATCACCTGGGGTGGAGGAGCAGACCTGGACTGGATGGGAGCAGGTTCAGCTGAGTCTGGAGGGTTGTGAAGAAGACCGATGATCCTGTCCTTGATCACCTGGTACTGTGATTCGGACATGTCCATGAGAGTCTGGTTGACATAGGTGAGGAAGGACTTGCGGTTGGAGGATGGTATGTCGGTGTGTACCAGCTGAGAGAGGAGATCTACACTGCTTCTGATGGTGTCCATCATCTCCAGAAGGACAGTGTGGCTCTGCCCCTCCAGTCTGCCTCTTTGCCTGCTTTCTGTGGAGGTGGAGCTGGGGGTGGATGTGGGTTGGTCTCTTGTGGAAGTGCCCTCTCCTTGCTCCCACTGCATCAGGGGGTCTCCAAGCACTCCGCCATGGCTAGTGCAGCTGTCGGGGGGGTCTCTGTCGTGGCACGCTCCACAGATACCTGCCAGGAGCTGACTCTTGGCCAGAAGAGGACTTGCTCTCTGTAGGCTGCCTGAGAGAGAGGGTTGTCAGAGGGGCTGCTCCTCGGTGGCGGATCTCACCCTCCAAGAAACTGCACTTGGCCATCACATCGGTCTCTCAGTCGGTCAGCTTGATCGTGGCCTGGCCAGATTTCTTGAGGTGCAGCTTCCCGTACCAGGTGTGCATGTGCTTCCACCAGCCGAGGAGCACCTCTGAAGTGTAGCTCAGGCTCCCCGCCTTCTCTCTCCATGCAGCCTGCTTCCTTTTGGTGTCTCAATAGAGCCTGTGTCCCTTCCGCCAAAGATACTCGTTCTCCCTCAGATATTCCAGCACCTCATCCTCATGTTCCTCTTCGATGGAGTGTTGCCTCCTCTCCTGTTCTCGTTCTCGTTTATGCCTCTTCCTTCCTCTGGTAGGGCCATCTGGGCCCTCATCAGAGGGGCTTCGAGATTGTAGGGACTGCTCCACCACACCACCACCACCACCACCAGCAACAACAGTAGCAGCAAAAGCAGGACCAGCAGGACCAGCAGGACCAGCAGCACCAGCAGGACCAGCAGCACCAGCAGCACCAGCAGGACCAGGAGCACCAGCTGGACCAGCAGGACCAGGAGCAGCGCCAGCAGAGTAAGCACCAGCAGAAGCCCCAGCACCAGGAGCAGCGCCAGCAGAGTAAGCACCAGCAGAAGCCCCAGCACCAGAAGAGTCAGCCCGAGCAGCAGAAGCCCCAGCAGAAGCAGAGTCAGGGCCAGGGGGTGGGATGGTGGCCCTGTCCTTCTTGCCAGGGCTGGCAGCAGATGGCAGAGGCTTTCTCTTTTTTCCCATGGTTGTTGAGTTGCTGGCTGGCTGGCTGGCTGGCTGGCTGGAGCTGTGTCTGGAAGCAGGTCTTTCGTCTGAATGGTGACCTGCTTGCGAGCTGCATCCCTTTACATCCCCGGGGCTGATGCAATGCATCCTTCCCGCATGCGCAGTGAATGCTTTGCATCCACTAGGCATCCGCTAGGCATCCGTTAGGCTTCCGTGATGCATCCGCTTCATCCACTCGGTATCTGCTCTGCATCTGTTCCTTCCGTTGCGTGTCCACTTCGCTGTACTCCCCAGAAGCCCTGCGGAAGTGCCATCCGCTTCCATCCCCTTCCAGCCGCTCGGCTTCCGTGGAGCATCTGCTTTACATCCTGGCTACATCCTCCCCCCGTCCGTTCCTTTCCATTGTTGTCTGCTCTGCTTATGCAAATTCGGGGCACTTTTGAGAGCGGATAACAACGGATGGAACATTTTCTCGTCCGCTGTGTCCTTTTTACATCCCTTTAGCAGCCTTCATTTTTAGTGTGCCATTTTTAATCACTACATTTTTAATATGAGTAATTTGGAAGCCTCACTGGGAAGCAAAATGGAATGTTGTTCCTTAAAGATGTCTCTCTTTGCTTAGGCCTGGCAGATCTTGCAAATCCATGCTGTTTTCTGCCTTTCAACACAGTTGCAATTCTGAGAAGGGACTTGGTAGAAAAATTATTATTAAGCTTTGATATACCTTTTAATCCCTTTCCAATGACCTCAATTAATAGCCAACTTAACCTTTCCATAGAGGAAGCTAAATTATATTTCCAAGACCATGTTATTCCACATGCCATTTTATTACTTCCTGCATAATTAAAAAACAAAAGAGCTGAACTTGACAGTCATAATCTTGAACTTACAATGGAGCAGAAAAACCTTGCAACTATGTACTATAGGTATACATGTCTTTTTCATTGATAACAAGATCTCAAAGCAAAAATGCAAAATATTTTTGCTAAAACAATTTTATAATAAAAGCCTGTATTAAAACCCACAAAGTGGCTTAAAATTTTGTCACACAGGCTAGACACATCAGAATACCAATGGTGAAACAAAAAAGGCAATTTCATAAATTTATTCAATGACCTTCATAAAACAGATGTGCCTTGAGGTTGTCACTGAACAATTACACAGCTAGAAGCAACCATGTATTTTAACTAAGTAACTCAATCAAAATGAAACTCATCACTCAAGCCCAGCAGAAAGAATTAGGAAGAAATACAAAGAAGACTGAATTAAGAAAAGTAGGACATTCTACTTCACAATTTTCTTCTTAATTTACTCTTGGCAATATATAGCACATCAGTAGTTTGGAACAGTTAAAATATACTATGGATTAGAAAATTGAAAAAGATGCTACCTAGGCTTAAATTTTAGTGGAAAGAAAACTAAAATTAAGCTTCTTTACTTTCTGTTAATTGTTCATCTAAATTTGATGAAATCTATTGCAGATGTGATGAAGTAGCTACGCCAAGAATTTTAAATGGAGATATTATATCAACCCCTGGCCACACATCTGGCATCTGAATTATACAATCAGGATAGTCCAGCCATATTAATTATATAGCTAATGGAATTGGGGCTTGGGGGCAGAACCCGAAGTATATACCCGTTATTTATTTCACATTTGCCATTATTGTACAAGATCCCTGTTCTCTATTTTTTATTCCCTTGTCTTCATCTGTGCTTATCTCTGCTTAAAATTGGTATTCCAACCCTACGCCAGATGCCATCAGTACAGCAAAGTATTAGGAATGCATGCAGTGTATTTGTGTAAAAAGTGGAATATATATCTAATAAATCAACAATTAAATTGCACAGTATTAGGGAACATGTGAAGTAGCATTATACCAGAATCTTGGCCCATCTAGCTCAGCATTGTGAGTACTACAGGTGGGTTTCAAGCAAATATTAAATTCTCTTTGGCCATTGTTGCAGATGGCGGGGGATCAAATTTGGGACAAATTTTGCCTGCAAAGCATGTACTCTGCAATTCTACCATTCTTTTCAGAAATACGGTTCTTCTCACTGGATAGATTTCAGCTGCTACTTTTCAGAGACATTACAACATTATGGAATCAGCCATGGCATTATTTCATTCCTGACATGGCACTTTATGAATGACATCACATCAATGAAAGGATTTGTGTAAAAAAAAAATGCTTTCTAACCAAACATTTTCTTCTTAAAGGCAGCCTGAACACTGGATGATAAATCCCAGCAAAAGTCTCTTTTGAAACTAGAAAATCAACTCCTTCAAAAATTAATGGGAGAAAATTGTTACTTTTATTTTTTTCATTCTCGTTTTTCAGAGGCATTTAATTAGCAATTGAAGGAATTAGCATGTAAAAATGAATTGACCCTTTGTCAGATCCAGCAATTTATGTTCTTAAATTGTGGCAAAGTCCTAATGTTTGTACATTTCCCCCTATTTGTAAAATGTACAGTATGTTGTGTATAAACACAGATGTTGCTTCTATAGCAATATATGAAAAATATCTGATGAATGGCATTAAATTCTGATTACGTGTACGTTCCCTTTAATGCAACAACAGCCTTAGTGCATCTGCAGCAATTTATAGTTGTTTACAGCTTGTTGGTAATTTCCCTTTTCACCTGGATTGCTTCCCTTGGAGTTTAGCAGATAAAAACACATACTGATTGATGTCAAATGAAAAATATTATTAGCGGGAGGGGGGGAGGTTTACCCAGCTGGAATGTGAATATTAGTCATTTTCATTTTTCACTTATAATTAGGCAATTTCATCCGAAAGCTTTTTAAAAAGAAAATGACAGAAAAAAAGATACAAACTCATAGTCATTAACTGTAGTGGATTTTTAAAAAATCTTCATTTGTAAAACCTAGTCTTTATCGTATTCATTTCAAAAAGTGTTATGTTATCATTTGGCCTTAAAAGGAAGATAATTCTGTCAAAACTCTTCCAATGAAACTTTTTCTTGTGAACAATATTTCTTTATTAAAATATAAATATTAAATATTTGATATGATATGATATAATTGAGGATACATATTTGTCAAATAGCTGAAAATGAAATCCATGACGGCATTTTTTTTATATATTTAGGAAAATTATCTTGAATTTGTGAGTGCAAACTCTTTTCCATTAGAACTACGGTACATGGAAAAGGTTGTGATAATACTCCTCTTTCTTTTATTTTCCCAATGAAGAGTTTTCTTGTCAAGATATTGTCCTGTTAGAACATTCCATTTCTTGACAAATTTTAACCAGAAAAGTTAATATTCATCTCTCAGTATAAGAACATAAGCAGAGTTTTCCTGGATTGGAGCCCTGGCCATCTAGTCCAACAGTCAGTTCTTCTAGTGGCCAACCAACTGCACAAGGAAGCTGAGTGGTCATCCAGTGGCTGGTCTTCAGAGGTAGTCACACTGCCATCATGGATACGTGATCCTAGTAGCTTTCATGAATCCACTAATAGCTTCCATTCTTTTTACCCAAGTTGGTAACCAGCCATGTCTCACAGTTCATGCATTTTAAATATAATTATGCTTTGTGTAGAAACAAATTCCTTTTGTCTGTCCTGCTTTATTTAGTGCTGGTAGTCCTCAATTTACAACAATTTATTTAGTGGCCATCCAAAGTTACAACAGCACAGAAAAAGTGACTTGCAACCATTTTAACCATGGTCATAGGATCAAAATTCAGCCACTTGGAAACTGACTCATGTTTATTATGGTTACATTGTCCTGGGGTCATGTGATCACTTTTTGTAAACTTCTGGCAAGCCAAGTCAATGGGGAAGCCAGATTCATTTAACAACTCTGCTACTAACTTAACTGCAGTGATACACTTAACAACTGTGGCAAGAAAGATCATAAAAAGGGGGTAAAACTCACTTAACAAATGTCTCACTTGCCAACAGAAATTTGAGGCTCAATTGTGGTCGTAAGTCAGGAATTATCTTGTATTGCATTTCATTGAGTGACCACTGCTTCTAGTATTTTGGGAAAGGGAAAATGGCTTTTCCTTGTCTGCTTTATGTATACTATGTATAATTTTATACATCTCAATCATGTGTCCTCTTGTTCACCTTCTTTGTACATTCTAGAATGCCCCAAAGGCAGAACCTTTTCTCATGGGAAACTGTTCCAACTCCAACTCTTAGTTCAGCTCAGTGAATCTAAAACTACACATCATCTTCCAGTTTTGATTGTGCCATTGATCTATATAAAAGCATGATGATCTTGGCATTCCTATTTTCATTGCCATTTCTTATTATCCCAAACATACTGTTGGCCTTTTCTTACAGCAGATATGTTAAGCCTGGGTTCCCCAACCAGGGTTAGGTCATCATTTAACACATATAATCCACCTCTTAAAGATGCAGTAATTATCTTATCTTCTTTTTCAATGATGCAGTTATCTCCCCTAAATGTAACTACATATCCTAGTTTAACCAAAAATTCTAACTGAAATTAAATTAAACTTAAGTTGTGGTACATATAACATTTTTACATTCTCTTTTATAAAAGAACAATATGCTATATCTTGACCTTTAGCTTTCAGTTTCCAGCCATTGGCTAACGATATCTGCTGTGTACTCTGGGACATTTTAATAAAATTTTTGTTATCATTTGTTATACAATGGGATGCTCCACTGTCAACCACCCATAAATTATTTTTTACAGCTCCGTTAGTATACATGGCTAACTCTAAATTTTTATTTAGTTTTTGATGATTTTTAGTATTCTGGCCAGCGTTCTGGTGCTTTGCCTTTTTACAAAATCTTGCCAAATGTCCTCTTCCTCCACAATTAAAACACTTTTTAATTGCGTATACAGTAGGAGATTCATTATCTTCTTTTTGAGGTTGCTTCCTCCTTAATTCATCTCTTTCAAGCCTTCTTCTGGCCGCTTCGATCAATCTGCCAGTTATATCAGTTAAAGTTAAATTTTCCTTTGGCAAAATTTCAAGTGAAGTTACGTAGTTATCATAACTTTCATCAAGGGAAGATAGAATTATGTAAACTTGGTGTAGTTCAGAGAATATAAGCTCTTTCTCGTGCAGTTCCTTAAAAATGCTTTGCATAGTTTTTAAATGACTCTGCATATCATCATTTGTTTGGAGATGCATCCTGAAAAGCTTCCGTGTAAGATTTATGTGAGCACCAACATTATCTCGAACATAAATCCTCTTCAGCTTCTGCCAACACCCAAAAGCCGTTTTCTCTCCGTGGATATAAACAAGCTGTTGATCAGTTAAGGTTAATGCAATTATGCAAATAGCTTGTTGATTTTTATGCTTAAATTCTTCTATCTTTAGTCTGTCTTCCTCATCCTCTGGATCCCATTCTTCTACGTTTGGTGGATTTTCAATTATGTTCCACAAACCTTCACTTTGTAGAAGTAGACTACATTTTGTAGACCATGATACATAGTTTGTTCCATCCAGCTTGGATATAAGGGACAAACTTTGTAAATTGACTTGTGCCATGTTTTCTTATATGGATATAAAAATATAATTAATAAAACACAGCTGTCTGTTTACTGTAATGTATAACAATACAAACTCTCACCTTTTACATAAATCTGTTTAACCTAGTTAAACTGACTTTGCAGCCTCTGGGCCCATAACCAGTGTTAAGCCTG
>BLBF01000010.1:27912071-27942603 GCA_015471245.1 Laticauda colubrina | reverse complement strand
CCAATCAGAATGGTAGATTTGGAGTCATCCACTTTACATACAGAACAGAATGTGTAGTCATTAACCTTGATAATATGATACATTAATTCAAACTGTGTGTTTTGTGTGTGATGTGACAGTACTGAGAACTTATCATAAGTAAATGGGTCTCTAAGAGACAAGCGCTAATCTTTTTTTCACCTGACTCTAATTTGAATTCACAATTACAGATAAGTGTCCTTATAAAATAGTTGAGGTTCTATGAAAATTGTTGTGACATTGTACAGTCAGACAAGTTGTAGGAAGAGAAGTGGATAGGAATAGAGCAGTAGTTATTCTATTTAGTGATGAAAAAAGCTACCATGGGCTTAAAATCCATTACAGCAGTAAGAATATCTTATACATATTTAGTATGTTTCAGTCATTTTTGGAAAGCAATCTCCTTGCATATAAACAATAATAAAACATGCACTTGCTATTTTCCAGACTCTTTTAAGATTCCCCCATGATGAACTTGAAGAGCTTGTACAGCAAGAGGTTCTGAAATAAGTTATTATCTGAAATAAAATATTATCTCCTTAAAATGGAGATAAATTCAGCAGAAACATTGTTAGAAAATGGCTTACAAAAGAGTTTTAAATAAAATGTGCAATGCAGAATATTCTGGGAATTTTTTTTTCCTAGGCTACATATCTTGATTATCAAGAAGTTTTAATGAAGCTCTTAACACTTCATGACCAACTAACTGTGCTAGTTAGTCTCCTTACGTAAACCTTTGGGAGTTACAGTACCAAAACATCAGAAGAATGCCAGCTGTGGGAAAGCTGGCTTAGGAAATGTCACCATTCATATATATCTGAAATGAAGCTGCATATTATAAAATGTGAATGCATTTCAGTATCCTGATTTTATATTTGTCATCTCCACCAAGATATTGCTTTTTTGTGTTCAGATTTTACAATGTTATTTCACTTTACTTCTTAAAGCCTGCCTACTTTTCCCAGACTCTACACCACATAAAAGCAACTGTTATGCATTCTTTTATCCATCACTTTAATAATTCAGAGACATACACCTTGTTTGGAGAAAGGCTGAATAACTCTTTGAATAGTAAATGTTCCATTTTTAAAAATTGTAGGAACTTGGAAAAATACAGCATGACCTGGCTTTTTAGAGGAATACCAGGAATCTTCAATTTTGGTTTGGTGAAACATTTTGTTCAATAATCTTATTGTAAACCAACAGTGTGTAATTTTCTTTCTCTTGAGGCTCTATTCCCTTGGAAATATGCTATAATAGCAATGTGGAGTAGTACTCAAAGGAGAGGAGTTTTTTCTAGACTGGCATCCTTTTTTACTGCCTGTCTGCCTGATCTTTACTCTCTCTTTCCTGCTTGTTCCTCCTAAAAGCTTCAACAGAGAGAGCTGGCAGTGGTCTTCTGAAATTAGGCCAAGGTTCTAATTGCAGAAGATATGCTTAAGATAAACCATATTCTACAACAGTCCAGGTGTAGAAAACAATCCTATCCCTTCTCTTCTGGGTGGTCAGACTATTTAACACTATGAACATCAGGTTTAGGAAACTGTGCATTCCCAAAGCCTAGCAAGCTGCAAGGCGAAATCACCCACCTATATTTCTACCAACAACTGACAATATACAAAAGTAAACTGAAGTAAACACAAGGTAATACTTTCAAAGGGATGTTCCAATCAATTGCAGTTGTCACATTGTACAGTAACACTATCTGGGTGAAGGTGATGAAAAAGTTATTGTTATTGCATCACACATTTAGTTTATGAAGTACCCATAATTAGTTGAACAACCTAAAATTGTGATGAATAAATAGATAAGCAAGAGAACACTTGCCTTGGAAAAGGGCGGCTGAAGAAGGGTCAATAATGGCATAGCATATCTGGGGTGAGTGATAGTTTTTTGAGGAGAGGATGCCCCATTGTCTTTTGTAGCAGTAATACCTCTCTCTCCCTGAACTCCATCATCTAGGAAGGGTGGCTGAGCTGAAACTAAAAAAACATTCTGTCTACTTTCTTAGGACTCACAGGATCAAACTCATCCTAGATATCCAAGAGTTTATTTTGCAAAGTTATCCCTTTTGGATCTGTCCAGCTAGTATGAAGTCCAGGTAAAACTGAGTGATTCTTTCTTCTTTCTTTGTATTCTATCTTCCAGATTTTTGGAAAATTACACCAGTCCCCTTAGAAGGTCCATCTTTTTTTTTTCCATCTTTTCCATCTGCCTCCAATAAAGTCTAGATCTCTTTAAAGGTAGCTGCTGAATGGTTGCAATAACAGTGGAGGAATAACATTTTCCTGCTCTTATCACTAAGCTGCAAACTCGTATATTGGCTCTATTGGCTCTTGTCAATGCTCCCTTGGATTCACTCCTTGTTTTATATCAGAGGCATTCTCATATCTCACTTCATTCCCCAGAGCTACTCGGAATACGATGCAACTCCTTATACCAAATTGTTTAGGTACAATTCCTTATAAGGCTAGTGTCAATTCCGTATTTTAGTAGGTGGCTCAAAAGAACTGTCTACCATCAGTTCAGAAAATTTGTAAAATATACCATGGAAGTCAAGCAGTTATGTTTAAATTGTGATTGATCAAATAGTTCTATTTTTTCCCCAAGGATATTTGTGATATCAGACAGCTCTAAAATGATCAGGAATTAATATGACCATCCAAAGGACAGATGTTAATATTAGATTAACAAATCTTAGATCTCAGATCTTAACACCCATCACAACTACCTCAATATTTTTTTAAAAAAAAAAACAGCTCTACGGTGCCATTCATTTATGATTTGGGACAATTGTATACCTGTCATGGTCACCAGAGTAACCTCTAAACCCCTCTGACATTAAAATCTCTTGGAACAATTAGCCTTGGGAACTCCACAAGTAACCCTATGGTAATTCCAGCAGCTCAGGCAAAGAAGGTGGCCTGCAACATGGAGGATGGTACATGAACAACATTTCTACCTTGTCTCTAGAACCCAGCTTTTACAGTAAGGTCTCACATCCAGTTGCCTGCAGGATGGTGCCCTCAATGCTGGCAGACAATACCTATCCATTTTCCCAGTTCATGGTTGGTGCAAAAACAGAATCCCAAACCTTCTCACTTCCAAATTAGATAAGTAATAGTATAGCAATATGTTGTCTTTGGTACTAGAGTGACTACGGTACATCTGGGGTGCAAAAATCCAGATAACCACTAGAGAGCAGGCAATAAAGAGCTATTGTCTCTCTATCTTGATTATTCAGATGTTTATACACCCATTATAAGATCTTCTGCTCCCCTAACCTGATTTTTGTCTCTGTTAAATAATTTTAAGTGAATATAACATTTGGAAATTGGCGACTACACCACCATTACCAGATGATGTTTGCCAAAATATTTTGGAAAGCAACACAAATACAATAAGCTCTGTAGCTTATTTGTTTTAATTTAGTAGTGTGACAGGATTGACAATAATCTATTTTCTACATTTTTTCTATATTGTATGGACCAGTGGTGGTATTCAAATTTTTTTTATTACCAGTTCTATGGGTGTGGCTTGGTGGACGTGGCAAGAGAAGGTTACTGCAAAATCCCATTCCCTCCCCACCCCACTAACCTGCTTTCCAGCTCTCTTCTCCTGTGCAGGGACTCGGGAGGCAGAGGATAGATAGGGGCTCAAAATTTCTGCTACCAGTTCTCTGAACAACCCAAAATTTCCACTACTGGTTCTCCAGAACTGGTCAGAACCTGCTGAATACCATCTCTGGTTTGGATAAAAGTTAAGACAATAGGCTAAAACCAGACTTCATGATACTTAGATTGATTTAAATGGATGTAGAAAAAACTTTTTTCAAAAAAGTAACATTTAGTAGATTGAATATCCCATTTATGTAATGGAAGGAATCACACTCCCATCCCTCACTACATTATCATTGGAGCCAAGAAAAAAAAATTATGGTATTAATGATATGCTTTGTTTCAAATGTTATGACTATTCATATTTTTCTACATGAAAAAGCATATGTGCTTATCCATTTTCCATGACAAGGGTAACATACTTGAAAAATAGGTTACAATAACCACAAAGAATGGAAGCAAAACTGCAGGTTGATCCAGTACATTTTACATTATTAAAATACATTAATTAAAGGCCCTGTCACACTGCCCAACGGATGCAAAACGGACACAACGGACGAGAAAAATGTTCCATCCGTTGTTATCCGCTCTCAGAAGGGGCAAAAATTTGCATAACCGGAGTGGATAACACGGACGCGGGGAGGACGCAGGGCGGATGGAAAGCGGATGCGGAACGGAAGCCCAGTGGATGGAAGCAGATGGGAGTGGATGGCACATACGCTAGGCTTCCGGGGAACCTCAGCAAAGCGGACACGGAATGGATACAGCGGATGCAGAACGGATGCACAGTGGATGAAGCGGATGCAGAACGGAAGCCTAGCGGATGCACAGCGGAAGCCTAGCGGATGCCAAGTGTTAATTGTGCATGCGGGGAGGATGCATTGCATCAGCCCCATGGATATAACGGAAGCAGCTCGGAAGCAGGTCACCATTCAGAGGAAAGACCTGCTTCCAGACACATCGACTGCCTTGCCTGTCCTGCTTGCATGTCTGCCTGCAAGCCTTGCTGCCAGCCTTGCTGCCAGCCTCCCTGCCAGCCTCCCTGCCAGCCTTACTGTCTGCCTACCTGCCAGCCTTGCTGCCAGCCAGTCTGCATGCCAGCCTTGGTGCCTGCCTTCCTGCCAGCCTTGGTGCATGCCTCCCTGCCAGCCTCCCTGCCAGCCTTCCTGCCAGCCTTGGTGCCTGCCTGCCAGCCTGCCTGCCAGCCTTGGTGCCTGCCTGCCTGCAAGCCTTGGTGCCTGCCTGCCAGCCTCCCTGCCAGCCTCCCTGCCAGCCTTGGTGCCTGCCTCCCTGCCAGCCTTCCTGCCAGCCTTGGTGCCTGCCTCCCTACCAGCCTTCCTGCCAGCCTTGGTTCCTGCCAGCCTCCCTGTCAGCCAGCAACCCCACAACCATGCAGAAGAACAGCAAGCCTCAGCCATCGGCTGCCAGCCCTTGCAAGAGGGACAGGGCTACCATCCCGCCCCCTGGCCCTCACTCTGGTTCTGCTGGGGCTTCTGCAGCACGAGCTCGCTCTTCTGGGGCTTCTGCTGCTTCTGCTTTTGGAGGAGCTGATGACAAGCACTCCAGCACCAGCCACCTCCACAGCACCTGGACCCTTCACCCATGAGACTGAGCAACCAAGAGGAGTGCCAGAGACTCATTTTTGTTTTATAGCTTCTTGTTAGTAAAGTCTATTTTTGATTCATACACTTGTTTCGTTTCTTTTTTTTAATAAAGTCTTGGTGGAAACTTTTAGAAATGGTTTAAGCCTTTGCATGCTTGTGGGATGGGTTAAGATAGCAGTGGGATGGGCAGGGATACCTTTGGGATGGGTAATAGCTGTGGGATAGATAAACCTCCAGTGCCACACCTTTGGCCCTTTATTATCAATAACAATGTAAGCATTGATCCACATATTTGAACATAAACACAACTCTTTATTAAATGCCCTGTTCATTGTAGGCCCACCCAACATACATGGCCCAATCTCATCTGTGTGATGAGACAGCCTGAAGGAAGCATCCATTAAGCATCTATCATCCTGTCTTGCCACTCCACTGCTCCAGCTGGGGAATTGCACCAGTGTTTCAGGAGGTTACGCTGCTTCTTCCCTTGACGTGAGGCGCTGTTGAGGCCTTGCACATCCTGAGTGTCTATCAGGTTTCACCCTTGCCTCCATTCCCCAGGCTCCATGTCCCCATTGCCTTGTTGGAGGTCCACGAGCCTGTTCTTCAAGACTGGGTAGCGGGTGCGCATGAGATTGTGCATACAGGAAGGATAAAGGAAGCTTCCATGATCCTCCTCACGGTCTCTGGGTGATGCTGCATGGTGGTGAGAAGTACCTGGAACCTGTTGGCCAGGATGCCAAAGGCGTTCTCCACCACCCGCCTTGCCCTGGACAGCCTGTAGTTGAATATCCTCTCTTCACGGGTGAGGTATTTGGAGGTGTAGGGCTTCATGAGGTAGGTTGTGAGGGAGAAGGAGTCATCCTCCATGATGAAGTAGGGCACATCTTGCATGTCGTTGGGCAGGGGTTCTGGATCTGGGAAGCCCACGATGAGGTTGCGTTCCAGCCCCTCCTTGAGGTGACTGGCGTTGTATACATGGGCATCTGAAGATGAGCTGTTGCCTGAAGCATCGATGTACATGAACTTGGAGTCAGCATTGACCATGGCGAAGAGGATGATGCTGAAGAAGCCCTTGTAATTGAAATAAGTGGACCCCGACTTGGCTGGAGCTTTGCAGGCCATGTGCTTGTGATCTATGGCTCCAACGGTGTGGAGGAAGTTCCACTTCTGATACCACTGCTCTGCAACTTTCTTCCATCCTTCTTCAGTGGAAGGGCACTGGAGTAGCTCCTCCTTGTATTCTTCGATGGTGGCCTGCATCACTTCTCTGACCACAATGCTGATGGTGTTGGGTGGCACCCTCCATCTGTACTGCATGCTGCTGTAGGTGGTCCCTGAGGCCAGGTAGCACAGAGTGAGTGCCACCTTGAGCCCAGGTTCCAGGCTGGGCCAGAAGTTGGTGCTCTGCTTGGTCAACCTGGGTGTCAGGCACTGCACAACTTCATCAAACATGGCTGGAGACATCCTCATGAAGTTCTGGAATGCTCGAGTGTCTTTGTTCCTGAGCTCCACCATAAGCTTGCTGTACAGTCCGTCCTCTGCTCTTCTGGTGAACCATCTTTGTACCCAGACGCTTCTTGGCTGCCCCTTTTTTTTCCCGTAGTAGACTTCACAGAGCCTGTAGATGGCTTTGCACTGTTGCAGAAGGATGGTGGCTGCCAAAAGGACTGTGTTATGATCCACGGTGGACATGACTGGATGCTGTGGAAGAGGAAGAGTCAGATGAAGGCTGCAGAGGTCTGCACAGGTGGGCTGCTGGTCTGAAAATGAGATCCAGATGTGTTGCTCCCCCTTTTTATAGGCAGTATATGTGTCCCTTTGCATCCTCTAGGCATCTTCTAGGCATCCTGTAGACATCCTTAATATCCGAGATAGGTCCCCTCTGCGGATGTTTTTTCCATTTTACATGCTTTGTTTCCATGCTGCATCCGCTAGGCATCCGTTCTGCATCCGTTCCACATCCATTCCGCTTCCTCCCTGCGTCCAAGCGGATGCGAGTTGCGCGGATGTGCAGCAGATGCCTAGCAGATATAGCGGATGCATCATGGATGCAGAACGGATGCCTAGCGGATGTGTAGCCGATGCAGAACGGACAAATTGGATACATTTTCTGCGCAAAAGTTTTGAGCAGCTCAAAACTTTCTGAGCGGATGAAACGTCAATAAACGGATGCTGGATGGATAGAGAGGAAGCAAAACGTAGGCAGTGAGTACATTGCATTTTCCAACGGATGGCAAGCTTTTTTGTCCATTTTACATCCTCTTTGCATCCATTGGTGCAGTGTGACAGGGGCTTATTGCAGTTAATGTGCTGTGTATTTGTGTATTTGTGTCTTCAAGAGACTCTTAATTTCAGAAAACCTTTTGGGCACGTCCATGCAGTTTTCTTGACAACATTTTGCCAATGCTTTCTTTTTAGGACTGAGAGAGAGTTGGGCCCCAAAAATCATCTGGTTGTCTTTCTGAACCAAACATGCTTATTCTTGTATTTTATAACTATTCCCTTCCATTACATTAACAAGTGCATTTTGTGGCAACTTTTGAAGTGAATCTACAAGCCATTCCCAAGATTGTATAGACTTCTATGTAGACCTCTGATTACACAGATAAATTCAGCCAGCTAGGAATTCTAGGAATTGAAATCCTAAATATTGACAAAACTATTCCGGTTACACATTCTGTCTCTCTCTCCCTCTCTCTCCCTCTCTCCCAATTCCTGAGGAAACTTCTCACTGTCAGTGGGAGAGTGGTAAACATTTTATATATGTTTCTTTTATCTTGTACTCAGCTTTACTCTAATGTATTCTACCACCACCACCCTTCCTATTTTAGGACAAGCATTCTATTCATTTTCATGCAAGTTTAGCCTTAATTTCAGCAGAATTTCTAATCAGCCATTTAACCTTTACCTTCCTTATCTCTGTTGTCCCTGGCATTTCCATTAGGTTAAAGTAAGCACTGATAGTCTGACACTTGACATTATATCTTTTAGGAAGAAGACCAAAGGCACGGTCCGGTCATAATGATATCAAAGAACAAGTGCCCTCATAGGAAGCTGTTCATTGTTCTCCTTCCATAATAAGGAACTATATTATTTGGATTAGCTTTTCCATTTCCTTCGTTGAACTCCAGGCCACAGCAATTAACTAGAATATTAACAGGGGAAAAGATAATTATGTGAAGATCGATGCTTGCATTCAGATCAAGGTGATTTAAAACCAAATACCAGGGCTGTAAAGACAATGACCGTGCCCCCAATTGGATTTGTAGCCCAAGATTCAGGAAGCTAAAGCTCAAATGTTAAATGCTTCAAGATTTATAAGACATAGGATTTTAAAGTCCCCACTCCTAACAGGTGAATTGGTCTTTTTCATTTCATATTTCAGAATACTCTACGTATGATCTTAAGCTCGTGTCATACTGCACCAATGGATGGAAAGAGGATGTAAAATGGAGAGAAACACTTGCCATCCGTTGGTTAACGCGATTCATCCATTCTGTACTCACTGCGTCCGTTTTTCATCCTCTCTATCCGTCCAGCATCCGTTGACTGAGGTTCCATCCGCTCAAAACGTTTTGAGCTGCTCAAAACGTTTTGAGCAGAAAATGTATCAAACGCATCCGTTCTGCATCCGCAACGCATATGGGGAACTTCCGTTCTACATCTGTTGTTATCTGTTACGCATCCGCTATATCCGCTAGGCATCCGCTGCGCATCCGCGCAACTCAAATCCGCTCCAGCGGAAAACGGACACAGGGAGGAAGCGAAACGGACACGAAATGGACACAAAGCGTTAGTAGCATGGACGGAGAAAGGATGAAAGTGGATGCAGCTCGCATACAAAGCATTTAAAATAGAAAAAATGTTCGCAGAGGGGACCTATCTCGGATATTAAGGATGTCTAGAGGATGCCTAGAGGATGCAAAAGGACACCTAGGGGAAAACCTATATTGCCTATAAAAAGGGGGAGGAACTCACCTGATCTCACTTTCAGTCCAGCACCCTGCTGTGCAGACCTCTGCAGCCTTCATCTGGTTCTTGTTCTTCCACAGCATCCAGTCATGTCCACCATGGATCGTAACACACTACTTTTGGTAGCCACCATCATTCTGCAACAGTGTGAAGCCATCTACAGGCTCTTTCAACTGCTCTATGGGAAGAAAAGGAGGCATCCAAGAAGTGTCTGGGTCTGAAGATGGATCAGGAGAAGAGCGGAGTACAGACTGTACAACAAGCTGATGGTGGAGCTGAGGAACGAAGACACTTGTGCATTCCAGAACTTCATGAGGATGCCTCCAGCCATCTTTGATGAAGTTGTGCAGTGCCTGACACCCAAGTTGACCAAGGCAAACACCAACTTCCGGCCCAGCCTGGACCCTGGGCTGAAGGTGGCAATGACTCTGTGCCACCTGGCCTCCGGGACCCTGTACAAGAACATGCAGTACACCTGGCGGGTGCAACACAACATCAGCATTGTGGTCAGAGAAGTGGTGCAAGCCATCATCGAAGAATACCTGGAGGAGCTCCTCCAGTGCCCCTCCACTGAAGAAGGCTGGAAGAAAGTTGCAGAGCAGTGGTATCAGAAGTGGAACTTCCCCCACACCGTTAGAGCCATAGATGGCAAGCACGTGGCCTGCAAAGCTCCAGCCAAGTTGGGGTCCACTTATTTCAACTGCAAGGGCTTCTTCAGCATCATCCTCTTCGCCATGGTCGATTGCGACTCCAAGTTCGTGTACATCGATGCTTCAGGCAATGGCTCATCTTCAGATGCCCAGGTATACAACGCCAGTCATCTCAAGGAGGGGCTGGAACGCAACCTCATCGTGGGCTTCCCAGATCCAGAACCCCTGCCCAACAACACGCAAGATGTGCCCTACTTCATCGTGGGGGATGACGCCTTCTCCCTCACAACCTACCTCATGAAGCCCTACTCTTCCAGACTCCTCACCCATGAAGAGAGGATCTTCAACTACAAGCTGTCAAAGGCAAGGCGGGTGGTGGAGAACGCCTTTGGCAACCTGGCCAACAGGTTCCAGGTATTTCTCACCACCATGCAGCATCGCTCAGAGACCGTGAGGAGGATCGTGGAAGCTTGCTGCATCCTGCACAATCTCATGCGCACCCGCTACCCAGTGTTGCAAAACAGGCTCATGGACCTCCAACAAGGCAATGGGGACATGGAGCCTGGGGAATGGAGGCAAGGGTGAAACCTGATAGACACTCAGGATGTGCAAGGCCCCAACAGAGCTTCACGTGAAGGGAAGAAGCAGCGCAACCTCCTGAGACACTGGTGCAACTCCCCAGCTGGAGCAGTGGAGTGGCAAGACAGGATGATAGATGATTAATGGATGCTTCCTTCAGCCTGGCTCATCACACTGATGAGATTGGGCCATGTATGTTGGGTGGGCCTTCAATGAATAGGGCATTTAATAAAGAGTTGTGTTTATGTTGACATGTGTGGATGATTGATTACATTATTATTGATAATAAAGGGCCATACGTGTAGCACCTGGGAGGGTGGACCATAGAGTCCCACTATGCTTGCACTGGAGGTTTATCTATCCCACAGCTATTACCCATCCCAAAGGTATCCCTGCCCATCCCACAGGTATCCCTGCCCATCCCACAGCTATTACCCATTCCAAAGGTATCCCTGCCCATCCCACAGCTATTACCCATCCCAAAGGAATCCCTTCCCATCCCACTGCTATCCTTACCCATCCCACAAGCATGCAAAGGCTTAAATCATTTCTAAAAGTTTCCACCAAGATTTTATTTAATAAAATAAATGAAGCAAGTGTGTGAAGCAAAGATAATCTTTATTAATAACAAGCTGTAAAAGAAAAATGACCCAAGTCAAGTGTCCAAAACAAAAATAAAGTCAACAGGTAGCCACCCAGTCTCTGGCACTCTTCTTGTTCACTAGGAGGCGTGCCCAGTCTCAGGGGTGAAGGGTCCAGGTGCTGTGGAGGTGGCTGCTGCTGGAGTGCAAGTCTGAGGCGCCACTGGGGTGCCTGGCCCCGAGAGGACAACAGGGGATGGTATGTTGAGGAAGCTCTCAGACAGCTGGCTCAGCCCCATGATGTTGAGAGCCCCTTCCTCCATGACATGAGGTGTCAGCCCCAATACCGATGACAGATGTACTGAGGCCAGGCTTGGCTGTGGGTTGGAGGAAGGAGCAGTGTAGTGGGGCTGTCTGGTCTGCAGCTGGGTGAGGACTGGCGTGGGTAGCATCGGTGGCATGGGTGGCATCGGTGGCATCAGTGGCACCGGTGGCATCCGATGTACCTGTGCCTGGACTGGGAAGGGCTGCCTATGCTGCTGGACCTCCTGGTAGCCATAGCCTTGGAAGGGTAGGGCCTGTGGAAAGCCTTGGAAGGGCTGTGACATCACCTGGGGTGGAGGAGCAGGCCTGGACTGGGTGGAAGCAGGTTCATCTTGGTCTGGAGGGTTGTGAAGAAGATCGGTGATCCTGTCCTTCACCACCTGGTACTGGGGTTCCGACATGTTCATGAGGGTCTGGTTGAAATAGGTGAGGAAGGGCTTGCGGTTGGAGGATGGTATGTCGATGTGTACCAGCTGAGAAAGGAGGTCTACGCTGCTCCTGATGGTGTCTCTTATCTCCAGCAGGACAGTGTGGCTCTGCCCCTCTGATTTGCCTCTCTGCTTTTCTGTGGAGGTAGAGCTAGGGATGGATGGATGCAGGTTGGACTTTGGTAGAAGTGCCGTCTCCTTTCTCCACCATAGATACTTGTTCTCCCTCAGCCACTCCAGCACCTCTTCCTCATGTTCCTCTTCTATGTTGTATTGCCTCCTCTCCCATTCATGCGTCTGCCTCTTCCTCCCTTTGGCTGGGCCATATGGGCCCTCATCAGAGGGGTTTCGAGGTTGTAGGGGCCGCTCCTCCACACCACCACCACCAGCAGCAGCAGTAGCAGCAGTAGCAGCAGTAGCAGCAGCAGCAGTAGCAGCAGCAGCAGTAGCAGCAGCAGCAGCAGCAGCACCAGCAGGAGCAGCAGGAGCAGGAGCACCAGCAGGACCAGGAGCACCTGCAGGACCAGGAGCACCAGCAGGACCAGCAGGACCAGGAGCAGCGCCAGCAGAGTAAGCACCAGCAGAAGCACCAGCACCAGGAGCAGTGCCAGCAGAGTAAGCACCAGCAGAAGCACCAGCACCAGGAGCAGCACCAGCAGATGAAGCACCAGCAGAAGCACCAGCACCAGGAGCAGTGCCAGCAGAGTAAGCACCAGCAGAAGCACCAGCACCAGAATCAGCATCAGCAGAAGCACCACCTCCAGAAGCAGCATCAGCAGAAGTCCCAGAACCAGAAGATCGAGCCCGGGCTGCAGAAGCCCCAGCAGAAGCAGAGTCAGAGCCAGGGGGTGGGAGGGTGGCCCTGTCCCTCTTGCCAGGGCTGGCAGCAGATGGCAGAGGCTTCCGTTTCTTCCCCATGGTTGTTGGGTTGCTGGCTGGCTGGCTGGCTGGCTGGCTGGCTGGCTGGCTGGCTGGCAAGCTGTGTCTGGAAGCAGGTCTTTCCTCTGAATGGTGACCTGCTTGGGAGCTGCTTCCCTTTGTATCCGTGGGGCTGACGCAATGCATCCTCCCCGCATGCGCAGTGAACACTAGGCATCCGCTAGGCATCTGCTAGGCTTCCGCTAGGCATCCGCTAGGCTTCCACTCTGCATCTGCTTCATCCGCTCGGTATCCGCTCTTTCCATTCCGCGTCCGTTTTGCTGCGCTCCCCGGAAGCCTTGCGGATGTGCCATCCGCTCTCATCTGCTTCCATCTGCTAGGCTTCCATGGAGCATCCGCTTTCCATCCGCCCTACGTCCTCCCCCCATCTGTTCCTTTCTGTGTTGTCCGCTCTGGTTATGCAAATTTTTGCCCCTTTTGAGAGCGGATAACAACAGATGGAACATTTTTCTCGTCTGCTGTGTCCTTTTTACAAACGTTTTGCATCTGTCGGCCAGTGTGACAGGGCCTTAAAGTTCGGCATTTATCAAGAAAAGAAATAGAAACACAGTCCATTATGAACTAAATTAAAATAAATCAGAAACTTTGGTTCTATATATTTGGGTGGGAAAAGAAACAGAAGTTCCTTAAGCCATTATAGGTCTGAAATAATAAAATTATGACAAATGTTTGTCCTCGAAGACTGAGCTGAGAAGATGCATACCTTTCGCTCCAGCATTTCACTCTCGTATAAGGCCAGGAACCCAGAGAAAGACTCTCCCTAGATCTTTTTTTAAAATGATAGATGAAATAAATTTAAAAGATTCATGGAGAGAAAGAAACGCTAAGACCAAACAATATACCTTCTATTCAAACAGACATTCATCATGGTCCAGAATAGATATGATATTGATGTCAACAGAATTGATTGCTAATCTCCAAGAAATACATATTGAATCAAGTATCTTGGGCAGATCATAACCCAATGACAATTAAATGGAAAGGACAAAGAAGAAGATCTAGATGGACGTTAAATAACACTATAGTAAAAGAAAAAGACTTTGCACAGAGAATGGAGAAAGAACTGGCTTTTTTCTTTAAAGAAAATAAAAAAGAAGACACATTAATGCAGAATGTATGGGATATAATGAAGGCATATGCCAGAGGCTTGATAATAGACTACAAAAGGAAATGAAATATTACGAAAAGACTAGCCTCCAAGACATTAGAGGATAAGTATAAGGGACTTGAAAAAGAGTTACAGAAAATGTCACAGAAAAAGGACATTAAGTTAAAAATGGATACAATTAAACATAAAATGGGATTAGTGGAAAAAGAAGAATTAGCACAGAAAATCAGAGGTGCGAAGCAGAACTATTTTGAAGATGCAGATAAACCAGATAGATGGTTAGCATATAAACTGAGAAAGGAGAAAGAATCAAGGAAAATATTGCAATTAATAGATGATCAAGGCCAAGCTTGCTATGGTAGTAAAGAGAAGAAGAAAATCATATGAGACTATTATGGGACACTATACAAACAAGAGAATATTGATGATGAAAGAGTTAAACAGTACTTACAGAATGCTAACCTACCCCAGATATCTAAAGAGATTGAAATAATGTTAGAAAGCAATATAACGATGATGGAGTTAACTGAAGCACTTAAGAAGCAAAATAATGGAAAGGCACCAGGTCCAGATGGACTTCCAGCGGAATTTTACAAGGCATTACAAGAATTGTTGAATCTCCCATTGTTAGGAGTTATGAATGAAGTAATGTCAAAGAAGAGGATACCCAAATCTTGGTCAGAAGCTTATATTACACTTGTCCCAAAGGAGGATGCCAATCCACTACAAATCAAGAACTATAGACCTATTTCCCTACTAAACTCAGATTATAAAATTTTTGCTTCAATACTGGCAGAAAGACTCAAAAAATACTTAAATAACTTTATTCACCCTGATCAAAATGGATTTCTACCAAAGAGACAAATCAAAGACAATATGAGAATAATTTTGAACACATTGGAAGATTATGAGGCACACCCTGAAAAACAAATGGCTTTGATATTTTTAGTTGTACAGAAGGCCTTTGACAATGTGAACTGGTGATTAATGTTATTACAGCTGGAGCAGATGGGCTTTGGTAAAAAATTCATCCATGCAATAGAAGCTATATATCATAAGCAAACGGCAAAGGTAATGATAGAGGGAGAACTGACAGACTCTGTTGATATAAGAAAAGGAACAAGACAAGGCTGCCCACTATCACCTCTGTTATTTGTGTTAACTTTGGAAGTGCTAAATAGAAACATTAGAGAAGAAAAGGATATAAAAGGGATGAAAATTAAAAAGGAAGAATTTAAGTTGCAAGCATTTGCAGATGATCTGGTTTGCATTTTAGAAGATCCATTAGAAACAGCGTTAAAACTGACACAAAAGATAAAGATATATGCAAAGGTAGCTGGTTTGAAAATAAATAAAGATAAAACAAAGATTTTGACAAAGAATATGTCATTAAGAAAAAAGGAAGAATTGGCGGATGTTTTGAAAATTCAGGTCACAAATAAGATCAAGTATTTGGGCATACATTTGACAGCAAGATGTGGCACACTTAAAGAGAATTATTACATTAAACTCAAGCAACAGATAGCGATAGATTTGGCAAATGGAAAAACTTACCATTAATAGGGAGAATATCAGCAATCAAGATGAATATATTACCCAGAATTTTATATTTGTTTCAAACAATTCCAGTTAGGCTTGGAAAAGATTGCTTTGAAGATTTAAATAAAATTGTATTGAAATATATAGGGCAGGGTAAGAAAGCGAGAATAAAATTAAAACTCCTGCAAGAAGCTAGAATAAGAGGAGGATTTGGTTTGCCAAATTGGGAGTTGTACCACCAAGCTACAAATCTGGTGTGGGTTAAGTAATGGGTAACATTAAGAAATTCTAGATTGTTGACATTAGAAGAACATGATCTGTTGTTGGGATGGCATGCCTTCTTATGGTACAAAGGAACTAAAACACAGGGGTACTTTAGAAGACATTATATACAGGAAGCTCTGTGGTTAAATTGGGAGAAGACTAAAAGGCAATGTTATTTGAAAATTCCAGTCTGGCTATTGATTATCGAAGCATTTTCTTGTCCAAAAATATATAAAAAGGAACAGTTAGATATGGTGAAATATTGAATGAAAAGGGTGAACTTAAATATATGCAAAAACTAGAGGAACAAGGTATAAAGATGAATTGGTTTTCATATGCACAAATACGTTCTAGATATGATAAAGATTTTAAAACAGAAGGTTTTTATGATAAATTGACTGATTTAGATAAGATCTTGACAAGTATTGATGAAAAGGTGATCAAAAAATTGTGTGGATATTTATTAGAAATTAAGCTAGAAGAAGAACAAGTCAAAGATACAATGATTGCTTGGGAGGGAAATTTTGGATATGGGATTGATTTAGAGAAATGGCAAAAATTGTGGTCTCAAAATTATAAAATGGCAATGTCATTTTATATAAAGAAAATAAATAAAGAAATATGAAGAAAGCATATAAAGAAAATTTGTATAAGATGTTTTACAGGTGGCATCTTCCCCCAACAAGAATAGCAAGAATGTTCAAGAACAAATTTGAAAAAATGTTGGAAATGTCATCAGATACCTGGCTCGTATTACCATATGTGGTGGGCATGCTCAGATGTTAAAATATATTGGACTAAAATCCACACTTTTGGAAAAAATGACAAAAAAACACATAGACTTGAAACCAGAGATATTTTTATTGGGAATTTTACCCAAAATATACAGTAAGGAATTGAAATATTTGATTGTAAATGTATTAACAGTGGCCAGGATTGTATTAAAAACTGGAAAAATGAGAAAATACCAATGCAGGAGGAAGTTATTAAGAAAATAATGGAATGTGCTGAAATGAGTAGATTGACATTTGAAATTAGAGAACAAGAAGATAAACAATTTTATAAGACTTGGGATTTATTTTATCAATGGTTAGACAATAAAGCATGGTAATGAAATGTGTAGATTTTTTTAGAATATAAAGAATATATAAAGATGTATTATTTTTATCATAACATAATTATAGGATAGATTTAGGATGATAATATGAATTGTCATAAAATAAATCAATTAAAATATGGATTATCTTGCAAAACATGAATGAATAATAGCATAGTCAAATGACTGATTAATAATGATATCAATGTATTTAGGAATATTTGATAGATAATATGAGAACATATACAAGTAATTGTAAGTGATGACTATGAAGTGGATGCACAAAACAATTTGTAAACCAACTGACACACTGTACATACATATGTGGAAGATGGCTTGATGTTTTTATGTTGTGTTTGTCTATGTTTGTCTAAAAAAAATAATAAAACTTTTTTTTTTTTTTAAAGAAAGAAACTTTGGTTCTATATATTTGGGTGGGAACAGAAACAGAAGTTGCTTAAGCCATTATAGGTCTGAAATAATAAAATTATAATAAATGTTTGTCCTGGAAGACTGAGCTGAGAAGATGCATACCTTTTGCTCCAGCATTTCGCTCTAGCATAAGGCCAGGAACCCAGGGAAAAATGTGCTGTTTCCCAGAATTAAAATCATAGAAATATGGAGCTCAAACTTCTGTCTTCACCATTAATTACGGGAGGGTCATGCAGTTTCAGCAATGTGAATTTGGAGGTACTTGGGAAGAGAACTTAAAACAATGATCTGCTTGTGAAAAGCTAGCTTGTGAAAAGCTAGAAACCTTGTTTCTTCTTCACCCCTTACTGGTAGCTTTTCTATTTTCTGTTAGCCTGCAGTCAGGGAGAGGGCTGTGTTTTTAAGTGCTGGAGATACTCATCAAATTATACATTTTAGTTAATTGGCATCAGCAATGATTGGCTGCTGTGTTTAGTTTACAACCAATACAATTTTTAATCATTATAGCAACGATAGTAATTATAATCTTAAATTGCCACAGATTGTACTTTTCCTATTTTGTTGGACGTTGGAGTAAACATTGTACAATTTACAGTAAGTACTATACACATACAATATATCTTTCCATTTTCCTTTTACTTATCTTTACTTCCTTTACTTGTAAGGATACAGAATGTTTTATGCGTCTAATTATGCTACCTCTATTCAATTTTTTTAAAAAAATCTTTATGTGTTAACTTTTAAAGGTTCTCCATGTCCTTGCTCCTTTTTCTTAGCCATTTCCAAAGGCGCTCAATTTGTTGAATAGAGAATTCAACATGGCTTCAGTCTATATGCCCCACCTGCCAAAATGGAGGAGAAAGTCATGACTTGTCAACCAACAGAGACATTTCTGCTTTCCTTCTGTGCAATTTCAGCCCTCAGGCAGCATGCTGAGCACCTGTCAAGTTAATAAATTGGCAATCTGTAAAATTTAGCCTGTTGTATAGGCAAGAATGTATAGTGCAATGTTTTGTATTGCTGAAACATTTTGTGGCAGTGACTAGTAGAATTTACTCTTGTCACATTCTGTACTATAAAGAACTTGTCCAATTTTGCCAAACACTTAAGCCCTGGAGCCTGCAAAGTATTTCATAGTTGCAAGTTCACATAATTGTGAATTGCCAAGTAGCAAGAAAAAAAAAACCTGTTGTCTTTTTTATTATTACTCAGATTGCAATGCAATTGTTCTAGGAAGCAAGCTGGCTGTCCTGAAAGACTCAGTTTTAAGGAGCCAAAGCATTTCCTCCCAATTTTCATTTCCAGCTAAAGAAAGCCATTTGAACTACTCCACAGCTGTGGAGGAGGATTTGCACTGCTGCATTTCTGCAAGATGGAAGGGGAGGTTATGTTGTATCCCCTGTTATTCCTAGTGCACTTTATTTTGAATTCATCTGCTAAAATTTTATTGCAGCTCCACAACTAAATGGGATTGCAATGGACTTGAATTTTATTTTAGTCAAGCAATTCCTCCATAATGATAGGAACATATGACTTAGTTAACAATTCTATTGATAATTTATTAGATTTCTATGTTTCCCCATAGCAACTGGTGTTGTCTATGGATTGATATTCAATTCTTGGAATAGCTTGCCTCCTTAAGCCCATGTCACACTGCACCAATGGATGGAAAGAGGATGTAAAATGGGGAAAAACACTTGCCATCCATTGGTTAACACGATTCATCCGTTCTGTACTCACTGTGTTCATTTTTCTTCCTCTCTATCCGTCCAGCATTCGTCGACTGAGGTTCCATCCGCTCAAAAAGTTTTGAGCTGCTCAAAATTTTTGAGTGGAAAATGTATCCAACGCGTCCATTCTGCATCCGCTACGCATACGGGGAACATCCGTTCTGCATCCGTTGTCATCCGTTACGCGTCCTCTACATCTGCTAGGCATCTGCTGCGCATCCGTGCAACTCAAATCACTCCAGCGGTAAATGGACACAGGGAGGAAGCAAAACGGACGTGGAACGGAGGCGCAGTGTTAGTAGCACAGATGGAGAAAGGATGAAAGCGGATGAAGCTTGCATAGAAAGCATTTAAAACGGAAAAAACGTTCACAGAGGGGACCTATCTTGGATATTAAGGATGTCTAGAGGATGCCTAGAGGATGCAAAAGGACACCTAGGGGAAAACCTATGTTGCCTATAAAAAGGGGGAGCAACTCACCTGGATCTCACTTTCAGTCCAGCAGCCCTGCTGTGCAGACCTCTGCAGCCTTCATCTGCATCTTGCTCTTCCACAGCATCCATTGATGTCCACCATGGATCGTAACACACTCCTTTTGGTAGCCACCATCGTTCTGCAACAGTGCGAAGCCATCTACAGACTCTTTCAACTGTTCTATGGGAAGAAAAGGAGGCGGCCAAGAAGTGTCTGGGTCCAAAGATGGATTGGGAGAAGAGCAGAGTACGGACTGTACAACAAGCTGATGGTGGAGCTGAGGAACGAAGACACTTGTGCATTCCAGAACTTCATGAGGATGCCTCCAGCCATCTTTGACGAAGTTGTGGAGCGGCTGACACCCAGGTTGACCAAGCAGAGCACCAACTTCCGGCCCAGCCTGGACCCTGGGCTCAAGGTGGCACTCACTCTGCGCCACCTGGCCTCAGGGACCACCTACAGGAGCATGCAGTACGGCTGGAGGGTGCCACACAACACCATCAGCATTGTGGTCAGAGAAGTGGTGCAAGCTGTCATCGAAGAATACCTGGAGGAGCTCCTCCAGTGCCCCTCCACTGAAGAAGGCTGGAAGAAAGTTGCAGAGCAGTGGTATCAGAAGTGGAACTTCCCCCACACTGTTGGAGCCATCGATGGCAAGCACGTGGCCTGCAAAGCACCAGCCAAGTCGGGGTCCACTTATTTCAACTACAAGGGCTTCTTCAGCATCATCCTCTTCGCCATGGTCGATGAAGACGACAAGTTCATCTACATCGATGCTTCAGGCAACGGCTCATCTTCAGATGCCCAGGTATACAACGCCAGTGACCTCAAGCAGGGGCTGGAACGCAACCTCATCATGGGCTTCCCAGATCCAGACCCCCTGCCCAACGACACGCAAGATGTGCCCTACTTCATCGTGGGGGATGACGCCTTCTCCCTCAGAACCTACCTCATGAAGCCCTACACCTCCAGACTCCTCACCTGTGAAGAGAGGATCTTCAACTACCGGCTGTCAAGGGCAAGGTGGGTGGTGGAGAACGCCTTTGGCATCCTGGCCAACAGGTTCCAGGTACTTCTCACCACCATCCAGCATCACCCAGAGACCAGGAGGAGGATCGTGGAAGCTTGCTGCATCCTGCACAATCTCATACGCACCCGCTACCCAGTCTTGCAGAACAGGCTCGTGGACCTCCAACAAGGCAATGGGGACATGGAGCCTGGGGAATGGAGGCAAGGGCGAAACCTGATAGACGCTCAGGATGTGCAAGGCCCCAACAGAGCTTCACATGAAGGGAAGAAGCAGCGCAACCTCCTGAGACACTGGTGCAACTCCCCATCTGGAGCAGTGGAGTGGCAAGACAGGATGATAGATGCTTAATGGATGCTTCCTTCAGCCTGTCTCATCACACTGATGAGATTGGGCCATGTATGTTGGGTGGGCCTTCAATGAATGGGGCATTTAATAAAGAGTTGTGTTTATGTTGACATGTGTGGATGATTGATTACATTGTTATTGATAATAAAGGGCCAAACGTGTGGCACCTGGGAGGGTGGACCATAGAGTCCCACTATGCTTGCACTGGAGGTTTATCTATCCCACAGCTATTACCCATACCAAAGGTATCCCTGCCCATCCCACTGCTATCTTAACCCATCCCAAAGGTATCCCTGCCCATCCCACAGCTACCTTAACCCATCCCAAAGGTATCCCTGCCCATCCCACAGCTATCTTAACCCATCCCAAAGGTATCCATGCCCATCCCACAGCTATCTTTACCCATCCCAAAGGTATCCCTGCCCATCCCACAGCTATCTTAACCCATCCCAAAGGTATCCCTGCCCATCCCACTGCTATCTTAACCCATCCCACAAGCATGCAAAGGCTTAAACCATTTCTAAAAGTTTCCACCAAGACTTTATTTAATAAAATAAATGAAGCAAGTGTGTGAATCAAAGATAATTTTTATTAATAACAAGCTGTAAAAGAAAAATGACCCAAGACAAGTGTCCGAAACAAAAATAAAGTCAACAGGTAGCCACCCAGTCTCTGGCACTCTTCTTGGTCACTCGGAGGTGTGCCCAGTCTCAGGGGTGAAGGGTCCAGGTGCTGTGGAGGTGGCTACTGCTGGAGTGATGGTCTGAAGTGCCACTGGGGTGCCTGGCCCCGAGAGGACAACAGGGGACGGTGTGTTGAGGAAGGTCTCAGACAGCTGGCTCAGCCCCGTGATGTTGAGAGCCCCTTCCTCCATGACGTGGGGTGTCAGCCCCAGTACCGATGACAGATGTTCTGAGGCCGGGCTTGGCTGTGGGGTGGAGGAAGGAGCAGTGTAGTGGGGCTGTCTGGTCTGCAGCTGGGTGAGGACTGGCGTCGGTGGCATCTGTGGCGTGGGTGGCATCTGTGGTGTGGGTGGCATCGGTGGCATTGGTGGCATCGGTGGTATCAGTCATACCAGTGGCATCCAATGAACTCCTGGTAGCCGTAGCCTTGGGAGGTGAGGGCCTGTGGAAAGCCTTGGAAGGGCTGTGACATCACCTGGGGTGGAGGAGCAGACCTGGACTGGGTGGGAGCAGGTTCATCTTGGTCTGGATGGTTGTGAAGCAGATCGATGATCCTGTCCTTCACCCCATGGTACTGGGGTTCTGCCATGTCCATGAGGGTCTGTTTCACATAGGTGAGGAAGGGCTTGCAGTTGGAGGATGAGGAGTCGGTGTTTTCCAGCTGAGAGAGGAGATCTACACTGCTCCTGATGGTGTCTCTTATCTCCAGCAGGACAGTGTGGCTCTGTCCCTCCGGTTTGCCTCTCTGCCTTACTGTGGAGGTGGAGCTGGGGGTGGATGCTGGTTGGTCTCCAGTGGAAGTGCCATCTCCTTTTCCCCACTGCATCAGGGAGTCCTCCACACGCTCCGCCACGGGTAGTACAGCTGTCGAGGGGTTCTCCGTCATGGCACGCTCCACAGATACCTGCCTGGAGACAGGAGCTGACTCTCTGCCGGAAGAGGACTGGCTCTCAGCAGGCTGCCTGAGAGAGAGGGTTGTGAGAGGGGCTGCTCCTCGGTGGCGGATCTCACCCTCCAAGAAGCTGCACTTGGCCATCATGTAGGTCTCTCTGTCCGTCAGCTTGACCGTGGCCTGGCCAGATTTCTTGAGGTGCAGCTTCCCGTACCAGGTGTGCATGTGCTTCCACCAGCCGAGGAGCACCTTCGAAGTGTAGCCCAGGCTCTCTGCCTTCTCTCTCCAAGCAGCCTGCTTCCGCTTGGTGTCCCTATGGAGCCTGTGTCCCTTCAGCCATAGATACTCGTTCTCTCTCAGCCACTCCAGCACCTCATCCTCATGTTCCTCTTCTATGTTGTATTGCCTCCTCTCCCGTTCTCACGTCTGCCTCTTCCTCCCTTTGGTAGGACCACATGGGCCCTCATCAGAGGGGCTTCCAGGTTGTAGGGGCTGCTCCTCCACACCACCACCAGCAGCAGCACCAGCAGGACCAGCAGGACCAGGATCAGCAGCAGCAGAGTAAACACCAGCAGCGCCAACAGCACCAGCAGGACCAGCAGGACCAGGAGCACCAGCAGGACCAGGAGCATGAGCAGGACCAGGAGCACCAGCAGGACCAGCAGGACCAGGAGCAGTGCCAGCAGAGTAAGCACCAGCAGAAGCACCAGCACCAGGAGCAGCACCAGCAGAATAAGCACCAACAGAAGCACCACCGCCAGAAGCAGCACCAGCAGTGTAAGCACCAGCAGATGCACCACCGCCAGAAGCAGCTTCAGCAGAGTAAGCACTAGCAGAAGCACCACCGCCATTAGCATCATCATCAACTCCTCCAGAAGCAACATCAGCAGAAGCCCCAACCCCAGAAGAGTGAGCCCGGGCTGCAGAAGCCCCAGCAGAAGCAGAGTGAGGGCCAGGGGGTGGGAGGGTGGTCCTGTCCGTCTTTCCAAGGCTGGCAGCAGATGGCTGAGGCTTTCTCTTCTTCCCTATGGTTGTGGGGTTGCTGGCTGGCTGGCTGGCTGGCTGGCTGGCTGGCAGGCAGGCTGGAGAGCTGTGTCTGGAAGCAGGTCTTTTCTCAGAATGGTGACCTGCTTGGGAGCTGCTTCCCTTTATCTCCGCGGGGCTGACACAATGCATCCTCCCCGCATGCGCAGTGAATGCTAGGCATCCACTACGCATCCGCTAGGCATCTGCTAGGCTTCCACTCTGCATCCGCTTCATCCGCTTGGCATCCGCTGTGCATCCGCTTCATCCGCTCGGCATCTGCTCTGTATCCGCTGTATCCGTTCCACGTCCGCTTTGCTGCGCTCCCCTGGAAGCCTTGCAGATGTGCCATCCGCTCCCATCTGCTTCCATCCACTAGGCTTCTGTGGTGCATCCACTTTCCATCCACCCTACGTCCTCCCCCCGTCCGTTCCTTTCTGTGTTGTCCGCTCTGGTTATGCAAATTTTTGCCCCTTTTGAGAGCGGATAACAACGGATGGAACATTTTTCTCGTCCGCTGTGTCCTTTTTACAAACGTTTTGCATCCGTCGGCCAGTGTGACAGGACCTTTAGTTGGAGATGTTCTGTCTCTGGTTTTGCAAAAATAGACAAAAACAACCATTTAGCCAGGATGGTATAAGGTCTTCTGTCTTGAGCAGATGATTGCAATAGAAGAGTTCCAAGGTTCTTTCAAGCCCTATGTTCTATTTTTCATACATTTTATGATCTGGGATGTTTAGTTCCATTTTTCCTATGTTTTGTAGCAAAATCTTTACATTTTGTTGTAAAACTACCATGGGTCTTAGTTTTATCCATATAGATATTATCTTGTCGACCATGAAACTGCACTTGTGTTCTTCTGGGCTTTTGGTACATGTTAATATTGCTGTCTGGCTTGTTTTAAACAAGATTCATTGTCTGTTTTTAATTTCCTGTTGTGATTTTATTGCATTATTTTATTGCTGATTTAAATTGTACATCCCTTTATGGCCTCAGGTAGGAAATAACTTTGTAACTGAGAAATAGTAAAGACAACTGCAAAACAGGCAATATTTAAAGGTAACTATTTTTATTGATTTTTTTTAAAAAATTAAGAGAACAATGTACTTTTTGGAAGAGTTATCAGTTTAACTGACTCCAAGTAAATGCAGTCTTGAAGATGTAGATGGAAATTCAAAACAGCACCATAGAGAATGCACACATTTGCATTCACATAAAAGAATTTAGTAGATCATACCAACCACTGGCACTGCTCTAAGAATCGGGAACTGTAGATCAATATGGTGGCAGGGAAAGAAACAAGTTTCTCTTTATTATCAGAATTGAAATATGAACAGAAATTTGAAGGATAGGGAAGTAGATAGGGTCTCCTTTCATAGTTTCCATGGAAACCAGTTTAAATGGGTTTCTTGCGCCTATGCTTCTGGGAGATGTAGATTTTTTTCATCTAAAATGGAATTACAATTGTAAAAGTTGTGCTTGGGCAAAAAAACAGGGAATTATGTCAAAGTTGCAGACATTATTACAGAATTGAAATAATTCTGAATGCAAAAGGGTGGTCAGGGGCCATACACAGCTAAGCAGTCATCTTTTTATGTTCCGCAAGCTTCCATGTTGGAATAGACCCCTGAATTGGCAAGTTTTCTATGTTAGGAGAAGATTTTAAATGAAATGGATTAAATTTCACAAGAGACTGAAATCATCCACTTCACTGTTAGGGAAATAACATAACTTTTCAAAACGGTGGAATCTATTTCCCAACATATTGTGTGAACCCCAGTGAAGCTCTCGATTGACCAGAAACTGTACATCTATGTGTCAAATGAAACCTGCTAGAAACTGGGAAGGTGCATTTGTTTCCAAAAATAAATGTTCTAGAAGAAAAGCTTCTAATGTGACAAATGTAATGGAGAAAATAGAGGTATTACAGCTTTGTTCCAAATACAGAATAATAGAGTTGGAAGAGAACTTGAAGGTATTTTAGTCCAATGCCTTGCTCAGACATTGCTATGCCACTGCAATGGTATAGCAATGCAATGCCCTGCTATACCATTTCAGACAAATGGCTGTCCAGTCTCTTCTTAAAAGCATCCAGTGATGAAGTACCCACAATTTCTGAAGGCAAGCCCTTCCAATGGTTAATTATTCTCACTGTTAGGAAATTTCTCCTTATTTATAGGTTGCTTTTGTCCTTGATTCATTTCCATTTGGTTCTGCAACACCTTAGGATATGTCCCCCACCAGACTTTGACAAACATCAGTTTGCCTACAGGGGCAACAGGGCAACAGAAAATGCCATAGCTACTGCCTTACATACTGTAGCAAGCCATCTGGAGAAACTTGGAAACTATGTCAGGATGCTTTTCATTGACTACAGCTTGGCCTTCAATGTTATCCTGCTGAACATCCTTATTGAAAAGCTGACTGTCTTGGATCTTCTCTCTTCCATGCGACTGGATCAAAGACTTTCTGAGGGACTGACCACAAAGAGTGAGGGCTGGGTCTGTCACATCCACCTCCCTGAAGCTTAGCACTGGCTCCTCACAGGGCTGTGTGTTCAGTCCCTATCTATACTCACTCTACACATATGACTGCATATCATCTGAACATCCATTGTGCTTATTAAGTTCACAGATGTTATTACTGTATTGGGTCTCATTACAGGTGGAAATGAAACAGTGTACAGGGGGGAGGTTCAGAAATTATCTTCATGGTACCTAGAAAACAATCTGCACCTAAACATCAGCAAGACAAAGGAGATGACTTCCAGAATAAGAGAGAGAAACCTGCTCCACTTTACATCAAGGGGGACTGTATGGAGAGAGTTTCCTCCTTTAAATTCCTGGGAGTCTACCTCAGCAAAGATCTTACCAGGAAAATCAACACAACCCAGGTGGCCAGAAAGGCCCAACAGAAATTCCATTTCCTTAGGGTCTTGCAAAAGAATAAAGTGGAACGACTGATGACCTCCTTTTACCGGTCCACAACAGAAAGTGTCTCACATATTACATTATGGTGTGGTATGCTGGCTTGACAGCTGTGGACAAAAAGACATTACAGAGGGTGGTGAGACAGCACAAAACATTGTAGGCTGTTCCCTGATACCACTAGATGACATCGCTCGCTGCCTTAGAAGAGTGAAGAAAATTCTCAGGGACGACTCACATTCCGGTCAGCACTTCTTCATTCTCCTACCATTAGGTAGGAGATACAGGAGCATAGCCAACCGGACCAATAGGCTGAAGAACAGTTTGTACTTGTGGGCTGTCAGACTTCTGAACATAAAATAACACAGACTGTGGGGCTGGCATGTTGTGCAACAAGCTCACATAGTTTAATAAGATTGGGACTGGGTTAGGGACTTCTGTCCTCACTGTGAGTTGTGTTGGGGGGATGCATGAAGGGAGGCTCAGCCAATCTCATTGTACACAAGCTGTACTCTGACAATAAAGGTAACAATAATAATAAATAATCCATCCATTGTTTCTTTTCTTGCCTTTTAGTGCTTTGGAAAATAGGTTGACCTCCTCTTCTTTGTGGAAACCCCCACTCCAAATATTGAAATTAATTAATTCCAATATTTCAATTCTGTGCATAATTCTACTTTATTTTTTTCCCTTCTCCCTGAAAAAGAAGCTTTTATTTTATTATTAGGTTGATGAGAATTTCTTTCTTATTTCTCTTGGTATATTTGAGCTTATCTAATTGTTGGAAATAGAGGATGATACTAAAATACAGATGCTTTTTGCAGTCTTCCCAAACCGAAATATGAGTTTGTCATGGTTTGCTTTCTCATTCCCTGGGATTCCATAGAAGCATGTAAAGATTTGATTGTGTAAGATATGCACCTAGATAGGCCTATCTTGGCTATGCTGCATCTAGATAAGTGCAAGGATCACATTTAACCTGTGATAACTTAACATAATTTTTCTTTTCCTTGAACGAATTTTTGAAAGTAAATTCTCTTTCATCAAGAAAAATGTTCAAAAAATGTAAGAGAATTAGTCTTGAAGTTTCTGATAAACTATTAGATGTTTCACCTCCCTTTCAGGTGAGAGCAGCTGTTCCCTTTTTACAATTTTTCACTTTTAGGGACAGGTCAGGAGCAGTGATGGGATGGGGAGGGGTTACTCAGTGGCAAAGATGCAGAGCTTGTCGATCAGGAGGTTGGCAGTTGTGCGGTTCGAATCCCTAGTGTCCCATAAGGGAGTGAGTTCCTGTTACTTGTCCCAGTTTCTGCCAACTGGTGAATTTTCTGGTATTAAACCTAAATGAAACCAATTTTATCACCACCTTTAAGGAATTTATTAGTGCATTTTAGTGGCATGATTTTCTAGCTCTCTGAAGAGATAGAAAAAAGATATTCAACGCTTCTAAATTAAAATATGCATCTGCATTCTTCTTCACTCATATATATTTTGGAGAACAAGCATCCCAGTCAAGTGGAGATCTCAAGCATAGAAATAACCTAGATTCTTTAGGTAAACACAAGATACAAGGTTCCACCCCCCCCTCTCTCTCTCTCACACACACACACACACAAACACACAATGCACACATACACATGCTCCCCAGAATGCCTCTAAGCCTTTCCTAGGAGAAAGCTGCCAGCTTGGGAGATTCCAGGGAACATACAACAATAAAACACCTACTTCAAATTCTACATGTGTGGGTCTGATTGTTTGCACTTGACATACATTCTGAAAGAAAAAAAATATGGAAAGATACTTCCCTCTCCTTTGTGTGTGTGTGTATGTGTGTGTGTGTGAAAGAGAAAAAGGAAAAATGTGTTGGAGAAAAGATTTATATGGAGACTGTTCGTCTGAAAATTCTTTAGCCTTCATTAAGCATGCTGAGCTTAAAGACAAATCCTTCTCTCCCCCAATTCAAAGTAGATTCTTACTGATAAACTGAAAAATATAATCCAAATTCTATATTTTATGGTCTTGGATAGCAGTTTTGGAAATTTTATGCTGAAGATTCAAGTAGCAAACCCTTTTAAAGAAAAAGAAAAAGCCCTAATGGAGATGATTAGAAAACTATAGAACTGCTGCCTTTCCATGGACCACAAAGTTAGTTCTCCTGACACAATCTAAGGGGGAGCTTTGAGACTTTAATCACTGCAAAAGAGAAGTTTTATTAAGTGGAAATCAGCTTCTGGCTAATCAACCAGCAGCAATTGAGGTCCTCAAGGTTTCCTGTTCAATCTAAATGGAGATTACTGTGACAGGGAGAAACTGTTTCTATTTCTATTTAAATTACACTCTGCAGCTAAGAAAGGGTTATTCATGAAAATGAGAATTTGGACAGTTAGAAAGCAATAATATTTCTGATTTTCATGAACATTTAAGAAGTTATATTTCTCCATAGTTATTGGTCCGGCTAGTCCAATGCCTTTCTGACTTTTTAATCTAATCTATAGTTGAGCCAAAAACTATCCCAAATTCATAAATATGCCAATATCTATGTCATCTGGAGATGGTGGGAATTAAAGTTCAGCCCTTCAGGATGGGATGAGGTTGGGAAAAATTGATATCAATGTAGAAGTTGTTCTCAGCTGCCTTTCTAATCCCTTTCCCTTTCCTCCTGTTTGGATTACAAGTAGTTCTCGGGTGTAATCCTGACTGAGACTGGAATTTCAATTGCTAAATAAAATAATAATGACATGACCAGATAGTTTAGCAGTGGTAGTTCCAATGATTCCAATGGGGGAACTGGCCAAAAGTCACCTAATTTTTATTTAAGGCATGTAGAACTTACAATCTTTTGGTTTCTAGGCCAGTGCCTAAACCGGTGTACTAAACTGGCTCTCTGAGTTTTCCTTCCCCCAAAATAAGTCCTTTCCCTGGCAATTGTTGCTGGAAAATGTTCTTTTGCCATAAAAACCAAACTAAAATCAACACCCTACATGTTTGGTTAGGGATCATTTACAGAGGTGGTATTCAGCAGGTTCTGACCAGTTCTGGAGAACCATAGTGGAAATTTTGAGTAGTTCAAAGCAGGGGTCGCTAACTTTTTGGACCTCAGGGACCACCAAACTCATAATTTTAAATCACTAATATGAATTTTGATTGATGGTGGCTTTCTGACATTGGTGGGAAAGTCGGTTCCATATTCCAGAACTGCAGGAGTCACAGGACTAGCCATTTGGTCATCCTGGAGCAGCTGCTCCTCCACCCGGATGCACCAACCTTCCATGAACTGGAGGAGCTGCTCCAGGATGACCAAAGGGCCAGTCCTGTGACTCCTGCATCTCTGGAATATGGGACAAGCTTTCACACCAATGTCAGCAAGCCACCCTGGGACGGATTTCCCTCCCCCGCCATTGGTCTTACCTTCTAGTTGCAGCTCACATGGCTCTACTCAAGGTAAGGTTTGTGCTAGGCTGAAGGGTGGGAGCCAGTGGGTAGGTGGGCCATGTGGGCGGCACAGACTTGTATTCCCGCACAGCCTGGATAAATTGCTTTTGGGGAGACATTTCTCTGTGGACCACCAAAATTTTCACATGGACCACCAGTGGTCCCTGGACCACTGGTGGGTGACCACTGGTTCAAAGAACTGGCAAATACCACCTCTAACTGGAGATTTTACAGTATCCTTCCCCTGCCATGCCCACCAAGCCATGCCCACAGAACCGGTACTAAAAAAATTGAATCCCACCACTGATCATTTGTGACACTGGAGCCTCAGTTTGCCGATGACACTAAAGAACTTACTTGGAAGGAACATGCAGGAACAAATTTTCTTTATGCTTCTTTTCTTCTTGCAGGGACAAGCATCCGCTTGCAAAGAGAAAAATGATGAGCAAGAAGATAAATCTTTTTGTCATCTCCTCAGAAGTGAGGGGAGAGCTGGGGACACAGTTTTGGCCTAATGATGAGGCATTTACCTTCCTAAAGCTCCCCTCACTAGACTAGAAATGCTAGACCTGGACAACCTAGAACTACGACACCTTTGGTCCAATCTAAGTATAGTATATGAAATCATATATTGCAATGTCCTACCTGTCAATGAATACTTCCACTTCAACCACAACAATACAAGAGCACACAATAGATACAAACTCAAGGTAAACCGCACCAAACTTGATTGCAGGAAATACGACTTTAGCAACAGAGTTGCCAATGTCTGGAATACTCTACCTGACTCTGTAGTTTCTTCCCCAAACCCCAAAAACTTTAACCTTAGACTGTCTACTATT
>BLBF01000010.1:27879819-27902071 GCA_015471245.1 Laticauda colubrina | reverse complement strand
CTCCCTATCATGAGACGCCCATCTGATGCGGGATAGCAGATACCGCATTCTGGTGACCCTGCCGTGATTCCCTAAGGGGGATACGTTGCGATGCGCTCATATCTTACCCGCTCGATGGGAGCTGTGCATCGCCAGGCCTGAAGCGAATTGCACATCATCGGATCTGAAACACGCTCTCGACTTTCGTAAGTATGGGCGGAAACTTTTCTCAACAACAGACAGAGCATCTGAAGGAATTGAGGGAGTTAGTCGCTTCTTCTTCTAAATATTCTGCTAATTTAAAGGGCTCGCCTGTAAAAATGAAACTTATTGCTACATTATTGACTTATGTGTGGCAACGTTGTCCCAATTATCCAGAGAAAGGGTCCTTAAAAATCTCCGCTTGGCAAAAAATTGGTGAATATCTCCATAGTCCTCCTCGTGCACCTATTGGCATTTTGGTCACTTGGAGGAAAATTATGGAGGCTTTAAAAGTCCATTATAAAATAGAAGCAGGGAGTGTATTTGAATCTCCCCCACCAAGTTATGATAACTTTTCTGTCCTTCAACCCTCCGCTCCCGATGATCGTAAGTTATTACGGGAGCCTCCCTCCATTCAATCCACTTCCTTAAATGTAGAGCCCTCGTGTCCTCCACTACCCTCCCGAGGTGGGGGGGGTGTTGTAAAAGCCATTCAAAAAGCCTTTTATGAAGGAGAAATGGATGAGGACACCCTTGCAGCTGCCTCCCTTTATCCTATCATACAAACCGGCAATCCTCCAGCTCCTCAGTATACCCCAATGCCGTACAAAATAATTAAGGATTTAAAGGCAGCTTGCAAGGAAAATGGTATTCAATCTCGCTATGTACAGGGTCTTTTAGGATCAATAACCCAATCAGGAGCTGACTTGATAAATGCTGATTGGCATACATTATTTAACATGATCCTCACGCCTTCACAATTTTTGGTCTGGGAGTCAGAATTTCATAAACGTACCGCAGCCGCAGCCGCTAGAGGCTTGCCGGCAAATGTCACTTTAGATATGCTTAACGGTACTGGCACCATGTTTACCATTGCCCAGCAGATTACCACAGACACAGCTGCTTTCCTTATATTACAGGATTGTGCTTTGGCCGCTGCTCGAAAGGTTGATAATGCGGGATGCGTCCCCAAATCTTTCTCTAAAGTTATTCAAGGACCTTCTGAGCCTTTTTCCTCCTTTATAAACCGTCTCACAGAAGCCTTAGAGAGACAAATTGATAATGAGGAGGCTTGTAATGAATTAAAATTGAAACTTGCTTATGAAAACGCAAACGCTGATTGTCAGAAAGTTTTGCAACCATTAATTAATAAGAAAAATGTTACCTTGGCAGATTATCTTACAGCCTGCCGAATCATAGGAAGCACATCCCATTCCATGTCTACTCTGGCTACAGCCATTACTGAAGGCATGCAGCAGAACATGGGCTCTATTCTTCCCATTTCCCAACAAAACACTCGCAAATTGGGCAATTGTTTTAATTGCGGCAAGCCAGGTCACTTTAAGAGCCAATGCAGAGCCCTGGGCGGGGGAGCAAATATGTCAAGAAACCAGGTAGCTCGCCCAAAGACGCCATGCCCTCGATGCCAAAAGGGCTATCACTGGGCTAATCAGTGCAGAGTCCAAAAGAATGAACAGCAGAATAACCCTGCAATCATTCAAAAACCTTTTTTGAATCAGGGAAACTAGAAACGGGGCAGGCAGCCAGCCCCACAACAAAGGCTGCTGAAACTTGCAACTTTTCTTCTTTCGCTTACGATCTTATTGCTAATGAAACTGTTACTTATCTTCCTGGTGTCGCTGACTTTCTCTTTGTACGTCCTGTTCAGCCTTTTCATATGCCCCTCGATATTCCAGTGCTAGTCTTTCCTGTAAGGGATTTAGCTGAACAAGGTATTCTTGCCTCTCCTTTTCTGCATGACCCCACTGTATTGTCTGATGTCTGTCTGTCTGTACTAGCTAATACAGAAGTTACTATAAATGAGGGGGATGTTGTGGTAAAAATGATTGTGCTCTTAGACCAACAACAAGAGCAACTCTATGCAATTGAAAGACCAATTAGTCAACCAAAACCTACGGTAACATTCTTATTGAATGGTCAATCCTTTCTTGGTCTTTTAGATACTGGAGTGGATATTTCCGTCATCCGAACGGCTGAGTGGCCAAACACCTGGCCTGCAGATGTGGCACCAGCGGTGAGAGGAGTGGGGGGACTCTAGGAGACTCGCATTAGCAGAAACTGGGTAAAAGCCCATTCCCCTGAGTCTCAATGTGTTGCTTATATTAAACCAGCTGTAATTCCTCTGTATACTAATTTGTGGGGAAGAGACCTTATGTCACAGTTTAATGCACAACTTACCCTCCACTAACCATGCTTCGCTTGCATTTGACTCACAATAACCCTGTGTGGATTGATCAGTGGCCTCTCCCTTCTATAAAGCTTGAAGCCTTACATTCTCTTGTTCAAGAACAATTAGATAGAGGTCATCTAGAACCTTCATTGAGTCCATATAATACCCCAGTTTTTGTTATCAAAAAGAAAAACGGCGCTTGGCGCCTCCTTCAGGATTTAAGGGCTGTGAATTCGGTCCTCCTTCCAATGGGACCCCTGCAATGTGGTCTTCCAAATCCTAACATAATTCCTCAAGAGTATGACCTTATCATTATCGATTTAAAAGACTGTTTTTTCTCCATTCCATTACACCAGTTAGATAGAAAACTATTTGCTTTTACAGTAACAACCTTAAATAATCAGAGACCTACCAAACAATATCAATGGAAAGTCTTACCGCAAGGCATGTTAAACAGTCCAACTATGTGTCAATTTTTTGTGGATTTAGCCTTGCAACCATACAGGGACAAATATCCTCATTTTTTAATCTATCATTACATGGATGATATATTGGTATCTGCACCTGGCCCAAAGGGCACGGTATTAAAAACTCTGCCGTGCCTGACCTCCATTCTAGGTAAAGCAGGTCTCACAATAGCCCCAGAAAAAGTACAATCCAAACCACCCTTTTCCTATTTAGGTCACAAATTACTTGCTTCAGCTGCTGTTCCTTCCCTTCCCCTCCCAACACTTCCCCCGAAACCCACACTTGTGATGTTACAACAGTTCCTAGGAACCTTAAATTGGGCATGTCCTTATTTGGGTTTGACCACAGCTACATTAGCTCCTCTTTTTAATGCCCTCACACAAGGTAAAGCCCCGTCTGATGTTATCATTCTAAATAAAGAGCAGTTGCAGGCATTAAAAGACGTTTCCCATTCACTGGCTACTCGATGTGTGTTTCAAGCTATAGAGAATTGCCCTTTATCAATTGCTTTACTAAATACTGTTCAGAGACCAACAGCTGTTATTATGCAATCTCATCAGACACAGGTTCTGATTTTAGAATGGCTGCATTTGTCTCACACCCCACGGACCACAATCACTAGTAAAACCTCTGCATATTCCCAGTTGATCTTTAAAGGTCGACAAAGATGTAAACAACTCATGGGATGTGAGCCTGTTTCAATATTCACTCCTTGCTCACTGACCACGTGGGAAATGCTATGGTGTAATTCAGAAGAACTACAATACGCTTTAGAAGAGTGGCCAGGGCAAACTTCTTGCCATTTACCAGCGGACCCACGTTTCACTTTTCTTAAAACTCTCCCTTTTGAATGGCAATCCCCCCTCTCAATATCTCCATTAGTAGATGCACCTACACTTTATGCAGATGGGGGGAAAATGTATGGTGCTTGTGCATGGTACCAGGAGGGAGAGTGGAAAACTAAAATTACCCCTCCGCAATCTTCTGCTCAACAGGCAGAACTTGCATCTCTTATTGCGTTTCAACAGTTTCAAAAAGCTCCTTTTAATTTAATAGTAGATTCCTTATACGTTTCTCAGATTTTGAAAAATATATATCAAGCCTATTTATCTCCTAGCATATCTGTTCCTTTGTTAAAATTGTTGCTTCCTCTACAACAATGTATCAACAGCCGTACGCATCCATTCTTTGTAGCACATATCAGGAGCCATCAACCTCTTCCTGATATATTACAGGAGGGAAACAATGTGGCAGACGCAGCTGCAGCAGCTGCATCAGGTAAATCAATTTGTAATCTGACAGCAGCCCAAAGACATGACTATTTTCACCAAAATAAAAAAGCATTACAAAAACAATTTTCTCTAACTCAGGCAGAAGCTGCTGCCATTATTCAACAATGCCCCACATGTAGTAAACAAGGACATTCCATTCCCATAGGAGTAAATCCTAGAGGATTAAAAGCTTGTGAAATTTGGCAAATGGATGTAACTCAGTATCCACCTTTTGCCCCTTGGAAATATTTGCACGTTTCCATCGATACATATTCAGGGTTTATTCTGGCTACTCCTCAAAGGGGAGAAACTGTAAAACATGTCATCAATCATTCAATTCGTACCTTTGCCTCGCTGGGACGTCCAAAAGAAATCAAAACAGACAATGGACCTGCCTATACGAGTTCTGCTTTCCAGGACTTCTGTAACAGATGGGATGTAACTCACAAGTTTGGGATTCCCTACAACAGCCAGGGGCAGGCTCTCATGGAACGAGCTCACTTATCGCTGAAACGTGCTCTTGATCGATATTCGTTGCGGGGAAAAACCCCTAACCTCCCAGCATTGCAAAATTCTCTTAACATTTGTCTTTACACTTTAAATTTTCTTAATTTAACTGGCATTCCTCCCACTTCTGCTGCTTCACGTCATTTTTCCTCCCCCTCAACCCCCCCTAACAGACCTCTGGTACATTATCGCAGATTGCCAGATCCCGCCTGGCAGGGTCCCGCTGAGTTTCTCTCCTGGGGACGAGGCTACGCTGCAATTTTACTACCAGACAAAACCACTTGCTGGGTCCCTGGTCAGGCGGTAAGACCCTATCATGGGAATTCCTCCGCTACATCTGCATCTTAAACTCTTCCTGGTATTCTTGCCTATATCCTCTTTGCAATTTCTACCTTATTCATATCCTACTTATACCTTTGTTCAACATGGTCATTGGACCACATTAGAATTTCGCTTTATTAATTATGATAGTGACTGTCCTATTGTTTGTTGGCATAATAATCTTCCCATAAATCTATCTCCTTATATTCACACATACTTCAACAAAACCTATGCTTCCTGTCAAAAGATTATTCGTGTTAAAGCCACTTCATTTACAGAAGGCTATTATACTTGTTCCATGTGGGTACGTCATGAAAATGCTACCCGTAGCTTTCACTCTGTCACTTCTATTTTGTTTACAGAACACTCTACCACTCGCTCTTTTGTTCCTTCTTTACTCTTCCTATGGAAAAGAACCTTAAAATCTTTTCCTCTATTCAAGCTAGATATAGGGGGACCTAAATGTCCTTCTCTTGTATTACGGGTTCCTCCAACCCAACTAACATCCTTGACGAATGACCAAATTAATCTTCATTGTCATTCTTGTAATTATTATCCTTTTTCTACTAATTGCATTCCCTTTTCATCTCGTAAATGTTCTACAACTAACTTGTCCATAGTCCTCTCTCCTACTTGTGATGCTTTTATATACCCGAACTCTGATCCTGTCAACAAACGATGCTTCAAAAGAACTGTCCATGACGATCCGCAGAAGCCTCATAGAAAATATAATATTACTTGGATTATAAAAGACTTTCAAGGCATTCCTTTAAGCTCTACAACCAATTCTTCTCGCATAGAAGACTTCTACCCACCACTTCAATTCGATTTGGCAGAAATGCTTGTAGGCTCCACCGCCTACAACTCGCCTTCTCATCCAACGGAGCCTAGTCATAGAGTTGTAAATAAATATAGGTTTTATGTATGCCCCGGACAGCCTGTTTCCAACACTCAGTCCACTGTCCAACGACTTCTCGACTGGCTTGAAATGGGGTGCCCGCCTAAAAGGAGTCTGGCCGGAAAAGCATTATGGAAATACTTTTTACATTCAACGTCACATTGAACTCCCTCGCTCTAACCCGGTGGGACCACATGAAAAGGTTATTAAATCCCCATTCTTGCAACCCATAACACAGGGAGTTAACCCATTGATTCCATTGATCAAAGCTTCCTATGCTTTGCTGAACTCTTCAAACTCATCAATTGCCTCCACATGTTGGCTTTGTGTTTCTGCCTCTCCACCTTTTTACGAAGCTATCGCTTCCCAAGAACCCATTGCTAATTCCACATCAGACGAACGTTGCCGTTGGTGGAACTCCACTATTACTGTTTCTTCCATCACTGGGGTCGGTTGTTGCTTTGGAAATATTCCATCCAATTACTCACAATATTGTCATAATGTTTCTAATGGCTATCATTGTCATGTATATCTTCCTAAGAACCGCCTTGGCCGCACCCACACCATCGGAGGATACTCTGCAGTCTACACCACTTCAGGAGGAAATTTAACATCACGCCTGAAAGGAATGTATTTTATCCCTGACAATAATTCTGTCTGGGCTTGTTCCACCGGTCTCACAGCATGTGTCTACGGGGATGAACTTGTTAAATCCAAATCATTTTGCATTCAAGTATGGCTTGTACCAAAAATTGACGTGTATAACTCTGATGATTTTATATCCCTACAGGCACCCATGGAATACCCCCTCAGAGCAAAGCGGGAAATTATTAGTACTCTCACTCTAGGTCTACTGCTTGCTCTGGGCACCACGGGCGCAGCCAAGGGCATTGCAGGACTAGCTGTCTCTGACCAAAAAATTACAGCTCTGGGTTCAGCCATTGATGATGATTTATTACGAATTGAGAAATCAATTACAGCTTTGCAAAACTCCTTGACGTCCCTCTCGGAAGTGGTCTTGCAGAATCGTAGAGGCTTAGATCTGTTATTTTTAAAACAGGGGGGATTGTGTGCTGCGCTTAAAGAAGAATGTTGTTTTTATGCTGATAGCAGGGGGATCATGTTGGATTCTATGAAAGAATTAGAAAAACGCTTAAAAGATAGAGAAAAAGAAAGGTTAAACATGTATAATTGGTATCAAGGCTTGTTTTCTATTTCACCATGGCTTACAACCTTTTTAACTGCATTGGCAGGACCATTAATAATCATTATATTGATATGTATTATAGGACCTTGTTGTTTTAATAGAATATTGCAATTTTTGAAAAATCAATTATCCTCCATAACTGCTAATGTTAATGTGTTATTGCAAGCTCATGTTAAGTCCTTAACACCGGATGAAAAAATGTCATTGCTGAGTTACCGCTCCTTGGACAACCCTGACGCTGACGGGTCGCACTCCTGCCTAGATGACTGGGACAGCGAACATTTCAGAAAAAAGGTTCCTGTCTTCTTGGACAAGGAAGAAGACTCGTCATAAATAATAAAAACAGAGGAGATGTTGTAACTATGTATCATTCATGTGTTTGCAACTGTGTATCATTGCAACTATGTATCATTCAGGCATTTGCAACATTGTATCATTCACGTGTAATCATTGAGCTTCTGTCTCCTCAGTGACCTTTTGCAAGGCACGTACAAGGGACAAGGAGCTAAACATCTGTAGATAAAGCTTATTTACATTGTGAGTAGTTTGTCTGGCATGCAGCTTTGTAAAGAAGGAATATCCTGATCGAATTATAAATCTCGCAATCCTGTCTGACCTGGTATCTTGCCTGATCTGAGCTATTGTAAATCTTGCATATCCTGTCTGACCTGGGCTTAGCCTAGGCTCTGAAAAAACAATCACCCCCTTTTGAAGGAGCATAATAAAAGAGCGTGTACCCTGACATTCTGGGTGCACTCATCCCGAGGAACTTCGTCTCCTGTCGTTTCTTTCTCCTTTCGCTCCCTATCATGAGACGCCCATCTGATGCGGGATAGCAGATACCGCACCGGTTTAAATAACCTCAATGAGAAAAATGATAGATAACATGATAATCAAGCCCATCTTCACATCTTGTCAACATGTGAAGTAAGGGTTTTTAAAAGGGCCATCACAAATTAGGTTGTTACAGCACAGAAATGGCCCACTGCCAAGGCCAGGGCCAGGAGCATCTGCAGGGGGGAGCAACTCGAGGGGAAATGGCAAAATAGCTTTGTGTCAATGTAGTTCAAGCTTCTTCTCTGTTGTATGTGCATTGATATGCTACATGCACATATAAAAGGATGGCATTTGGATAACATTAATTGACTCATGTTTTCAGCATTTTGACAAAAATGGTGGATCCCATGTACATGTTTGACTAGAACACCAAGTTTCTCTGTCTTGCCAAGCTATGATTTAAGGGCAGGCAATAAAATATCTGCTTCAGCAATGATATAAATTACACCCTTACACACACACACACACACACACACTTCAGAGTGAAGATAGAATCAGGCTTTCTTTATTCTTCTTTATTCTTACCAGTATTATCTAACATTTATACAGTATCTGTATAAATGGAAAATCCTATTGGATCATCGCATTCTTTACATTAACTTTAATTGGCTAGGCTTGATGAATTTCTTAAATGAGATTAGAAATAGCTGTTCCTAAACTGTGAGCCCTTTTGTCAGAACTGAACTATTTTACTTTACTTTAAAACACACAAACACACACACACAATGCATACACTATGTGATATATATATACCACAGTTATCCTTATAAGGCTGTATTTAATGATATGAATAATTCATAAATTCAAAAAGTCATTTCTTTTTTATCTGAGGCAGTTGATTTGATCAAGACAACTAAGTAAAGATCAGACAAGTTGTAGTATCTATCAGGGACACTTTATGTATTGGGGATTTTGCCTAGGAAATCTGTTTATGCATTCTGAAAATCCAATCTGCCATATTTTCCTTGAAATGTATGTAAAATAAGTTTGTATGTAAATGGAATTAAATTGTTTTGCTAGCCAGCGCAAACTATGGGTTACATGTCTATTCCTTCAAAAGAGTTTCAAATCATGAATACATTTGACAAGAAAATCCATGTTCTTGTTTTGTTGTTCAGTAATCAATAAATTGAACAGAGATATTCCAAAGACTTGAAGTAGATCCTCACTTGATTGGTTAAAAGGACAAGGTTATTCATACATAACATATTCATAGCATATATTGGATTTGAATAGTTGATAGAATATTGTTTAATTTATTTGCTGTTAGTTACAGTGAGTAGTTCCCTAAAGGACAGTTTAATAATTTGTAGAGAAAAATACTCACTAAGATAAAGCAGCAGATTTATCTGAGATCTAAAGGTATTGGCTCAGTTGAGAAATAAAAAGATGTATTTTCTTTTTCCTAAGGATTGGCTATGTTAGTTTTTTGCATCAAAGCCAACAAGGACCTTTTGTGGCATAAAGGTCCACAGCTAGCCATAATAAGTAAAAAAAAATAAGACATATATTAGGATACAAGTGTTAGGATACAAGTATCAAAAGGTGTTGTTTTTATCCTTCAGTGATAGGAATGAAAACAACACCTTTTGATACTGATATCCCAACACTAGATAAAATATGCAGGTCATGGGATTTTCATTAAATGTCATTATGTTCAATCACCCCTTCCCCTCCTTCTCCCAAGTGTACCTATACTTCGTAGGTGGATACTGTATAGATAAACCAGTTAAATATTGCCTATTATGTTTTTCTGGAATGCATTCTGTATTATCAATTGCACAGAACAGTAGCTTGAAAAACTGCATATGTACCAAGAAAGAAAAAGGAAAAGTGCTTAAAAATGTTGTAAGAATACTCAAATTGGAGAATCAATTCAAATCACTTAGATAGATTCCGCCAATCAACTTTCCAGATAGAATCAAGACGTTAATTTGAATCACTATACTGAATAGAATATTTTTGAATTAATCTGAACACTTTGCATTTCAGCCCATACGCAGCAAGAGCTTTTTCCAAATAGTTTGACAATCTGAATTGAATGCACTCAAGCCAAATATTTGATCTGAACTTCCAAGTTGAATCAGTAATTTAAACTGCATGTGAACTGATTTGTACATAATTAGGAAAGGAAAGACTGAGGATTGGATAGTGACTATGAGCAAAACAGTTATTACTACTGGAAAACTAAATTAGTCATTAGGGGACTTTTAAATATTGGCATCAAAATAACAATAACAATTCAGCTTTAAGTTGTAACAATATAATTTCACCTACATAAATAATTGTATAGTACACAAGATGTCAATCACATCTTTCCCAGCAGCAATAATCTCAAGTTTATAAATCAACATTTAGCTAAGCAAATAAATAAATAAAGCAGTAGCTGGATGTGAAATAGATTTTTACTGAGTATTCTACTTGCACTATCTATGCATAATTCATCTAGTCTCTTACAACTTTTTTTATCCCTGCACATTTTTCTTGGCACCCCTCAAGTTTCTATACCAGGAAATTTAATGTCTTAAGAAAGATAATTGTGCTAAAAATGGGAAGCTGTCATTTCAAGCAAGGCACCACCACAATCAATCTGCATCTACAAAAAAGGCTTTTGGGACTCACATAGGACCCACAGGCATTCTTCAAAAATTGCAGTGATGTATGACTGTGGTCCAGTGCTTTCTTTGGAAATATGCTTAAGTGTCCATGAGTAAACAACAACAAATACATGTGCAAGTTTGAATGACAGATTAAATGAGAGATTATTGAATGGTAAATGACTTTTTGCGACTGTCTATGGTCCTTAGCCCCCATTTTTGAATGCATAATATACATAGCAACTTATCATTAGTCCTTTTATTTTAACCAACAGCACTGTATCTAAGTTCAGGTGTATCCACCAACCCATTTAACAATTTCTGATAAATGCAATTAAGTAAAAGATGAAATAAATAATCAATACCCATATTTTATTCCATGTTTCCCTAGAGCATTTAGGGATCACCTCTGCTGAGACCCAAGGATTTATCTGCTACAAAAAGGATTTTTGAAATGGCTATGCTCCAGTCATTCTTTGTTTCTTTGGGAACTGGCAATCTATTTCCATTATGTCTGCTGAATGTTAAAACAACCTTCTCCCTGCAGCTTTTTTTATGAGTTTATAAGCTGTTGAGAAAAAATAAAGTAGCCTGAGCTACTTCAATGCATCTCCATTTCTTTCCAATTCATTCGTCTCCTGGCATTTCTTAAAACTTATTGTCATATTATAAAAGGTAGAGATAGATTGGACTGACAGGTATGCTGTCAATGAATTGAACCTTATCAGTGAAAAGTCTTAAAGAAAATTCAAGAGTTATATACTGAAAAGCAAACTCACCCAAACTCAGTTGATAGTCCAAAGCATATGAAACAGCAGAACAATCTTTCTATCCTAGATGTTTGAAATGGAAGGAGGATTGATTGATTGATTGAATGAATGAACAAATGAACATATGAACTGAATGGTGATTAAATGGACAACTTCAGAATATAAGAGCTTGCTTAACCAGGCCAAAGGACAATCCAGTCTGGCATTCTGAATCAGACAGTTGTCAACCAGATAGTTTTGAGAAACTAGTAAAAAGAGAAGGGCAATATAACATTTTCTCCCTGTTCTAATCAATAATTAATATTTTCTCCATGATTTAGGAAGCAATTTTCCAATCTTTTTTTAACCATCTAAATTGGTCGTTATCATCCTTGTGTAATTAAGACCTTTCTTTTGTCATTCCTGAATGTCCCTGAATTTACAATCAGAAGGCATAATTCAAATCCATTTACATAACAAACTGTGGTGAATCCCCATTCAGAGCCTCATCAAATATGCCTTTTTTTCATGAGGGAAAAGTGGTTAATTTACTTTATCTCAGGACTGTCTGAAGCCCAGGAATGCCCTTTTTTCCACTTGGAAAGAATATATATTTCTTCCTCCAATTTATACATTTGCAAAGATTTTTTTTCAAAAGGTACATTGAAAGCAAATGTGGAAAATAGAATGAAATAATAATTTAAAATATTAGAAATTCAGGGAGACCAACAATGGGAGAATAGAGCTTTCAGTTTCCCTATATTTGCCACAGTATCATGATATATTAGCTCCCAGGGATCTATTTTCCCCCTTGCTCTTGGCATTTAGGAAAACACTGAAAGTGCATCTTCTTAAACAGGATGACATTTAAATGGAATAGTGGTTAGGCAGCTTTAGATGATGTGATTATTACTGGGGGTTTGCAAGGTTGTTTTTTGTTGGGAGGGATAAAGCTAATTAGGAAAGGCTAAAGGTTTTCAAGATTGAATCTCCAGTGTTGTTTCAACAGAGCAGTTTAGAAATGGTGTAAGGAAATAACATGTGTATGTGTGTGCATGCACATTTAAAAATATATATGTACAGAAAAATAAAATAAGGACAACAGAAGATGGTTTTTCCCACTGTGTTGTGAAAAAGTGTTCAAGCAGGTGACAAAGTGCTCCTGATACATTGGCAATGGGCAATAATAAATGTGTTAAAACTGAAGACTCCCAAGAATCTCAATTAAACATCCTTTCAGCAAAAGATAACCTGTAGCCTTTTGTATATAATCAGAAAAATAAGATCCAGTAGTGTCTTATGTGTTATCCACCAATATCATAGAGTACAATGTACTGATTTCCAGAGTTGATACATCCAGAAATGACTGACAACTCCTACCTAAATTACCAATTTAGACTGACATACATGGGATGGCATGTATATGTGTATGTGTTTATACATAAACAGAAGGAAGTATATGTTTATGTTTTTCTTTTGTGGTTCATGATTGATAGAAAAAAAAATCAAAAAACTTTCTTGAGACCCAGTATCAAGGAATTTATTGATTAAATCACTTCTGTCCTTTTGCCTTCCTCCCAATATACCCAAGAATACATTTAGAGCAGGGTTCTCAACTGGTGGCGTCATGTTGTCATGATGTGATGTGTCATGACTTTTCCCTCCCTTCACAAAACTAGGGGGGCGTGGCTAGCGCATGACACATTCGGCCTGTGGGACACAAGTTTAACACCCCTGATTTAGAGTATATTTGCACTGCACTCTTAAGATGCACCTGTCCAATCCAGGTGCTTACCTGACTATAAACTCACTTAAGAAAATACTTTGTAGATACTTTGGCAGCTTTGTGCAAGAGCCAGTTTGATCTAGTGGTTAAAAAACCAGGCTAGAAAGCAGGAGACTGTGAGTTCTAGTCCTGCCTGAACTACGAAAGCCAGCTTGGACCAGTCACACTCTCTTAAGCCAATTCACTGCATAGGGTTGTTGTTGAGGGAAAATAGGAGAAGGAAGGTGTGTTGGATAAGTTTACCATCGTGACTTATTTGTAAAAATAAAGGGGGGATGCAAATAAATGTATAAAATCAGACAATTCCACACTGCTCTTCTCTCTTCTTTGTTACAAGAGTAAAAATGGCCAGTTAATTTACTTTGCATGGATGGGACACACACTTACCCAAAATTAAACTGAATTTATAGATATAACATTGAAGTATAACCATGGAGGAAAAGCAACCAGTTTTAAAATAAAATCTAATTTCTTGCTGCCCTGTTTTTCTCTGCTGTCTTCTTAACCTGACTCATACTAAAATAGCACAATAGCACATAGCACAACATGTGTCTTGTATGTAGTAGGCTGCTGATTTGAAACATGGAATTTGTTTTTAAAATTATTACAGTTTTTGTTTCTGTGAGCTTACAATTTTTCTCAGGCATTTTTAAAGTAAGTTTATCAAATTCATATATTTTAGATTTTATAAAAGTAAAATTCAATGAGTTTATAAAATTAAACAGGAACTTTTAAATCAATTCAACATCAGCTCAGATCAAATTCCCAATTCAAACTGATCTCTCAAATTGGATCAAATTGACAATTCAAGGAAAAAGTATTATTTGAATTGAAATGGTAAAAATTATCTTATTGATGATATTTAGATAGTGACCATTTAAATTACATTTATTAGGTGATTAAATGGCATTCAAAAATTCTGGGGGAAAAACAATGTCCGTTCCTTCAGAACCCCAGGTTCTGTCCTCCATTTTGGTTATCCTAGATGTTAGATATGCATTATAAATTTTTAAAAAATCAGTCTTTCTATTTAAAAAATAGATATTGCTATTCACAAAATGTATTTAGTCTTTCAGAAAGATAGAATTTTGCACAATATTCACAAAATTTCTTAGACTATTAACCAATATTGCAGTGACAAAAGTCAAAAGAAATTTCCTTCACTTTTTTAAAGCTAATATACATGAAAACAAACTTTTGATCCCAGAAGCTTTGATTTTTATTCTTGTAAATTTGAATTCTAAACAACTTTATGCGAATATTTTGAAAGGCTTGTATCATAAATGATGTGGTTTATGACATTGTTTGACTTAAAAGTAGGCACCTGAATAAACATTTTAAAATGTAAATATAATGCACTATTGATATACTGTGCTGTTAAATGTTACATCAAAGTTATATTACCCCTGTCCTATGTCAGTCTGCATAAAATATATCCTTGTTTTTCCATTCTCAACTTTTTCTCTCTGAGCAAATAGTCCAAAGAGGGCTATACTTTATCTTCTTTGTACCTAGTGCCATAATAATGAAAAGCAGCAGTCAAAACCAATTGGTTTGAGTATCACAGAGTATCTTAGAGAGAATTACATTGTGTGATGCTGTCTTCATGCAAATACTACAAAAGAAGATAACATTTGTATTTCAGGGTTGAACCTGTGGAGTCCTTGGCATTTTCTGAGCTTTGTTGTTTTCTTTCAGATGTTTCATTACCCAATTAAGCAACATCTTAAGCAATTAGAAGGGAGTGGGTTTTGCTCTTTTTAATATATATATAACAGTTGGCCCTGCTAGTGATGGTGGGAGTGTTGCTTTTTTCTTGACAGTTCATTTATTATGTGGTTCATTGATTAGCAGCAACTAATGTTCCAATCAAGGAACTGCCAACTCAGCAAACCATCATACAGTAAAGAACAATCTAATCAAGGAACTACTAAGAATAAAACAACATTCCTACCAACACTGATAGGGCAAACCACAATTTATAAACAAAGAGCAAATCCCACTCCATTCTACAATCGAAGAAGTTATCTAGTTGGGTAATGAAATATCTGCAAGAAAAAAAACAAGTTTATGTGCTTTCATTAGATATTGCAGTATTCCACTGTTCATTATTTTTGTCCAACTATTATTCTCAGCTACTTAAACAATTTAAATAATATCAATATGAAAAGCAGTCTCTTCCAAACCAAGCTGTATTCTAGACACACGTGCAAGATAACACGAAGAATAATAGGGTTTGATTCAGAAAGTCTCGCAAGAAAGCATTTTCAGTGTGCTAATCAAAATGTCATCTCACCAGTTTTTTATACTGTACTGGTGAAAAAGGCAATAGGAATTCAGATTAGCTACCTCTTAGACAGAGTACATATAGAATGAAGGGACAATGAATAAGTTATTTAATCTCTGTCTAGAACAGGGGCATCAAACTCTTGGTGACACATTGTCATCATGTGACATATCACAACTTTTCCCCCCTTCGCTAAACTTGGGGTGGGCATGGCCAGCATGTGATTTATCTGGATGTGGGTCATGAGTTTAACATTCCTGGTCTAAGTTCACAAGGTCTGAAGAATTAGCACTGTTAGATTTGGATCTCCAACTCGGTTGGGATGAAAGGACTCATATTCATTTCCCCATTCAGTCATTAAACTTTCAAGTCACCTGGTAGACTTTTGTTATCCATTTTTTTTTAACTCAAAGAGTTGTTATGAAAATAAAAAGGTAAATCATAGCTTCTGCCATAAGTTCTCTTGATATAGATGAAATTTAATAAAGATATCTTTAGAAGCATTGATCTCATATGTGCATGTAAAAGTGTATAAATGTACATACACAAGTGTGATAAGGCAATTGTTAGTTGAATACAGAAGCTACTACTCTTTGGTTACTCTCTCACTATTGCATGGGTTTCTCAAGCTTAACATTATGGAACAGCAATTTGCATGTATACACACATTTCTATGTCAAGCTGCCAGAACATGGATTGATGTTGTTCTTTTATTTTACTGCCAAAATTACAGCCAGCAATTTGCAGATGGAGAGCATGTAATCAGAGTTTAAATTGGCCAACTTAACAACTGTTGAGGTACCATTGTGACCATTTGGGAGGGAACTTAATGTTGGCAGAAACCTTGTTTGATATGCATATAGGCAATCTTAAAGCAGAAATACAAGCTGCATTGCAAGAAAATTTTTGTTTGATATTAGGACAAAGCAACACTAGCTGTACCCAACAAAAAGCTATACCCAAAAATTAAAATTACAAAAAACTGCAGTCCAGTAGAAGGCTGCTAACTTAAGCTGAAAGAGACCGGATATGTTTTCAGTGAAGTCAACAGCTCCTGCAACGTAAGGAAGGATGACTGTACCCTGCTTTTACATACAGCCATTGCATTCATTAGGGCATTGCAGTTTGGTACCCTTCAAGCATTTTGACCAAATGCTACAATCCCTATGAAATTATAGTTTCATGGTACAGGACTATATTTCATAGGGATTGCAGCATTTGATCAAAATACCTGAAGGGTACCGAGTTGCAAAATCCTAATGAACACAATGGCTTTATGTAAAAGCAGGATGCAGTCATCCTTCCTTAATTTGATGCCCTGCAGGTGACTGACAGCTATAATCAACTTTCATGACTTCCAATCTAAGTTGGAAGGGATAGCATAGAAGCTGCTGGATCATTGTTGTTGTGGCTGCTGTTGTTTTGATTCTGTTATCTCTGCCTGATTCCAAAAGACCTTTGGGCAATTCAAAATATAAAGAAAATAAGATAAAAAAATATAGTCAGGTAAATGAAAATACAATACAGAAAATAAATAAAATACAAAAACTTGTCAAACTTTCTCAAAACACATGTAATATATGATGCAACATATGATATGCAAGGAGTTCCACCCTGCTTCAAACTTTGTGACACCAGCCTGATCTTTAAGGTCCTCTGGTATGCCATCAGAGTAAGCAATTACTCTAGGAGTAATTACTCAGGGAGACCCTCATTTTTCTGAGAGAATGTCAACTATGCATGGATTATAGATTGAATATTTATCTGACTATATTTGGAAATGCTGTGCCTGGAAATAGAAGTTGACAAAGAACACTGCAGAAGAATCAAGCAAAAATAACTGCATGGAAATGCTCAGTAGCTTTGTAAGCTCTTTAGATCATCTTGGTTTTTTAAATTATTATTTGGTTGATATACTGTATATCATTCTTAGGGAAGATGGATGGTATGCAACTTGATGGTAAGATTATTTTAAGTTGGTAGACCAAGTGGGGTTTATGGAAAGTTATTCCCATCTGTTGCAGAGCTATGCAGGAAAAGAAACACAGGCAAAAGACAACATCTGTGAACATTTTGAGTCACCAAAAACATCACTCAGAATGTCAATCCAGGGATGTGTGGGGAGGTAACACATTCTTCTGGGATGAATTTCTCATCAATTAATATTCATAAGATTTGTGACTCAGAAATGCTCAAGGATTTGAGATAAGGAAAGTACAATATCATATTATTTTCCATACTTGCAGAAGGAGAGGACATTGCCTGCTGCTTCTTCGTAGCCTACAAGATTATTTCTTCATGGCTGAGAAAAAGCAGGATCTAATGACCTCTCATTTTGTAAGCTGTGTTTTTTTCCATCTCAAAAGACCAATCATTGCATACAATGTAACCTGGGAACAGGATTGAACTGGACTGAAATGAACAGATGAAATGTAATAGGAGAAATATAAATTTCTGCATTTGAGCAGGGAGAAACAGATGTGGGTATGGGATGAGAGAGAATTGTCCTGACACAATAGTGCTTGTGAAAAAGTTCCTAGTGTTCTACTTAGAACTTAGAACTATGGTTACATATAAGTTATATAACCATAATTAAAGTGGCCTGCAGAGCAGCACAAAAAAGACTGTTGGAGAAGGTTGCAATGATTCTAAAGGCATTTTATTCTCCTCCCATTTCTGGGTCAGGAGGAAAGGACATCCATGAGGATGTGGGGTGAATCAATTGAGAGAATGAATGAAGATTGAATTGCAAAATAAATACATAAAGAAAAAGCAAATGGATTGAATTGAAGGAGAAAGTTACAATGCAAGAGAGAAAGGCAAAAGCACCTGAGTAGGTAGATTATCAGGAAGGCACAAGAGTACAACCAGTAAAAGGCACCATTCACAAATGAAAGTGGTTCTACATTGATACAGAATCTGTGAAAGATAAAGATGGATCTGTTAGCTCAGTGCATTTACTAGGCAAGTTCTTAAAAGATTCTTAAATGCATATTAAGATTAAAAACTCAACTCTTAACAAGGACCAGAAATGGACTGTCACAAGTGGATAATGGCAGACTAACTTTCTTTCTTTCTTGACAGAGTCACCACCTTGATAAATTGTGAAAATGTAATACACATATTGTACGATGACTTCAACAAAGAATTCCACAAAATCTTACATCATTTGCTCACAGAAAAAGATGAGCTAGGTGAAAGCCTGCTAGATCATGTGTATCAAACTCACAATGTCATGTTGTTATCACGTATTTTCACCCTGCGTGGAGCTGGGGTGGGTGTGGCTTGTAAGTGATGCAGCAGGCCCAGGGATCGCCAGGCCACCCTGTGCTAGATGGAATCATAATTAGTTGAAAACTGCATCTAGAGAGGACTTATAAATGCCTCTGAATTGGTTTGAAGAGTAGCATTGAGTTCAAAATGAATTAAGATGGTTAGGACTGTGCAATCAAACCACCTGCTTTTTAATATGTGTCACCTGTGCAAAACACCTAAAAACAGCAGAGCTTTGATTGCACTTTTTTTAACCATAATCTGCAGATCAAGAAGAATGCCTCAGGGTGTTCTGAACTTAATTGTTGTTCAGTAGGCCTGACTGAAGTGGTTGAGAGGATGGTAACTAAATTGGTGAATGGTAAAAAAAAATTAGCAGCAAGAACTGACACTTTTGAAGAGAAAGAAAAATTCAAAAAGATCTAAATAGACTTGATCAGTGAGCAGCAAAGAAGAGGTGAAATGTTAACAGGGAGAAATGTAAAGATTTACATCTGAGTGGGAGAGAAAAAAATGAATGACACAGGAAAAATACATATGTACATCTTCTAGTAGAGCAATGATTTAACTTGAGCCAAGTGTTATGCAGCTGCTATAAAGGCAAGTGGTATTTTAGGATGTATTAAGAGAAACAAAGGACATAGACCACAGATATCAAACTTGCGCCGTCATGTTGTCATCATGTGACTTTTGCAATGTTTTTTTTTCCCTTCGAGGACCTGGGGCAGGCATAGTTTGCAGGTGAGGCATGTGGCCCATGAACCACCAGTTTGCCACTCTGGCATAATCTGTGATGACCCAGGGTGTGATACAAAGGCAACACAGTCAGATAATCAGTAGGAGTCCCTTTATTAGCTCCAACTTTGCCCCCAATGTCCTGGGGAGACTGGAGCCCCCAATGTTCTGGCTGGAGAAAAACTCTCCCAGGAACAGTCTTTGGCTGCAGAGAATCAGGTCCAAAACATGGTCAACAAAAACTGTAACTATAAGTCAAATCAAGGCAAATGAAGTAATTAGTTCGGCAGGGCAGGAGCAAGAATTCCAGACATGAAGGCACGGCAATAACAACATGGTTGGAAAGATGCCAGAAACACAGATAACTAAAATCAACACAAGATAAACTCACATTTGCTCGCAACAGCTGCCGCACTCAGCATGCATCTCTTTTAAATTCTCATTCCCAGGAGTGGCCAATGAAGAGTATCAGGGCCCTTTCCTCTCCTATAAGCCACACAACCCACATTGCTCTCTTTTCTGTTCCTCCCTGCATGCCCTAGGATGAAAAGGGGGTGGGCCTGGGTCTTCTTCTGAACTACCTCTCCTTTGTTCTATCTCTCCCCCTACTCTGCCCAGCTGGACTTTGCCTTTCCCTATTTCCTCCACAGCCAAGGGAGCCACACACCCACTCCCTGTAAGCTGTTCATCTTCCTCCTTGGATTCAGACTCCAACAGCAGCATGACATAATCTGTAGAAAGTAATTGTCCCCAACTACTTTGCCTTGGCCATGCTCCATATGGAATTCTGGGTCCAATTCTCAATGCTGCTAGACAGAAGGCTAGCTAGACATGGGAACCCTGTGTGGAGAAATTAATGTGTACACTGGATCAAGAAAGACAATACTCTTTTATTTCTGTACAGAAATAGAAGAGGATGCCTGTGGACTTCACCAGAAATCAGACATACTTATTTTTATACAATTTGCTACAGAAAACCGAAGCAAGAATTTCTGATGGGTTACAAAGTTACATAACAGTTGCAGATGTGCACAACATAAAGGCCTCCCATAATACTCCATTATTTATTTATTTCACTGTCACACAAGTTGAATACCTCTGAATATGTTTTTAACTAGGCAAAAGATAAACCTTGCTTACCTCTACCTTAGCTTAAGCTAAATATTGCCTCACCTTCCTTAATTCCAGTAACGGGTTCGCTTGCAAGGTATCTTAGCCAAATGTCAAAGCCACAGTCTGTCAGCTAATCTACACATAAGAGACATTTGTGGTCAATTTATGGAGGGTTTGTGTGGTCAATCACTCTAGCTTCTGTTGATAGGTGTTAAGAAATGTTATTTCAAGAAGGAAAAAGTGCAAAGAAGCTAATAGTTCTGACTAAAGTTAATTCCTCTAATTATTTTTTAATAAACTAATACACCAGCGGGCCCTCAAGCTGGATGGGTATCATAGCTAAGAGTAAGATTAAGATTATTCAATTTTTCACTCATTCCACATTACTGTAGCCCAAACAGGATATTGGCAAACAGGAGTGAGTTCAAAGGAAGGCTAACAAGATGATTAGAAATCAAATCCTATGATAAATATTAAAAAGAGGTACTTCACAAAGATATTCTCCAGCTCACAATTTATAACTGGGTTGTGGAATCTGTAATTATTGGCCTAATTACTCCCACTAGGTTGGATTACCCAGATTGCATGACCACAAATCCTTTCAATTTGTCTGTTTTATTGTTCCATTCAGGGGAATAAGAAATGTATACACAGAGAGAAAGCTTTTGGAAGTTAATCTTGCCAGCAGTGAATATCAGAAAGATCAGCACCACCTTCCCTGTTCCCTAATTTTGAGATTTATGGCAGCCATGTAGAGAGCCACTTTGGTGTACTGGTTAAGGCACTGGGCTATAAAGTGGGAGAATGGGGGTTCTAGTCCCACCTTAAGCATGGTTATCTGGGTGATCATGAGATGACTCTCAGTCCTAGGAAATAGGCAATGGCAAACTACTTATGAAATCTCACCAAGAGAGTTGTAGGGATTCTGTAGTTAGTACACAGGAGTCAAGACTAATTTGAAGGTACCAAAAAAAAAAAAAAAAAAACCCAGCAACAAACAGGGATAATCCCTTGGTGTAGAAGAAAATGAGGCAGATCATGGTATTTATTTATCAGATGTATATAGACAACCATCTTCAAAATGTAACTCTGGGTGGTATACAATAACAGGCAGTTAAAACAATTAAAACAGACAAAACAATTAAATTTACAAATATAATTAGAATAAATACAAAACCACAGGAAAACAGATTAGTATCTTTTCTATATATAAATATAACCATCTCGTGGGTTTACCATTTCTCTGGGATCCCCAAGCCATCTTACCTTGGGCAGAATGATGTTTCAAAGAGTGAGCGCCATTACAGAAAAGGCCAGCCTCCTGGATCCTATCAGATAAAGCTTTTCATAGATGGGATCCATAAAATGCTTGTCTTGCAGGACCTAATGGGACAGACAGATGTAATCAGGAGCTAACCTGATCCCATGCAAATTGGCAATCAATGTAGCCCCAGAACACATTTATAACATGTGCCACCACCACAGTTGAAGTTTCTGAATGCTCTTCAAGGGCAGCCAAATGTAGGGTCCATACAATACAGGTGAAACTCAAAAAATTAGAATATTGTGCAAAAGTTCATTTATTTCAGTAATGCAACTTAAAAGGTGAACCTAATATATGAGATAGACTCATTACATGCAAAGCAAGATAGTTCAAGCCATGATTTGTCATAATTGAGATGATTATGGCTTACAGCTCATGAAAACCCCAAATCCACTATCTCAGAAAATTATTGAAAGGCAGAGGAACAATTTTCTTTCTTTCCTTCTTTCTTTCTTTCTTTCTTTCTTTCTTTCTTTCTTTCTTTCTTTCTTTCTTTCTTTCTTTCTTT
>BLBF01000010.1:27773576-27817816 GCA_015471245.1 Laticauda colubrina | reverse complement strand
TAGGCATCCTCTAGGCATCCTCTAGGCATCCTCTAGGCATCCTCTAGACATCCTTGATATCCGAGATAGGTCCCCTCTGCGAATGTTTTTTCCATTTTAAACTCTTTGTTTCCATGCTGCATCCATTCTGCATCCGTTCTGCATCCGTTCTGCGTCCGTTCCACTTCCTCCCTGCGTCCGAGTGGATGCGAGTTGCGTGGATGCGCAGCGGTTGCCTCACGGATATAGCGGATGCATAACGGATGCAGAACGGATGCGTAGCGGATGAAGAATGGACGAATTGGATACATTTTCCGCGCAAAAGTTTTGAGCAGCTCAAAACTTTCTGAGCAGATGAAACGTCAATAAACGGATGCTGGACGGATAGAGAGGAAGCAAAACGGAGGCAGTGAGTACATCGCATTAACCAACGAATGGCAAGCTTTTTTGTCTGTTTTACTTCCGCTTTGCATCCGTTGGTGCAGTGTACAGGGGCTTTACATTGTGCCTGTGGTAAGGATAGGGATCATCATGTGTGTGTTAATGATGTGCAGATTTAATTTTCTGCCAACTGGAGAACGAGTGGAGAGCAATTTAACTTAACTTCCTTGTTGACAAAGAAACTTTACTAATCTTATCATTAAAGAAAAATGAAATATGGAAGCAATTTGTATTGCAAAATGTAATCTGAAGATAGTTTACTTTTACATTCTAAAAATTAATATCTAGATAGATTTTAAACATCAGTTTATAAAAGTGCAAATCATTTAGCCAATGTAGTTCGTGTAACATTTATTTTTATTATATCTATAATTGATTATACTCAGGGGTGGAATATGACAGGGTTAACTATCGGTTCAGGATTTACAAGCTTCCCTGCACTGCTGCGAGCTGCAGGCCTATAAATCATCATCAGTAGCTGCGTGCAGAGAAGCAGCCTTTGAAACAACCGTCTTTTCCTGCTTTTTTTAACTGCAGCTGTGCCTTGTTCGGCAGCTGAAGTTGAACAATCAGGAAATAAAGATCAGGTAAGAGCCTGGGAGGGGGTGGGGGTGGGGGTGGGGCAAAAACATCAGCAGATATAGAACCGGTTCTATGTCTGCTGCTCTTCAGAGCTTCCGGTTCTACAGAGGTGGACAGAACCAGGAGAAATCCAACCCTGATTACACTGTATATTAAAATTTTATTTTTCAAGGTCTTGGTACATCGAAAAGCACAGAATATAATTTTCACTTCATTATCATGATTAAACTGTATTAATTTTAGTATTAATCAAGTAAATAATTGTTCTTGTTCAGTCAATATTTTATTAAATTATATTTCTGCTCATTCTCTGTCAATATCCACCTGATGCTAATGCAATGGGATACAGCTTAGCAAGATTTATTTCAATAACACTTCTCAAGATTTTAGACAAGGAAACAAACCAGCAGTAAAGACTGGAGAGCATCTTAGAGAGAACAAAGAGCAACCATGAATATATAAATATTACATCAAATACAAAACAGAGTATTGCTACAATAAGTTAAAGCTGAATACAAAGCCTTTTATATTCTTCCCTATCCCTTGCGTGTACCTTTTTTCATGTTACTGGGGTTTTGGTGTGTTTTGTTTTCATTTTTATAGAAAGTCCTGCATGGAGTAAAAATACCAAGAACAAATATGTAGTTTCCACAGAGTATATCTGGTCCATTGACATATTTTTACCTCTGATATTCAAGAGTACAAATCCTTGGTTGGCTTCACTTTTCTGAAGTTTTATGAAGCCTGAAATGTAATAATACATATATTTTAGGATGCTTAAGATAGGTAGGGTGGTGTAGTAATTAAGTAGTCACAGGGTTGTAGTCTTTCCACAGTTTTACTGTAGGCATGGAAACCAGCTAAGTCAGTAATATTCTTTCAGTCACAAAAATCAGTTCAGGTTCTGCAACCCACTGGGTGAAGAACAGATTCCTTGTCACATCATGCAGTAATGTGAGTTACTCAAGTGCAATGCAAACAAGGAGACCATATAACCAAATGGGACCAATAAAAATAAAATAAAAGGTTACCCATTACTTACTGATGGCAGTAAATACTGAATAGTCATATTCAAAAATGCAGGTCTAAAGTTCTCTCAAAGAAATATTCTAATACTTTCCTTTATTCCCCCCCCCCTTTATTATTGTTGTAAATAATTCAAAGCAGTGAATTATAGTTAGAGAGTGTGTGAACATTTGCTATATAAGATGAAAGTACTAGAAATAAATATTTGGGCTTCTTTCTAAAACAAATGCATAATTGGGGTTAGATTAGATGAGAAGTGAATTTCATTACTGTGCACTATTAGATATAATTTCAAATATGGTAACTCTTCTTGGTAACTAAGAATGAGCATGCCTATATTTAGAAGTTCCTTAATCAGTGTGTATGAAGGGGGTGGGCATACACAAATATTTATACTCTTATTTATACTCTTTCAGAAGAAAAGAATTATGGTCCAAAATGAAGCACTAGAGTGTGACTAAATCACAAATCACTGATAGCTAGACCTGTTTGGGTTCTGGCCATTTATCTCCATCCATGCACTTTGTATGATTTTAAAGAAAGTCATTAATCAATTGTTATTGCTTAAACTGTTTGGATGAAACTTGTTCCACCTGTAGCAGTGAAAGTCACTCAATAAGTCAAGCATCCAATTATCTTGGCACCCACGTTTCTTCTATTTGCTGGTGGTTATTTCTACATGATATATTTTAGAACTGAAGCAAATGTCAGTATTTGGAAAATTGCTTTGTGAGTGATAGAAAACATTAGTCTAATATGATATACATTTCTTTGAGATCAGTTCAGCTCCTGGTAACTTTAAGAACAGTTTTGCAAATGAAAGTAAATACATATGTCTCAAGATAATGTTGCAGGATCTAATCTGAGTTAAGGCCCAGTCCCACTAGCCAACGGAATGCAAAATGTATGCATAAAGGATACAGCGGACGAGCAAAATTTCGGGGGTGGCTCCATCCATTGTCATCTGCTCCAAAAATTGGCGAAAATTTCCATAAGCAGAACGGAAAAGAACGGACGTGGGTAGTATGTAGCGGGGATGTTAAACGCATGTTCATAGGAACCCTAGCAGATGACAGTGGATGGAAGCAGATGAAACCTCCCGAAGGGGTTCCGGGGGAGAATATCGAAGCGGACGCATAGCGGAAGGTGCGGATGCATAGCGGATGAAGCGGATGCATCATGGACGCCGATAGGAAACAAAGGGGATGCTGCACGGATGTATATCGGATGCAAACCATTCACTGCGCATGCGGGGAGTATGAATTGCATCTGCTCCATGGATATAAAAGGAAGCAGCATGCACGCAGTCAGCATATAGGGGAAAGACGTGCTGCCACATACATCTTGCATGAACACCATGGTTCGTCAGTCAGGGAAGAAGAGGAAGCCTGTGCCTACTCGTTCAAGCCTGGCAAGGTGAAGAAGGCCAGAACCAGCATCCCACCCTTTGGCACTGACTCTGAAGCTGCTGCTGCTGCTATGGTGGACCAGCCCCAAGGCCCTCAAAGGCCTGCTGCTGAAGGCCCTGCTGCTCAAGCCCCTGAAGGCCCTGCTGCTCAAGCCCCTGAAGGCCCTGCTGCTCAAGCCCTGGCCAAAGGGAGGAAGAGGCAAGGGAAGGAGAAGGGAGAGAGGAAACAGTACACCATTTCCGAGGAGCATGAGGATGAGGTGCTGGAATGGGTGAGGGAGAATGAGTACCTGTGGAGAAAGGGCCACAGACTGTATCGGGACACCAAGAAGAAGCAGGCAGCTTGGAGAGGCAAGGCAGAGAGCCTGGGGTACACTGCAGGAGTACTCCTTGGATAGTGGAAGCACATGCACACCTGGTATGGCAAGCTACACCTCAAGAAATCCGGGCAGGCCACTGTCAAGCTCACTGACCAGGAGATGTACATCATGGCCAAGTGCAGTTTCCTGGAGGGTGACATCTGCCACCGAGGAGCAGCCCCTCTGAGACCCCTCCCCCTCAGACAGCCCACAGACAGCCAGTCCTCTTCCAGCCAGGAGCCAGCTACACTGTCCAGGCAGGTGTCTTCAGAGGCCCCCACAGCAGAGACCCCCCCGACAGCTGCACTTCCCATGCCAGCAGACTTGGAGGATCCCGTGGAGGATGACGCCCTGCTGTCACAAATGGAGGAAGAAGCAGCAGCCATCAGAGGCCAACCCACCCCCACCCCCAGCTCCAGAGGATGCAGGCAGAGAGGCAAACTGGAGGGCCAGGACCACAGTGTGCTGTTGGAGATCAGGGACACAATGAAGACCAGCACAGAACTTCTCTCTCAGCTGGTCCACTTGGACAGAGCATCCTCGGGCTGCCACACCTTCATCACCTACGTGAGCCAGACCCTGAGGGACCTGCCCGAGGCCCAGTACCAGGTGATGAAGCAGAAGATCATAGCACTTCTGCACAACCCTCAAGGCCCAGCTGAAGCTGCTCCTACCCAGTCCAAGTCTGCTCCTCCACCCCAACCGATGTGACAGCCCTTCCACGGCTTTCAACAGCCCCTCACCTACCAAGGCTATGACTACCAGGACTTCCCACAGCAGAAGCAGAACTTCCCAGTCCAGGCCCAGGTTCATTGGATGCCACAGACACCAGTCCTCACCCAGCTGCAGACCAGATAGCCCCACTACACTCCTCCCAACCCTTCCTCCACCCCACAGCCAAGCCCGTCAATGGACAATCTGTTATCAGTATTGGGCCTGACATCTCAAGTCCTTGATGAAGGGCCTCTCAACCTCATGGGACTGAGTCAGATCTCGGATAGCTTCCTGAACACACCACCACCTGTTGTATCCTCAGGGCCAAGCACCCCAATGGTGCCTCAGACCACCACTCAAGCCACAACCACCTCCACAGTCCCTGCCCACATAACAGCTGAGACCATGGACATGACTCAGAATAACTGAGAATAATATTAGAGACTGAGTTGTTTACTTGTTAAGTTTATATTTGCTTAAGACACTTGGTTCATTTTGCTTATTTAATACAGTCATAAAGTTTACCTAAGAAAGTTTATCTTTGCTTAAGACACTTAATACAGTTTACTTAGTTCATTTTGCTTATTTAATAAAGTCATAAAGTTTACCTAAGACAGTTAATAAAGGTTATCTTTGTTTAAGATACTTGGTTCATTTTTTTTACTTAATAAAGTGTTGGTGAAAGCTTTGAAAAAATGGTTAAGCCTGAGAGAAGGCGGAGCTACGTCTCGGTGTTACAGCTGCGATCTCGGGGCTCTGAGATCTCAGCTGATATTTTTGCCTCTGGTCGGTTCTAACGGACCTAAACCGTCCCGTAGAGACGGGGATTGTGAAGGGCACAGTCCCAGGATCCCAGAGACATCGCAAAATCTCTGGTTTGATCCGGGAGAAGCCCTTTTGCTGGAAGCAGAAAGGCAGCCTCTAAAGCTGCTGAAGTCGGGACAACTCCGGAAAGAAAGGGATTTAAACGAGCGTGTATCGGTTGGGTGAGAAATTCTTTTGCATTATAAATTGATTAAGACTTGAAAGGACATCCTGAACAAAGAAGAAATCTGTGACTTTATTTTTCTTTTGACTGAACCTGGGTTGAGTGGCATTTAAGTGATGTCAAATTGAGACTTGGATTTTTTTTTTTCTTATTTTCTTTGAGGACTTTAAGGTGACTTTGTAGGTAACCGGATTGAATTTTCTCTTATATATATTTTTATTTTTCACTTGATTTTTATTTTTTATCTTTTTATCTTTCTTTTTAGGATAGAGGCTCCCTTTGACTATCTTTTTTTTTGTTTGAGTTCTTTATAAACATTTTTTCTTTTGGCTGGGGGGGGAAAGAGTATTTAGAGATGCTGTAACACTGCCAACTAGAGGCTTGAAAATATTTTATTTGAATTGGGGAGAAAAGCACTTCTTTTCAAGGACATTTTAATGTGATAAGATAGAGGGAGAATATAGTAAAATATTATTACAGGTGCTCTCTTGGACTCTTATCAATATTTCAACATTTGAGGTTTGGCTTTGAAGCTGCTGGAGAAGACAGTCATAATAAGAGCCTTGGATAAAGAAATAAAGTGCAGTGTACAGTGCATATATATATATATATATATATATACTTTTGAAACTCCTACTCGCCAGCCTTTTTGGTTAATTTTAACTCTAGCATCCTTGCTTTTTATTTTAAAGGGAAAGCCTCAGAGTTTTTTCTTTTTTCTTCTCTTTCTTTGCTTCTTCCATCTATTTTAATTTGGATTAGGGTCTAGAAGAACCTGAAGACCTTTCTTTTTCCTTTTTCCTTTTTTCTTTTTTGGTTTTGGGCTTTTTACTATTGGATTTTTTTCTTTTTCTTTTTGATTTTTTGGACTATATTTGGTTACTATACCAGTTGGATTTAAAGTCAAAGAGAGCTTGAAGACTTGGAAATATTAAAATGAGCAGGAAGCCAAAACCATTCGGCGTCTTTGCTTCTACCTCTGCTTCCCCACCACTTGAAGGACAACTTTCAATTCAGACAATGTTGAAGCAAGATAAGGAACAAGAAAAAGTAAATTTACAGATGATTATGCAAGGAATTCAAGATATTAAGATAAAAATAGATACCATGGACAAAAAAATAGAGAAATCTGATGAAAATTTTAAACAAATGATGGGAAAGTATGAGGAGAGATTCCAAAAAATTGAGGAAGAAGGAAAACAAAGAGATGAGAAGATTGGAAATATTGACACTAGATTAACAGTGATAGAACAAGAAAAAAATGGGATGTTGAGGTGGGAGATGGAAAGATCAGAATTTTATCTTAGATTTCAAAATATAGAAGAGGAAAAAGGAGAAAACTTGGCTGTGATAATGATAGAAATATTGGCAGATCTTCTGGAAATTACTGAGGAAAAAATGATGGACGGAGTAGATGAGATATACCGAGTTTATACAAGATATGCGATGAGAAATAAACTACCAAAGGAAGTACATATTAGATTTACTAAAAAATCCATCAGAACACAAATACTACAAGTGGCAAGAGAAAAAGTATTGAAATATAAAAACAAAGAGATTGTAGTTTTAAAACAAATACCTAGAAGAGTGAGAGAGATGAGAAGAGAATATCGATTTTTGACCAAAATGCTACTGGAAAATGAAGTGAACTACAGATGGCTGATACCAGAAGGACTAATTTTTACGTGGCAAGAGCAGAGACATAGAATTGACTCGATTGAAAAAGCAGAACTTTTTTATGCAGAAGTTTTTGGAAGAAAAAAAGAGGTGGCAGAGAAAGAGATCTCATTAATTGAGCTTCTGGAGGAACAACTGGAGATTGAAAAAGAGAAAGGAGTTGCAGGTGGACAGGTAGACAGTAAAGAACAACGTGAAGTGAGAGCTACGAGAGCTGTTAGACCTAAATATAAAGCATAATCATGGAAGAAAAAAAATTGATTACAATGAATATAAATGGACTTAACTCAGCTGTTAAAAGAAGGAAAACTTTTCACAAATTAGAGAAATTAAAATCTGATATAATTTGCTTACAAGAAGTTCATATTAAAAAGCAACATGAGCATTTGTTAGTACAGCCAAAATTAGGGAAAATATTTACTTCTTTGATTCAATGTAAGAAAAGAGGAGTGGTTCTCTACATTAAAGAAGATATTCCAGCAAAACTGATCTACACGGATGAAGATGGAAGAGTATTAATGGTGGAAATAATGGATAATAATAAAAAAATACTCTTGATTGCAATTTATGCTCCGAATGATAAACAAGAAGAGTTTTATAAAAAACTACATATGGAAATAATTAGACTGGACTATGTTAACATAATCATGATGGGAGACTTTAATGGAATTGTGGACAATAAATTGGACTATATAACAACAACAACAAAACAAAATAGAAAGATTCTCCCTAAATCTTTTTTTAAAATGACAGATGAATTAACCTTAAAAGATATTTGGAGAGAAAGAAATGTTAAAACTAAACAATATACTTTTTACTCTAATAGACATTTATCATGGTCCAGGTTAGATATGATTTGGATCTCAACAGAATTAATATCTACTATTCAAGAAACAAATATTGAAATAAGTACTTGGGCAGATCATAGTCCAATGACAATTAAATGGAAGGGACAAAGAAAAAGATCGAGATGGACATTAAACAATACCATTTTAAAGGAGAAAGATTTTATACAATGGATGGAGAAGGAATTGGTCTTTTTTTTTAAAGAAAATAAAAAAGAAGATACCTCAATACAGAATGTTTGGGATACAATGAAGGCATATGTAAGAGGTTTGATAATAGACTATACAAGAAAAAAGAATATTAGGAAAAGACAAACCTCTAAGGCCTTGGAAGATGAATATATAAGACTTGAAAAAGAATTACAGAAAATACCACAGAAAAAAGATATTAAATTGAAACTGGATGTAATTAAGCATAAAATGGAATTAATAGAGAAAGAAGAACTGGCACAGAAAATTAGAAATTCTAAACAGAATTATTTTGAAGATGCAAATAAACCAGGTAGATGGCTAGCATATAAACTGAGAAAGGAGAAGGAATCAAGAAAAATACTGAAACTAATAGATGATCAAGGTCAAGTTTGTTGTGGTAATAAGGAGAAAAAGGAAATTATTCGAGATTATTATGGACAACTATATAATCAAGAGAATATTGATGAGAAAAAAATTAAACAGTATTTACAGAATGTTAACTTACCGAAGATACCTAAAGAGACTGAAGAAATGTTAGAAAGCAATATAACAATGATGGAACTAAATGAAGCATTTAAAAGACAAAATAATGGGAAAGCACCAGGTCCAGATGGGCTTCCGGCAGAATTCTATAAAAAATTTCAAGAATCATTGAACACTCCATTGTTAGAAATTATGAATGAAGTTATGTTAAAAAAGATGACACCCAAAACATGGTCAGAGGCTTATATTACACTTATTTTAAAGGAAGAGGCTGACCCGTTGCAAATTAAGAACTATAGACCTATTTCCTTACTGAATGCAGATTATAAAATCTTTGCTTCAATCTTAGCAGAAAGACTGAAAAAATATTTAAATAATTTTATCCATCCAGATCAAAATGGATTTCTACCAAAGAGACAAATTAGAGACAACATGAGAGTAATTTTGGATACCTTGGAATATTATGAGACTCATCCTGAAAAACAAATGGCTTTGATATTCCTAGATGCTCAAAAAGCATTTGACAACGTGAACTGGAGATTTATGTTATTATTATTGGAACAGATGGGCTTTGCCAGAAAATTTATTCAAGCAATAGAAGCCATATATAATAAACAGACAGCAAAGGTAATGATGGAGGGAGAATTTACAGATCTTATTAATATAAGAAGAGGTACAAGACAAGGATGTCCCCTATCTCCTTTGTTATTCGTATTAACTTTGGAAGTGTTGAATAGAAATATTAGAGATGACAAAAATATAAAAGGAATGAAAATTAAAAAGGAAGAATTTAAACTACAAGCTTTTGCTGACGATTTAGCTTTTATTCTGGAAGACCCGTTAGAAACCGCTCCAAAGTTATTGGAAAAGGTAGAGACATAAGGTGAGATGGCTGGCTTGAAAATAAATAAAGATAAAACAAAGATTTTGACAAAAAACATGTTATTGAGACAAAGAGAAGAACTGACAGATCTTTTGAAAATTCAAATTACAAACAAGGTTAAGTATCTGGGGATATATTTGACAGCAAGATGTAGCACATTAAAAGAGAATAATTATATTAAACTTAAACAACAGATAATTACAGATTTGAAGAAATGGGAAAATTTATAATTGTCATTAATAGGGAGAATTTCAACAATTAAGATGAATATTTTACCTAGAATTTTATTTCTCTTTCAAACAATACCAATTAGACTTGGAAAAGACTATTTTGAAGATTTAAATAAAACTATGTTGAAGTTTATATGGCAAGGTAAAAAAGCGAGAATAAAGTTAAAACTTTTGCAAGATGCTAGAAATAGAGGAGGTTTTGGCCTGCCTAATTGGGAATTGTATTATCAAGCTGCAAGTTTGATGTGGGTCAAAGAATGGATAACATTAAGAAAACATAGATTGTTGACATTAGAAGGACATGATTTACTGTTGGGCTGGCATGCTTTTTTATGGTACAAGGGAACTAAAACACAGGGGTATTTCAGAAGACATTATATACGGGAGTCTTTGTGGTTAAATTGGGAGAAGATAAAAAAACAATGTTATTTGAAAATTCCAGTTTGGTTATCGACTATTGAAGCATTTTCTTATCCTATGATCTATAAAAAGGAACAAACAGTTAGATATGGGGAACTGTTGGATGAAAAGGGTGGACTTAAAACGATCCAAAATTTAGAGGAACAAGGTATAAGGATGAATTGGTTTTCATATGCGCAAATACACTCAAGATATCTTGAAGATTTTAAAACGGAAGGATTCTATGATAAACAGACTGATTTAGATAAGATATTGATGGGTACTGATGAGAAAGTGATTAAAAAGTTATATGGTTATTTATTGGGAATTAAGCTGGAGGAAGAACAAGTTAAAGAAACTATGATTGCATGGGGGAAGAATTTTGGATATGGAATTGATTTAGAGCAATGGCAAAAATTGTGGTCTCAAAATTATAAAATGACAATGTCAATAGCATATAAAGAAAACTTGTATAAGATGTTTTACAGGTGGCACCTTCCCCCGACAAGAATAGCAAGAATGTTCAAGAATAAATCTGAAAAATGTTGGAAATGTCATCAGATACCTGGCTCATACTATCATATGTGGTGGACTTGTGAGAATGCTAGAAAATATTGGACTAAAATTCACATGTGGTTGGAAAAAATGACAAAGAAACACATAGATTTCAAGCCAGAGATCTTTTTATTGGGAATTTTACCTGATATATATAATAAAGACTTGAAATATTTGATTGTAAATGTATTAACAGCGGCTAGGATTGTATTTGCTAAAAACTGGAAGAATGAGAAAATACCATTGCAGGAAGAAATTATTAAGAAAATATTGGAATGTGCTGAGATGAGTAGATTGACATTTGAAATTAGAGAACAAGAAGATAAACAATTTTATGCAATTTGGGGTTTTTTTATCAATGGTTAGATGATAAAATACAATAATAGAGCATTAATATTATATATATGAAGAGTTTTTTAGGATTGATTTGTTATGATTATACGATAAATTATAGAATAAACTGTTTGAAGTATTGTTATCTCGCAAAGCATGAATGATTAAAAGTATAGTCAGAAAAAGATTTTTTTATTTTTATTTTTTTTTAGTAATATTAGAATATGGATTGACAGTATGAGTGGTTATGCAATATAATTGTAATTGACACTATAAAATGAATGCACAAAACTGATGAACCAACCGATACACCGGAAGTATATATGAGAGTAGATGTTTTTAATGTTTTGTATGTTTGTCTGTTTGTAGAAAATTAATAAAAACTTTATAAAAAAAAAAAAAAAGAAAAAATGGTTAAGCCTTTACATGCTTGTGGAATAGATAAGGATATTTGTGGGATACATAAACCTCCATTGCAACCATAGTGGGACTGTATGGTCCATTATCCCAGCGATCCAGATGATTTTCTCCCCCTTTTTATAGAAAATATCGGTTGTCCTCTAGGTGTCCTTCTACATACTCTAGACATACTGCAGACATCCTAAATATATAAGATACATCCCAGATACAAATGTTTTGTCCATTTTGAATACTTTATATACGAGATGCATACGCTTACATCCTTTCTATTTCCGTGTTACTAACGCTGTGTAGATGTTCCATGTACCTTTTGTTTCCTCCCTCTTTCTGTTTTCAGCTGTTGTGGATGTGAGTTGAGGGGATGGCCAGAGGATGCAGAGAAGATACAGCAGACGTTTAACGGATGATATCGGACATAGAACGTTTATTGCCCGTATATATCGCGGATGTACATCGTATGCAGCGGAAAGTTCATCCATTCACAAAGTTTTGTGCAGCTCAAAACTTCTTGTGCGGATGAAATTGCAGTGGATGGATGCTCGATGGATAGTGCGTATGAAACACGTATGCAGTGAGTACACAACGGATGCATAGCATTTTCCAATGGATGGCAAGCTTTTTTTTAATGTTTACATCCTCTTTGTATCCATAGGTGCAGTGGGACCGGGCCTTTAGTTCAGCTTAATAGCCAGCCATCAACACCTTAATGAACAATTAATAGCTGCACACAAACAGGAACCATATAAATACAATGCATAGAACAGTCCAGTGCACATAATTTGAAGAGAGAGAAGTTCTTTGATAATGGGCTCCAGCATGAGTCCAAATCCTTGGAAGAATAAACCTTTGATCCTGGTGACCAACTCAGAATAGATCCTTCCAGTCTTTACAGTAGTACAGAAGTGATTTGGAAATGCCATCTTCCATCTTTGATTTTCCAGTCTATTGTGGTATTTCCTGGCTGGCTCCCATCTAGGTACTAACCAGGTGTAATCCTGTTTAGCTTTCATAATCATTCAAGATTTGCCATCTCAACATGTTTTGGGAATATACTAGGAATATTAGCTCTGTAGTGAATTCTTCTGCATGTTTATATTTATTCTCAGTTTGATGGAAAAGAATCTATTTTCAAAATCATGTTTCAAATAACACTTTGGCTTAAATTCAATATAATCTGTCTGTCTGTTTGTCTGTCTACCTGTCATCTATCTATCAGATTAATTCTCAGTGAGTCTGGGTGACTTACAAATAATACAAAACCCAATATAAAGAGGATAAAAACAACAAAAACAATATTTCCCATCCCACTGGTGATAACAAACAATCAAATAAGCACTTGATGAGCTTCATCCCATTCTGGGTTTCCCAGGCCTATTGACAAAATCAGGTCTTCAGGGCCTTGTGAAAGGGTGTCAAAGTAGGTGCCATTCTAACCTCTGTGGGGTTGACGTTATAAATGGAGGGAGCCACCACAGAGAGAAGGGTTTCTTCTAGGTTCCTCCAGATATAGCTCCTTGGGAAAGGGGACTTGTGACATTCTCTGCCTCCTTGCTCTGGTGGGTCAGTTGGGTTTAACCAGTCCTTCAGCACGTAGCTAGCCTTACAGTTCCTTTATAAGGTTGAGAAAAGGGTATGACAGTCTCCTCTCTGTTTTGTGTGCTTATCACTCTTTCCAGTCACCTGAGGCCCCTTATGTGCTGGGCTTCGATTAAATCCCAAAGGAACATTTAGTGAGGAACTTTTTTCATAAGGCTTTTAGTTAATGGGATTTAGGAGAGGAAATGTAAAAACTATAAATAAACATGTTAAACAAAAGAAAGAATAAGAGCTATATATCTGTAAAACTAAGGGAAATAATGTAACACACAAAGATAGTCTCACTTTGAGGAGAGAAGCCATTGAAAGGAAAGCAGTGGTATAGTTTAGTTAGGAATAAAATAATTAAAATGTATGTCAGGTATAATTTAAGTTGTTATGAGTATATATGATACTGTGAATTGATGGTGCCTGTTACGCTTCATTGAACTATAATAATGGGAAAAAGAGGAATTTTGAGAAATGTTGTACAATCTTCTGAAGGAATGTGATCCAAGAGAAATAATTACTCTGTATATTGATCTGTGGAACTAGATGAATAAGTATAGGAAGAATGATTGACCCATTTGAACATTCAAAAGTGATTCGAACAGCAATCATTTGATGAGTATCACCTTAGAAAAAAACTGATTGGAATTGATTCCAATTGTTCCAAAAACTGATTCCAATTGCTGATTGGAAACACCTTACTGACTTTTTGCCTCAAACAGAAAAAAGATACAGTTTTAGAATAGAATAGAATTCTTTATTGGCCAAGTGTGGTTGGACACACAAGGAATTTGTCTTGGTGCAAATACTCTCAGTATATATAAAAGAAAAGATACATTTGTCAAGTATCATAAGGTACAACATCTAATGATAGTCATAGGATACAATAAGCAATCACATCATTCTGAGGGAAGGAGTTGAAACAGTTTATGTCCAGGATGTAAGGGTTCTGTAAATATTTTCACAGCCCTCTTTTTGACTCGTGCAGTATACAGGTCCTCCATGGAAGGCAGGTTGATAGTAATAGTTTTTTCTGCAGTCCTAATTATCCTCTGATCTGTCCTGTTGGGTTTCAGAACCAAACCAAACAGTTACAGAGGTGCAGATGATAGATTTTTAATGATAAAAGAAAAAGATTATAAAAAAATGTAAGTAAAGCTGTAATCATAGAGTAAGAGATTAATTTACATTTGTATTTATAACTTATAAAAGAAAATTGGAAATTATCTCTTTTTTTCTTTTTCCTTTTTTCTTAATCATTTGGCTTTATTTTTTGCTTGTCACTTCCCCCCCCTCTATTCTAAAGATTCAGTCTTGTAACATAAAGCATACATTTCCATTCAAATTATAAGAACATCCTTCCCATAATGACTATTCCCAGCAATATGATAGATCATATTTTTCTTTGAACATTTTAAAACCAATTTCTTAAAGTCATGAAAGGGAATGCTGTAAAGATGTCTGAGAGAATATTCCATAGGAATGCAAAATATCCTCAGAAGTTTCCCAGCTGCCTTCTGGGGTTGAGATATATATCTGGGTATTATCAAACATATTGATAAAACACTTGTATCTCCAGATGAGATTTCCATGTAGATATTGAAAAGTAGAGTTATTAAAATGAGCTTTCTGGTATCCCACAAGTGCCAGACCAATGTCCTCAACCCTAAGAGGTACAATTCATATTTAAAAGAAAGGAACTGCCGAAGTACTGCCCTCCTAATTCCCAATTATTCTGGTGGCCCAAAACAGATAGCATAAATCTCATCTTACATATCTACTTTCAGTTCCTTAGAATGGCAAAGAAAGAATATTCCAATTTCACATAAATAGAAAACAACTTCAGACATGCATCTGAATATAAAGCAGTCTTTAGATGCTTTGCTGCATCTATTTTTTGACAAGCAGGAGAGAGTTGTTGAAGCAACAATACTTATCTTGAATCTGTGAGGCAGGATGAAGGCATGGTAGTAAGGTCCAGCAGGTTCTATGACACATCTTAACCAGTGAAGAAATGATCCATTTTAGTAACTCAAGCAGAAGGGAAAATGATACATTTTAACTTAAGAAATTAACATATAAATAACATATTCCAAAAATTTAGTTTGTGCTATATAAATTATTTTCCTGATATCTAACAAAGTCACTATGGAAGTTTTCTCAATTGAATTGATCTATTAATCAATTTTATTTTGGTCATCTAATTACCAGCATCTAATTACTTAGTAGTATTGATTGGTAATATTGTTGGTAGCCTGCGGTTTAACCTACATACTAAAGTTGTAATTAGTAAAATTTCATAGAAAGTCACATACCCAGCTCTTGACATATCCTGCTTTTCCTTCCACATAAAGGCAAAAAAGCATGGTCTTACATAAATTATCTAAGTAGGAAAACAAGAAGAGATAGGATCAAAAATGAGTGAGTGCAAAATGAACTTATGAAACAGAAAAATGACTTGCCCATTAAAGCACACTGAAGTAGGCTTGGAAAAATGAGCAATAATCAAACTACCAAAGAAATATAAGTGAGCATTATTAAGTGGAAATGAAAAACTGAGAATGTTGTCATTTGATTGGTTGATGAAATCTTCATTAAAAAAGTGAGAAAATCAGAGAACAAAATATATATGGGCATGGCAATAGAAAGGTACAGAGAAGCAGAGTGAATGTGTGGGTATAAATTAGATTTAGCTATTTCCTTTTTTTCCTCATCTCTTATCCTATTAATTTATTTTACTATATTTAATTTCCTTTTTCTGTGTTACATAATTTTATTACCTCAAATGGATATGCATACCTGAATGCAAGAATACAAACTTTGGCCCCATGTGAGTGAGTGTGTGTGTGTGTGTGTGTGTGTGTGTGTGTGTGAGAGAGAGAGAGAGAGAGAGAGAGAGAGAGAGAGAGAGAGAGAGGGAGAGAGAGGGAGAGAGAGGGAGAGAGAGAGAGAGAATCCATTGACAGAATTAATTGATTTTGGTGTTGACTAGAATTGTAAGCTTTGAAGATCTGAAATGTAATGCAGCAAGGCAGAAATATATTATGTCTACTAATATATTTTAATAAAAGTTATGTGAATTAGTCCTATCAGCAGTTTGCATTAAGAGAAATTGAATACATTGGGTGTGGGGAATCCAAGGACCCTTCTACACAACCACTGTTTTCATTTCTAAGCTCACAGAAGTGCATACCCCACTATTAATGGAAAAGCACCTCCAGCTGACCAACAAAGTGTGCAAAATCTAGTGCTCCAGTGATCCCCATCTATTTTTCTCCCCAAATACACATGCATTATAGCTTTGCAGTAGATTTTATAATTGATGACTTATTAAAATAGATAAATGCTGTCGATGAATGGGAGCTATAGAAATGAAATAGCACCGAAAGCTGCTTTGTATCTCCCTTTCATCTGCTTCCCCTTTGATCAGTGAAAAAGAGGATATTAGTTAATTCAAGCAGTAACCTTTTTGGGCAATCTCTGGAATTGATTGCACTGCATGATTTCTCTGATCATATAGCCAGAGCAATCTTTCAGGTGTGATAGTTTAAAACGTAAGTGATATGAGGCTAAATTTATCAAAAAGATAACGCCAAACCAATTCAATAGTCATAGGTTTGCCAGTATGGAAACAAAAGTAGTCCAAAACTACTGAAAAAGTATCTACCTGAGATTTTTCTAATACTATTAGAAAAGACTTCATTCACACAACATACTAGTTTGAGTTTAGCAATGATATGGCTTCTATATATAGAATATAGTTTCTATATATTTCTATATATATGACTTCTATATATATGGCTTCTATATATTTCCATATATAGTTTGGAAATTATATATTATGTGGTATAGATTATATATTAACATCATTGGTTAGAAAATATGGTTTATTGCTAAGCAGATATTGAACTCAACCAAATGTAGTTTATTTTTTTAAAAAATATGATTAAGCATAATGGCTTGACATGATCCATTAGCCCAGGTACTTTTTGAGATAAAGGGTCCAAAATCTCAATCTGGTGTTGAAGTTATTCAATTCTTGGTCTCTGTAACATAATACTTTACTATAGAATATATCCCTGTCCTAATTAATCTTTTACGCCTATAAGGTAAATGTTTCCTCTGTCCAGTCATATCCAACACCAGAAGGTGGTGCTCATCCTTGATTCACAGCCAAAGAGCCAGCATTGTCCAAAGAAGCTTCTGCAGTCATGTGGCCAGCATGATTATACTCTGACATGCATGGAAAATCTTTCCACCAAAGTGGTACCTATTAATCTAATTGCATTTGCATGCTTTCAAAGTGCTTGATAGGCAGCAGGTGGGGCAAGTAATGGGAGTGCCTGATGTTTGGATCTCAATCTAGGCTATCAGCTTTCTTTAACTACTGAGCATTCACCCTTATAAAGATTTGTTCTTCAACTGAGTTTTTCTGGGACTGGACTTGGATATTGGATACTACTAGGAGTTAACAATAGAATACATTCAGGTTTGTATGCAGCTAGGTATAGTTTGATACATGTATGTGTGTTTGTAATCTTCTCAACATTTATCTGTCTATGCTTTCTAGACTAAATTGATGCTTCAGTGAAAACTCTTGACTAAAGCCCATGTCACACTGCACCAACAGATGCAAAGAGGATGTAAAACATTAAAAAAAGCTTGCCATCCGTTGGAAAACGTGATGCATCCGTTGTGTACTCACTGCATACGTTTTTCATACTCTCTATCCGTCCAGCATCCATCTACTGACATTTCATCCGCTCAAAAAGTTTTGAGCTGCACAAAACTTTTTGAGCAGATGAAGTATCCAACACGTCCGTTATACATCCGCTACGCATACGGGGAACATCCATTATACATCCGTCATCATCCGTTACGTGTCTGCTATATCCACTAGGCATCCGCTGCGCATCCGCACAACTCAAATTCGCTCCAGCGGAAAACAGACACAGGGAGGAAGTGAAACGGACGTGGAAAGGACACACAGCATGAGTAGCATGGATGTAGAAAGGATGAAAGCGGATGCAGCTTGGATATAAAGCATTAAAATGGAAAAAACATTCGTATTAAAATGGAAAAAACGTTCTTCTTCACCATGGATCATCGCACACTCCTTTTGGTAGCCGCCATCATTCAACACCAGAACCAAGCCCTCTTCAGGCTCTTTCACCTTTTCTACGGGAAGAAAAGGAGGCGACCAAGAAGTGTCTGGGGTCCGACAATGGATTGAGAGAAGAGGGGAGTTTGGACTCTATGACAAGCTGATGGTGGAGCTGAGGAACGAAGACCCTCGTTCATTCCAGAACTTCATGAGGATGCCACCAGCCATGTTTGACGAAGTTGTGGAGTGTCTGAGACCCAGGTTGACCAAGCCAAGCACCAACTTCCATCCCAGCCTGGACCCTGGACTGAAGGTGGCACTGACTCTGCGCCACCTGGCCTCCAGGACCACGTACAGAAACATGCAGTACGCCTGGAGGGTGCCACACAACACTATCAGCATTGTGGTCAGAGAAGTGGTGCAGGCCATCATTGAAGAATATCTGGAGGAGCTCCTCCAGTGTCCCTCCACTGAACAAGGCTGGAGGAAACTTGCAGAACAGTGGTATCAGAGGTCAAACTTCCCCCACACTGTTGGAGCCATAGATGGCAAGCACGTGGCCTGCAAAGCTCCAGTCAAGTCAGGGTCCACTTATTTCAACTACAAGGGCTTCTTCAGCATCATCCTCTTCACCATGGTCAATGCTGACTACAAGTTCATGTACATCGATGCTTCTGGCAACGGGTCAGCTTCAGATAGCCAGGTATACAACGCCAGTGACCTCAAGGATGGGCTGGAACGCAACCTCATCATGGGCTTCTCAGATCCAGACCCCCTGCCCAATGACACACAAGATGTGCCCTACTTCATCATGGGAGATGACGCCTTCTCCCTCAGAACCTACCTCATGAAGCCCTACACTTCAAGATACCTCACCCATGAAGAGAGAATCTTCAACTACAGGCTGTCCGGGGCAAGACGGGTGGTGGAGAACACCTTTGGCATCCTGGCCAACAGGTTCCAGGTACTTCTCACCACCATGCAGCATCATTCATGGACCGTGAGGAGGATCATGGAAGCTTGCTGCATCCTGCACAATCTCATGCACACCCACTACCCAGTGTTTCAGAACAGGCTTGTGGACCACCAACAAGGGAATGGGGACATGGAGCTTGGTGAATGGAGGCAAGGACAAAACCTGATCGACACTGTGGATGTACAAGACCCCAACAGAGCTTCACATGAAGGGAAGAAGCAACGCAACCTCCTGAAACACTGGTGCAACTCCCCAACTGGAGCAGTGGAGTGGCAAGACAGGATGATAGATGATTAATGGATGCTTTCTTGAGCCTGTCTCATCACACCGATGAGATTGTGCCATGTATGTTGAGTGGTCTTACAATGAATAGGGCATTTAATAAAGAGTTGTGTTTATGTTGAAATGTGTGGATCAATGATTAAATCGTTATTGACAATAAAGGGCCATAGGTGTGGCACCTGGGAGGGTGGACCATACAGTCCCACAATGTTTGCACTGGAGGCTTATCTATCCTACAGCTATTACCCATCCCACATCTATTACCCATCCCACAGGTATCCCTGCCCATCCCACAGCTATTACCCATCCCACAGATATCCCTGCCCATCCCATAAGCATGCAAAAGTTTAACCATTTTCTAAAACTTTCCACCAAGACTTTATTAAGTAGAAGAAATGACCCAAGTGTGTGAAGCAAAGAAAACCATTATTAATAACAGTAAAGTGTAGGATGTTATTTAAAAAGCAAAAGGAACCAAGAAAAGTGTCCCAATCAATGGTAAAGTCAACAGGTAACAACTCAGTCTCTGGCAATGTTCTCAGTCACTCTGAGGCATGTCCATCGTCTCAGGTGTAAAAGGGACAGGGAGGTGGAGGTGGCAGTGGCTGGAGTGCTAGTCTGAGGCACCATTGGTGTGTCTGGCCCCCAGAGGACAACAGGAGATGGTGTGTGCAGGAAGCTCTCAGAAAGCTGGCTCAGCCCAGTCAGGTTAAGAGGCCCTTCATCCAGGACCTGGGATGTCAGGCACAGGACCGATGACAGTTGTTCTGAGGCCGGGCTTGGCTGTGGGGTGGAGGCAGGAGGAGTGTATGTATACTGTGGGAATGTATACTGTGCAGCTGGGTGAGGTGAGGCATCTGTGGCATGTGAGGAAACATCTGTAGCATCGGTGGCATCGGTGGCATCGGTGACATCGGTGGCATCTGTGGCATCAGTGGCATCTGTGGCGTCGGTGGCATCTGTGGCGTCTGTGACATCAGTGGTATCGGTGGCATCGGTGGCACCTGTGGCATGCGAGGAACCTGTGCCTGGACTGGGAAGTGCTGCCTGTGCTGCTGGAACTCCTGGTAGCCGTAGCCTTGGTAGGAGAGGGGCTGTTGAAAGCCTTGGAAGGGCTATGACATTGCCTGGGGTGGAGGAGCAGACCTGGAGTGGGTGGGAGTAGGTTCAGCTGGGCCTGGAGGGTGGTGCAGCAGTGCTGTGATCCTCTCCTTCATCACCTGGTACTGGGGCTCGGGCATGTCCATGAGGATCTGGGTCACGTAGGTGAGGAAGGGCTTGCGGTTTGAGGATGGAATCTCGAAGTGTACCAGCTGAGAGAGGAGATCTGCGCTGTTCTTGATGGTGTCCCTGATCTCCAGCAGGACAGTGTGGCTCTGTCCCTCTGGTCTGCATCTCTGCCTGCTTTCTGTGGAGGTGGAGCTGAGGGTGGGTGTGGGTTGGTCCCTGGTGGTCGCTGCTTCTTCTTGCTCCATGTGTGTGAGAGAATCCTCCACGTTCTCCGGCATAGGGTGTGCAGCTGTCGGGGGGGTCTCTGTCACGGGGCGCTCTGTGGACACCTGCCCAGACACGGTCGCTGTCTCCTGGCCAGAAGAGGACTGGCTGTCTGTGGGCTGCCTGAGAGTGAGGGTAGACAGAGGGGCTGCTCCTTGGTGGCGGACCTCACCCTCCAGGAAGCTGCACTTTGCCATGACATAGGTTTCCCAGTCGGTGAGCTTGACCCTGGCCTGGCCAGACTTCTTCAGGTGCAGCTTCCCTTACCACGTGTGCATATGCTTCCACCACCCAAGGAGGACATCTGAAGTGTAGCCCAGGCTCTCCGCCTTCTGTCTCCAAGCTGCCTGCTTTCGCTTGGTGTCTCAATAGAGCCTGTGGCCCTTCCTCCACATATACTCGTTCTCCCTCAGCCACTCCAGCACCTCCTCCTTATGCTCCTCTGCGATGGAGTACTGCTTCCTCTCTCCCTTCTCCTTACCTTGCCTCTTCCTCCCTCTGGCAGGGCCTTTAGCATCAGGGCTTTCAGGGCTTTGGGGCTAGTCCACCACAGAAGCAGCAGGAGAAGCAGCAGGAGAAACAGCACCAGCAACAGCAGCAGGAGAAGCACCACCACCACCACCAGCAGGAGCAGCAGCAGGAGCAGGAGTAGGAGCAGGAGCACCAGCACCAGCACCAGCACCAGCACCAGCACCACCAGCAGCAGCAGAGTCAGCGCCAGGGGGTGGGATGGTGGATCTATCCCTCTTGCCAGGGCTGGCACAGGCTTCCTCTTCTTCCCCATGGTCTCTGATGAAGATGTCTGTGGCAGCAGGTCTTTTCTCTGAATGGTGACCTGCTTGCAAGCTGCCTCCTTTTATATCCGTGGGGCTGACACAATGCATCCTCCCCACATGCGCAGTGATCTGCTAGGCATCCGCTCTTTCCGCTACGCGTCCACTTTGCTATGCTCCCCCGGAAGCCCTTCGGATGTGCCATCTGCTTCCATCCACTTTCATCCGCTAGGCTTCCATTGAGCATCTGTTTTACATCCGCGATACGTCCTCCCCCTGTCCATTCTTTTCCATTCTCTTTATGTAAATTTGGGGCGCTTTTGAGAGCGGATCACAACGGATGGAAAATTTGCTTGTCTGCTGTGTCCTTTTTACATACGTTTTGCATCTGTCGGGTGATGTGACCTGGCCTTAAGGTATGGATCCCTTGGTTATTTGAGGAACAGAAATAGAATTGTTGCTTCTGAAATCTCCTTGTTCAAGTTTGAGTAGAAGCTTAATTTTTTCTGGGATTTTAAATTGCAGCAAAATAATAGGAAATCAGTTTTTTCTTGGACCTCAGCAACTGAAACATTACAAATTGTTGAGTAAAGACAAAGCATGAAGGGGGAAAAAAAAAACCATGGATTTGTTTTCAGATAAATGAAAACAAGGCTGATGCAAATTTCCATCCTTCTGAAGTTAGTAAATTGAGGACCCAGATTGTTCGGGACAATATGCTGACTCTGTAAAATGCTCAGACATAGCTGTAAAACACTGTGAAGAAATGTATGTCTGAGTGCTATTGCTATTGCTAAACAGGCACATATGTTAAAATTAATTCAACTATATTACTTTCAGGTCAATCATTAAGGTCCCTAACTATTTCTGCTGGCTGCCAGCAGTTTGATTTCCATCAGCTTATGGCTGACTTAGCCTTCCACTCTTCTGAGGTTAATAAAATGAGGACCCAGATTGTTGGGGACAATAATATGCTGACTTTGTAAACTGCTTAAAGATGGCTGTAAAGCACTGTAAAGTGGCATACAAGTCTAAGCACTTTTGCTATTGCTAATATTTTTCAAATAAAAGTGATGTTTGGTAGCAAGTTATACTTTGTATATAGCAGGTATGATAAACCTCAATTGAGGAAAGGATTTTTGCAGGGAAATAGCTTTAAACTGTGATTTATAAATAACAGCACAGTATTGTTGTGATTTATCAGCTTTGTTGCTATTATTACTATATGTATTATTATTTTAGTGAGATGGCTGATGATCAGGGCTCGGGTGGGGTGAAAATCATATCAAGTTAATGTTGAGTTTCCTTAGGATTCATCATCAAGAAGGCATAAAGTTGTGTTCCCTCATGCACAATATATTGGTAGAGAATTCACCTGAAAATTTTCCCAAGCAACTTGAGGGCAATCTCAGACAAATAATACTTTGGACATATAATATGACCTAACATGAACTTCAAAGAAAGGAAATTTAAACCCACCATGAACCAAAGTAAATGCAGTATGCCCACACCAGCAGTTCATGCAATGACAGTCATTGGAATTCCATCTGACACTTTACGGACTGAGCTGTCCTCAGCATTTTTCTTTGGATAGTTATTTACTTTTTAGAATAGCCGCATCATCATTTCTGAACAAAGAAATGTCACTAAAATGATAGAAATCTCTGTCACCGTGAAAGCTGTGGGATGAATGTTTCGGAATTGATTTCTTCATTTTTTTCTCCTTTCCTCCCCTGAGTCATACTGACTCAAACAATAAATTAATCTACCAGTGTAAATTCAAACTGAACTGATTACCAACAAAAGATAATCCAAATTACTTTTTAAAAAATATATACACAGTTCTTTTTCCCAAAGAGCTCTGCTCCAAGCTGGGATTTTCCAGACTGAGAAGATCTGGATACTTCAAGGCCATAGGAAGGAAACCTTCTGAAGGTGCAGACTGTTTTCCCAAAATAAAAAGAACTGTTGGATTGGTGAACAATGGACAATGGCTGACCCAAATGGAGGAAAAGGGGCAACTAACTATGCTGGTTTTTGCACAAAAACTTCAGTGCTGGCTTAGCTTCTTCTATTCTGTATGATTCTATCAATAAAGTAATACCATTATTCTTGGTAAAATAATATCCCAGAGTTTCTTTTGCTGCATGTGCCAGTGGGACAGTTGACAGTGTCTTTGTGTGTGTCTTTGTGCATAAAAAATCTCACAGCCAAAACCTGTAAGATATTTACATTCTCACAAAGGGTCTCATGATGCTTTAGTCATTCCAATCTTGACACCCACAAAAAGGCTAAGAAATGGGTAATGATGGAAGATGCAGCAACATCTGGAACACAACAGATTGCCAATGCTGGCAGTGATTCTTTCACAAAACCCTACATAGACACAGCTAAGAATCTAGCACACCTTGGCTGATCATATCAAAAAGCCAACCAGGGTTAGACTTACTGAGTAATTGGGGACATGAGAATATCAGAAAATCACAGTTTAGCAGGCTAGCCCAAAGAAAGATGATGGATGGATAGATGATGGATTAAATAGTTGGATAGACAGAAAGATACCCAGAGAAGGCAACTTCCACAACTATACCAATAGTTGCCAAGTACAGTCCATGGATATCTTGATGAAGTCACCATGTTTTGATCTAATTTCAAGAAGATATTTTCTTTACCTTTTTAATGCATAGATGTTAGAAACTATATCTGAAACGATTTATATGAAAAACAATGCTTTCACTGAACTACAGTGATTTCTTAAATCTCTTTATTATAGATCCATTTCTGTCCTTTGGCAACTAGAGTGGAAATTAACTTGAGTTTATCTATGAAAAGACATAGTATTTTAATGAATTTAACTTTAAATATATTGAGGCATAATATGTTTCCTTTTCTGAGTTTCAGCCCTATGAGTTAAAGCCCCTGTCCCACTGCACCAACGGATGCAAAGAGGATGTAAAACGTGAAAAAAAGCTTGCCATCCATTGGAAAACGCTATGCATCCATTGTGTACTCACTGCATACGTGTTTCATACGCTCTATCCCTCGAGCATCTGTCCACTATGATTTCATCTGCACAAGAAGTTTTGAACTGCACAAAAGTTTTTGAGCGGATGAACTTTCCGCCGCGTACGATGTACATCCATGACACATACGGGCAACAAACGTTCTACGTCCATTGTCATCCGTTACACGTCTGCTGTATCCTCTCGGCATCCTCTGGAAATCCTCTCAACTCACATCCGCTGCAGCTGAAACCAGAAAGAGGGAGGAAGCGAATAGTATACGGAACGTCCATACAGCGTTAGTAGCACGGAAATAGAAAGGATGTAAGCGGATGCATCTCATATATAAAAGATTAAAACAGACAAAACGTTTGTATCTAGGATGTATCTCGGATATTTAGGATGTCTGCAGTATGCCTAGAATATGTGGAAGGACACCTAGCGGACAACAATATTTCCTATAAAAAGGGGGAGGAAATCACCTGGATCACAGTATGAGTCCAGCAGCCCTGGTGTACAGACCTCTTCACCCTTGGTCTTGCTCTTCCACATCATCCATTGTTTTCCACCATGGATCATGACACAGTCCGTATGATAGCTGCGATCATTCTTCATCAGAACCAAACTCTGTTCAGACTGTTTGACCTTTTATACACAAGGAGAAGAAGGAGACATCCAAGAGCTGTGTGGGTCCGAGGATGGATCGTGAGAAGAATGGAGTTTGGAGTGTATGACAAGCTGATGGTGGAGCTGAGAAACGAAGACCCTCGTTCATTCCAGAACTTCATGAGGATGCTTCCAGCCATGTTTGACGAAGTTGTGGAGCATCTGAGACCCAGGTTGACCAAGCCGAGCACCAACTTCCATCCCAGCCTGGACCCTGGACTGAAGGTGGCACTGACTCTGCGCCACCTGGCCTCTGGGACCATGTATAGAAACATGCAGTACGCCTGGAGGGTGCCACACAACACCATCAGCATTGTGGTCAGAGAAGTGGTGCAGGCCATCATCGAAGAGTACCTGGAGGAGCTCCTCCAGTGCCCCTCCACTGAAGAAGGATGGAAGAAACTTGCAGAGCAGTGGTATCAGAGGTGGAACTTCCCCCACACCGTTGGAGCCATAGATGGGAAGCACGTGGCTTGCAAAGCTCCAGCCAACTCAGGGTCCACTTATTTCAACTACAAGGGCTTCTTCAGTATCGTCCTCTTTGCCATGGTTGATGCTGACTACAAGTTCATCTACATCGATACTTCTGGCAACGGGTCAGCTTCAGATAGCCAGGTATACAACACCAGTGACCTCAAGGATGGGCTGGAACGCAACCTCATCATGGGTTTTCCAGATCCAGACCCTCTGCCCAATGACACACAAGATGTGCCCTACTTCCTCATTGGTGATGACGCCTTCTCCCTCAGAACCTACCTCATGAAGCCCTACATTTCAAGATACCTCACCCGTGAAGAGAGGATTTTCAACTACAGGCTGTCCAGGGCAAGGCGGATGGTGGAGAATGCCTTTGGCATCCTGGCCAACAGGTTCCAGGTACTTCTCACCACCATGCAGCATCACCCAGGGACTGTGAGGAGCATCATGGAAGCTTGCTGCATCCTGCACAATCTCATGCACACCCGCTACCCAGTGTTGCAGAACAGGCTTGTGGACCGTCAGCAAGGGAATCGGGACATGGAGCCTGGTGAATGGAGGCAAGGGCGAAACTGATAGACACTGTGGATGTGCAAAGCCTCAACAGAGCTTCACGTGAAGGGAAGAAGCAGCGCAACCTACTGAAACACTGGTGCAACTCCCCAGTGAGCTGAAGCAGTGGAGTGGCAAGACAGGATGATAGATGATTAATGGATGCTTCCTTCAGCCTGTCTCATAACACTGATGAGATTGTGCCATGTATGTTGAGTGGTCCTACAATGAATAGGGCATTAATAAAGAGCCTTGTTAAATTTGAAATGTGTTGATCAATGAATAAATTGTTATTGATTATAAAGGTCCATATGTGTGGCAGCTGGCAGGGTGGACCATACAGTCCCACTATGCTTGCACTGGAAATTTATCTATCCCACAACTATCCTTATCTATCCCAAAACTATCCTTATCTATCCCACAACTATCCTTATCTATCCCAAAAGCATGCAAAGGCTCAACGATTTGTTCAAGGTTTTCACCAACACTTTATTAAGTAAATAAAATGAATCAAGTTTCTCAAGCAAAGATAACCTTTATTAACTGTCTTAAGTAAACTGTATGAACCAAATGAACCAAAAAAAGTGTCTTAAGCAAAGATAAAGTGAACAAGTAACAACTCAGTCTCTGGCACTATTCTCAGTCACTCTGAGTCATGTCCATGGTCTCAGTTGTTAAGCGGCCAGGGACTGTAGAGGTGGCTGTGGCTTGAGTGCTGGTCTGAGGCGCCATTGGGGTGCTTGGCTCCGAGAGTACAACAGGGGATGGTGTGTTCAGGAAACTCTCAGAGAGCTGACTCAGTCCCGTGAGGTTGAGAGGCCCTTCATCAAGTACCTAGGATGTCAGGGACAAGACTGAAGACAGATTGTCCGTTGACGAGCTTGGCTGCAGGGTGGAGGAAGGAGGAGTGTAGTGGGGCTGTCTGGTCTGCATCTGGGCGAGGTGTGGCATCTGTGGCATCCGATGAACCTGGGCCTGGACTGGGAAGGTCTGCTTCTGCTGTGGGAAGTCCTGGTAGTCGTAGCCTTGGTAGGTGAGAGGCTGTTGAAAGCCATGGAAGGGCTGTGACATCACCTGGGGTGGAGGAGCAGACCTGGACTGGGTAGGAGTAGCTTCAGCTGGGCCTTGAGGGTTGTGCAGAAGTATTGTAATCTTCTCCTTCATCACCTGGTACTGGGCCTCAGGCATATCCCTCAAGGTGTGGCTCATGTAGGTGATGAAAGTGTGGCGGCTGGAGGATCCTCTGTCCAAGTGGACCAGCTGAGAGAGAAGTTCTGTGCTGGTCTTCATTGTGTCCCTGATCTCCAACAGAACAATGTGGCTCTGGCCCTCCAGTCTGCCTCTCTGCCTGCACCCTGTGGAGCTGGGGGTGGGGATGGGGGTGTGTTGGTCTCTGGTGGCTGCCGCTTCTTCCTCCATTCGTGACAGGGGATCCTCCAAGTCTGCCGGCATGGGGAGTGCAGCTGTCAGGGGGGGTCTCTGCTGTGGGGCCCTCTGAAGACACCTGCCTGGACAGTGTAGCTGGCTCCTGGCTGGAAGAGGACTGGCTGTCTGTTGGCAGTCTGAGGGAGAGGGGTGTCAGAGGGGATGCAGACCTCACCCTCCAGGAAGCTGCACTTGGCCATGATGGACATCTCCCGGTCAGTGAGCTTGACAGAGGCCTGCCCAGATTTTTTGAGGTGTAGCTTGCCATACCAGGTGTGCATGTGCTTCCACCATCCCAGGAATACATCTGCAGTGTAGCCCAGGCTCTCTGCCCTGTCTCTCCAAGCTGTCAGTTTCTTCTTGGTATCGCGATAGAGTCTGTGGCCCTTTCTCCATAGGTACTCGTTCTCCCTCAGCCATTCCAGCATCTCCTCCTCATGGTCCTCAGAAACAGTGTACTGTTTCCTCTCTCCCTTCTCCTTCCCTTGCCTCTTCCTCCCTCTGGCAGGGCCTTCAGCAGCAGGGCCTTCAGGGGCTTGAGCAGCAGGGCCTTCAGCAGCAGGGCTTTGAGGGCCTTGGGGCTGGTCCACTATAGCAGCAGCAGCAGCAGCAGTAGCACCACCAGCAGCACCAGCAGCACCAATAGCACCAGCAGCACCAGCAGCACCAGCAGCACCAGCAGCTTCAGAGTCAGTGCCAGGGGGTGGGATGCTGGTTCTGTCCTTGCCAGGGCTGGCACGAGTAGGCACCTGCTTCCTCTTCTTCCCTGACTGACGAACCAAGGTGTTCTTTGAACATATATGTGGCAGCACATCTTTCCTCTGAATGCTGACTGCATGCGAGCTGCATCCTTTTATATCCGCGGAGCTGACGCAATTCACACTCCCCGCATGCGCACTGAACGCTTTGCATCCAATATACATCTGTGTGGCATCCGCTTTACTTCCTATAGGTGTCCGTGATGCATCCACGTCATCCCCTATACATCCGCCCCTTCCACTATGCATCCCCTTCACAATTCTCCCCCGGAAGCCCTTCGGATGTGTCATCCGCTTCCATCCGCTGTCATCCGCTAGGCTTCCTATGAACATCCATTTAACATCCCCGCTACATACTACCCAAGTCCGTTCTTTTCCATTCTGTTTATGCAAAGTTTCACCACTTTTTGGAGCTGATGACAACGGATGGAGCCACCCCCGAAATTTTGCTCGTCCGTTCTGTTTATGCAAATTTTCACCACTTTTTGGAGCTGATGACAACGGATGGAGCCACCCCCGATATTTTGCTCGTCCGCATACGTTTTGCGTCTGTCGGCCAGTGGGACCTAGCTTTAAGGGATTTCTTGTTTGTTTGCTGTGACTTTAGAAAATGGGGCTGCATATGTTTATCCCCACTTTGTGTATACAGGCTTTTGGTGCATAAGTGAGAAAGAAAGAAAGTGGCACATATTATTTACATGAACATGTTGTATATACCCAGTGCTTCTCTTGGAGTTGGGGTTGATAACTCTAAATCTTTCAGTTTCAGTTTCTTAGTGATTTTCCAACAGCATTGGAAAGAGCTGTGGGGGCACAGTGGTTAGAATGCAGTGCTGCAGGCTAACTCACTACTCTTTCCAGGAGTTCAATTTTGAGCAGCTCAAGATTGACTTATCCTTCCATCCTTCTGAGGTTGGTAAAATGAGGACACAGATTGTTGGGGGAAATATGCTGACTCTGTAAATCACTTAGAGAGAGCTGTAAAGCACTGTGAAGCAGTATATAAGTCTAAGTGCTGTTGCTGTTGCTATTTATTCTTTCATGTAATTGTCAATAAAGAACCATATTGAGTACTATGAATTGTCTAGTGCTTCTCTGCTGAATTCTTTAAGTTCATGTATGTATTGTATTCATATTTTATAAATAGCTGAACTATACTATTTAATTTTTATTTAATTTATTATATAATTTATTATATTATATAATAATATAATATAATATGTAATAATATAATGATATTATATAATATATAATATAATATATTATATAATAATATAATGATATTATATGATATATAATATAATAAATTATATAATAATATAATAAATATAATTTATTATATTATATAAATATAACTATTTAATTTTTATCTATTTCTATCTTTGGAATTTTCCAAGATCTCTTTATATTTACATTCTTTAAAAGCTAAAATCAAGAATCCTAAATATACTGTGTAATTTATAATAATAGCTCAACAAACTATAGCATTGTTGGAGAACCAATGGCCTTCCCGAAGTTAACAATTAACATTATGTTTCAGCAATAGCCAGGTTGGCCCAGTTTGTTGTAAAATTGTAGTTAACAACATCTAAATCAGAGTGGACAAAACCTTATCTCTTTTTACATGCTTGTAATATGTCACAGATGTATAAATAAAGAGATGGGGCTGTAATTTTATGATCATAGTTATCATCTTTACTTGTGGTGGTATCTCTTCTGCAGAATCCTTTGATTTCCATGAATCTAAATTCCCCAATCCTACTTTCAAACAAAATTTATAATGTAGCAATGTGAATGAATGAATGACTATTTTCAATTTTAAAATCCTCAGGCTAAAAAATGATCAGCATTTGCAAAGATATAACATGAATAGATTATGAATAATTATTCTTCATTTTATTTATACTCCACATATTCAGGGAGGAAAAGAATACTAAATTGCATTTTTTCAATGTTGTTGATCAACAATAATTGCTAAAACACCTGGATTACAAATTGGAAGCACAGCAAACATTGAAAACCTATCTGACCAAAGATTTACCTATCATTTCTTGTTTATTGCAGTGGAATCAAAGGGAAAATATTCACACAGGGAGCTGCATCTATTATTACAGGATTAATTAGATGCTTCTTCTGATTTTTCCCCTTAATTATTTGACTGTCCTAGATACTCAAGTGAATATTTCTCAAAGGTCAGTTGACTTTTTCATTTTCTCTGTTACATGTAATCACACTCCAGGAAGGTATTTAATTTACTGAAAGCTCACAGACAAGTTTCAGAATGCATCACTGGAAATGTTGTAGTTAGTACATATAATAAAATACCTGCTGGCCAGTTATTTTTAGACAATAAACTAAATAAAAAAAGTATTCATCTTACATACTGAGATGACTATACATTTGGATTTCTATTCATAACCAAACCATTATAAGGAGATTGGGATGGTAAGGAAAAACATATATCTACCAATTTATGAATAATTTAGCATAAAATTTAGCATGCTAAAAGTGTTCTTTGTTTTTTAAGAGGATGCAAGAGTTTTGAATTTCCTGAATAAGAAAGTAACATTTCTTATTGTTAACATTGACAAATGAATATCTGAAAGAAGAACTTCAGTCACATTAACCTACCTTTTCATCATCTAGGGTTCTGTTCTGTATCGTGCCATGTAAGAATGACTGGCTAGACAAACAGATTTTTTGATGGTAATAGCTGAATTATGTAATGTTTTTTCCAAGGAAATTCTCTCATCTCATTTTATAGGACAGTTGGGACAATAGATAAATTGCCCCTTAATGCACAAAAGAATGTGTTGCTGGATTACTTGGGAAACAAGAGGGCTCTTCATATCCCTGGCACCATCTGAGACAAGGTCCCAAGGTCCCAATTGTAATCTTGAGTTTTTTGTACAAATGTTAATTTAGTCTTTGCCTAAACATAGAACTTGAAAGGGATCAAAGTCCTACCTTATTTACAACTACTGCAAGTAATAGATGGAAAATTTCTCACCTTAAGATGGCAAAGTTTTCTCAGATCTTTGGTTAAAAGCTTTGACAAAACTCTGTAGAAATCTGGATTTTGGAAAAGAAATGGTGAGCGAAAAGCAAAGCTGATGACCATGGCAGAATGAAGAGGCAGCAAATAGACTGGCTCTTTGTAATTCCTCTCCAGATAGGAAGAAGCTTTGAGATAGCCCACAAGGACTCCACACAGTTGCTTCTTGTGAAATGACAGGGAATTTAGAGTTCTGGGAGAAGTGGGAATGCCTTCTTTGGTGAAATGCACATTTATGGACATAGGGTTCTCATGCTTCCCTTTCTAATTCTTTTAGAAATTGATTATTAGCTGTTTTTCAGATATTAGGAAACTGGTTGGTTTCAGATATTTGGAAACTGAAAATACTGGTTGGTTTCCTTCAATGCTTAGCAAAAGAAGTTTTAAACACAAATTTAAATAATTTAAAAATAATTTAATTGTTTTAATAAATAACAAAAGTATGGCTAGAATACTGATTCTAGAAAGTTGCAGACTAAAGGTACAGATGAGTTTGAAATAAGATTTTTGAAATTAATTCTAAGGATTCTTCCATTGGGAAAATGCTCTTGTTCGAATTCTTAAAAAAAAAGAAAAAGAAATGATAAGATAGAATTTTGAAAGTTGGACACTATAGCAAACCAGTAGGAATTAAAATTACAATTAAAGAAGAACAATTAAATTTGACTTACTAATACAGAATGAAGCACACCTTAACAATGGATGCACTGAATGATATTTGTGAACAAAGGACCCAGAAGTCTGCCATTATAGGCTAGAGGAGGGATGTCAAACTCAATTTCATTGAGGGCCACATAAAGGTTGCATTTGACCTCAGGGGAGGCTTGGGGGGCATGGCCAAGGGTTGTGGCCAACTCAACGTCACTCAAGTGAGGGTGCCTGTTGTGGCCCAAGCACTCTGCCAGCGAAAATTGGCTTTCAAGCTCCGTTTTTGGCTGTGATGGCTTCCTGCAATGCTCTGTCAGTGAAAACAGAGCTCAGAGGGTCGTCAGCAGTCCTCACGAGCTCCGTTTTTGGCTGTAATGGCCTCCTGTAACCCTCTGCCAGTGTAAATTGAGCTCAAGAAGGCTGCTGGAGCCCTCACGAGCTCTGTTTTCATGGGCAGAGGCACTTTTACCATTTCCAAGGCAGGCTCGTGGATCAGATCTAAGCACCCCATGGGCCAGACTCGGCCTCCAGGCCTTGAGTTTGACAGCATTAGATTAGATGTTAAAGAAGAACAAGTTTTATCATTGCTTACAAGATAATAGGTATAAGTAAAAACATAGTTATGAGTACATGGATACATATAAGAAAAATAAAAGAAACAACAGAACAGGGACAATAGGCACGTTGGTGTGCTTATGCATGCCCCCTACAGACCTCTTGTCTTGTCTTGTCTTGCCTTCCTTTTTATGATTATTAAAAAATCCAATCATCAAATGTGGAGAAGGTTCATCTGCAAGCAAAAAATATGCTTGTATATTCTGGCTTGTATATCCTGGCAACTATTATGGCAAATACATGGCAGTCATCAATCAGATAATAGACGATGCCGATGACTAAAAGGTCAAACACACTTACTGGGAACAACCATCTGGAAGGCTTAGTGTTAGGAATATGAGTCACTTAACAGGTATTTGGGTTAGAAATATATAAACCAGTATAAACTTTTTAATACTGTCTCTTTAAGGGAATGCAAGAGTATGCAATTGAGCGTGGTTTCTCAAACAGCCATAAGATGGAGCCAGAAACCTGGGTTGTTTTAGTCTTAGTCTGAGTCTCAGAAGAGAGTGTGAGTGTTTCTTTGTTTCCTTCTGTTGGAAAGTATTGCTGTTGCTCATTTTTTCTAATTGACTGATATTACTGGATTTAATGTAAGTCTGATACTGAACTGTTCTTGATACTGGAATTTGATATTTGGATTATCCCTGGATTGAAAACTGGCTGATTTATCTTGTGAATGACTTTGGACTGCTTATTTTGGACTTTGCTTAAACCTTTCTGGAAGTAAAAACCTACATTTACTGTACAGTGTATCAGTGTGCTCTGTGTGTATTATTCCAACATTACTCTCTATACATCTCCCTGTATGCGCTCATTCTCCTAACGGGGAATTACCTCAACACTGGTTATGGGCCCAGGTGATGCCAGGCTTAGATAACTGAGAGTTAGTGTGAATACAGAGTACTGTATACAGACAGCTGTTTACTGTTTAATTGTGGTTTACTATCCTGGTAAAGATGGCACAAGTCACTTCAACATGTCTATCACTGATAACCCAGTTGGATGGAACAAACTATGAAGTGCAGTCTACTTCTGCGAAGAGAAAGTTTATGGAATGTAGTTCAAAATCCACCAGATGTAAATGCTTGGGATCCAGAAAATGAGGATGATGCCAAAAAGATTGCTGACTTTAAACAGAACAACGAACGAGCTCTTTGTATAATTGGACTAACACTGAATGACCAGCGGCTAGTCCATATTCATGGAGAAGAGTCTGTTGCTAGGTGTTGGGAGAATTTGGAGAGGATTTATGTTCGTGACAGTGTAAGTGCACACGTATACTGTTTAGAGCACGTCTTCTGAAAGGTGGAGATATGTTAGCTCATTTGAATTCATGAAAAAAACTTTTCAAGAACTACATGAAAAAGAACTGATACTTTCAGAGCTGCATCAAGTTTACATCATTCTGTCCTCATTGGATGAAAGTGATGATGAAGTCCTGCCCAGAGATAAACTGACATTGACTGACATAACTGGAAGATTGTTAGAAGGAGCAAGAAAACGGCTAGATAGGGACCAACTGTGGAAGGAACAACCACCAGAAGAGAATTTATCTTCAACTGCTAGGAAATATTTTTCTCATGGGGCTAGGGGACATATAGCTAAATTCTGTAAGAAAGGAAAACAACAGAATACTGGCAAACACCAGAAAGCTGAAAAGAATGTTAGTTTAGTTATGTTTAGCAATTCAACTGTAAACAATGATTTGTGGAGCATCGCAATGCATTACTAAAGATAGAAAAAGGTTTGTAAAGATGTCCATGAGTAAACAACATGTATCACTGGCAAATGGATGGAAGATGAAAGCATCAGGTGAAGGTACTGCATATTGTTCTTGTATAAATGAACATTTAACTATGTTATATGTACCTAAGCTGAAATTTAATTTGCTATCAGTAAGGGCTATAGTTAATCTTGGTTATGTACTAACCTTTAAGGAAGATAACTGTATAATAGAGAAAGAGGGTAAAAGGGTTACTGCTACTTTAAAAAATGATTTATATGTAATACATGATAACCAGATGAAGATGGCTAACACAGTTTATAACAATGTTAAGCCACATGATGAATGTATACATTTACTGAACAGACGTCTAGAGCACATTAATTTCAAAATGCTCAAACAAACTGTTAAATTGGCAGAGGGAGTAAAATTGAAACCCTGTAGCAAGTATTTACATTGTAATGCTTGTAGTCAAGAAAAGAGTAAGGTTACTCCAGCAAACAGACTTAATGGGTTTAAGACCAAAGAACCTTTAGATGTTGTTTTTGCTGACATAATTGGTCCTAAGAAACCAAGTTTAGGAGGTGCCTGTTATATTTTGAGTATTATGGACCATTACTCACGATATGGTTTCTGCTATCTTATGAAGAACAAAACAGAAACATTCCAACATTTCTTTAACTGGCTAAGGTTTGCTGAGAGAAAAATGAAAAGTAAAGTAATTACTTTAGTCACTGATAACGGGACTGAGTTTGTTAACAAAAGATTCCAAACTATGTTGAAATTGGCTGGTGTTGAGCATAAACGTTCTGTACCTTACAGACCACAACATAACTCACTTGTAGAACGATGAGGGCAAACATTACAAGCCATGGCTCACACTATGTTGTCTGATTCAGGTTTACAGGTTTAAATCAGGACTGATTTAACTTGTGAATGACTTTGGACTGTGTATGGACTTTGCTTATACCTTTCTGGAAGTAAACCTACATTTACTGTACAGTGTATCTGTGTGCTCTGTGTGTATTATTCCAACACTACTCTCTATACGTTGTCCTGTACGTGCTCATTCTCCTAATGGGGAATTACCTCAACACTTAGCACAGACAGGATTTTGTCTGTTAGCTTTTGTGTGCTACATTTTCCATGGATTCATCAAGTCCCATACCTCAGAAGTGGAAAGTATGGTCAAAAAGAGGAGTAACCAGGGCAATCAAAAAAGTCAATCAAAATTGGAAGCGTTTCCCATCATTTTTAGATGCATGTGGAAAAAAATGCTCAGATAACGTGTGTCTAAGAGTGTCAAACTCACGGCCTGCAGGCCAGATGTGTCACATGCTGGCCACGCCCATCCCCATTTTAAGGAAGGGGGGAAAGTCACAATACGTCATGTGACAACAATGTGAAGATGTGAGTTTGACATCCCTGGTCTCAGACAAAAAACAAAATAATGTATATAAATCCCAAAGAAAGTCAGAATAATTTAAATTGTAAACTCAAGGAGCTATAATTAAGGTTGCCATTTACACTTTGCAAAAACAAAGTCTCCATTAAAAAAAGAGGACATTCGTTTGCATAAAATATACATATGTAAATCTATACAGAAGTGAAGAAATTGAGAAAGATTGTTGATAGCACAGATGGAAATGCAGTACACATCCACTTAGCTGTTATTAATAAAAACAATAATAATTTAGGAAAATAGCTGATCAAATAACATTCTGAAGAAGCAAATGGGTATCTATTTAGTACTGTTTACTCCAGAAATGTTAACCATATTAACTATATAATTTTGATTCTGATTTCTACTATGATTCTTTCAGTAGAATATTTGAATTCCTGTTCTTTTTTATTGCAAGTATCAATTTAAGTATAAAAATAATCTGAATTCACCAAAAGGAAATTTGAAAACAAAGTGTGAATCAGACTAAAGAAAAGTGTAGTTAGGCTTTCCCCAATCAGCTGTCCTTCAGAAATACTACAACTTAAATATCTTCAGGTTATCAAATGCAGATCTAATTTGACTTCTGAAAATCAGTCTGTAATGTTGAATTGGTTTTAATGAATGTGCTTGTAGGCAAGGATGTGTTTAAAAAAAATTAGACTGGCCCCAACCCTGCTGTCTTTCTGAAAAGTCCTAAAAATTTGGATTTGTTCCTAGACATGGGGATTGGATGTGAGATGTTATTTTATTGTTAATTGGGTTTTACCCTTGGCTGTCATCATATGCTCTTTTTTGCTGTAATTTTATGTTTAATTTTGTAGTTGCTATTTATGTGATGTTAAGTTTCCCAGAGTTGCCATGGTGAGATGAGCAGTCAATTCAATTCAATCAGAATAGAGCTGGAAGGGATCTTGTTGGTTTTCTAGTCCAATTCCCTCCTCATACAGAACACTCTATACAGTTTCATAGATTATTGTATTATGTTGACCCCCTCCTCTTTGTGGCAACCTTTCAAATACTGGAATACTGCTATCATGTGTATGTCCTCCTCCCCCCAGTCCTTCTTTTCTCAAGACTAGCCAAAACCAAATTCTGCAACCATTCTTTCATATGCTTTTGTCTCCAGGACTTTAATCATCTTAGTTGCTCTTCTTTGCACTTTTTCCAAAGTCTCGGTATCTTTTTTGTAATGTGGTGACCAAAACTGGATGCAGTATTGCAGGCATGGCCCTGGTAAGGCTTTATAAAATGATACTAGTGCTGCACATGATTTTGATTTTCTTTCTATGCCTCTGTTTATTAACTTTTTTGGCTGTAGCTACACATTACTGGCTCATGTTTAAGTGAATATCCACTTAGAACTCCAAGGTCCCTCTTACACTAATCACACCAATGATTACACTAACCATTTAACGAACATTTGACTTGAGGGCCAGGTTCAGTCATAATATCATGAATTTAGCAAAAGCTAAATTCCTCTTTATAGTTTTATAGTTTTTAGGAGAAGAAACATTCATGATTTCTGAACTTTCACACAATCTTGGGTGAGATATCAAAGATAAAATACTTGTAATTTTGTGAGCTTTTGATCATATGCATTTATGTGGCTGTGTGTGTGCATGTTCATAGCATCCAGTGATGCATTATGTCTGAAAAGATTGCCTGTCACTGTCTGCTAAGTCCTGTTATGAGCCTCATGATGGTAGTGATTTTTGGCCAATGAAAGAGATTCTGTGAGAGATCTCAGAATTCTAGGATATACTCCCAAGAGGATCACCCAAAGTCATAAGATCATCTCAGTTGCCCAACTAAGGCAAGCAGGCACTTATATTGGGCAGCAGCAATATAAGAAGATGCTGGCAAAGGCCTAAATTCACACTGTGCATGAAACATGGACAGTAAACAACTCCTGTATTTTATCAAGATGGACACATCGGATAGACAGAATTAAGTGATTGATGATATAGTGGCTGATGATGGATCCCTTACATCAGGTGGCATTTAACATATCACCAAGAAAGAGGTGAGGATCTTTTGGAATATTATCAATGTTTATGATATGGCTAGATTAAAGATTTCAGGACAGCTAGTTTTTTTAATTGTTTAATTTTATAATAAACATATGTAGTACATTATTATTTAGGAACAACAGTATTTATGGTATGTAGTATTGCCTTGAGATTATTAATTGTCTAATGTAGTGTTTCTCAACTTTGGCAACTTTAATAGGTCTAGACTACAAATCCCAGAATATCCTCAGCCAGAGTTCAAATCCTGACCTCTTAGAATTGCCAAGGTTGAGAAATGCTATTGTAATATGTAGATAACTTAAATCTATAAAGAAATTTAAATTATAAATTAAAAAAAAGAAATTTATATCAAATTGTTACAATTTCTAAAATGTTAATGTTGGCATTCATGAAGTTTTTAAATTTTGCATTCAAAGTTAGATGTAGAATTAATCAACTGCAAAATACCTAAAATATTTGTTATGCAATAAAAGTTTCTGTCTTAAGCTTAATACTTAAAAACTAAGATCTCCACTATGCTATTACTTATCATTGTTTGTACGTATTAAAGAAAAAAAGAGAAAAACAAAATAAAGTGCTACAAAAAGCTTTAATTTTTTAAAAAAAACTATTTGGCATCTAATTTCCTTCTTAATGTTCCTCTACCAGTTTGTTTTATTTATTATCATTTAAGCCATCGGATGGCGCCATGCAGGAAAATAAAATCTAAAGCTGCAAAAAAACCAGTGAAAATATGAAATGGAAGATGCATGAACATGGAAAAGCTCAAGCATTAAAATATGAAATAAATTGATTACACATTGATATTTAGACATCAGCTAACTTAAACACACACTAACTTAAATACAGGTAGTCCTCAACTTACAACAGTTCATTTAGTGACCATGCAAAGTTACAACGGCATTGAAAAAAGTGACTTATGAGCCTTTGTGGCGCAGTGGTTAGAGTGCAGTATTGCAGGCGACTTCTGCTGACTATTGGCTGTCTGCAATTTGGCAGTTCAAATCCTACCAAGCTCAAGGTTGACTCAACCTTCCATCCTTCCAACGTGGGTAAAATGAGGACCCAAATTGTTGGGGCAATGTGCTGACTCTGCAAACCACTTAGAGGGGACTGTAAAGCACTATGAAGTAGGATATAAGTCTAAGTGCTGTTGCTGTTTTTCACATCTATGACCATTGCAGTCTTCCCATGGTCATGTGATTTACATTTGGATGCTTGACAATTGATTTACATTTATGATAGATGTAGTGTCCTCAAGTTATGTAATCCCCTTTTGACAAGCAAAGTCAATGGGAAAACCAGATTCACGTAACTGTGTTACTCATTTAAGAACTGCAGTGATTCATTTAACAAATGTGATGCGAAAAGTCATAAAATGAGGCAAAACTCATTTGACAAATTTCTCACTTAACAACATAAATTTTGGGCTCAGTTGTATTCATAAGTTGAGGACTACCTGTATACTGGAATTGCACACTTTCGATCAAAAGTTCATTGTTATTGTAATATGAAAAAAAAAGAAAGCAAGGAACAAAGAATATAGCAAGATACTTGGTACACTGCAGTAAACAGTAATATGAATTACTGTTCACAAACAATCCTTTAATATAAATTATTCAAGACCAACCTCTGATGCAGAAGAAGAGGTGGTTGGCCAGTTTTACGGTCAACTTCAATCTGATAGAGTATGCAAACAATATTGGAATGCTAAAGCTGGAAATGATTAGGAGGGAAATCTTGTTTCCTTCTAGGAAACAGAAGCAAGTAGTATCTGTCAGTTTCTATCAATCTAATGGTTTTTTTCATTGTCAACACAGCCATCAAACAGCCGAACTAATACAGAAATTGATGGGATATCTGTAAAAGTATAGCAAACAACAGAAGCAAATCTGTAAAGTTCGGATCAAACTATCAGCAAATCTGGAGAAAGACACAGTGGCCAAAGATTGGAAGAAATCAGAATTCATGCAAACATGCAAAAAAATGTTCCTCAGAAAATTTGTCCTCATGTGAAACTGATACACAGAATATACAGCATACCCATGATGGAACCTGGTGAAAAAACTGGCTTCAAATCAGTGAAGGAGTGCGACAACACTTATCTTCTGTTGGTCTCCAACACATGTTAAATATAAAGAATATCAAACAAATGACAAAAGATATAGCAACCAGTCTCAGAACTGAAATTTATAGCATTCAAATGGCCAATTGTTTCTGCTTTTTAGGATTGTAGCAATGGTAAAGGAACCAGCAGAAAGAAATACATCACCATGGGTAGATAATAAATCAAACAGATCATAGAACAAATCTATAGTTCTCACTCAAGGCACAAATAACCAGATTTAAATTATATTTTGGACACGCTATACACTTGAAAAGTGTACAGTTCTGGGAAAGGTGGCAAGAAAGAGAAGAAAAGAATAACCAGCATCAAGGTAGATGGAGTGGCAATGAACATATTTTTGGAAGACTAATGGGAAATGCTAGGGATAGAATATCCTGGAGAAGATCTGTCTTTGTTGTTGTTAAGAAGTCACACAGACATAAGGACATATAAACAATCAATCAAATCAATCTAGCTGACATAAGACAATTGCCAACTTATATTAGTGCCAGATAATAATAGTGTATCTCACACGGTCATGAGATATCTATCATCATGATAGTCTTTGAGAAATGGTCATCATTAAACAGTAATATATATATATCTTGTGTTTGTCTGTGAGTCAATACAATACAGAAGCCTGATGATGGCAGATGAGGTTCTGCTGAAACGTTGCTACAACTTTAAAAGCACAACTATAATGACGTGGGAAAATACCCGAACAAAGCTGAATACCATACACACACACACACACACATATATAGTATTCAACTTTGTTCGGGTATTTTCCCACGTCATCATAGTTGTGCTTTTAAAGTTGTAGCAATGTTTCGGCAGAATCTCATCTGCCATCATCAGGCTTCTGTATTGTGTTCATGTGCGAGTCAAACTTTCACAGCCATTTCTGTTTTAAATTTGGGGCTAGCCTACTGCTGTGCCAGAATGGTTTTTTCTTCATCCTGATTGGTTGGGAGTCTTGGTCTTTGCTTATTGGTCTTGGAGTTTACTGTGTTCTGCTTGATTGGTGTTTCTAATATCTTCTGTCTGGTTTTGTGGCTTTTTTTGTCTTGATTGGCTATTAATTTGGTTCCTTTGAAATTAATTTCATGTCCTGGGGCTTTAAGGTGCTGGAAGAGGGAGGAACTATTTTCTTCTCTTCTGACTGCATTTTTGTGATAAATGCATTTATTCTCCTGTTGGTTTGTCCAATGTTTGTGGCTGGGCAATTGTTTCTGTTTTGGCTCTCCAGAAGGCTAGTTGTTTGGATTTGTCCCAGAGTGCTGGGTGGATTTTGTTGTTGAGTTTGAGATGGAGTGTGAGTAGGTCTCTGTTGGTTTGGTCTAGTAGGAATCTTTTCTTGTGAAGTTCATTTCTGATTAGGGCTAATTCCATTCTTTTCAGGATCCTTTCAGTGGCTGAAGTTTTGGAATGGAATTTGAGTTGGAAGCATGTGGGTATCACATTTTTGTCTCAGCAATTGCATAGGAATGTGAGATCACACAAGATGGTGGCTATTCGGACTTCGAGTTTCTCATAGATCTTGGTTAGCTGGAAGGTTTCCTCCCTGTAGAGGTATGATATTTGTTTTCATAGATTTTCACGGGTACAGCTTTGTAAGTCTAGGTGTTTTCCCATGTAAGATTAAGAGTATCTTGGCTACGTTTCAGCGAGCTCCCACTTGCCATCCTCAGGCTGGTGCTTTTGGCTTCGTGCCAGTGCAAGCAGTGTGTGATCGGAGCTGCCATCTCTCTATAAATATTGGTGGTGGGGGCTGGTGTGCTGGGCTGGCCTTCTAGAGAGCCGAAACAGAAACCTCCCACAAGACAGACACACATACCAGGAAACTCCACAGACTAAAGAAACACCAGAAACCCAACCCTTTCCCACAACAACACATGAAACAAACAGTACACAACATATCAGACAGAACCCTCAACATAGCAGAAACCAATGTCCTTTCCAAAGGATTCAACTTTGCAGTCACCCCCAAACACATCCCCACTAAAAACATTTATGCGGAGTTGAAGCTAGCCTAACCAAAATCAACCCAGATGCAGCCAGTAAAATCAGACTTGAAGTCACCAATGTCCTCTGCTCCAGCAGCCCACCCAGAAGCAATCTACACAGAGAAGAACAAACAGCACTCACCAACCTGAGGAAAGACAGCAACATAGTCATTCTCCCAGCAGACAAAGGCAACACCACAGTCATAATTAACACATTGGACTACCACTCCAAACTATACAACCTACTCCAAGACCCCACTTACAAACCTCTGAATATTGATCCCACCTCCTATCTAGAAAAAACCCACCAAATTCAAAATAAAAGCATCTCCCATCAGCGAAGAGTTCCAGCAGAGAGTCATCCCCAAAGAAAAATCATTCAGATGCCCTAAGCTCTATGGCCTCCCCAAGATACACAAAGAAGGAATACCACTCAGACCCATAGTCAGCTTCATAGGCTCACCTCTACAGAATCTTGCCAAATTTCTTGCCAGACAACTCCAGCCCTACACAGAATCCATCACCTCACTTGTACAAAACTCCTTCCACTTCAAAGAAACAATAAAAAAACAAAACCTACAACCCAACGACCTACTTGTGAGCTTCGATGTCATATCCCTCTTCACCCAAATACCCAACAAAGAGGCCTTGACAGCCATCCAAAACAAATACAACCCCCCCAAGCACATCCTAGATCTGACCAACCACTGCCTAACCAACACATACTTCATCCACAATGGACAAAGATACAAACAGATAGAAGGAGCACCCATGGGATCACCCCTCTCACCTGTCATTGCTAACCTATACATGGAACACTTTGAAACCAACGCTTTAGACAAATCCGAACACAAACCCAAACTATGGCTCAGATATGTAGATGACACTTTCATAATTTGGCCACATGGAAAAGAAAAACTGGACAACTTCCTCACACAGCTTAATAACCTACACCCCAAAGTACAATTCACCATGGAAACAGAAACCAACAACCAACTTCCCTTCCTGGACATCCTAATTTACAAAAAAACCAATGGCTCTCTAGGACACACCATCTATCGGAAAAAACACACACCAATCGCTACCTAAATGCACAATCCCATCACCACCCTGCACAGATCAACTCCGTAGCCAAGACCCTCATCTCCAGAACCAAATGCCTAGCTGACAAAGACCACCTGAGAACAGAACTACACACCTCACTAACATTAATTTCCAATGGATTCCAAAGAAACACTATCACCAATCCAAAAAGAGATACCCCCAAAAAACCAAGACACAGAACAAGACAACAGTGTTGCACTCCTCCCCTACATCACCATAGACAAAATCAGACCTCCCCTACACCACAGACAAAACCAGCAAAATTCTCCACAAACACATCAGGACAGCCTTCGGTACTGACCAAAAAATAGCCAACATCCTAAGAAACCCCAAAGACAAGATCCAGCTAGAAAACTAAGGAGTTTATGAAATACCGTGCAACAATTGCCCAGCCATATACATTGGACAAACCAACAGGAGAATAAATGCACACATTGCAGAACACAAAAATGCAGTCAGAAGAGAAGAAAATACTTCCTCCCTCTTTCAGCACCTTAAAGCCACAGGACATGAAATTAATTCTGAAGGAACCAAATTAATATCCAACACTGAACACTCCAGTAAGAGAATAATCAGGAAAGCCATCGAAATAGAGCCATCGATTGGCTGGGGGAAAATGGACAGAAAAATGCCAACACAGCATGAATAAACGAGATGATACCTCTTGCCTATCAGCCATTTGGAAATCCGCCCTCATTAACAAATGAATACCTAACATGAAGAATGACACCAGACCCACATCCACGAGGGCCACACAAGATGCTACCACCATAGCCAAGCCCCCACCTGAAAAGAACACATCCCCACCCAATCAGAACACAGCCAAGCCCCCACCCAGTCAAGTCGCACCCCCACTGGCAGTTAAAAAGAAAAAACAGCTGCAAGCTCACATTACTCC
>BLBF01000010.1:27743194-27773476 GCA_015471245.1 Laticauda colubrina | reverse complement strand
CAGTTCAGCTTCCTTCGGGTATTATCCCACGTCATTGTAGTGTTTTAAAGTTGTAGCAACGTTTCAGCAGAATCTCATCTGTCATTATCAGGCTTCTGTATTGAGTTTGTATGTACGAAAAAGCACTACAATGATGTGGGATAATACCCGAAGGAAGCTGAACTGTATATATATATGTGTGTGTGTGTGTGTGCGTGTGTGTGTGTGTGTGTGTGTGTATGTATGTATTCTTTGTACTTTCAGTTAGGTAGTCAGAACAAGAATGTTTCAAAGTCTGGTATCTAATTTCATAAATCATACTCTGACACATTTCAAAAGACACCATCAAATTAATTTTAGAGAAAATGAAATTCCAAAAAGTGAATGGAGCCTACGCATGTCTATACATATTTATATACACACCTCTGCAATTTATTATGTCTCAATAGTGAATGATATATTCAAATACTAAGGAAAGGAAAGTACACACATAAAGAAAATAGCTCTAATTTATTCAGCAATCCAAAATAATTTACAAGATAATACATTTCATTAATACAGTGAGATTTATTTCTGAGCAATCCTGCAGAAGACAATGCAGCTTGAATATTGCTATACCTGAGTGCATACAAAATGGCTTATTTTCAGAGGCTCTTTAAATATCATGAAGAAATGCCATTCCATTTCATCATAACTTATAAATAGCTTTTGAAGGAAACACAAGTGCTTAACAATATTCTTCATTTTACAGCAAATTCTTTCATTTGATTAGCTAATTCAGTAATTTCAATAGAAATCTTGTCCTTAGAAAACAGTAGCTTTTAATAGATCCACATGGGGGAAAACATTTTTGTATCATTAGTGTAGGTTTCCTATCTATTCTCTTTTGAAGATGGATGGAAAATGATTGTCAGAATAATTAGCTATTCTGCAAGTCAAGCTCCAGTGCTAACTTATTATCTTGACATTGATGATTAGCATTCAAAGTGAGGTTATTTCACAAAAGAACAAATTTAACTGAAGGAACAATGCAAAAATAAAGCATGTATTATTGAAAGAATGAAATCAGTCATAGGTGAGGAAATATTGAGGAAATCCATTGTAAGTATTTAGTTTTTTTATTTTATTTTAAGCCTATTATTTCAAATTTCAGAAAGTTTCTGTGCCAAACATTTCTCCTTCTAATTGTTCTCATTTAACTTGATGAAAAGTTTAAGCAATAGTGAAATGTTCATGAATAAAGTTACAAGTTCTTATGTTTAATTAAGGGATGCATGAAAGAAGTGCTTTATAGTTCTATGACTCACTGCTAGATCAGGAGTCCCGAATCTTGGCAACTTTAAGCCATATGGACTCCCAAGTAAAACTTAATGAGGGAATTTTTCCCACTATCTTTCTTTTGCTTCGGGGTATTGTTGAGTTATTCACAACTAAATGTTCATACTTCCCCAATCACATCAACACTGTTTCCAATTTTGAGTATTCTTACAGGATATAGTATTTGCTTTAGATTGATTTTTTTCTTCCCATTTACTATTTTAATTCCATCTTCAATTTATATTAGCGTTATAATTTATATTATATTGCTATAGAAATCTCTGAAATATCCATGGCAGTTTCTTCCAAGATCCATTTTTCCCTATTTCATCATAAACCATTATTTCTTTCTCCATAAAGACACTTCAATAATCCTATGCCTAACAACATATTCAAAACACAGAGATCTTTTTATAAATATATTTCCTCCAGTCCAGTCTCTTTCAATCCCGAGTCTCCAATCCTTCTTCATGTACTCTCTCATTCCATTCCTACTTATACATTTATGTTACCTAATGCTATATTTTCTTTTGAAACACCTTCATTCAAATGTTGCATATTTTCCTAAAAATTAGCTCCTGGTTTTTGAACTGATATAATTTTTCACACCATAATAAATAGCTATCAGTAATGTATGGATTCCTAGTTTCATATGCACACTCAGAGTATACTTTATAAGTGAAATGTTAGCAGCTCACATTTTTTGACATACATTTAGCTTTTTCATTCATAATGAAATCTATAACTTCCCTTTCCTAAATATATGTGTTTGCTCCATTCCATAATATTATCTCTATTCAGATCTGTTACATTGTTCATTTTTCTCTTGATTTGACTGACACACATCATATTTTTGCTCTGTAAGTTGCTTCATTAATTCATTTTCTTCATTAATACATGTTATTTGCCATTTATTCTCCTTACATTCCAAGTGACAATCTTCCATTTTTCATGATAAACATCTGTCCATTGGCTTAGCCACTTAAAATGTTTCATCACAGAAACCCATCTCTACATACTTGTAACATCTTCTACTCATGGTAAGTCAGATTTGGTAAATAATGGCCAGTATGCCACAAATGCAATCAAACCCCAATTTTACCCCACATAGGTTCTATATAAGATAATTTAGAGGTTACCTTGAAGGTCAACATGATGCTGCCATGATCCCATCATTTGTGAAAACATATAGTGCACTAACATTCACTCAGGCTTTTGTGCTTTGAATCTTCCTAGGACCAGATGCTGGCTATGAGAAAAAGAAGAATATATAAGACCTCCCTGGGTATATGTTGAGGTAATTCCCTGTTAGGAGAATGAGCACATACAGGGAGATGTATAGAGAGTAGTGTTGGAATAATACACACAGAGCACAAAGACACTGTACAGTAAATGTATGTTTTTACTTCCAGAAAGGTTTAAGCAAAGTCCAAAATAAGCAGTCCAAAGTCATTCACAAGTTAAATCAGTCAGTTTTCAATCCAGGGATAATCCAAATATCAAATTCCAGTTTCAAAAACAGTTCAGTATCAGACTTAAATGAAATCCAGTAATATCAGTCAATTAGAAAAAAATGGAGCAACGGCAATACTTTCCAACAGAAGGAAACAAAGAAACACTCACACTCTCTTCTGAGATTCAGACAAAGACAATCCAGGTTTCTGGCTCCATCTTATGGCCATTTGAGAAACCACACCCAATTTCATGCTCTTGCATTCTCTTAAACAGACAGTATTAAAATGTCTATCTTGATATATATATTTCTAACCCAAATACCTGTTAGGTGACTCATATTCCTTACATTCTCCCCTTTTGGGTAAGATAATATATACAACCTTACATTCTAAGTCCATAATCTTCACAGCTAGCCTTATGCTTTACAGAGCCTTGGGCCTTTGTAAAATGATCTGCTATATTGTTTTCTGACATACAGTATTCCAGCTTAATCATCTTACTTTGCACACATTGTCTCACATTTAAATATCTTATATCTGTGTGTTTCGTTCTTGTTTTAACAGCAATATTTGAAGCCATCTGTATTGCTGATTGGTTATCTTCATAAACAACAATAGGATCTGTTATATTGATTCCCATATCAATTAATAATTGCTTATACAAAACTAAATCTGTACATAATAAAGACAAACAATAGAATTCAGCCTCCATTGTTGACAAACTTAGATGTTTCTGTCTGATAGATCTCCATCCAAGCAATGCTTTTCCCAATAATACAACAATACCCGATGTAGATTTTCGTGTATTTATGTCTGTAGCAAAACTTGCATCAGCATATGCAGTCAAATTCAATTCATCTTTTGGCTCCAAATACAATGAATAATGCATTGTTTGTTTCAGATATCTTAACACACATTTAGCAGCTTGCCAGTGCCTTTCAGTCGGCTGAGTGTTAAATCTCGCTAATTGATTAATATCTGGCCTTGACCAATTACTAAGATAAGATAAACTACCAGTCAAGGACTGATAAATGGTCTTATCAAAAACAGGACTTTGAACATCATTATGGCTAAATTCCTGGCTCATTGGTGTTTTAGCCGGCTTACAAAGTTCCATTTTAAAACTTTTTAGTAATTGGTTAATTTTATCTATTTGTGAGATCTTCTTGTGATATCCTTTTAATTTTATTAATTAAATAATATACTTTTTGTTATATCCGGTTAATTTTATCTGCTTGTGATATCCTCCCCTAGTTCTATCTATCTTTAAACCAAGATGTTGTTTGATTTCTCCTGACTGTTTTATCTTAAATTTATTTTCCAATAGTGAAATTATCTCAGTAGCTTCTTGTTCAGTTTTGGTGATTAATGCTGTATCATCAGTAAACAACAGCAATAATGAAATCATACCATTACTTTCTCTTTTAAACAAACATGGATCAGCCATGCCAGCTACAAAGCCTATTTTAGTTAATTCTTTAACTATACATTGGTTCCACTCATATCCTGATTGCTTCAAACCATAAAGACTCTTTTTCAATTTCCAATAATCAGCTGTATTATCAGTTTATATACCTAAAGGTTTCTTTAAATATATAGTGTGTTGCAATGGTGCATGCAGATAAGCTGTCTCTACATCCAAATGATTTACAATATATTTGTCCTTAGCTGCCCACACTAATGCTGCCCTTAATGTAGTAGCCTTCAGACTAGGTCCAAACACGTCATCATAGTCATTTGCTGTCTGATTAAACCCTTGTGCTACTAACCTGGCTTTATGGGTAACAGTCCCATCTACACCTGTCTTTAGCTTATATATCCATTTACATCCTATGGCTTGTTTACCTGCGGGTAACTTAACATTTTCATATACCTCCAGTCTTTTTAATGATTCCAGTTCTTTATCCATTGCTTTCTGCCCAGCAGCCTGATCCTTAGCAGGATACATTTTTAGTTCACTATAATTACTTGGAACTGTATTCACTTGGCATACAACACTAGCCTGATATGTATCAGGTGGTCATGTTACATGGGTTGAACGTCTTGGTATTACAGGCCTTACTGGTGGACTTTCCTGTGCCACCTGCTCCTGTTCTTCTATTTCTTCCTCTACTTGTTCTACTACTTCCTCCTGTTCTTCCTCTTTAATGGCTATTTGGGGTGTACTGATTTTATCGTTAGGGACTATTTGGGTGTCAATAATAATATCATTGCTGGATTCCTGTTCCAGTTTATCCCATCCAACACGCTCAAGAAATTTTGCACTAGCACTACAGTAAACATGAGCTGTGCCTTGATCCCAGAATCTAAATGATCTATGGTTGGCCTCATAACCCACAAAAAATAACTTCTTAGCTCTATGTTGCCCTTTCAGTCTTACTTGTGAGGGAATATGCACCCATGCTGGAGCTCCAAATGTGTGTAGGTAACTTAAATTTGGTTTTCTGCCATGCCAACGAGTGAATGGCAATTCTCCAGTTGTTTATTATATTACATTGTTCAAAACATGGTTGCTACACATTATGGCCTCACCCGACAGTCTTTCAGGTAAACCTGAATCAGACAACATAGTGCGAGCCATGGCTTGTAATGTTTGCCCTCTTTGTTCTATAAGTGAGTTATATTGTGGTCTGTAAGGTACAGAACGTTTATGCTCAACACCAGCCAATTTCAACATAGTTTGGAATCTTTTGTTAACAAACTCATTGTCAATTACTAAAGTAATTACTTTATTTTTAATTTTCTCTCAGCAAACCTTAGCCAATTAAAGAAATGTTGGAAAGTTTCTGTTTTGTTCTTCATAAGATAGCAGAAACCATATCGTGAGTAATGGTCCATAATACTCAAAATATAACAGGCACCTCCTAAACTTGGTTTCTTAGGACCAATTATGTCAGCAAAAACAACCTCTAAAGGTTCTTTGGTCTTAAACCCATTAAGTCTGTTTGCAGGAATAACCTTACTTTATCTTGACTACATGCATTACATTGTAAATACTTGCCACAGGGTTTCAATTTTACTCCCTCTGACAATTCAACCGTTTGTTTGAGCATTTTGAAATTAATGTGCCCTAGACATCTATGTCGTAAATGTATACATTCATCATGTGGCTTAACATTGTAATAAACTGTGTTAGCCATCTTCAACTGACCATCATGTATCACATATAAATCATTTTTTAAAGTAGCAGTAACCCTTTTACCCTCTTTCTCCATTAAACAGTTATCTCCCTTAAAGGTTACTACATAACCAAGATTAACTATAGCCCTTACTGATAATAAATTAAATTTCAGTTTAGGTACATATAACATGGTTAAATGTTCATTTATACAAGAACAATATGCAGTACCTTCACCTGATGCTTTCATCTTCCATCCATTTGCCAATGATACATGTTGTTTATTCATAGACATCTTTACAAACTTGTTTTTATCTTTAGTAATGCATTGCGATGCTCCACTATCAACAACTCACAAATCATTGTTTACAGTTGAATTGCTAGACATAGCTAAACTAACATTCTTTTCGGCCTTCTGGTGTTTGCCAGTATTCTGTTGTTTTCCTTTCTTACAGAATTTAGCTATATGTCCCCTAGCCCCATGAGAAAAACCTTTCCTAACAGTATACGCAGTTGAAGATAAATTCTCTTCTTGTGGTTGTTCCTTCCACAGTTGGTCCCTATCTAGCCGTTTTCTTGCTCCTTCTAACAATCTTCCAGTTATGTCAGTCAATGTCAGTTTATCTCTGGGCAGGACTTCCAGGGAAGATACATAATCATGATAACTTTCATCCAATGAGGAAAGAATGATGTAAACTTGGTGCAGTTCTGAAAATATTCGTTCTTTTTCATGTAGCTCTTGAAAAGTTCTTTTCATGAAGTTTAAATGAGCTAACATATCTCCACCTTTCAGAAGACATGCACTAAACAGTTTACGTGTAAGTATGTGTGCACCTACACTGTCATGAACATAAATCCTCTCCAAATTCTCCCAACACCTAGCAGCAGACTCTTCTCCACGAATATGGATAGCTGCTGGTCACTCAGTGTTAGTCCAATTATACAAAGAGCTCGTTCGTTGTTCTGTTTAAAGTCAGCAATCTTTTTGGCATCATCCTCATTTTCTGGATCCCAAGCATTTACATCTGGTAGATTTTGAACTACATTCCATAAACTTTATCTACGCAGAAGTAGACTGCACTTCATAGACCAGGTAACATAGTTTGTTCCATCCAACCGGGTTATCAGTGATAGACATGTTGAAGTGACTTGTACCATCTTTACCACAATTAAACAGTAAACCACAATTAAACAGTAAACAGCTGTCTGTATACAGTACTGTGCATTCACACTAACTCTCAGTTATCTAAGACTGGTATGGTCTGGGCCCATAACCAGTGCTGAGGTAATTCCCCGTTAGGAGAATGAGCGCATACAGGGAGATGTATAGAGAGTAATGTTGGAATAATACACAGAGAGCACACTGATACACTGTACAGTAAATGTATGTTTTTATTTCCAGAAAGGTTTAAGCAAAGTCCAAAATAAGCAGTCCAAAGTCATTCACAAGTTAAATCAGTCAGTTTTCAATCCAGGGATAATCCAAATATCCAATTCCAGTGTCAAAAACAGTTCAATATCAGACTTACATTAAATCCAGTAATATCAGTCAATTAGAAAAAATGGAGCAACAGCAATACTTTCCAACAGAAGGAAACAAAGAAATGCTCACACTCTCTTTTGAGACTCAGACTAAGACAATCCAGGTTTCTGGCTCCATCTTATGGCCATTTGAGAAACCACACCCAATTTCATACTCTTGCATTCCCTTAAAGAGACAGTATAAAATGTCCATCCTGGTTTAGATATTTCTAACCCAAATACCTGTTAATTGACTCATATTTCTAACAGTATATTGAATATATAGAAAAATTTAATATTTTTCTGCAAACTGCCCATCAGCTATGATTTGGACCAAACTGAGTTTCAGAAATAAATGTCCAGGAAGGTCTTGATTAACAACAGTAATTGGGATTGGCAACTCTAAGTGACACAGTAATAAAGCACAATGTATGTGATTGCCAATAATAATCACTACTGGAAATATTTTAGTTAATCATCTATTTGATTTTTAACTCTATGCATTGAAGCTAGTGTTTGTTGCTGTCCAAGAAAAAAAAAATATTCTTGCTTAAAGGCTTATCCAATATGTAGATGTATTTTACAGCTTTTTAAGGTGAGGTTACTGAGGATGATTTAGTTAATGCACAGATCTGCAAATTGAAGCCTGATTTGTAATTAATCTTGACAGATCATTCTGACTTTAATTAATTACCTTATATAATTCAGAAATTATTCAGATAATCAGCACATTTTCCATTCACTCAATATCTCCACATGCTCTTTTAAAGCATTGCTTTATGCATTTATCTGTAATAGCACCAAAAATGGGAGGTGGAGTGGAGAAGAAAAGAGTTTTGAAGAGGTACATACCATAAGGCTGTGCAGATCATGAATTATACTGCATAATATGTATTCCAGAATGTCTTCTTGGCATGAAAGAAGAATCATATCAGATTGAGAATGAGACAGAAAAGTGTAAGGAACAGAGAGTGATTTCTCCCTGTAAGATTGTCCACGGTTTTTTCATTGATCAAATTCTACAAGCGTGTTACACAGATAGTTTCACTGGGGATATTGCATTGAATCCGTGAGGATAGAGCTAGCTGACACCATAGTAAAGCTCAGAAACAGAATAGGATTTGGTAATGAGTAGCAAGCATGCAGCTTATTGGGCATACTTTTTGGATACTTCATGGACTGGACAAAAGCACTCTATGACTGCCATAAGGATTTAAAAAGAACAATGGAACACCTGCCCCACTACCAGGCAATACAATATTGGCTTAAATTTTATTTATTTATCATTCATGAGTCTTATGCTCTACTTGTATCAAAGGAACTCAAGGCAGCTTATATATGACTCCCATCTCCAATTTTTATCTAAATACAGCTTCAGTTTCTTGCCTCTATATAAAACACTTGAATCAAATTGCAATGGGATAAAAAAAAATATCTATATTTACATGTATACTCAATTTTCTTCTCACCTCTCCCCTGTCATGAGGCTTAATAATATCAAAATAATGTTATGAACATGATACCCAGCTTTTCAACTTTAATACAACCTAGTGACCTTCTGAAGAAAATGTATACATGAATCTATATACTGTATATGTCCTCTTCTTGGAAAACATACTGTAAACATATTTCAACATCTGAACATGATCCATCAAATTCATACAATAAATGAATATCATCCTTTTAAAATCTCACTGGTTTCAGTGGAAATTAAACATGTATTTAACAATGCAGTCTTACATAGGTTTACTTAAAGTAAATTTCATCCCTATTCAGTATGTTTAGGATTTCAGCCAAATATTCCTAATTTTTTGTAAACCAGGTTCAAAACTATTTAATTTAATGATGCTGTGGAATAAAAGATGATGATGAGCCATAAATCTTAATTTATAAAGATGGTCAGAGGGATATCAGGCCTTGCATTCTGTGTCCCACTTGTTGAAGTACAACTAGCAGGACACCAGTGTATTCCTTCCACTTTGTTTCTCAACAGTTGCCTGTGTATTAAAGGTGTTGCTTCTGCAGGAATCTATCCTAGTAGCCCCACCTTCCTTTCTCTGGGCATTCCTTTTCTTTCTTATTGCTTTAGCAAAGTCCAGCTTAATTTTTAAGGTCAAGAAAATCTTTTGAGTCTGTGAGGTTTGTAATCAGTAAATCTGGATGTTGTGAATAGCACATTTAATGCCATCTACTTAATTACTGCCATTTGATAAGGTTGCTCGAATCCAGAAAGCTTCATTAAATTTTAAGACCTAGCTCCTCATAAACAAATGTTACTGCTTGTGCAGATTGGTATCACTAAATGGAATAAATCAGAGTCTGGGGCATTCGAAGGATGCTGATAAATTTAAGGTGATTTCAGTCTGGCTGTTTACAGAATTATTTTTAATAAATGACTGAGATGGGTTATCATCATCAGCTTCCTAAGGCACACCATGACAAGTCAGAATCTCTAAAGGACTATTTTGCTTTGGGAGCCATTTTAATTTGTTTAATAACAAAAAACACCAACAGCAACTGAAAGTTAATTAAAAGAGAAAACAAACAGCATCGGATTCCTGAACGTTTTCATGTGATTATTAGCAAACCCAGCAGGGCCGCTATCTTCCTTTAGAAAAGGCAGCTACGTAAGAGGCAGTTGAGCTCTTTGAAAGATGATAGTGATTTTTTTAGCGAAAAAGTTTTAAAATTTATCTTTCAATATATCACAAGAGTCTGATGAATAAAATTTGTTTACCTTATCAGAAAAGTTTTCTATCCATGATTTCTTCAATAGAAGAATTAGCCTTGAATCAGGATGATGTAGCTTAAGATCACTGCTGAAATAACAGACTTTATAGGTCTTTAGGGTTATGCAGAGAACACAGGAATTAGAATTTAAATGTTTAAGTCAGGCGGACTTGCCCTCTGCTGAAATCCTTCTTCTGGGGGGTTATGTGTACCAATTACTGTCTTCCATAATACTTAATTTTTAATAATTCTTCTAAATAGTTTCTGAACGAGCATCTTTGCTTAATGCTTCCACCCTATTTTTGAGATCATCAGGATGAACTGTTCTCTGGGTGCCATTTCCTATACTGGTATAAAAGACTTCCCTGTAAGCAACCCTGGTGTAAGAAATACTCTTCTTTGGTAGAATATTGAGCCAGAGATTCTAATGATTGGTAGAGTCACCACCCAGGTGACCAGCAAAGTGCAATATGATTACCAATCAGAGACATCAGTGCAACAGAGTTTTCCCAAGACAATTCAAATTGATGATAGCTTGTACAGCTTCAGCAAATCTGGAATTGGGTTAATTGCATCACATCTGAAGAGGGTCCTGGCTGCAGAGGGTCCTGGCTGCAGAGGGTCCTGGCTGAAATGGATTATCTGCAGAGGGTCCTGGCTGAAATGGATTATCTGGACCCCTTTCAATCAAGATTCAGGCCAGATTATGGGATAGAAACAGCATTGATCACTCCTGTTGATGATCTCTGGTAAGAACGACATGGGGTAGTGCATCCTAATTGACTTCCCAGAGGCTTTTGATACCATTGATCATGGTATCCTTTTGTGCTGGCTGCAGGAGATCGGGATGGATGGCACAGTTATGTGCTGGTTTGATTTCTTTCTCCATTGCAGATACCAATCAGTATTGATAGGAAGTGAGAGATCTAGCCCTTGGCTGTTATTATTTAATGTACTGCAGACTTCAGTACTTTCTCCATTCCTTTTCAACTTCTACATGAAACTGCTGGGTGAGATCATCCAGGAGTATATTGTATGCTGATGCATCAAACTCTATATTTCCATTCTTGGTGACCCAAGCGATGTAGTGACCAACGTCTCTCTGTGCCTCTAGGCTATGGGGGCCTGGATGGGGGATTGAACCCTGGTAAGACCAGGGTTTGGATATGTTGGGCTCCAGGATCTGTGAAGTGACACTGCCCCAGAAAGACCCAATCTGCAACTTGGTAGTTTTCTTGGACTCATGACTCTTGTTGGAGGAACAGGTAGCAATCCTGGCTAGGAGAGCTTTTCCACAACTTCATGTTGTTTGCCAAATGCAGCCTTTCCTGGATTCTCTGAACTCAGTTGTTCAGTCTCCAGTCATTTCATGGCTGAAGTATTGTAATGCACAAGCACACTCATGTGATCAAACTTTGAATCAGTATTGACTGCCTGGACCTGAAGCCTAAAGTGCAATGGTGAGCTGTTACCTGGTCGGACCAGTTCGGGCAAACTGGCAGTTGTGATCACCGCCCACCTGTCCCCGCACTATCCTTTCCATATATAACTAACTTTCTGGCTCATTCTCCCCACCCACACTACCCAGCTGTGTTCCTCACAGTGCCTGCTGTACTCACCAGAGCTACCTGAGTAGATTAGCAGCATGTTTGAAGCTGCGTTTCAACCCCGAAGTGCGCTTGCATGTGCTCACAACCAGCAAACCAGTCAGAGGCGGTATTCAGCCAGTTCTAACAGATTCTGGAGAACCAGTAGTGGAAATTTTGAGTAGTTCTGGCAAATACCACCTCTGACTGGCCCCACTGCCTTCTATTCTCTGCCTCCCAAGTCCCAGCTGATTGGCTGGATCTTCTTTTGTTGCCCTGCACAACAAAAGCTGGAGAGCAGGTTAGTGGGGTGGGGTGGGGTGGAGTGGAAATGGTAATTTTACAGTATCCTTCCCCTGCCACAACCACCAAGCCATGCCCACCAAGCCACACCCACAGAACAGGCAAGATTTAGAAAGGGGTTTGCCATTGTCTTCTACCTCAGGCAGAAGAGTGATTGGCCTAATATCACCCAGCTAGCTTCATGCCAAAATCAGGATTACAACTCACAGCCTTCCATTATCTAGTCTGCTGTCTTAATCATTACATGAAACTGGCTCTCGTGGTAGTTAATTTGGCTTCCTTGAAGTAGTTATATGCATCATTAATCTATATTAATTTTACAAGGACTTATATATCCCTTTTTACAAGACAGGATTTCTGCATAGTGGAAACAGTGTGAAATAGTATTTTTCCATGAAAAAAGATGAAAATTGCTTCTTTTTTTGTTTCAATAAAATTGCTAAAAGCTCTGAGTTTGTAAAAAAGAGGAATGTATCATTATGAACACAAAACCTTTAACACTACAATACTTTATAGTGTGCTACATAATGAGATGAAAATTACTTGACAGCAGCTAGTAATCATAACATACATATGAATAAAACATTTACATAACAGCACATTAATTTAAGTTTTATCAATATGCTTTTAAAAACTATTTTATGAATAATAAAGATTTTTTTAAAGTAGGAAAGTTTCTAAAAAACCCACAAAAACTGTTGCATATAATAGAAACAAAATAGAATTCAATATATAACTACTATGTGTTACATATTTTTAATATGTGTTATATTTATTTCTTGCTCAACCTTAACGCTTTCCTGAAATGGCTACATGCCTTTGTTTATCATTTCAGAGTTTTACAATATCGCAAGTTTGATGTCCTCTTTGTTAGATTATCAGGAAAATATGCCACTTTTAGGAAATGATGAAGGATTTTCAAATCCTGTGAGCTTTTTTTAAACCTAGGAATCATTTACTCATATGTACCCTATTCTCAAAATTGCCTTTGCTTGTCAGTTTTAAATGAGCTTTACTTTCTTGGTCTGTTAGAAACATTGTCTAATATATTGATAATTACACAAGTACTACACTTCAAAACATTGCTCTTTCTTAATAAAATAAATTCTAGTAATAAAATGTTGTGAAAGGAAAGGGGGGGAAAGGAGAGAACAGGAGAGAAAAGAAAAAGGTAAAGTTGAATAAACTGGAAAAAGGTGGAAGAAACAAGGATGGGAATAAGGAACTCCCAAAGTTGCTTCTTTACAAGAGAAAGCACAAAGAAACCATTAAAATAACACAACCAAAACTCAGCAGTAATTTGGGAGAGCAATGGGGTTTTTTGCACTTAAGGTAAAAATAAAGCACGATGTCTTTATGAATCTACTGGACCTATTTTGCCCCTTTGGCTTTTAATCTACTCACAGCTCACACCCAAATGTTAATAATTTGGTACTTTGACTTTAGCAAGGCATTCAACAATCTCTTTTGTGAGATTCTGGTAAACAGGGACAAATGGAAGCTGTATTATGCTATCAGACAGCTACAGTACTGGTCGAACAATTGTTAAATGATTGATTATGTTCCACCAAGTCATTGTCAAATCTTAAGCCCATGTCCCACTGCACCAACAGATGCAAAGAGGATGTAAAACAGACAAAAACGCTTGCCATCCGTTGGAAAACACGATGCATCCGTTATGTACTCACTGCGTACGTATTTCATACACTCTATCCGTCAAACATCTGTCTACTGCTATTTCATCCGCTCAAAAAGTTTTGAGCTGCACAAAAGTTTTTGAGTGGATGAACTTTCCGCCACGTACGATGTAAAACTGTGACACATACGGGCAACAAACATTCTACATCTGTTGTCATCCGTTACACGTCCGCTGTATCCTCTTGGCATCCTCTGGACATCCCCTCAACTCACATCCGCTGCAACTGAAAGCAGAAAGAGGGAGGAAGCGAAAGGTAAACGGAACGTCCACACAGCATTAGTAGCACGGAAATAGAAAGAATGTAAGCGGATGCATCTCGTATATAAAGCATTAAAACGGACAAAATGTTTATATATGGGACATATTTCGGATATTTAGGATGTCTGGAGTATGCCTAGAGTATGTGGAAGGACACCTAATGGAAAACCGACATTTCCTATAAAAAGGGGAAGGAAATCACCTGGATCTCAGTATGAGTCCAGCAGCCATGGTGTACAGACCTCTTCAAATTTGCTCTTGCTCTTCCACATCATCCATTGATCTCCACCATGGATCATCACACACTCCTTATGGTAGCTGCCATCATTCAACACCAGAACCAAGCCCTTTTCAGACTGTTTCACCTTTTCTACACAAGGAGAAGAAGGAGACATCCAAGAGCTGTGTGGGTCCAACAATGGATCAGGGGAAGAGTGGAGTTTGGACTCTATGACAAGCTGATGGTGGAGCTGAGGAATGAAGACCCTTGTGCATTCCAGCACTTCATGAGGATGCCACCAGCCATGTTTGATGAAATTGTAGAGCGTCTGAGACCTAGGTTGACCAAGCCAAGCACCAATTTCCGTCCCAGCCTAGACCCTGGACTGAAGGTGGCACTGACTCTACACCACCTGGCCTCTGGAACCACATACAGAAACATGCAGTATGCCTGGAGGGTACCACACAACACCATCAGCAAAGTGGTCAGAGAAGTGGTGCAGGCCATCATCGAAGAATACCTGGAGGAGCTCCTCCAGCGCCCCACCACTGAAGAAGGCTGGAGGAAAGTTGCAGAACAGTGGTATCAGAGGTGGAAATTTCCCCACACCGTTGGAGCCATAGATGGGAAGCACATGGCCTGCAAAGATACAGCCAACTCAGGATCCTTTTATCACAACTACAAGGGCTTCTTCAGTATCATCCTCTTTGCCATGGTTGATGCTGACTACAAGTTCATCTACATCGATGCTTCAGGCAACGGGTCAGCTTCAGATAGCCAGGTATACAACGCCAGTGACCTCAAGGATGGGATGGAATGCAACCTCATCGTGAGTTTTCCAGATCCAGACCCCCTGCCCAACAACATGCAAGATGTACCCTACTTCATTGTGGGGGATGACACCTTCTCCCTCAGAACCTACCTCATGAAGCCCTACACTTCCAGACTCCTCACCCGTGAAGAGAGGATCTTCGACTACAGGCTGTCCAGGGCAAGGCGGGTGGTGGAGAACGCCTTTGGCATCCTGGCCAACAGGTTCCAGGTATTTCACACCACCATGCAGCATCTCCCAGAGACCGTGAGGAACATCGTGGAAGCTTGCTGCATCCTGCACAATCTCATGCGCACCCGCTACCCAGTCTTGCAGAACAGGCTCGTGAACCTCCAACAAGGCAATGGGGACATGGAGCCTGGTGAATGGAGGCAACGACAAAACACTGTGATGTACAAGGCCCCACTGATGGACACTGTGGATGTACAAGGCCCCAACAGAGCTTCACATGAAGGGAAGAAGCAGCGCAATCTCCTGAAACACTGGTGCAACTCCCCAGCTGGAGCGGTGGAGTGGCAAGACAGGATGATAGATGATTAATGGATGCTTCCTTCAGCATTTGGGCATTAATAAAGAGCTTTGTTTATTTTGAAATGTGTTGATCAATGAATAAATTGTTATTGATAAAAAAGGGCCATATGTGTGGCAGCTGGGAGGGTGGACCGTACAGTCCCACTATGCTTGCACTGGAGGTTTATCAATCCCACAGCTATCCTTACCCATCCCACAGCTATCCTTACCCATCCCACAACTATCCTTACCTATCCCACAAGCATGCAAAGGCTTAACCCTTTTTTCAAAGTTTTCACCAACACTTTATGAAGTAAATAAAATGAACCAAGTGTGTGAAGCAAAGATAACCTTTATTAACAACTGTCTTAAGTAAACTGTATGACTTTATTAAAAAAGCAAAATGAATCAAATAAAGTGTCTTTAAGCAAAGATAAAGTGAACAGGTAACAACTCAGTCTCTGGCACTATTCTCAGTCACTCTGAGGCATGTCCATGGTCTCAGCTGTCGAGCGGCCAGGGACTGTGGAGGTGGCTGTGGCTGGAGTGCTGGTCTGAGGCTCCATTGGGGTGCCTGGCCCCGAGAGTGTAACAGAGGATGGTGTGTTCAGCAAGCTCTCAGAGAGCTGACTCAGTCCTGTGAGGTTGAGAGGTCCTTCATCATGTACCTGAGATGTGAGGCACAAGACTGATGACAGATTGTCCATTGATGGGCTTAGCTGTGGGGTGGAGGAAGGAGGAGTGTAGTGGGGCTGTCTGGTCTGCAGCTGGGTGAGGTGTGGCATCTGTGGCATGCGATGAAACTGGGCCTGGACTAGGAAGGTCTGTTTTTGCTGTGGGAAGTCCTGGTAGTCATAGCGTTGGTAGGTGAGGGGCTGTTGAAAGCCGTGGAAGGGCTGTGACATTGCCTGGGGAGGAGGAGCAGGCCTAGACTGGGTCGGAGCAGGTTTAGCTGGGCCTGGAGGGTGGTGCAGCAGTGCTGTGATCTTCTCCTTCATCACCTCGTACTGGGCCTCGGGCAGGTCCATGAGGGTCTGGCTCACGTACGTGATGAAGGGCTTCCAGTTCGAAGATGGTATATCACTGTGGACCAGCTGAAAGGGAATATCTGTGCTGGTCTTGATTGTGTCCCTGATATCCAGCAGGACAGTGTGGCTCTGGCCCTCCAGTCTGCCTCTCTTCCTGCTTTCTGTGGAGGTGGAGCTGGGGGTGGGGGTGTGTTAGGGATAACATTGTTTACCCTAACTGGTTTAGGTGAAATAATAACTATGAATCATAGTTAGTGTATGTTAGAGTGTATACAGCTTTAACTGGGAAATAGCAATTAAAGGAGTGGTTAAGAAAACAATATAAAAGTAGCAAGACTACGGCTTGCTCTCACTCTCTCTCTGGCTTTGATGATCCCTGATTACTGCTTGGAATCAAGACTGCATTGCTCGAACGGGAGAGACAACAAAGGACTGATTTTTATGTGAACTGACATAGGATATTCTACATGGACTTTGCTAACTGAATATCCCTGAATGGACTGACTACATGGTAAATGAATATTGGACTGTTTTTGACTATGCCATAAACTTATACTGGAATAAAATATATTCTTGATAGCACAAGCGTATCTGTTATTTTTACTGTATGTTAATAAACATACAAGCTTAGCTCACTCATTTATCTGTGTGCCTATCTGACTAACGCTGCACATTCTGTTTAGCTTGTCTACCTAACCCTGGTTGGGGAACCCAGGCTTAACAGGGTGGGTTGGTCTCTGGCTGCTGTTTCTTCCTGCTTCATTTTAGACAGGGGATCCTCCACGTCCTCTGGCATGGGGAGTACAGCTGTGGGGGGCGTCTCTGCCATGGGGCCCTCCAAAGACACCTGCCTGGACAGGGTAGCTGTCTCCTGGCTGGAAGAGGACTGGCTGTCTGTGGGCTGTCTGAGGGAGAGGGTTGACAGAGGGGCTGCTCCTCGGTGGTGGATCTCACCCTCCAGGAAGCTGCACTTGGCCATGACGTACATCTCCCGGTCAGTGAGCTTGACAGCGGCCTGGCCAGATTTCTTCAGGTGCAGCTTGCCATACCAGGTGTGCATGTGATTCCACCATCCAAGGAGTACATCTGAAGTGTAGCCCAGGCTCTCCGCCTTGTCTCTCCACACTGCCTGCTTTCTCTTGGTGTCGCGATAGAGCCCGTGGCCCTTTCTCCACAAGTAGTCATTCTCCCTCAGCCATTCCAGCACCTCCTCCTCATGGTCCTTGGAAATGGAGTACTGTTTCCTCTCTCCCTTCTCCTTGCCTTGCCTCATCCTCCCTCTGGCAGGGGCTTCAGGGTCTTCAGCAGCAGGGCTTTAAGGGCCTTGGGGCTGGTCCACCACAGCAGCAGCAGCAGCAGCAGCAGGAGAAGCACCAGCAGCACCAGCAGCAGCAGGAGAAACACCAGCAGCACCAGCAGCACCAGCAGCATCAGCAGCACCAGCAGGAGAAGCATCAGCAGCACCAGCAGCACCAGCAGGAGCAGCACCAGCAGCACCAGCAGCACCAACAGCACCAGGAGCAGCAACATCAGGAGCACCACCACCACCAGCAGCAGCAGCACCAGCAGCTTCAGAGTCAGCACCAGGGGGTGGGATGGTGGTTCTGTCCTTCTTGCCAGGGCTGGCAGGAGTAGGCACAGGCTTCCTCTTCTTCCCTGACTGACGAACCATGGTGTTCTTTCAAGATGTCTCTGGCAGCAAGTCTTTCCTCTGAATGGTGACTGCTTGCATGCTGCATCCTTTTATATCTGCGGAGCTGATGCAATTCATCCTCCCCGCATGTGCAGTGACTGCTTTGCATCCGCTACGCATCCACTACGCATCCGCTATGCATCCTATAGGCGTCCGTGATGCATCTGCATCATCCCCTACGCATCCGCTCCTTCCGCTACGCGTCCGCTTCGCTATTCCCCCGGAAGCCCTTTGGATGTGTCATCCGCTTCCATCTGCTAGGCTTCCTACAAACATCCGCTTACCATCCTCGCAACATACTACCCACGTCCATTTCTTTCTGTTGTTTTCCGTTCTGTTTATGCAAATTTGGGGCACTTTTGAGAGCGGATAACAATGGATGGAGCCACCCTCAAAATTTTGCTCATCCGCTGTGTCCTTTTTGCATACGTTTTGCATCCGTCAGCCAGTGTGACCTAGCCTTTAGTGACTATCTAGATTTTCTCCATGATGATTTGTCCCTAACCTGGTCTTTCAACAGGGCACCAAACCTCTCTGTAGTCCATTCATCTTGTGACTGGTCTTCCTTTTTTTTCTTCCCTTACCCTTTTCCTTGTATCAGAGCCTTCACCAGAGAGCATATTCTACACAATGTGTCCAAATGGGATAATTTGAGCCTGGCCATTTTAGCATCAAATGAGAACTTTGGGTTGATTTCTTCAGTGGCCATTTGTTGATTTTCTTGACTACCACAGTATCCTCAGAAGTCTTGTCCAATGAACAATTGTACTTGATAAATATATGTGACTACCTTCGTATTAAACTAAAAGGTAGCGCTGGATGCTTTATCACAAGGTTCCATTCTAGGCCCTGCACTGTTCAATGTATTTATAAAAGTGTTACAGTATTTCGTAGAAAATATGATAATAGTATTTGCAAATGATACAACTGGGAGGGAATAGCATAGAAAGCAGACTCTTTAAGGGGCAATATAAATCTTCAGAAGGATCTTGAGAACAACGGGCAAAAGTCAACAAATATGAACATCAACACAATCAAATGCAAATTCCCAAATTTGGGCAGGAGGAATCAAAGGAATGGCTATAGAATGAGTGGTGGAGGAACCATATTGAGGGACAGCACATAGCTGACTTAAACCAACATTGTGATGCAACTATCAAGAAAAAAATTATAGACTGAATCAAGAGAAATGCAGAGTCAAGATGAAGCTACTGTTCCTACTATTCTGCATTGTTTAGACTACATTTAAAATGTTGCATCCAATTCTGGGCACTGCATTCTAGGAAGGAAATTTATAGACATGAGTGACTCCCATAGACAGCAATCAAGGGCAGAAGGAAAAAATGTTTGGAGAGGCTGGGTATCTTTAACAAAGAGAAGAAAAGATGTGGAGAAATATACACACTACCTTCCAATAGACTGGCATGTAATAGTGGTGGCATAATTGTTCAAAGGTTATTGAGAAGGCTGGATAAGAAATAATGGGCTTGAATTATAAGAAAGCAGATTTCATTTGGATATCAGATCATGCATAACAGGAGGAGTATTTGAAAAATGAAATGCCATAGAAGGTGGTGAACTTTCCTTTCCTGAAAGAGTTTAAGCAGAACTAATTGGTCATAGAGATTTCCTAGTAGTAGATCATTTACAGGATGCTAGATGCTAAATAATTTATAAAGTCCCTTCCAACCTACATGTAAGTCATATTAAATTACAGTAACTAGTTAACCTTGTCTGATCTTGGAAAATGCTGTGCTGGATCAGACTGCCTGTTACTTGGATGATACCAAGTACTTTTTAAAAACATGCTGGAAAGTGGCAGACAAATCATGTCTATATTATTGTCAAGAAAATAACATAGAAGTGCCCATGTAATCACTAGGATTTAAGCAAAATTTTACTTAAATTATAATTTTAAAACATAATAAATAATCAAACCAGCTCATTTAAAACTGTAAAGTGTTCTTCATTTGGTATGCACTAGTCTACAATTATTATTATTATTATCCATGTAATATAGATTTTTCTTCCTGCATGAAATGGAAACCAGTAGATTCCACAGGAGGTGAATTTGGACCTGACCCTTTCCCACTGCTAATGTGATTGCACTGCTCTTGTTTGCAGAAGAGCCATCGGTTTACTCTCTTGAAATAACTTTCTCTCCAATCTCTCTGCTATATGAAGGAGAAGATTGGAGAAGGAATTACAAGACTACCATACGCTGTTTGCATAGCATGTCTTTGGCTCCTAGCTCTCGATGTCTGGCACAATCACATTTCTTTCATTGTGTACAACAGCTTGCTTTCTTGCAATTCTTTTCTCTAAACTCTCTACTTTGCAAGGTGGGAAAGAAAGAAAGAAAAAAAAGCACAGGTCACTCATGGCTATGGCTTTCATGTGACTGAGCAATGCTAAGAAGGTCATAAATAGTAGTTGCAAATGGGCTGCAAAGTTTTTTGGAACACTCTTGAAACTTCAAACAGTTGTAAGTTCAAACAGTTACTGAACAAATAATCAGCAAGCAAGGACTACTTGTCCATACATTCAGAAAAAGTCAGTTACCTTGTGTTCAATCAAATCTTCTTATACCAAAGGCAGTGAATTTGATTTACTGAACTACTTGGTATCCAGATTAAAAAATGCGAATAAAGGTAGCAAATTGCATAAAGGAAATGGTAGTAAATATTTATTTATTTATTTTAATGAATGAATGAATTAATTAAAATAGATAGGCCACCTATCATATGACTCTGGGCAGCTTAAAACATAATAAAAACAACATTACAAACAGTAAAACTGTTGTAGAGCAGCGGATAAGAACTGAGGCGGACTCGGAACAACAAGGTAAGAACCTTTATTTCATTAAAATAAAGGGGTTGCCGCGACTGCCTGAATTAGCGAGCAGTCAGCTAGTGGCAACAGCTGATGCCATTTGACAGCCCTATTTATAGCCGGATGTCAAATGGTGTAAGCCAATCAGGGCGGTCCGTGCTCCCGCCAGGAACACGGACCAGAGGGGAGCCTGAATGTCGACGCAACACTCCTTTCCCCTGGTAAGGAGCATGCGTAGTCCTTTAGGTAGGCCGGCTGCCTTCTCTGGCGGTCGGATCGTCGAGGAGCAGGAGTCTTCGTTGGCTCATCGAAGTCCTTCATGCCCTGGGCCTCTTCGGAAACGGTCATCGCGGGAGTCTTGCTGACTGGAACAGCTGAAGGGTCGTCAGGCGTTGGAGAAGGTAGGTCCCTCCGTCCATGGTTTCCCCTGGTGTCCTCGGTTGGCGGCGGCAGGCTGTCATCAGTTGAAGGTAGGTTCTGGTCGGTGGGTGGTAGACCGGGTCCGTCAGCGGCCACTTTCCATCGTCTCCTTAGCTGGTCGATGTGTCTGCACCAGGTGTGACCATCCTCCAGCAGCACCCTATGTGACCTAGGGCCTGTTATAGCTATGACTTGTCCTGGCAGCCATAAAGGGTGGCCTGCATAATTGCGGGCATAGACTAGGTCTTTTAAGTTAAATTCCCTAGGTTGGCTGTCAGATCCTAGTGGAGTCAGTGGGGCGTAGTGGGGGTGCAGCCTGTCCAGGAAAGTCCTCAAATGTCTTCCCATAAGGAGTTTGGCTGGGGACCTATTGGAAGTGGCACAAGGGGTTGTGTGCTGATAAAGTAAAAATCTAGACAACTTGTAGTGTCAGTCACTTTGGCCAAATCTCCCTAGGGCTTCTTTTACTGACCTAACTGACCTCTCAGCCATACCGTTGCTAGCAGGGTGGAAAGGAGCTGTGAGGGCATGCCTGACTCCCAGGTTGGCCAGGTATAGCTCAAATTCGCAGGAGGTAAACTGGGGCTCATTATCTGACACTATTATGTCAGGGATGCCATGAGTCACAAATAGTCTGGTTAGGGCCCTGGTAACAGCAAGGGTGGTTGTTGTGGGCAGTAAGGCCACATCAATCCATTTTGAGAAAGAGTCTACTACTATTAGGAATGTATGCCCCTGCATTGGGCCAGCCAGGTCTATATGCAACCTGGACCAAGGGACTCCAGCGTCCTCCCATTTTCCAGGGGATGCAGTTGGTGGGGCAGGTCTTGTTGACTGACAAGGCTGACAAGCCCCAACCCAGCTGGAGATTCGGTCATCCATGCCAAGCCACCAGACGTAACTACGGGCCAAGTCCTTCATCCTAACGATGCCCAGGTGGCCTTCATGCAGGAGCTTCAGAACTGAAGCTTGTAACGAGGAAGGAATGACCACCCTTGTTCCCAATAACAAACAGCCCTAAAGGGATGACAGTTCCAGCTGGTGTGCCTTGAAAGGCAGGAACTCAGGGGAATAAGGGATGTCTGGCCACCCCCTTCCCACCCAGTCAAGGACTTGGGCAATTACCTTGTCCTTTGAGGAATGGTAAGCAACATCAGAAGCAGTAATGGGTAGCTTGAGTTCGTTGAATTCGAAAACAGCATGGATTGGTGCAGGATCTTCAACTGGAACCGGCAATGGGCAGCGGCTGAGAGCATCAGCATGTGAGAGGTTTTTTCCAGGTCTATGGATCAGTTTGTAGGAATACGCAGCCAAAAACAAAGTCCATCTAGTCATCCTTGGGGATAGAATCTGAGGTGTTTGTTTATCAGCAGACAAAAGGCCTAGCAAAGGCTTATGATCCGTGATTAGTTCAAAATGATGGCCAAAAAGGAATTCATGAAATTTCTTTACAGAGGCAACTGCAGCCAAAGCCTCTTTGTCTATCTGGCTGTAATTGCGTTCAGCTGAAGAAAAGGTTCTGGAGAAGAAGGCAATGGGTGCCTCAGAGCCATTTGGCAGTCTGTGACTAAGAACAGCCCCTATACCGAAAGGGGAAGCATCTGCAGCAAGAACTAATGGAAGGTGTTGGTTGAACTGAATCAAAACTGCATTAGAGGTGATCAAGGATTTAACAGAGTGGAAGGCATGGGCTTCCCTAGGTCCCCAACGCCAGGGGGACTTTTTGTCCAAAAGTCTATGTAAAGGCTCTGCGATTGAAGCTTTGTGAGGGAGGAATGCAGCATAGAAATTGAGAAGTCCTAAAAAGGCCTGGAGTTTGGTTTTGTTGGTAGGAGTAGGTGCCTCGTGGATGGCTCTGACTTTAGACTCTATAGGGTGCATGCCAGAGGCATCAATTCTATAGCCCAGGAAATCAACTTGCTTAGTGGCAATGGTGCATTTTTCTTTCTTTAGTTTGAGGCCATGTAGTCTGAATCTATCTAGAACTGACCTTACTCTCTGTAACAACTGAGGTATATCTGTGGCTGAAATTAAGATATCATTGAAATAAGGAACTACCCCTGGTCGATCTTGAAGTAGCCTCTCCATCAGGGACTGAAATATCCCAGGGGCTACACTCATGCCAAACTGAAGGTGTTTGTACTTAAAAGCTCCCCTGTGAGTTACTATCATCTGTAGTTCTACTGTGTGATCATCCACTGGGAATTTCTGGTATGCTTGGGACATATCAAGTTTTGCGAAAATAGACCCAGGTTCAAAAGAATGTAAAAGGTGCTGGATAATGGGAACTGGATAAGTGCTGATTTGGAGGTATTTATTCAGGGAAATTTTGTAATCAGCGCAAATTCTGATGTCACCATCTTTTTTAACAGGGGTTACTATGGGGGTCTCCCATTTAGCAAAGTCTACTGGTTCTAATACTCCTTGTTTGATTAGTTTGTCAAGTTCCTTATCTAACTTAGGACGGATTGCAAAAGGCACTCTGCAAGGTTTTAAGCGTACAGGAGTTGCTTGAGGGTCTACACTAAATGATATGGGGGTGCCAGAATAACATCCCAAACCCTCGCTGAATACATCAGCATAGTCTTTGAATAGAGAGTCTATATCAGTGTTACAGACTGAGTGGATGCCTGTTATATTTAGACCAAGGGCAGGGAACCAATCTAAACCTAGTAAACTGGGGACAGCACCATTCACCACAACAAGAGGTAGATGGCCTTTAAAAGTTTGGAATTGAATGAAGAACTTGCCTTTCCCGAGGACAGGAATATTCTTGCCTTGGTAATCTCGCAGAGTCAGATGGCAGTCAAGGAGCTTCTTCTTTGGAAATCCAGGTAGCAGCTTCTTAAGGGTGTTCCAAGAAATAATGGAGAGAGCAGATCCTGTATCCACCTCCATCTTGCAAGGTTTACCTTCTAAGGAGACAAAAATACTGATTTTGTTGTTGAACTGATTGAAGTGGTAACAGATATAGCAGTCTTCCACTTGCCTTTGAAAGATGGGGTTTGGTTGAGGTTTCTGTGTAAAGGTTTTCCCAACTTGGCAGACCCTTGCTAGGTGGCCCTTCCTCTGGCAATTTAAACAGATGGCATTCCTGAACCTACAGGATGCTCTTAAGTGATTTCCCCCACAGCTTAAGCAGATGGGTTGCTGCCGGGGGGGAAAACTAGCTTTAGATTTAGAGTCTACTGAAGGGGGTCTCTGTTGTTTAAGACGGTTTATAATAAGTAGATCCTCAGAGTCTTCATCAGGAAAAACCTCATCAAATTCGGCTGATGAGCTAATTTGTTTGATTGGGCTACCCTGGATTTCAGCTGCAGATTGAGCAGAAAGCTCAGCAGCTTGAGATTCCTCAATGGCTGTTGCTAAGGTTAGGTCCTTTTTAGCTAATAGCCGCCTTTGTAGCTTTAGGTCTTTAACCCCACACACTATTTGGTCTAGGAGCATATCCTCGAAATAATCCCTGAATCCACAATGTAAGGCAGCAGACCTCAAAGCAGCCATGTATTCACTGAAGGTCTCTCCCTCACCCTGAACTCACCTCCCAAAGGCATGCCTCCTAGCAATTTGTGAGGGCTTGGGTGAGTAGTGGTTAGAGAGGATTTCCTGCAGCTCCCCCCAAGGGACTTCTTTGACAGGTCGTGGGGCGACCAATGCTGTGGCAATGTCAAAAACCGCAGCCCCACAAAAGCTTAGGAAATAGGACTTTTTTCTATGGGCTGAAGCTTCAGTGAGGTCTATAGCATCCAGGAAGCAATCGAAACGGCTCCTATACAATTCCCAAGTCTCTGCCGACGGTCTAAATGGTGGGAACGCAGGAGGTGAAGACATCTCTTCAGCGATGACAGTCTCTTCAGTATAAAAGTTGCATTTCGTGCTCGCAAAATGGCCTCAGCGATAGTGACAGGCAGCTCGTAGTGGCCTCGGCTCTTTTTGCTTAGTGACTCCGGCTCTTTAAAAGTGACTGCGCTCAGCTGTGTTCTCCGGTCGCCCCAGTATCCTGCCCTCATCGCCAGTGTTGTTGAGCGGCGGATAAGAACTGAGGCGGACTCGGAACAACAAGGTACGAACCTTTATTTCATTAAAACAAAGGGGTTGCCGCGACTGCCTGAATTAGCGAGCAGTCAGCTAGCGGCAACAGCTGACGCCATTTGACAGCCCTATTTATAGCCGGCTGTCAAACGGCATTAGCCAATCAGGGCGGTCCGCGTTCCCGCCAGGAACGCGGACCAGAGGGGAGCCTGAATGTCGACGCAACAAAAACAATAAATAAAAATTAGAATTAACAGAAAACTAGTTAAGATGGGGCTAGCATAGAACAGGGTAGAGGCAAGATCTTCTATTTAATCCAATAACCACTTATATGGCATGCCTCAATTAGGGCCTCAGGCCAATCATTTTATGGTCCTTTTGGAAGGCCGAGAGAGAGGGAGCAGACTTCATCTTGAGGGGATGAATGTCCCAGAGAGCAGAACTGAACCAGAAAAGCTCTTTCTCCTGGACCCCAGTGGTCACAATTCCTTGATTGACAGGGTCCACAGTATGCCCCTTCTGCCAGCAAGAATGGGGTGAACCAACCCCATTGGGTTGAGACGTTTCATCATGTGTGTTAAATATAAAACAGTTAAGTAGTCAAGTTATTTAAAAACTGAATACTGAGGTCAAGCATAACCACAAATAATTCTAAACTGAAATCTCACTGTATCTAAACCATTAACGATTTTTAAAAATCAATTTAAAGCCTTTTCAGCCATGCTACATTATCCCATTGCTGTTCTAATTTTCTATTTCAGATCACAAAATGCCAGAGGGAGGGCAGAAAGCATTTATTTCCTCTTAACTTGACAACAGACCCTCACAAACTGATCTGGCATCAAATAAAAAATCATCCTTAGCCACTGTGATTATGAGGTGCCAACCTAAAACTGTATTAAGGTGAATTCAGTATTTACAATATACATTCTAGACTACAATTCGAATGAAGTCATACTGGCAGAGGAACATTTGCTGTCACAGTCCACCACACTGAATGGTATATTCCAATATGGAATGGTACATTCCACAATAGTTTTTCCTAAATGAGAGTTCCCTAAGCATTGGGAACTACAAGTGCCAGAATTCTTAACCAATTAGGTGGAATGAATGGCAGTTTTGGGAGACAATATATTGGAGAAACTAAATATACTGGGAAAGACACAAAAACTGTGTACTTCAACCTTAGAAATTTTAAAATATGTGGACTTCAACTCCCAGAATTCCACACATCTTAAAGTTGCAGAGTGTGAGAAACAGTACTCTTGTGTCATAGTGTGGGAAGAGGCAAAAGCTGCATAGCAAGGTCACAGTTGCTATTGCTGGCATTACAAGATGAAGATTGCAGAAATCTGGATGAGCACATTTCATTTATTACCAGCTACTGATCTTTTGCCAGCTTTGGTGGTCCTAGTTATCACTAGCAAAAGAACAGGGCCCTCAACCATTTCTAGACCTCAAATGCCAAATTTTTGAATGAAGTCCTGTCAACAGGATGGCAAACTAACAGAAGCCATTTCACCCATTTCTGCTATTTAATATGATGAAAACTTGGCTTGATCACTGTTTACAGTGACTTAGCTGTCTCTGTCTTCATCAGGTTTGTGCCATTTAAGCTGATATTGATGAGTTTCTCCTTGATTATAATGAATACTGCAATTTCAGGGCATAAGGTCAGTCTGGCAGTGATTTTTGGCTCTGTTCCAGGGATACAATAATCATGCGCCAACTTGAATGTGACTCAGCAGCAGATAAGGAATATAATGTCTCAAGAATCCACTAATTAGCTTCAATTAGGATTTGATAGATGAGCCAGAGAGTTGTCTCTAGTTTAAAATAAGAAAATGTTGTTCCTTGGACATGCTGCAAGAAACCTTAAAGATACATTTGGTAAAGCCCATGTCACACTGCCCAACGGATGCAAAAAGGACACAGCGGATGTTCCATCTGTTGTTATCTGCTCTCAAAAGGGGCAAAAATTTGCATAACCGGAGCGGATAACACAGACACGGGGAGGACGCAGGGCGGATGCAAAGCGGATGCGGAACGGAAGCCCAGCGGATGAAAGCGGATGGGAGTGGATAGCGACCGCAGGGCTTCCGAGGGGCCTCAGCAAAGCGGACGCAGAACGGATACAGCGGATGCAGAGCGGACGCCGAACGGATGAAGCGGATGCATAGCGGAAGCCTAGCGGATGCACAGCGGAAGCCTAATGGATGCCTGGCGTTAACTGCGCATGCGGGGAGGATGCATTGTGTCAGCCCCACGGATATAATGGAAGCAGCTCGGAAGCAGGTCACCATTCAGAGAAAAGACCTGCTGCCAGACACATCGACTGCCTTGCCTGCCCTGCCTGCATGTCTGCCTGCAAGCCTTGCTGCGAGCCTTGCTGCCAGCCGGTCTGCCTGCCAGCCTTGCTGCCTGCCTTCCTGCCAGCCTTGGTTCATGTCTGCCTGCCGGCCTTGGTGCCTGCCTGCCTGCCAGCCTTCCTGCCAGCCTTAGTGCCTGCCTTGGTGTCAGCCTTCCAGCCAGCCTTGGTGCCTGCCTGCCTGCCTGCCAGCCAGCCAGCCTTGGTGCCTGCCTCCCTGCCAGCCTTGGTGTCTGCCTCAGTGCGAGCCTCCCTGCCAGCCTTCCTGCCAGCCTTGGTTCCTGCCAGCCTCCCTGCCAGCCAGCAACCCAACAACCATGCAGAAGCACAGCAAGCCTCAGCCATCTGCTGCCAGCCCTGGCAAGAGGGACAGGGCTACCATCCCGCCCCCTGGCCCTCACTCTGGTTCTGCTGGGGCTTCCGTAGCACGGGCTCGCTCTTCTGGGGCTGGGGCTTCTGCTGCTTCTGTTTCTGGAGGAGCTGATGAAAAACACTCCAGCACCAGCCACCTCCACAGCACCTGGACCCTTCACCCTGAGACTGAGCGACCAAGAGGAGTGCCAGAGACTCATTTTTGTTTTATAGCTTGTTGTTAATAAAGTCTATTTATGATTCACACTTGCTTCATTTCTTTTTTTTAATAAAGTCTTGCTGGAAACTTTTAGAAATGGTTTAAGCCTTTGCATGCTTGTGGGATAGGTAAGGATAGCTTTGGTATGGGTTAAGATACCTGTGGTATGGGTACCAGCTGTGGGATGGGTTAGGATAGCAGTGGGATAGATAAACCCCCAGTGCAAGCATAGTGGGACTGTATGGTCCACCCTCCCAGGTGGGCCACACCTACGGCCCTTTATTATCAATAATAATGTAATAATTATCCACACATGTCAACATAAACACAACTCTTTATTAAACGCCCTGTTCATTGTAGGCCAACCAAACATACATGGCCCAATCTCATCCGTGTGATGAGACAGGCTGAAGGAAGCATCAATTAAGCATCTACCATCCTGTCTTGCCACTCCACTGCTCCAGCTGGGGAGTTGCACAAGCGTCTCAGGAGGTTGCGCTGCTTCTTCGCTTCAGGTGAGGCTCTATTGGGGTCTTGCACATCCTCAGTGCCGATCAGGTTTCGCCCTTGCCTCCATTCTCCAGGTTCCATGTCCCCATTGCCTTGTTGGAGGTCCACGAGCCTGTTCTGCAAGACTGGGTAGCGGGTGCGCATGACATTGTGCAGGATGCAGCAAGCTTCCATGATCCTCCTCACGGTCTCTGGGCAATGCTGCATGGTAGTGAGAAGTACCTGGAACCTGTTGGCCAGGATGCCAAAGGCGTTCTCCACCACCCGCCTTGCCCTGGACAGCCTGTAGTTGAAGATCCTCTCTTCATGGGTGAGGAGCCTGGAGGTGTAGGGCTTCATGAGGTAGGTTGTGAGGGAGAAGGCGTCATCCCCCATGATGAAGTAGGGCACATCTTGTGTGTCGTTGGGCAGGGGTTCTGGATCTGGGAAGCCCACGATGAGGTTGCGTTCCAGCTCCTCCTTGAGGTGACTGGCGTTGTATACCTGGGCATCTGAAGATGAGCCGTTTCCTGAAGCATTGATGTACATGAACTTGTAGTCAGCATCGACCATGGTGAAGAGGATGATGCTGAAGAAGCCCTTGGAGTTGAAATAAGTGGACCCCGAGTTGGCTGGAGATTTGCAGGCCACGTGCTTGCCATCTATGGCTCCAACGGTGTGTGGTAAGTTCCACTTCTGATACCACTGCTCTGAAACTTTCTTCCATCCTTCTTCAGTGGAGGGGTACTGGAGGAAGTCCTCCTTGTATTCTTCGATGATGGCCTGCACCACTTCTCTGACCACAATGCTGATGGTGTTGGATGGCACCCTTCAGCCATACTGCATGCTCCTGTAGGTGGTCCCTGAGGCCAGGTGGCGCAGAGTGAGTGCCACCTTGAGCCCAGGTTCCAGGCTGGGCCGGAAGCTGGTGTTTGCCTTGGTCAACCTGGGTGTCAGGTGCTGCACAACTTTGTCAAACATGGCTGGAGGCATCCTCATGAAGTTCTGGAACGCCCGAGTGTCTTTGCTTCTGAGCTCCACCATCAGCTTGTTGTACAGTCCGTCCTCTGCTCTTCTGGTGAACCATCTTCAGACCCAGACTCTTTTTGGCTGCCTCTTTTTCTTCTCGCAGTAGAGTTCACAGAGCCTGCAGATGGCTTCGCATTGTTGCAGAACGATGGTGGCTGCCGAAAGGACTTTGTTACAATCCACGGTGGACATGACTGGATGCTGTGGAAGAGGAAGAGACAGATGAAGGCTGCAGAGGTCTGCACCTGTTAAGCCTGGGTTCCCCAACCAGGGTTAGGTAAACAAGCTAAACA
>BLBF01000010.1:27710514-27728194 GCA_015471245.1 Laticauda colubrina | reverse complement strand
CAGTCCAATAGTCAAGTATCATGTAGTCAGTCCATTCAGGGATATTCAGTTAGCAAAATCCATGTAGAATATCCTATGTCAGTTCACTTACAAATCAGTCCTTTCTTGTCTCTCCCGTTTGAGCAATGCAGTCTTGATTCCAAGCAGTAATCAGGGATCATCAAAGCCAGAGTAAGCAAGCTGTAGACTTGCTACTTTTATATTGTTTTCATAACCACTCCCTTAATTGCTATTTCACAGTTAAAGCTGCAGACACTTTAACATACACTAACTATGATTCATAGTTATTATTTCACCTAAACCAGTTAGGGTAAACAATGTTATCCCTAACAACAACATTGAAGAGGAACATGAGGAGGAGGTGCTGGAGTAGCTGAGGGAGAACGAGTATCTATGGCGGAAGGGACACAGGCTCTATCGAGACACCAAAAGGAAGCAGGCTGCTTGGAGAGAGAAGGCAGAGAGCCTGGGCTACACTTCAGAGGTGCTCCTCGGCTGGTGGAAGCACATACACACCTGGTACGAGAAGCTGCACCTCAAGAAATTTGGCCAGGCCGCGGTCAAGCTGACGGACAGAGAGACCTATGTGATGGCCAAGTGCAGCTTCTTGGAGGGTGAGATCCGCCACCGAGGAGCAGCCCCTCTCACAACCCTCTCTCTCAGGCAGCCTGCTGAGAGCCAGTCCTCTTCTGGCAAAGAGTCAGCTCCTGTGTCCAGGCAGGTATCTGTGGAGTGTGCCACGACGGAGACCCCCCTGACAGCTGTACTACCCATGGCGGAGCACGTGGAGGGCCCCCTGATGCAGTGGGAGAAAGGAGACGGCACTTCCACCACAGCCCAATCCGCATCCACTCCCAACTCCACCTCCACAGAAAGGCAGAGAGGCAAACCGGAGGGGCAGAGCCACACTGTCCTGCTGGAGAAAAGAGATACCATCAGGAGCAGTGTAGATCTCCTCTCTCAGCTGGTACACACCGATGCCCCATCCTCCAACCGCAAGCCCTTCCTCACCTATGTCAACCAGACCCTCATGAACATGTCAGAACCCCAGTACCAGGTGGTGAAGGACAGGATCACCGATCTTCTTCACAACCCTCCAGACCAAGATGAACCTGCTCCCACCCAGTCCAGGCCTACTCCTCCACCCCAGGTGATGTCACTGCCCTTCCAAGGCTTTCCACAGGCCCTACCCTACCAAGGCTATGGCTACCAGGAGGTCCAGCAGCACAGGCAGCCCTTCCCAGTCCAGGCACAGGTACATCGGACGCCACCGGTGCCACTGATGCCACCGATGCCACCCACACCACCGATGCCAGCCACGCCACAGATGCTCCCCATGCCACAGATGCCACTGATGCCAGTCCTCAACCAGCTGCAGACCAGACAGCCCCACTACACTGCTCCTTCCTCCACCCCACAGCCAAGCCCGGCCTCAGTAAATCTGTCATCGGTATTGGGGCTGACACCCCATGGCATGGAGGAAGGGGCTCTCAACATCACGGGCCTGAGCCAGCTGTCTGAGAGCTTCCTCAACACACCATCCCCTGTTGTCCTCTCGGGGCCAGGAACCCCAATGATGTTTCAGACCAGCACTCCAGCAGCAGCCACCTCCACAGCACCTGGACCCTTCACCCCTGAGACTGGGCATGCCTCCGAGTGACCAAGAAGAGTGCCAGAGACTGGGTGGCTACCTGTTGACTTTATTTTTGCTTTGAACACTTGACTTGGGTCATTTTTCTTTTACAGCTTGTTATTAATAAAGATTATCTTTGCTTCACACACTTGCTTCATTTATTTTATTGAATAAAGTCTTGATGGAAACTTTTAAAGATGGTTTAAGCCTTTGCATGCTTGTGGGATGGGTAAGGATAGCAGTGGGATGGGCAGGGATACCTTTGGGATGGGTAATAGCTTTGGGATGGGTAATAGCTGTGGGATGGGCAGGGATACCCTTGAGATGGGAAATAACTGTGGGATGGGCAGAGATACCTGTGGGATGGGCAGGGATATCTTTGGGATGGATAATAGCTGTGGGATAGATAAACCTCCAGTGCAAGCATAGTGGGACTCTATGGTCCACACTCCCAGGTGCCACACCTATGGCCCTTTATTATCAATAATAATGTAATCAATCATCCACAGATGTCAACATAAACACAACTCTTTATTAAATGCCCTGTTCATTGTAGGCCCACCCAACATACATGGCCCAGTCTCATCAGTGTGAGGAGACAGGCTGAAGGAAGCATCCATTAAGCATCTATCATCCTGTCTTGCCACTCCACTGCTCCAGCTGGGGAGATGCACCAGTGTCTCAGGAGGTTGCGCTGCTTCTTCCCTTCACATGAAGCTCTGTTGGGGCCTTGCACATCCTTAGTGTCTATCAGGTTTCGCCCTTGCCTCCATTCCCCAGGCTCCATGTTCCCATTGCCTTGTTGGAGGTCCACGAGCCTGTTCTGCAAGACTGGGTAGCGGGTGCGCATGAGATTGTGCAGGATGCAGCAAGCTTCCACGATCCTCCTCACGGTCTTTGGGCGATGCTGCATGGTGGTGAGAAGTACCTGGAACCTGTTGGCCAGGATGCCAAAGGCATTCTCCACCACCCGCCTTGCCCTGGACAGCCTGTAGTTGAAGATCCTCTCTTCACAGGTGAGGAGTCTGGAAGTGTAGGTTCATGAGGTAGGTTCTGAGGGAGAAGGCATCATCCCCCACGATGAAGTAGGGCACATCTTGCGTGTCGATGGGCATGCGGACTGGATCTGGGAAGCCCATGATGAGGTTGCGTTCCAGCCCCTCCTTGAGGTCACTGGTGTAGTATACCTGGGCATCTGAAGCTGACCTATTGCCTGAAGCATCGATGTACATGAACTTGTAGTCAGCATCGACCATGGCGAAGAGGATGATGCTGAAGAAGCCCTTGTAGTTGAAATAAGTGGACCCCGACTTGGCTGGAGCTTTGCAGGCCACGTGCTTGCCATCGATGGCTCCAACGGTGTGGGGGAAGTTCCACTTCTGATACCACTGCTCTGCAACTTTCTCCATCCTTCTTCAGTGGAGGGGCACTGGAGGATCTCCTCCAGGTATTCTTCGATGATGGCCTGCACCACTTCTCTGACCACAGTGCTGATGGTGTTGTGTGGCACCCTCCAGGCAAACTGCATGCTCCTGTACATGGTCCCTGAGGCCAGGTGGCGCAGAGTCAGTGCCACCTTGAGCCCAGGGTCCAGACTGGGCCAGAAGTTGGTGCTCTGCTTGGTCAACCTGGATCTCAGCCGTTCCACAACTTCATCAAACATGACAGGAGGCATCCTCATGAAGTTCTGGAATGCCTGAGTGTCTTCGTTCCTCAGCTCCACCATCAGCTTGTTGGACAGTCCGTACTGTGCTCTTCTCCCGATGCATCTTTGGACCCAGACATTTCTTGGATGCCTCCTTTTCTTCCCGTAGAACAGTTGAAAGAGCCTGTAGATGGCTTTGCACTGTTGCAGAACGATGGTGGCTACCAAAACGAGTGTGTTACGATCCATGGTGGACAACAATGGATGCTGTGGAAGAGCAAGATCCAGATGAAGGCTGCAGAGGTCTGCACAGCAGGGGTGCTGGACTGAAAGTGAGATCCAGGTGAGTTGCTCCCCCTTTTTATAGGCAATATAGGTTTTCTGCTATGTGTCCTTTTGCATCCTCTAGGCATCCTCTAAACATCCTTAATATCTGAGATAGGTCCCCTCTGCGAATGTTTTTTTCCATTTTAAATGCTTTGTATGCGAGCTGCATCCGCTTTCATCCTTTCTCCGTCCATGCTACTAACACTTTGTGTCCGTTCCGCATCCGTTTTGCTTCCTCCCTGTGTCTGTTTTCCGCTGGAGCAGATTTGAGTTGCACGGATGTGCAGCGGATGCCTAGCGGATATAGCGGATGCATAACAGATGACAACGGATGTATAACGGATGTTCCCCGTATGCGTTGTGGATGCAGAATGGACGCGTTTGATACATTTTCCGCTCAAAAAGTTTTGAGCAGCTCAAAACTTTTTGAGCGGATGGAACCTCAGTCGACAGATGCTGGACGGATAGAGAGGATGAAAAACGGACGCAGTGAGTACAGAACAGATGAATCGCATTAACCAACGGATGGCAAGTGTTTCTCTCCATTTTACATCCTCTTTCCATCCGTTGGTGCAGTGTGACATGGGCTTTAGAATAAATCCAGAAGAACATAGATAAAATATCAGAGAAAAGATTTTTAAGTCTCGGTCTAACTTCTTGAATTGGGATGAAGATATATTTATAGTATTTATAGGATCAATACACAATTAGCAAAATTAAAAAAAAACTGATCCAAGGGATGCTCTGTTCACATTATCAGGGAGAAGATTAGGGATTAAATTTGAAGTAGCATTTTAATACTAGAGTGAAGATCAATAATATATATAATTGTACCAAAGGAAATATTTTAGATGCAATGTGGTAAACATTTACTGTCTATTTACTTTACATTTTTCTTTGAATATAATGATGATGTTATCTATAGAGTTGTGTCCAACTCTTGGCATTTCTATGGACCAGATCGTCCCAACTATTCCGATCTTGCACTACTTCTTTGAGTTGTTCTGTGTTTTGGCTAATATCAGCTTTGACGATGTCCAGACACTGTGTTCTTTGGCAGCCTGATATCCTTTTACCGCTAACTGTTCCAAACTTAATTGCTTTCTCCAGTGAATTCTCCTACATGTCATAGTCAAAATAAGCAAGACTCAATGTCAGCCAGATTCCAGCATAGTTTTCTGAAGCTTGCTTGCTCTCAGCTGCCATATAAACAGGGAGGGTGCCTGGGCATTTGGGTTGGGGAAATGAGCTGGTGTGAAGTAGTCCCATGAGAAGGGAAGGGAATTTTGTACTCATGAATCATAGCACTGCTCAGTGGAGTTGATTATACTTCTTCAAGGCCAACTGCCTGAGACTCCAGAGGATCTTTTCTATAACATCATGCTGGATGTTGATTGGACTCTCAGTGCCAGACCCTGGGAAGAGGGATTTGGGGTGATTTTCAATGTGTAACATTTGCACTGTTTGGTTCAGATCTTGTCTTTCTTTCACAGCTATCAGTTCAAACTTAGTAAAAGTACCTCTTCTCTATTTGCTGTCCAAAGAATACGCAAAAGACTTCACCAGCACTACAGCTCAAATGAGCTCAACCAAGTCGATTTTCTTCCTCTCTTGTCTTTGAGTATTCTTCTTACTATATATGTAAAATCTTTTAATAAAAACTATTTAAATATATTTATTCCCAAGCAGATTTGTATAGGACTTCTTCATAGTTCTCATTAAAAATCAGACTTGTAACAAGGCAGATCACGTTAATGATAAAGATAAAGAAAAAATATTAACCATTGCTCAATATATGCTGTAAAATGTATATACTGTATACGTGTGTGTGTGTGTGTGTGTGTGTGTGTGTGTTGATTTGTCTATTTTAAATGTATGTCAAATAAATGTTTTTTCTAGAATAAACAAAAAAAAAAATCAGGCTCCAACATTTGATGAATTAATCATTTTACTTTCTCACCTTAAAAAAATCACCCTTTAAAAATGTAGCTCACATCTTTCATGGGTGTCTATATAATGTTTGTTTTAGTTTAGAATAAGAAGTTATGGTATCTGTACTAAAGAAAATTGGGAGTCAAATTTCTTTTGTATTCTCTTTCTTTTGGGGGGGAGGTGACAATTTTTAACTTCTTTCCCTTTGATTTCCTTCTTTCCTTTTTAATCTTTTCTGTTTTTGTTACTTTTTTTATCTTTCTTTGAAACTTAATAAAGTTGTTTTTTAAAAAAGGAATGTGCCACCTCCTTTGTTGAGTCTTAGAAAATCTGCTTTCAGGAAGGTTTTCAGAAGATAAAATTTAGCACTAGCACTAGCACTTAGACTTATATACTGCTTCACAGTGCTTTACAGCTCTCTCTAAGCGGCTTACAGAGTCAGAATATTGTCCTCAACAATCTGTGTCCTCATTTTACTGACCTCGGAAGGATGGAAGGCTGAGTCTACCTTGAGTCAATCAGGATCAAACTCCCGGCAGTGGACAGAGTTAATGTGCAATAGTGCATTCTAATCACTGTGCTATCATGGCTTCTGCCTATTTAAAAATATAATTGTCTTTCTGAAAATGTATATACATTTGCGCAACTTAAAAACTTAAACTACTAAATTTCAGAATATTAATTCTGTTTATGTATCACCTTCACTAACACACATATATACAATATATGCATAGATGGGTGATAAATGCTGAATCTGGACATCTTCCTTCAACTTTTAAAATGTTTTTGTCCGCATGTTCTTAAAATGAATGCAAACCAGTGAACTCTATAAGCCATATCCTGTCCTAAGTTTACATTTTGATCAATGTTGAGCTCTACTTATATTATTTCCCACCCCTGTTTTGTTTGCTTTTTCAAAGGCTTATGGAGCACTGCCAGCTTGCATATTTATATTTTTGCCCTCTTCACTTCTCCAATCTTTCCTTATGCTTTAATCACTTCTGGTCCTATTCCCTTTACATTTTCATGATCTCCCTGAGGAAAATTTCAGGGGTCCAAAATGCAGCAATCGGGTTACATTTGATATCTAGCCAAAAGGAACCAATCACCTTTATCTTCAAAACACTTTGGCTGGCTCTTTTTTATCTCCAGAGATAATTCAGATTTGCTTTGCTGCCTTTCAAATGTTTCCATGAATGTACCCTTCATCTTTGACATTATTAAACTCACTTAAATTGTTTGTTCTTGCTCTCAATAAACACTTGGAATGTCCCATCCATTTTATGACACATCCTTGCACAGAGTGAACAGCAAAAAAAGCTGAAATTAATCTTACTGTTAATATAGTTCAACATTGGTCCCTCAAAGGCATAAACTGCAAGACTTTTATGAAATCAGTTATTTGTGAATCTTGCACAAAAAAAATTGGTGTAAAATGCTGCTTCTTGGAAAGATACCAATCAGTTTAATCCCCTATGTGAAAGCAAGAAACAGTTCCTATCATTATGTCTTCAAACATGCCAGTGACCAGTAGGGAGGGTAGGTGGGGGGATGGGCACTTCCATCATTTCCAAGAATCGTTCTGTTAGCTGATATCAGAAATCAGACTGCATTTTAAAGGTATCCAAGTGGAATTTCACATTTGTCTGAAAATAAAATTTGCACCATAATTATTGTGCATTATTGATTTTCCCCATCAAATTGCATTAGTTTCTTTGGTAGTAGGAAAAATGTTGAGAAATTTATAGTATCTTTGTCTCTTTGTCCCCCTCTATCTCTTATCTTCTCTCTTAAACTTCTAAATAATTTGACCATATTTGGACATTGCTACCAAAGGTTTTGTGCAACTTCCTGATCATCTGCACAAAAACTCAAAATACAACCGTGGACCTAATTAGGAGTTCTGCATGCTAATTCCCATAACACTGTTAAACTATTTATTAAGACTGTATTGCTATTGTTCTTCGCATCCTTCCCATTACCTATTTCTTTTTCTACTTATGATTGTATCTTTGGTTGCTTGTATCTTTACAATTTATATTGTTTATTAGTTCCTAGTATGATTTATGTTGATTGCTTATTTAGTATCCTTTGACTTAAGGCCATGTCACACTGCCCAACGGATGCAAAAAGGACACAACGGACGAGCAAAATGTTCCATCCGTTGTTATCCGCTCTCAAAAGGGGCAAAAATTTGCATAAGCAGAGCGGATAACATGGAAAAGAATGGACATGGGGAGGACGCAGAGCGGATGTATAGAGGATGCAGAGCGGATGTATAGAGGATGCGTAGAGGATGCGTAGAGGATGCAGAGCGGATGCATAGAGGATGCAGAGCGGATGCAGAGCGGATGCGTAGAGGATGCGTAGAGGATGCAGAGCGGATGCGTAGAGGATGCAGAGCGGATGCAGAGCGGATGCAGAGCGGATGCAGAGCGGATGCGCTGCATCCGCTTTCATCCTTTCTCCATCCGTGCTACTAACACTGCACGTCCGTTCTGCTTCCTCCCTGCGTCTGTTTACCGCTAGAACAGATTTTAGTTGTGCGGATGCACAGCGGATGCCTAGCAGATATAGCAGATGCATAATGGATGCAGAATGGATGTCCCCCGTATGCCTAGAGGATGCAGAACGGATGCATCAAAACTTTCTGAGCGGATGAAATGTCAATAAACGGATGCTGGGCAGATAGAGAGGAAGCAAAATGAAGGCAGTGAGTACATTGTGTTAACCAACGGATGGCAAGCTTTTTTGTCCGTTTTACATCTTCTTTGCATCCGTTGGTGCAGTGTGACAGGGGCTTAACACTAAGTGTTGTATCTTATGATTCATGATGAATGTATTTATGATTACTATGATCATGATTTATCACTTACATCTTTTATGTACACTGAGAGCTTATGCACCAGAGACAAATTCCTTGTGTGTCCATTCATATTTCGCTAATAAAGAACTCTATTCTATAACATTTTAATCATTCCATCTTGGCAAGACCTACATATCTTCAGGTAACACAAAACAAGTGCTTTTTGTGGCAGTCTTGAAACAATGACCAGCAGGAGCCAGGCTCTACCATGTGACTCTCTTGACTTCCACTTTATTGCACCAAAGGAACACAAATATTTGAAATGTTTTGCTGTCCTGTCCAGACAACAAAACCTCTTTCTTCCCCTCCTCCCCATCCTCCTCAAAATTCATGGCATTTGCCTATGATGGTCCATGAGGAAATCATATCATGTGCATATTCACCAACTGAAAATATGTGAATTACATTTTGCAATGTATCTTCTTAAGAAAGCCCTCCAAATCATGCCTGTAAAGTGACTGGAGAGCTGAATGGCTGCAATGAAAGAGAGAAACAGTTGAACATAACAGCCAGCTTTCTAGAAAGAAATGGAGGGAGGAGCAAAGCAATCTCAGGCAAATAATAACAAATTGTAGATTAGAGTTATAAAAGATGATAGATAGTAAAAATACATGAAAATAAAAATTGTAAGGAAACTGTTAAACCAACAGAACCCGAAACATCAGGATAATGGGACAGTTTCCATGGGAATAGAGGTAAACATAAAACAAGCTAATTGCAGATCTCTATCTATGCCTATGGTAGGAGCAGAAAGGTAGCAAAAGATATAAGACCTAATGATTTATGGCTGTACATTCCTGCAAGAAGATGTGCTGTAAGAACTGTAATGAAATGGATTAAAATGGGCAACATGCTTTTGGGATTTATTCCCAAGCATCAATTATTCTGTACAGAATAAAGTTTTGCAGAGATCTCTACCTCTAAATTAACTTAGTTAGGCAGAGATACCCAGTATTCCTGGAACAACAGTAGCAATGAAGAATTAACTTCCATAAAGTTTAATCTTAATCATGGGTGGGTGGGTGTTTGTGTCCCTAGATTTAAATGCCAAGTCTTTTCTCCTGCCCTTTTGTCATTTTGTGACAAATGAACTGTGCATCCTGTTTCTCAGGTTGCTGTCCTACATAAGACTGCTTGTTTCCCACCTTAGCAACTGCAGCACTTACAGGAGTATGTTCTGATTATTCCTATAATGGCTATAATGCAGGTCTTTGAGGGAATTGTTATATTTTCTGATATTTATCAATTAATAATTTATTAGAAAAAAAAACTTCCTATATTCCTGGCCTTCCTGCTTTCCTTTGTGCTTTTCCTGGAAATCAGAATGGTTTTAACCATTGATATATTGACATCATTTGAATGGCAAGCCAGATCTATTTAACCATTTTGTAAGGTTTTTAAGACACCTATCAAAAGTTCAACCGTACTTCGTCTATTAGTCTATAGTTATTGATACATGGGACATGCCCACTAAGGGTTCCTCCCCAGTCCATCAGGATTGCAAATACAGAGCTATCTTTAAGCTGAAACCTGAAGCATGTGTTTGGTTGATGTTGATGCTAATCCTTAAGATTTGCAAAGCTCATCAGCAAATCTAATGATTGGTTTAAGAGAACACTGTGTCTCACATCCCTCAATCTTTATTACAACTATAGCATACTAAGAGGCAATGAGACCTTTCACAAATGCACAGCATGAAAGATATCATTGCCACATGATCCCCCTTGCTTTAAGATGTTAAATATCACTGTATATTCCAATATGATAGTTCTCTGTCTCATTAAGTGCTAAAGAATATGTGGAATTAAAGCAACAATGTTGAAGTATTATAGATTATACTCAAGGCTTCAGGATCTCCCTCTTTCCTTCCTTCCTGAAGAAAAATTGGTTTTCCATCAGGAAGACACAGAAGGTGAATGAATATTGACCAAATATTTTTCATAAAGTAAGAACTTTAAAAATATTATTAAGAAAACAGGCGTTCTTCCCCCCACATTTGCTTAAATAACCAGTGCAGCAGAAATCTCAACAAAAAACTCTCTAAATACAGTCTGTTCTAAAGAGCCTCTAAAAATGAAAGATAAAAATCCCAACACAGAGATCATATAAATGTGTTTGCACTATTTTCAAAGCAGCAGATACTTTATATTTGTTTCACAGTTTCAGGAAAATTATTTTTCTTTCCAAGAGAGTTTAAACTGGTAGGATTCTTTTATATTTCTGCAACATTGAAATTAGAAATTATATGTGATTGCCTTTAACTTTGGAATTAGAAAAAGATAATTTTTCAGGACAGATACTTGAATATGATACAAGGACAATCAATATCTGAATATGAGTCCAAAAAAAAATAGCAGCATTCAGTTTTTAATGTTCTTGGAACACCATCAAACCCTTACATTCAGCTTGATTTATTCTTATCTAGCCAATTCTACATGTCTAATTTGGCTAAGTATTTACCTAAGTACACTCATTGTTGGGGAGGGAGGCTGGAGAATACAAATCCCTTTGTGTTTTCCCAGTCTGGTATTCTCCAGAGATGTTAGAATTACTGTTAGAAGTTCCACAATCTGTTATCGATATGGCTAATAGAAAGGATAGCCAAGAATTTAGCTATTGTAATCTTAACACAACTGGAGACCAGTAGGTTAGAGTGTAGTGAACCAGTGTAGTTCATTAACTGTCTTCACAACTCACACTTCTATAGAGAAAGCATTTATCAGGCTAGCTTGAAAATGTACAAACTTCCAAGATCTCCAAGTCTTTTTCTCATGGAAGATATTTACAAAAAGGAACTGAAGGAGAAGGGGCAGAAAAACAAGGGTTGATCTTAAGTTCTGCATAGTCGGTCTTAATGTCTCCATCTTGGCAAGACTCACCTATCTTCAGATAATACAAAGCAAGTGACTTTTTTGTAGACTTCAAATACTTCACCACACCAAAGACATACAACTCTCTGGAGTGATTTTCTGACTTTCTCTTCTCCTTTTGCCTAAAGTTTACTGATGATGATCCATGAGGCAATCATGTGTTATGTGCATATTTCCCAGCCTTGGCTGTTTTGCACTGTATTGTCATGAAAGCCCACCAAATTATGCCTGCAAAGTAGGTGGCCAGATGAATGCTGTAATGAAAGTGAGAAATGGGAGACACAAGCATGCAAAAGAAAGAGTATAGGGGCTCCGAGGAAGCAGTAGCCAGGCCTATCCCACTCGGGCAGTGGGTTCTTTTTCCATTTATCCTTTGCTTTAATGATCTCAAAATGCTTTCAGGTTGCAATCTAATTGCTTCTAAGGTTGCTGGGATGAAGAAATTAAAAACATGACAGATCTGCTATACATGGAAATGTAAAGTACAAAAATTACAAAAACTTGTCCACTTGGTAAATATTTTGAAGGTGATAAAGGATAAATGTTTACATTAGCAAAGAAGACCACTTTTCTCCTCATCTTCTGATATGATTTTCTATTCAAGGACATATTGAACTAAATGCAAAGCAGATTTGTTTAGGAAACAGCCACGTTTGACTAGAATGTGTTTGTGACACATCAAATCAAAACTACATTTATTTTACGCAATAAAAATCCATTTATAGAAGGAAAGGAGAAAAAAACATTCTAAACTGACATATTTCAAAATGCCAATTAAAACCATTGCAAATTGTATCAGTGGTTACACAGCACAAGAAAAATAGAGATTTTAGTATGACCTCAGAGTCCTATCCCTCTGAGACTTAAATACCAGCAGCAGAAATATTTAGAAACCTAGATTTACAGTTTCAGGGGAGGGGGGAACTGGAAGGGCTTTTAGGAAACTTAGAAAATAACATTTAAGTATATATTATATAAGTTAACATTATACTACATGTTTCCTCTGCAGTTTTGACAATGTTCATTCCATTTGCTGAAATTAAGTCTTTTGCTTAGCAATATTACTACTGCTAGGATATATGATTCTTGTATTTGCCTTCATAAGGAGACTGAGAGATATACGATCATGCCCCTCTTCCACTCTACATGATATATCTAAAGGTCTTCAATCTCCTTGTCTTTTCACACTTTCACTCCAATTCAATGGGAGGCATCTTGAAAGGATTCTTCTCATAGTGTCTTTTCAGATCAAGAAATTGGGGTAGCTGTGGAGCATAGGAAAGATGTACAAAAAAGAAAGAATAGTAACTCCTTGTATTGATCAAGTAAGCTCAAAAATACCATGCAAATAAATTCCTGAGATTCAGATATTAAAAGAAAACCACAGTCTGGCAGGAAAAAAATACTGATAATCAGTTGCACAGATTTTGACAGAATAATAAAAGCACTTGACTGACAACTACCTATGCTTCTTATTTAATCTTTATTCTTTTGTATTCTTTTGTATTCCCTTGTATTCTTTTTTTCTTGTATTCACTCAATGATGTTAGTCCATCAAGCACAAGTACTCACAATGAGTACTCAATGAGCTGATAGTGCAGATATTCCAAACCTTCAACATCTATTCTTTTGTTTCCAGTGTATTGCTGTCATGCTATGTTTTGATCTGCCTAGAGGAAGCCAAGATTATAATTGTTTATACAGAGAAATGGTTCCTTTGTGATGTTTGATTCTTCTGTGCCTCTGCACAGCTTTTGCTATTTGTCTTTCAATATGAGAGAAGTGATTTTATATTGTTGTGAAATTTATTATTAGAAAAGTCACTCTAAAGTTTATTTGTTTTCATCAAAACTTTCTTAATTATTACTGCTATTTTTTTCAATATTTATTTTGTTTCCCTTCTAGTCTCTATTTATTTAGTTTCTTATACTCTAAATCATCTAAAGCAATTTTCACCACCCACCAAATGTGTTCAGCTGCAACTTCCAAAAGTTGCCAGACCGGGGAAGACTACTCTTTTAAAAAATGTATCTCTGGATGATGTCCAAAAGAATGATTTCATAGTTCTTTAGCTCACAATAAAATATGAAATATTAAAATTGCCACACGCCTCTAAGGCTTATTGCTGTAATCTCTTCCTCCTGGAGATCCAGCAAATTTCCTGAGAAGTCACCAGGTCATGTATCTTGCTTTATAGAGAATAATCCTAGATGTGACATTTCTGGGAGACTAATTCTGCATTTCACTTTGAAATTCAACTCAAGCTTAAATAAATTTCAAGAATGGAGAGTAGGAGCCTTGAAATTTCTTGATAAAATTGGCAATATCATTGAGGCTCAGCAGGCAGGTAGGAGACCTGCTTAGAGTCTTCCCAACTAGAGTGTGACTTGGTGTTTTTCTATTTCAGCTTCAGCAGCTGAAGGCAAAGACAAATCGATTTCCTATTGTCTCCTAGAAATATACGATGAACATGCCACGTAGCCACCAAGAGCTAAGTTAAATTTAAGGAGATTTTATTTTATCTAAGTAAGCATTCACAAGGTCATCCAAATATTTCCCCTCTCTTCTCTTTTGAGGATAGATATTTTTGCTTTGGGGGGAGCCTATATCCTATTGTATAGAAGATAATCTAATTCCAATATCACCATGGGCCATAAAACCATGAATGTCAGAGCATTTAGGATCAGATAAACACATGGAACTTTGAGAATACATTATAGTAGACATCCTTGAAATATAAGTTTGACAATTAGCAAAATGTCTTCCAGGAAGATATATAATTAATTACAAAGTAATATAGTTTACAAGTATGATCTGTTTATCTCTCCTAACCTTTGCCCTTTTTAGATTAGTGATGTATTTCCAAAGTACTAGATTTCCACTGTTCATCACCTGTATTTTGTAGAAAATATTATGAGACTCTCTTGGAACACAAAAAATTCTTTGAAATACAATTTATGCTGAAAGCTTGGCTTTGTGAGAGTTTCCTGATTTTCTACAATTTCTACAACAATTTAGTGGCCCAGAGACCTTAGTAGATCCCAAAGAATGTTTCCTAACTCTCATGGACATGAATTACTATAGATATATGCTGCAGATTTCTTTACGGGATTATTTATATATTTGATTAATATTCCTAGCTTTCTTTTAGATAAGCACTCAAGGTGATTAGCATTTTCATAACTCAATCGAAATATTAAAATCTAATATTTCTATTAATAAAATCAAGGCTTGGTGAAAGGAAAGCATATACATATGATTTAGTTTTCTGTCTGATTGATTTGTTTGACTGCCCACTCACTGTGTTACTTTGGACAAGTCAACAGGGACTCCTTCCAGATGTTATTGTTTTCTTCACATAATTCTAGTCTAGACTTTGACAGACTGTTCTCAAGGAAAATCTTTCCTAATTTTTATTCAAAATTTAACCAAGTCTGCTTCTACCTTTTCAGTGAGGAGGGTCTCTGAGGTGAGTTTCCTTGTATTTTCTACTGATCCAACGACTCAGTTACGTTTTCACTGGTATCTAGTTACTCTGTTATTTTGCATTCAAAAGCAAAACTTGACAGCCACTCTAATTTACTTCTTGCTGTAAATCATAGTCATACAGATCTTTACACAGATGTATAAACATGCAAGAATAGCAGCTCTTTAAACAAAGATAATAAAAAGCACAAACATGGGATAATTCCTCCCTGCTCACAAATGTATTACTCATTACAAACCCTGGGCACCCACATTCCTAGCATCCAAGCTTACATCTTGCTTTCTGTGGCAAATGGCTTCCAGCTTTCTCCAACTTTATTTATTTTTCCAATTCCACTGTAGCTTCGCCACTGGAAATAAAAGGGAATCGGTGATGCAGGAAGTCTCCTAGCTACAAGTACCAAAGTCTGCCTTGCAATTACTCAAATTTTCTTCCCCTGCAAATGAGGCTTTCGTTTGTTTCTTTAATTTTTAGAGTGCTTCTGCATTTCTTTCAAGCCTCGTGATAGTGATCACTGCTTATTTTCTTGCTGAATGGGGCTGGCATGGTTGTTGCGGATACTTTTTTGTCTTTTTGCTTCCATGTCTCTGAATAACTCCCCCTGACTCATCAAGAACCCAATCTGAAAAAGACCCCAAGGAGGACTTCTGTTCTTATAGTAGTGCAATAGGATTTCAGTGAAATGTGAGAAATTAATCACACTTAATAAATTTAATAAATAAATTTCAAAAGCAAATTTTATTCTGTTTGATGAAAACAATGGCCATTAAGCAGGCTTCTAAATAGAAGAAAACCAGATTAGAAATTAAAAAACCAGATTTGAGTACATTCACTCAAATACCTGGCAAAGAGAATCATGTATCAAAGCCCTACCTCCCTTTTTGGATAATATGTAGCAACGGAACAACACATCGCCCTGCAATTCTTCTTCTGAGACAGAACCAGAACTTCTCTCTAAACCAAATTGGCAAGAAATGGCTGCAATGAAAGATATTAAAATTATATACCAACATCTATGTAGGCTCTCTGACTGCCATCTACTGGATGAAGAACTAAAAATAAAACTCATTGCTGCATTATACACTGTTCCAAAATGCAAGAGAATACCATGAACAACTGTGTCCCACCTTTGTAGACTATGCATCTTAACGTTAAAAAATGTGTTTGCATTCAGATTTGTTTGGAGACAATTATAATCACCACATTTTTCTTACAAAGAAAATGTAACAGCTCAAAGGCTTATCAGAGCTCAAAGATAGAACTGATACAATCTTCATAAGAAACAAAATAAATAAATAAACATATTGTCTCCTCATCTTGGGAACAAAATCCTCAGGGAACATTCTCACCAAGCTACTAAAAGTATTTGTCACTGAGATTTATGATGCAAGGCTATTTCATTTATTCATCCAAATTACTTAAAAGATTTCTTGAGCTGAAAAATATAAAATACACCTTATTGCTTTGACATCTTTCTGGCCATGCTTTGGCACGAAGGAGAGTCTCTCTATTTCTGGCCTGTATATTTTCCAAAACAAATACTGCTTTGTTTCTTTACTCTGTCAATGTAAGTAACAGTAGAAAGTTAGCACTTACCCTCTCCTAGAAGAATGAAATATTTTGAGAAATATTAAAAAAGCAGAACATTTCCCAAAAGGAGAAACATGCTCTTGGAAAGCAGTCCCCACCTGGGCCAGCCTATCTATAAGATAAAAAACCTCCAGCTCCAGATTGAAGGGATTATCATTCAGTCCATGTTTCAATCAAGCTTGACTCAGACAGCCTACAAAGTTAGCAGTGACCCCTACAATAACCAATAGGATACATTACTTGACCAGGAACAGGAAGCCCAAGACAGGGTATAAATACCTCTCTCTCTCTCAACCCAATGTGGTCAGCTACCCAGCATCACACATACTTGGTGGTTCGGCTTCCCCATTAAACCAACCTTCCAATCAGCCTCCATGTTTGCACTGTTTTTCTCCTCACTTGGAACTGAACCCAGATGGACATTTCTTCCAACATAACTATACCCAGAAGCAGCAATTCGTCTATACCTTTTATATGCGATTTTTCTGAACATATAAAAATGATTTTGCTAAAACAATTAGTAAAACATATAAATATCTTTTGGACTACAAATTAAAAGAAGAAACAGTCACAGAATCTATGACAATTTGGGCTAAAAACATGGATCATAATATTGACCCAGATAAGTGGGAATACATTTGGTAAACAAATTACAAATTAACCATGTCAGTCTCGTATAAAGAAAACTTATATCAAATGGTTCATCTCTGGCACTTACCTCCTGCAAGATGAGCTAAGATGTCCCCCAACCTACCACCCAACTGTTGGAAATGTCACTATGCACAAGGAACATATTTTGACATGTGGTGGACTTGCCCATTTGCTCAGAAATTTTGGAGAAATATTAGAAATTGGATTTTAAATATAACAAAACAAAATTTAAAACTTGAGTTTTCTGCTAAGTTTTCTGCTTAGATTCTGCTTAGATTCTAAAATCTAGTTTTCTGCTAGATTCAAGCATGGAGAAAAAATATCAATATTTAATTTGCACATCATAACTGCAGCCAGCATAACCTACGCACAAAACTGGAAACTGCCTTCCATTCCTTCAGAAGATATGGTAATTTAAAAATACATGAATGCACTGAGATGGATAGCCTAACCAAACTGTTAAAAAATAAACAAGACAGTGACTATTATGAAATATGGAACATTGGTATGAGTGGTTAAAAAAAGGTAATATTTGATATTTGGATAGGTTTTGGAAATGACAGAAGACATGCATTTAATCATAAACTATACAGATAAATTAAAACATTAAAAAAATAAAGGAGTTATTGTAACGTGTATCTTTGTCCTTTGTATATGAAATATGTGTTGGTTAGGCAGT
>BLBF01000010.1:27586066-27610514 GCA_015471245.1 Laticauda colubrina | reverse complement strand
AGAGAAGAGCAGAGGACGGACTGTACAACAAGCTGATGGTGGAGCTCAGGAACGAAGACCCTCGTGCATTCCAGAACTTCATGAGGATGCCTCCAGCCATGTTTGACGAAGTTGTGCAGCGGCTGACACCCAGGTTGACCAAGCAGAGCACCAACTTCCAGCCCAGCCTGGACCCTGGGCTCAAGATGGCACTGACTCTGCACCACCTGGCCTCTGGGACCACCTACAGGAGCATGCAGTATGGCTGGAAGGTGCCACACAACACCATCAGCATTGTGGTCAGAGAAGTGGTGCAGGCCATCATCGAAGAATACAAGGAGGAGCTCCTCCAGTGCCCCTCCACTGAAGAAGGTTGGAAGAAAGTTGCAGAGTAGTGGTATCAGAAGTGGAACTTCCCCCATACCATTGGAGCCATAGATGGCAAGCACATGGCCTGCAAAGCTCCAGCCAAGTCGGGGTCCACTTATTTCAATTACAAGGGCTTCTTCTGCATCATCCTCTCCGCCATGGTCGATGCTGACTACAAGTTCATGTACATCGATGCTTCAGGCAACGGCTCATCTTCAGATGCCCAGGTATAAAATGCCAGTTACCTCAAGGAGGAGCTGGAACGCAACCTCATCCCGGGCTTCCCAGATCTAGACCCCCTGACCAATGACACACAAGATGTGCCCTACTTCATCGTGGGGGATGACTCCTTCTCCCTCAGAACCTACCTCATGAAGCCCTACACTTCCAGATGCCTCACCCGTGAAGAGAGGATCTTCAACTACAGGCTGTCCAGGGCAAGACCTTTGGCATCCTGGTCAACAGGTTCCAGGTACTTCTCACCACCATGCAGCATCGCCCAGAGACTGTGAGGATCGTGGAAGCTTGCTGCATTCTGCACAATCTCATGCGCAACCGCTACCCAGTCTTGCAGGACAGGCTCGTGGACCTCCAACAAGGCAATGGGAACATGGAACCTGGGGAATGGAGGCAAGGGCGAAACCTGATAGACACTAAGGATGTGCAAGGCCCCAACAGAGCCTCACATGAAGGGAAGAAGCAGCCTAACCTCCTGAAACACTGGTGCAACTCCCCAGCTGGAGCAGTGGAGTGGCAAGACAGGATGATAGATGCTTAATGGATGCTTCCTTCAGCCTGTCTCATCACACGGATGAGATTGGGCCATGTATGTTGGGTGGGCCTACAATGAACAGGGCATTTAATAAAGAGTTGTGTTTATGTTCAAATGTGTGGATCAATGCTTACATTGTTATTGAAAATAAAGGGCGATAGGTGTGGCACCTGGGAGGGTGGACCATACAGTCCCACTATGCTTGCACTGGTGGTTTATCAATCCCACAGCTATTACCCATTCCAAAAGTATCCCTGCCCATGCCACAGCTATCTTAACCCATCCCAAATTTATCTCTGCCCATCCCACAGCTATCTTAACCCATCCCACTGCTATCTTAACCCATCCCACAGCTATTACCCATCCCACAGGTATCCCTGCCCATCCCACTGCTATCTTAACCCATCCCACAGCTATAACCCATCCCAAAGGTATCCCTGCCCATCCCACTGCTATCTTAACCCATCCCACAGCTATGACCCATCCCAAAGGTATCCCTGCCCATCCTACTGCTATCCTTACCCATCCCACAGGTATCCCTGCCCATCGCACTGCTATCCTTACCCATCCCACAAGCATGCAAATGCTTAAACCATTTCTAAATGTTTTCACCAAGACTTTGTTGAGAAAAATAAATGAAGAAAGTGTGTGAAGCAAAGATAATCTTTATTAATAACAAGCTCAAAAAGAAAAATGACCCAAGTCAAGTGTCCAAATAAAGTCTACAGGAAGCCACCCAGTCTCTGGCACTCTTCTCTGTCACTCAGAAGTGTTCCCAGTCTCAGGGGTGAAAGGTCCAGGTGCTGTGGAGGTGGCTGCTGCTGGAGTGCTGGTCTGAAATGCTACTGGGGTTCCTGGCCCCGAGAGGACAACAGGGGATGGTGTGTTGAGAAAGCTCTCAGACAGCTGGCTCAGCCCCGTGATGTTGAGAGCTCCTTCCTCCATGCCATGGGGTGTCAGTCCCAGTCCCGACAACAGATGTACTGAGGCCGGGCTTGGCTGTGGGGTGGAGGAAGGAGCAGTGTAGTGGGGCTGTCCGGTCTGCAGCTGGGTGAGGATTGGCATGGGTGGCATCAGTGGCATGGGTGGCGTGGGTGGCAGCAGTGGCATGGGTGGCATGGGTAGCATCAGTGGAACCGGTGGCAACGGTGGCGTCCGATGAACCTGTGCCTGGACTGGGAAGGGCTGCTGCCTGTGGAAAGCCTTGGAAGGGCATTGACATCACCTGGGGTGGAGGAGCAGGCCTGGAGTGGGTGGTAGCAGGTTCATCTCGGTCTGGAGGGTTGTGAAGCAGATCGGTGATCCTGTCCTTCACCACCTGGTACTGGGGTTCCACCATGTCCATGAGGGTCTGGTTCACATAGGTGAGGAAGGCTTGCGCTTGGAGGATGAGGAGTCGGTGTGTACCAGCTGAGAGAGGATATCTATGCTGCTCTTGATGGTGTCTCTTATCTCCAGCAGGACAGTGTGGCTCTTTCCCTTCGGTTTGCCTCTCTGCCTTTCTGTGGAGGTGGAGCTGGGGGTGGATGCGGGTTGGACTGTGGTGGAAGTGCCATCTCCTTTCTCCCACTGTGCCAGGGAGTCCTCCACGTGCTCCGCCACTGTTAGAACAGCTGTCCATGGGTTCTCCGTCGTGGCACGCTCCACAGACACCTGCCTGGACACAGGAGCTGACTCTCGGCCGGAAGAGGACTGGCTCTCAGCAGGCTGCCTGAGAGAGAGGGTTGTGAGAGGGGCTGCTCCTCAGTGGCGGATCTCACCCTCCAAGAAGCTGCACTTGGCCATCATGTAGGTCTCTCTGTCCGTCAGCTTGACCGCGGCCTGGCCAGATTTCTTGTGGTGCAGCTTCCCATACCAGTATGCATGTGCTTCCACCAGCCAAGGAGACCTCCGAAGTATAGCCCAGGCTCTCCACGTTCTCTCTCCAAGCAGCCTGCTTCCGCTTGGTGTCCCTATAGAGCCTGTGTCCCTTCCGCCATAGATACTCATTCTCTCTCAGCCACTCCAGCACCTCATCCTCATGTTCCTCCTCGATGTTGTATTGCCTCCTCTCCCGTTCTCGCATCTGCCTCTTCCTCCCTTTGGCAGGACCACATGAACCCTCATCAGAGGGGCTTCCAGGTTGTAGGGGCTGCTCCTCCACACCACCAGCAGCAGCAGCACCAACAGGACCAGCAGCAGCACCAACAGGACCAGCAGCAGCAGCACCAGCAGCACCAGCAGCACCAGCAGCACCAGCAGGACCAGGATCAGCAGCAGCAGAGTAAGCACTAGCAGTGCCAGCAGGACCAGGAGCATCAGCAGCAGAAGCAAGACCAGGAGCATGAGCAGGACCAGCAGGACCAGGAGCACCAGCAGGACCAGGAGCACGAGCAGGACCAGGACTACGAGCTGGACCAGGAGCACCAGCAGGACCAGTAGGACGAGGAGTAGCTTCAGCAGAGTAAGCACCAGCAGAAGCACCACCGCCAGAAGCAGCATCAGCAGAGTAAGCACCAGCAGAAGCACCACCGCCAGAAGCAGCATCAGCAGAGTAAGCACAAGCAGAAGCACCACCGCCATAAGCAGCATCATCAACTCCTCCAGAAGCAGAAGCAGCAGAAGCCCCAGCCCCAGAAGAGTGAGCCCGTGCTGCAGAAGCCCCAGCAGAAGCAGCGTGAGGTCCAGGGGGTGGGAGGGTAGCCCTGTCCCTCTTGCCAGGGCTGGCAGCAGATGGCTGAGTCTTTCTCTTCTTCCCCATGGTTGTGGGGTTGCTGGCTGGCAGGCAGGCAGGCAGGCAGGCAGGCAGGCAGGGAGGCTGGCAGGGAGGCTGGCAGGCAGGCAGGCAGCAAGGCTGGCAGGCAGGCAGGTAGGCAGGCAGGCTGGTAGGCAGGCAGGCAGGCAGGCAGGCGATGTTTCTGGAAGCAAGGTCTTTCCTCTGAATGTTGACCTGCTTGGGAGGTGCCTCTCTTTATATCCACGGGGCTGATGCAATGCATCCTCCCCGCATGCGCAGTGAACGCTAGACATCCGCAAGACATCCGCTAGGCATCCCCTAGGCTTCTGCTGTGCATCCGCCTCATCCACTCGGCTTCCACTGTGCATCCGCTTCATCTGCTCGGCGTCCGCTCTGCATCCGCTTTATCCGTTCCGCGTCTGCTTTGCTGAGGTCCCCCGGAAGCCTTGTGGATGTGCCATCTGCTCCCATCCGCTTCCATCCGCTAGGCTTCCGTGGAGCATCCGCTTTCCATCCGCCCTGAGACCTCCCCCCGTCCATTCCTTTCCGTGTTGTCCACTCTGGTTATGCAAATTTTTGCCCCCTTTGAGAGCGGACAACCACAGATGGAACACTTTTCTCATCCGCTGTGTCCTTTTTCCAAATGTTTTGCATCCGTCGGCCAGTGTGACAGGGCCTTAAATCCAATGTAATCAGAGAGGGATTATCAAAATAGAAATATGGAGCTAGATGGAGAAACTACATATGTTCTTCAAATGCATATACAGTTTTCACACTGATAGCTTCTAATATGAACAGAAAAGTTATCAGGAAACTTTAAAATAGTAGGTATTCATGAATATCAACAAAGAGCCAGTTTGGTGGAATGGTTAAGATGTTGGCTTAGAAGCAAGCAAATTCTAAGTTCTAGGTCTCCCTGACTTTGAGTCAGTCATCTTTTCTGCTCCTACCCAGCTTACTGGTTGTTCTTGTGAGGAAGCCACGTTGAATTGTATATTTAAAAAAGTGGGATAAAAAAGCAAGTGGACAAAAATATAAAATGCCAAGACTTGCAGATTGAAGCTGAATGCTAATGGAAAAACAGATTTGATATTATATCAATCATGAGCATTATTCAATTAGAGCACTATCTAAAGCAGGGGTGTCAAACTGGTGGCCCATGGGTCAGATACGTCACATGTTGGCCTCACCCAGCCCCATCTTAGAGAAGGGGGAAAAGTTGTGATATGTTACATGACGACGTGTCATTGTGAGTTGGACACCCCTGACCTAAAGGATTCCCTCAATAGTTGAAATTTTGGATTTACCAAACCTGAATTTTACAAATAAGAAATACCCTGCTTAGAACTGCCTGTATTCTGAGACACATCCTAAAAGGCCATGTCACACTGCCCAATGGATGCAAAAAGGACACAACAGACGAGCAAAATGTTCCATCCGTTGTTATCCGCTCTCAAAAGGGGCAAAAATTTGCATAAGCAGAGCGGATAACACGGAAAGGAACGGACGTGGGGAGGACACAGAGCGGATGTATAGAGGATGCAGAGCGGATGTATAGATGATGTGTAGAGGATGCGTAGAGGATGCGTAGAGGATGTGTAGAGGATGCAGAGCGGATGCATAGAGGATACAGAGCGGATGCAGAGCGGATGCAGAGTGGATGAGCTGCATCCGCTTTCATCCTTTCTCCATCCGTGCTACTAAAGCTGCACGTCCGTTCTGCTTCCTCCCTCCATCCGTTTACCGCTGGAACGGATTTGAGTTGTGCGGATGCACAGCGGATGCCTAGCAGATATAGCAGATGCGTAATGGATGCAGAACAGATGTCCCCCGTATGCCTAGAGGATGCAGAACGGATGCATTGGATACATTTTCCGCTCAAAAGTTTTGGGCAGCTCAAAACTTTCTGAGCAGATGAAACATCGATAAACGGATGCTGGACGGATAGAGAGGAAGCAAAACGGAGGCAGTGAGTACATCGCGTTAACCAACGGATGGCAAGCTTTTTTGTCCTCTTTGCATCCGTTGGTGCAGTGTGACATGGGCTTAACAATTATTAGTTCAATAGTTGCACTTGAATTATTAAGTTTCCACCAGTTTCCACAATGAATCTAATTGTAGATCATCCAATAATAGTGAAATTACACTATATCTTTACAATAAACACAGCAATGTTGTGAATTTACAACTCCAAGAGTTTAATTCTGTGTCTTCATGTATGGGATCGATGTAAGTCTTCGATGATTGAATTCACAGTTAATGTTTAGTTTACCACCAAATCCAAAACATCAGAAATCTATAACTGATGTTTCATTTTTTATAACATGACAGTTAAAGATTGGCGGTACCAAGACTGGCTATCGGTTACCTTTTCCAATCCATAGTTTGGTATCATCAAGCCTATTCTTACACAGCAGCTGAGACTCCATTTTATTCCATACCAGCTTTTCCCCATTACTGTGAAAAGTCTTTTATATCGTACAAACTTCATGATAACTACAGAGTCAGGTCTAATCCTTCAGCAATACAGGAGCCGTAAAAAGATGATCTCTTGATGAGCTTGGAATTGATGTTGCCTGAAAACCCTATAAATACCAATTGAAAGACAGTGTATCTCTGGTTAATCCTGGCAATGTGTGTGTTGTTTAATTATTGGCTATAGATTTTGTTTCTATGCATATTGTTTACTTTTAATCATTGTTTTGTTTACTAAATGTACACTTATTTTAAATGCACGTTATTCCATTTCATTAAACTAAAACAAATATTAAAATGGAACAGACTCATGTATTGTAGATAGATCGATAGATAGATCGATAGATCGATAGATAGATAGATAGATAGATAGATAGATAGACAGACAGACATATGAATGGTAACCTAGTTTAACCTAATTTGGATAAATTCTTCTTTTCTTTCCTATTATAATTCAAGGAAGTCAACACATGCTAAACTTTGGAACTATTACAAGTCTTCATTTCCAGATGCATTTGTCTGTCACATTCTTATTTCTTCCATGTGTGTGTGTGTGTGTGTGTGTGTGTGTGTGTATGTAGGGTAGGACAGCTGTTCAATAGGTCTGTTCATCTTTGAACAGATGAGTTAAAAAATCTCCACACCACAAGCCAGGCAAACACCTGGGCACAAACAGATCCCTCCTGATACCTCCAGCTCAAATAAACCCCAACCAGGCACCCAGATGAAACCTAGCTTCCTAATAAAGGATGGCCGTCCATTTACTCAGAGCCAAGCTGCACTGAAAGCCTCCAATACAGGAACACAATGTTGCCAGCCAATCAAAACACACATAAAAAAGTCACAAAACAGACAGAAGATATTCGAAACACCAATCAAGCAGAACACAGCAAACTCAAGACCAATAAACACAGATCAAGACTCCCAACCAATCAGGATGAAGAAAAAAACATTCTGGCACAGCAATAAGCTAGCCCCAAATTTAAAACTGAAACAACTGTAAATGTCTGACTCACAGACAAACACAATACAGAAGCCTGATGATGGTAGATGAGCACAACTATAATGACATGGGAAAATACCCGAACAAAGCTGAATACCGTACATGTAAGTTCCCACGAAAACTTAAGAAAACAAATATATTGTCAGCTGGTGCTCAATTCAAAGTCCAAGAAAGAAATACTTAGACTCCGTTAATCAGAGAAAAGATATCTTTTACTGGAAGTCAAGTGGTAGCAACAAAAGAATTCTGAATCTGAGAAAATGGACGCGTAAATCACATATACAAAGTAATGGCAATGTTCCCACCCCCAATAGTTCAAAGAGTCCTCCCAATTAAAAGTTGTGAATATCATCATGTGGACATCTCCAGGTGGTGATGAGGCTTCTGTCCGTTGACCTTGGCATAGTTTGATAAAGGTTTGCAGCTGGCATAGCATAGGAGAGAAAGCTAAGCAAGGAAAAGAAACCTAAGCAAGAATGTACTCCCCCCCAGTTTATACAGTTCCAGTTTGTAACACCTCCAGCTCACTTCCCACAAATTTCTCCCCTCCTCCCCCCGTTACTTATGACAGCCGAAAGATGCAAAGCAAAGGGAGAAAGTCTTGAAGGCTGAAAATCTTGAAGGCTGACATTTGGCCCTCCTAGAAAAAGGACATTAGTCCTATAAAAGAAAAAACGTAGAAGGTAATAGTCAATATACAGGTAACAATGAAATATTTATATTTTTAGGGTTTAATCAGGATATTTAGTACAAAATGCCTTGACCAGTGTAGGAGCTCTAACATCCTTTTCATTGACCCACTTAACTTGGGAAGGAGGAAAATGTTTCCAAGCAACCAAATATTGGAGTCGACCCGTCCGTTTCCGAGAATCCAAAATTTCTTTAACTTCAAAATGTTGTTCGCCTTCAGTTAGCAATGGTACAGGAGGATCAGTCTGGGTCTGTCTCAAATTGGAAGTATGTTCAGGTTTTAACAGACTAACATGGAAGACAGGGTGGATCCGTCGAAGAGTTCTCGGTAATTTCAGTTGGACTGCCACAGGGTTCACAATTCGTTCAATTGAGAAAGGCCCAACATACTTAGGTTCAAGCTTTTTTGACTTTTGGGTGGTTTGTAAATATCTGATGGATAAAAAGACTTTGTCACCCACCTGATATGTTTTTTGTGAAGATCTCTTTTTGTCTGCAAATTTCTTATGAGCTTGATGTGCATCATCTAATGCTTTACGAGTAACTGGTCAGGTAAGCTGGAGTTGTGTTATTCATTCACCTAATGACTGAATGTTAAGCTTCTCACATGGAAGTTCAGGTATGGGTACAAAGTCTTGCCCCGATGCCACTTTAAACGGAGTAAACCCAGTATTACTATGTACAGAATTGTTATACGGCACCTCAGCAAATGGCAATAAGTCAGCCCAATTATCTTGCTGATAATTTGTATAACATTGAAGATATTGTTCCAATACCGAATTAGTTCTCTCAAAAGCCCCATTAGTTTGTGGATGGTGGGTGGAGCTTAAGCCCTGGGTGAAACCCAATAACTTCAGGAACTCTTTCCAAAAGTTCGAAGTGAATTGGACACCCCTGTCTGAGATTATGTGTTCAGGAACCCCATGTAACGTGTAGATATGTAAAATAAACAGTTTAGCCAACATTTTTGCAGATGGGATCTTCGAAGAAGGTATGAAATGTACTTGTTTGGGAAACAAATCAGTTACCACCCAAATGACTGTGTTTCCCCCACTTTCAGGTAATTCCTCTATAAAATCTATAGATATTTCCTTCCATGGAGCCATTGGTTTAGCCATGTTTTGTAGCAAGCCTGCTGGCTTACCAGGAGGCCGTTTGGCTGAGACACAAAGAGAACAACTAGCTACATAAGTTTCAATGTCCTTCTTCAAAGTAGGCCACCAAAATTGCCGTTTAACCAAGTATAAAGTTTTCACGAATCCAAAATGACCAGCCGCTTTAGAATCATGAGCTTGCTATAATATTTGGCTCCTCAGTTTCTCTGGCACATATAATTTGGCTCCCACCCATGCCAATCCATCTCTAACTGTACAATTATTTGAGTGAGCAAGGAACCAGTCATCAAGTTTTAGAGCATCTCTTAATTGTGCAGTCAAATCATTCGATAAATCAACTTCCCTCTTCTTCTTTTGGGCTCTGGTAACCACTGGTGCTGCCAACTGTTTGGTTGGGACAATTGGCTGTACCACTTCCTGGCAAGCACTATTGTATAGAGGTAGTCTAGATAGAGTATCCGCCATGAAATTCCTTCCCCCTGGAATTTACTTCAACGAAAAATTAAAGTGTTTAAAGTATTGCGCCCAGCGAATATGTTTGGGGGACAGCTTCGGGGGTGTTTTCAAAGCCTCCAAATTTTTATGATCAGTCCACTCCTCAAATGGGTGTTTTGCTCCTTCCAAGAAATGTCTCCAAATTAACAAGGCCCAGCAAACTGCAAAAGCTTCTTCTTCCCAGACGGCCCATCTCTTTTCAGTTTCAGATAATTTATGGGAAGTATATACACATGGTTGTAAAGTCCCCATCTCATTTGCTTGCAGTAACACCGCTCCAACTGCTACATCACTCGCATTGGCTTGGATCACAAAAGGAGCATCCATTTCCGGGTTCTTGAGTATCGGTTCAGCAGTAAACAGTCGTTTCAGCTTTTCAAAGGCAGCTTGACATTCCATGAACCACTCCAGTGGCTTACTAGGCTTTGGTTTCACCTCCCCTTTGGTTTTTAGGAGATTTGTGATAGGCAGTGCTATCTTTGCAAAAGCCAGAATAAATTGTTGGTAAAAGTTGGCGAATCCCAAGAAACTCTGAAGTTGTTTCCTGGTGCATGGAGGGGCCCATTCCAACACGGCACAAACCTTCCCCAGATCCATTTCTATGCCCTCATGTGAGATGCAATAACCCAAATTGTCAATTTTGTCCTGATCGAATTCACACTTGGACAATTTTGCATACAGCTTAGCGGCTCGGAGTTTTTCCAAAACTGACCGCACTAGCTTCACATGTTCCTCCTGAATGATGATAAGGATATCATCAAGGTAAACCAAAATCCCTTTGTATAAATGTTCATGTAACCACCTGATTGATCATTTGCATGAATACTGCTGGGGGCCCCTGTAGGCCAAATGGAAGAATGTTGAATTGGAAACAATCCATCGGGCAGTTGAAAGTGGTTTTCCATTCATTCCCTTCCTTAATTCGAACCCGGTAGTATGCTTCTCTCAAGTTGAGCTTCGTAAAAATTTTACCTTTGGCCAGGTGGGTCAACATATCCTTCATCAAGGGGAGGGGTACACATTTTCCACGGAAATAGCATTCAAGTTTCTATAATCAATACAGAAGTGAAGGGAGCCATCTTTTTTTTTGCAGAACAACACTGAGGCCACTATCCGGGGTCTAGCAGGTTGGATGAAACCATGTTCCAAATTCTTATCGATGAATGACCACAGCTCTTCTAGCTCCTGTGGTGTCATCGAGTACAGCTTTGGTTTTGGGAGTTTCACCCTGGGTAAAATTTCAATACTACAATCTGTTGAACGATGGGGGGGAAACTCATCTGAGGCCTTTTCACTGAATACTTCTTTCAAGTCCCAATATTCCTCCGGAATTTTCTCCTCCTCCTTCAGTTTCTCGGTGCCCGTGGAGGCCAGTTCAGTGAGATTCTTAAGTTTTGGTTGAGATCGCCCCTCCCCCTCTGGGTGCTGGTCAGTACATATGCGCAATGACCCCCTCCTCCAGTGGACGTGGGTTTCCATTTCTGGAGCCAGGGCAATTCCAGTATTAACGGCCATTCCATCCCAGGGGCCACAATAAAATGCAAAGTCTCTCTATGTTTCCCCGTTGTAATTTCTATGGGTTCCATTATGAAATGTGCAGGGCCTCCCCCAGCTACCGATCCATCCAATTGACAAAAGGCTATGGGCGTTTTTAAGGTTTTCAGTTTTAAGCCCATTTTTTCCACTACTTCCGAGCTGACTGCACACCTTGAGCACCCAGAGTCTAACAAGGCCAGCATTTTCCCTTTGGATCCCAATGTGGGTACCCTTAACTTCACTGGAACGGTCATGGGGGTCTTGTTTGGACTTACCAGTGAGTCTTCTTCTGATTCGGATTCACTCTCTTCAGAAGAGGTTGGAGTTCCCAGCTCCTCTCCTTTCAGAGGGGCAATCTCTACAACCTCATCCACTTCAAGCGCTGTTTCACAAGGCTTTGCTAGGGTTTTTTCCGGTCTCTTCCCTCCTCCCAGCACCCCCTTTGGTTCGAACTTGGCCCGGCAATCTGCAGCCCAGTGACCTTCCTTCCCACATTGGAAGCAAGTAGTGGTCTTGGGTTTTGCCGCCATCCCTCCCTTTTTGGGTTTTAAGGCTTCTCGAGGATGAGTGGGGAAGGACTTGCTCCAACCAGAACCCCCCCAGCATCTGTTTTGGGTCAGATCAATTTCCACCTCTGTTGCCAGCACGTAGCACATCTGCAGCTCATTGGGGTCTCTTCTGGCAATGCAGCTTTGGTATACATCTTCATTTAACCCATCTTTGAACGCTTCCATCAGGGCTCCCTGGGACCAGCCTTGAATATGACATGCCAGCTCTCTAAATTCCTGGGTGTACTCGGCCACTGATCTCCGCCCCTGATTTATGGTCTTCATCCTAATTCTGGTTTTACTTTCAGCAAGTGGGTCTTCAAACCTGGCCTGCAGCGCAGTCATGAACAGGTCATAATTCATCAGCTGAGGGGCATTATCGTTATGCAAAGTCACCATCCACTTTGCAGCTGTTCCCTCCAGAGCCCTGGTAACACATCTAACTTTGGCTGCTTCTGAGAAAAATCCCCTCCGTATTCCTCCATATACCTCCAGACTCCAGGAAAAATCCTAATTCCTTGGGATCCCCCCCCCATATTTTACTTCCAACGGAGGCACCTTTGGAGTTCTATGTCTTCTGGTAATTACTCCTCCCACTGGGGGGCCCTGGGTGGCTGCTGCCTGTTGTGCTAGCCTGGGTTGATTTATGGGGGTGGCTGCTCTGATTCTTCTGGCTGGGGCTGCCTCCCCCTCCTCTCCCTCATACCTTTGTTCTGGTTGAGGTTCTCCGATAGCTTCATTTAGAAGATGCATGGCTTGAGTTAGTAAAAAAATCTTTCTTTCCTTCTCCTGCTATGGCTCCTCTCTTCCACGCTGATGGGTAGTGGTCACTTTTGGAGGAGGCTTTTCCTCAGGATCCTTCCAGCCGACTCCCAGGGACCATTTGTGTTTTACAGCTGTTTTTTCCCCAAGATTTTCGTTCTGCTAACAAGTCAGCTTCCTTTGCTTCCTCTAGCAGCTGAGAATCTGGTCCTCCAGTTGCTCCCAGGTCTTCTTGGTCGCTGGCTGGACTTGACATGATGTTCAGACCCCCTTGGAAGAAAATGTATTATTTCTCCTGGTGGGCTGGTAATGTGAGATTCAGAATAATGTCAGCTGGTGCTCAATTCAAAATCCAAGAAAGAAATACTTAGACTCCGTTAATCAGAGAAAATATATCTTTTACTGGAAGTCAAGCGGTAGCAACAAAAGAATTCTGAATCTGAGAAATTTGGCGCGTAAATCACATAGACAAAGTAATGAAATGTTCCCACCCCCAAAAATTCAAATAGTTCTTCCAATTAAAAGTTGTGAATATCATCATGTGGACATCACCAGGTGGTGATGAGGCTTCTGTCTGTTGACCTTGGCATAGTTTGATAAAGGTTTACAGCTGCGCATAGCATAGAAGAGAAAGCTAAGCAAGGAATAGAAACCGAACCAAGAATGTACTCCCTCCCCCCAGTTTATACAGTTCCAGTTTGTAACACCTCCAGCTCACTTCCCACAAATTTCCCTTCCCCCCCCCCCCCCCGTTACTTATGACAGCTGAAAGATGCAATGCAAAGGGAAAAAGTCTTGAAGGCTAAAAATCTTGAAGGCTGACAGACAAATGCATCTGGAAATGAAAACTTGTAATGATTCCAAAGTTCAACATGTGTTGACTTCCTTGAATTATAATGGGAATGAAAAGATGAATTTATCCAAATTATCTTAAACTAGATTCCCATTCATATTTGTATTAATCTGGCAATGTGCAAATCTGGACCACCTGCTTCCCTGCACACAGATGTGAGATTGGATCAATGTCAATGCTACATCGAAGGGGCTCATTTCAAATTATCTTTTTTTATTTCCTTCATTCACAGCCAGATAGCTTGAGTTGTACAAAAGGATGGTAGCAAGTAGCATCACAAAGTGAAAAATACAGTCAATCCAATGTGGAAATATTCTGTGTCATGCTTCATTTTTAATGTTTGGTCTTGCCCCTTCTGGAATAAATTGTTTGCAGCTTGTGGAGAATTAGAAAAGATTGTGCCAGCACAGCATTGATGAGTAACCATGAGAAAATAGTTAAAACAGCTGAAAAAGATCAACACAGCCATTGGAGTTTGGCTTTGCATAAAAATGGCTATGTGATGGAATATCCTAATTTTGAAACTTGTCTCCATGTTATAATCAATTTAACACTGAAATCTTCAAGGTTTATTTTTAAATAATATATGAGATCACCTTGCCCATGCTTTGTGGCATGAGAGAGAGCTCAGGTGTAACAAACATGAGGTAATGAGCTGCATCACAAATTTTAAAAATTACAGACATTTTTCTTAAAATATCATTTCTAATTGCTACAATTATTTAGCTAAGATGAGCTTCCAGCATGATACTTCTTCCAATATGTTTTTCTATGGAATTTCATCTCATAAGAAATCTTCACTAGAAAAACAACTTGTTTCCCTGGTCCTAAGGCTATAGAATGTTTTCTATAACTATGTCTGCTTGTGTGTTATGTGTTTGTGTGTTATAAACAAATGTTTCAGAATGTATGCTTTGTTTAAATGTTTTCTTCATACAGATTTTCAGCACAGGAAATATGTTGAGGTAAATCCTTGCATATTCTGCAAGTAATGTGCTTATTCACATTATTAGAAATTTGTTTTTTGTAGATCATACAATTTCTTCTTTCTTTTTGTTAAAAATGGTGGTGGTTGTGGTTGTCATTATTGTGTATTGAATTTATTTGATTTTCTCAATCCAACACCTGTCAAAGAAATACAATGAGGTTGTGGGTCAAAATGTTACCTTGCCTTTATATTTGACTGAGCAATGAAAAAGGAAAAGAAGAAGCTTAAGAAGTAAACTACAAAGTGCATAAAAAGGATTTATATTTGCCCACATTTTTCCTTAATAAAGATTTTCATACGTCCATTAGTGACTTTGAACAATAATACTGTGCTATAGATGTCAATACATAAGATATCCTTTCATATCATCTTTATTTTTAAATTCATCTAATAGTGGTACTTACCTGACATACGTATATAATGTTTAAACATTAAATAAAGATGAGGGAACTTCTATGCTAACCTAATCTGGCCAACCTAATCTGGCTAATTTGTGATTAGAATCGGAATATGCCAAAAATCATGCTTTTTTGTATAAAGCTAAGAAAAAATATACCTGGCATAGGATGGATCTCCTTTTTCTTTAGATAGCCACAAAAATTCAGCCCTTCAGCCTTCCATCTTCAAAGGTGGAACTCTTTTTCAAAGGTGTTCTGAATCTTGGATAAGCCAAGATGAGTATTCTTTATGCCTCCATTAACAATGACAGAAAAGCAAAGTGGTAAAGATGACAACTGCAATACTTTTTGGCATTTTCTGAAGAATTAAAAGTCCCTTCTAATGCTTCTGCCAGCAGTGCTTATGTTGAATCCTTTTTGTCACCTCTCTTCTACATCAAAATATATTATATAGAAAAGGAGAAGTGTTGATGGACTTAGCTTCCTGATCCAGCTCAAGTGCTATATTTGTTCCTGACCTCAGCAACTGACTTATAAATAAAAATACAGACTAAATACACTTTCAATACTAATAATTTCATACTTGAATCATTCCAGTTTTTTAAAATAAGTTACAAGAAAAGAATGGTGCACCCCTTTTCTGCTTGGTTTTTTTTTTTAAATTTCATTATTTTGTCAGTTTCTGACAAAATAAAAGAATAATTCCAAGCTTCTCAAGTTTTCAGCAGCACTGAAATAAATTGAGTTGGTATTTCACTCTGTCCAAATTTAAGATAAACTCTTCTGGTATGATTGGAGGACAATGTTAAATAAAAGAATTTTAGATATAACCTATTCAGACATTCTGATACCCAGAAGATTAAAAAAAATGTGAAAGATCACAGAAACAGATATAATAATAGAATGGTGAGGGTTATGGGACTAATATATAAAGCTAGCCTGTTTCCATTTTCTTTTATGCAACTAAAATTGTAAAGGAAAGATTGGAACACCTGAATAATGACTATAAATCAATAAATCACATTCTGCCAATTGATGAGCATCAGATTCAGAACAGAGGAAATTACATTACTAGAATTTGCACTAGAATTTGCTGCCACAAGGATGACATTTCTGTTAATTTAGATGGCTTTCAAAGATTCATCAAAGCCAGATGAAAGAACTTTATTCAGAGGCCTCTAAATATGAATTCCTAGAGACAGCAGTGTGGGAAGCTGTATTTTCTAGCTCTACTTAGCTACACAGAAAAATTTGGATAGACAGACATTTAACATGGCACAGCAGGGTCTTTCTTAACTCAACAGAAAGAAGATTTCTGAGCATTTTCCTTGCATATGTCTTTTTTCCAAATATCATATTCACACTATTTATTCCAGGAAAAGAGCCTTAAAGTTAACTGTTTGAAGCAGCTCTCAGCTAATCATGCAAGTCACCGTTGCTGAGCTGGGAAGATAAAATGAGCTAATCCCTTGATTTTTTCTGTTCATTCTCTGGGCAAAGAATAGAGTATAAATGGAACAAAAAATATTGGAAAAAGCTTAATCTTAATTAAAATAGAAATATCCTTAAATTATGATGATATAATTAAAAATATTCATTCCACGTGTAGGCAAGGCTTTCTTCAATTACACAATGAACCTTAGCTAGGAATGGCCTTTCTTCCACCAGCCATTATCTGGGCTTCCCTCTTTCTTTTCTGGATGTTTATAGGTATGACAGGGGGAAGAATAAAACTTTCATGTCCTTGATAAAGGAAGGGTGAGGAGAGATACATTTTTCTCTGTAACTCATCATATCAGAAGTAGAAGCCACCCAATGAAACTGATTATTTATTTATTTGATTTATTTTCTGCCTATCTCATCACGGGGCTACTCTAGGCAGCTTACAACAACAAAATGGAAGAACTCTATAAAGCCTTAGTAAGACCACACATAGAGTACTGCATCCAGTTTTGGTCATCACACTATAAAAAAAAATGTGGAGAGTTTAGAAAGAGTACAGAGAAGAGCAACCATGATTATTAGGGGACTGCAGCAGCGGTGGGATTAAAAAAAAATACTACCATTCTGTGAGCAGGCTTGGTGGGCTGGTTACAGCAAAATCCCATTTCCTCCCCATCCCACTAACCTGATTTCCAGTTCCGTTCTCCTGTGCAGGGCAACAAAAGAAGACCTAGATGATCAGTTGGGACTTGGGAGGCAGAACATAGATGAGGGTGAGGCCAGTAGAGGTGGTATTTGCCAGTTCTCCGAACTATCAAAATATCAGCTATCAGAACTGGTCAGAACCTGCTGAATGCCACCTCTGGGCTGGAGGCTAAAACATATGACAAACAATTGCAGGAAATGGGCATGGCTAGTCTAGTGAAGAGAAAAACCAGGAGAGACATGATAGCAGTGTTCCAATATTTGTGGGGCTGCTACAGAGAGGAGGAGGTCAAACTATTTTCCAAAGCACCTGAAGGTCAGATAAGGAATAATGGATGGAAACTGAACAAATAAGGAATTTTTTTCTGACAGTGAGAGCAGTCCACCAACGGAACAGCTTGCCTTCAGAAGTTGCAGAAGCTTCGTCACTGGAAGCTTTCAAGAAGAGACTGGATTGCCATCTGTCAGAAATGGTATAGGGTCTCCTGTTTGGACAGATGGTTGGATTAGATGACCTATAAGGTCCCTTCCAACTCTGTTAATCTATTAAAATTTGAAAAGAGAGCAGACAAAACAGAAGTAAAATAATAGGACAATAAAACAAACAATGAAAAAGAAAACAACAAAAACACATCAATATGATAATTTAAAAGATAGAGCTCTAAACATTCTAAAAAATTAGAACTGATAAGAAGAAACGTTTCTTCAAACATTGTGTAATCAACCTGTGGAACATGTTACCAAGATGTGGTGTTTAGTTACTCATTTACATGGCTTCAAAGAAAGACGAGTCAAATTTCTAGAAGATACATCTATTAATGGTTAGTAGGTTTTGTGACTAGAAATTGACTCCAGACACAAGCACAATATTCTGCATACAGTGCATGTGTCAGGCCTAAAAACCAAGCATGATGTGTGCTGATTCTATAGATGAATTATGACAGACTAAACTCTCTACCATCTACCATATACCTGAGAACTATGAGAGATGAGCTATTCTCTCTTTCTCTCACACAAAATATATGGGCTGAATTCTCTCTTTTTCCTCTGGAATGCAGTCTCCCCCTCCTAGGAATTCAGCCTACTGCACTCCATCATGTCATGAGAGCAAGGAAGGGAGAAAACGACTGCTTTGATCTCTGTTTGTGTGCTTTCAAGGTGCATCTAGTTGGTGGCTATGTGAGAGGGAATGCTGGCTAAATGGGCCACCATTATCCAGTTAGGCTATACTCAGATACTGTAGGGCTTGTCGGCTTTGCTTCAGCCTTCTTAAAGGAAGGCTCATATCCTGAAATATATCATCTGATCATCAATTTAAAAAGTCTCTCTGAAGTCCTGGAAATATTTTATGTTGTTTTCTTGCTAGAAATATGAAAGCAGTTTACCACTGTCTTCTACTCAGAGTTTTTAAAACTTTCCAGTTTAGTTTAAACTCTAGTATTCCCTAGAGGTCTTTCCCCCAAGTATCGACAAAGGTAGGCTCTTAAGGAAAAAGATCAACCAAGTTTAACTATCTGTTGTGATACTCCTAATTCAAATATGATAGTCAAGATGTGATATTCTTGTTTAAAAAGTCTTTAATAGCAATAGCACTTAGACTTATATATCACATCATAATGCTTTATAGCCCTCTCTAAGCATCAGCATATTGCCCCCAACTATCTGACTCCTCACTTTACCAACCTGGGAAGAATGGAATACTGAGTTAACTTTGAGCTGGTCAGAATCGAACTCCTGGCAGTGAACTTGATTTTGGGGTGTGTGTTGTTTAGGTGTGTTAGGAAATTGTTTAGGTTTTCTTTTCCATGGGGCCAAATCACAAATGTGTCATCGATTTATCTTAGCCATAGTTTGGGTTTGTGGGTGGCATTAGCCAGGGCTCTGGATTCAAATTCTTCCATGAACAGGTTTGCAATGACGGGTGACAGTGGTGATCCCATAGGGGCTCCTTCAGTTTGCTTGTATCTTTGTCCTTTGTATATGCAATATGTGTTGGTTAAGCAGTGTTCTGTTAGTTCCATGAGGTCTTTAGCTGGTTGGTATTTATTTTTGATGATTTCAAGAGTTTCTTTTATTGGGACTTGAGTGAATAGTGAAACTATGTCGAAACTTACAAGCAGATCTTCTTGTTCTACGTGAAGATCTTTGATCATTTCTAAGAAGTGGTATGAGTTTTGTACATATGAAGCTGCGGTTTCAGCATGGGGCTGTAGTTGTTTTGCTAAGTATTTAGCTAGGTTTTGTAATGGTGCTCCTATGGAGCTGACTATGGGTCTGAGAGGTATGCCTTCTTTGTGTATTTTTGGGAGGCCGTATAATTTGGGGCATCTAGAAGACTTTTCTCTTGGGATGATCGTCTGTTGGATTTCTTTGCTTATGTGGCTGGTTATAATTTTCTTCTTGGTTGATTTTTCTAGATATGTGGTTGGGTCTGTATTTATAGGTTTGTATGTGGAGTCTTGGAGTAGGTCTGTCAATTTTGTTTCATAGTCTTTTCTGTCCATTACTACTGTGGCATTTCCTTTGTCTGCTGGGAGTATAATGATATTATTATCATTTTTCAGGGTTTGTAACGCTCTGAATTCATCTTTTTGCAAATTATTTTTGGGTGGTTTCGTTGTGCATAAGATGTGAGTAACCTGGTGTCTTATTCTGTCAGCTTCATCTGTATTTAATTTGGTTAGGCTGAATTCTACTGCACATATGATGGATTCTGTTGGGATTTTTTTGGGTGCTATGGCATAATTGAATCCTTTGGATAGGACATCTGTTTCTGTTTTGTTGAGTTCTCTGTTGGAAACGTTGTATACTAGTTGTTTCAGGTGTTGTTGTGGGTTATTGGGAATTTTCTTGTCATTTTCTAATTTTTTCAGTTTTTTTGAGAGTTTATCATTTTTATAAGTATTTTCAGTTTCAGCTCTCCAAGTTGTAAGTTGTTTGATCTTATCCCAAAGTAGAGGGTGGATTTTGCTGCTCAATTCCAGGTGTAGTGCTAGCAAATCTTTGTTTAACTGATCTAATTGGAATCTTTTACTGTGAACTTCATTTTTGAGTAGAGATATCTCTGTACTTTTCAGTATACGTTTGGTAGCTGCTGTGTTCTTATGAAAAAAACTGTTTTAAATGTATGTCAAATAAATGTTTTTTCTAGAATAAAAAATTATTTTTAAAAAATGATTTCTCTAAATATCCAACTGTCCTGGTAATTTTATATTACTAATAAAGCATACCATCACTGTCCTAAACAATTAATTCCCACAACACTGTCAACTTATTTACTAGGACTATATTACTATTATTCCTCTACTACTAGATTATAATAACACTTCCTGGTACCTATCTCTTCCCACGTATGACTATAACCATGTTGCTTGTATCTTTACAATTTATATTGTTTTATTTGTTTCCTAGTGTGATTTAATTGCTTATTTCTAACCTACGACTATGTTGTATCTTATGATTCTTGATGAATGTTTTTTTTTTTATGTACACTGAGAGCTTATGCACCAAAGACAAATTCCTTGTGTGTCCAATCACACTTGTCCAATAAATAATTCTACTCTACTCTATTATGAACAAATGGCTTTTAAAAGATATAAATAAAATAAAGTTAAATGAGTAATGACATCTATAGCAGTAACAGAGACATGATTCTTTTTTCAATCCAATGCTGACATCATGATGGTATGTTGCAGTCAAAACCCTTGATGCATCTGTTGTGCACAGAGAAGGGTTTATTTGAGCCCTAAGATTGTAAGGCAAGAGATCAGTGTACCTTGTTTTACAAGGATGCTTACATATGAGAGGGAAGAGCAGACTGACTACAGAGAATGTGAAAATGAGTGGGAAGACTGAATGAATCTGTGATAAATTGCCTGTGAAATGTGATACACAGCTCCAAGTTCAGAGACAGAGAGATGGAACGAAGTAATAATTCCCACTAGGAATTTTTTAAGGCAAATACCAATCTCTGAAATTGGTAACGCACGAGGAACAAACTACTATTTCACTGTCTATAACAATATTCTTTAAATATCTCCAGATCACTATTTTTGCTTCAAATGGGATTTTGTACTTTGTGATGAAAATTAACCACATTTTTTAATGGCAGCACTTCTAATTATCCTGTTACAGTTTATATACATCTCTTGGTATGAAGGAATTTAAATATCAATGGAATTGGATTCATGAAAGCTTTGATTCAGAGTGGTACAGGTTATGTTTCTTGACATATTTCACATTACCTATTCAATGCCTTATAGCTGTAACTATTAATTATTGAATATGAGCAAATAAGAGAAAATCAAAGAAGCAAAGATATGCATACAAAAAAATCTGTTCAAAATAGAATTTCTAAAATATTTGAGAACTGAAACTTTTTTCAAAAAGATGTAAGAATAATCTTTGTGTTTCGGGATAACTTCGGAGGTAGTTATGTGAACTGAGCTAAAATCTTAAAATATATGTAGCAGGGTATACATTTTGCCAAAAGTTACATAATATCTGTTGTTAATATCAGTAAGTATAATCCATTAAGCAATCAAGAGTTAAAAATTATGAATCCTGATTTCTATTTTGAACATAAACTTATATACCTGCTGTCAGCCTACAAATTCTATTTTGATAACTATCAATAAGTGCATGCTTTATCAAAATTGCTTTTTGGATCCCAAATGTGAATTAAATTTGGATGATCAGAACCAAAAACCATATAAGAATTCTATTAGACCTCTAATTCTTATAATATTAAAACTAACAATAAGATAATTAAGAAAAACAGAAGTTATTTGCAGTTAATTCCAGAGAAACTGTAGGAAAATTCATAGGAATCTTCAGAAACAAGGCAAGGAAAAATAAACTTGCTAATAGGTCAAATTTACAAGTTTGATTTATTTCCACCAAAGATGTTGTTATCTACCATTATCCAACATCACACTCATGCTCTTTGACATATCTTCAAGTACAGTAATTGGGTAATCTACAAATTCATGCAGATTAGTTTTTGTAGGTAGAAATAACAGACATTTATTGGTGCAGAAGATTCCTAAAAGTTATTGAACATGATACATAGTCTTAGAAAATGTAGGTTATAAAGTTAAGTTTATGTAAATAAATATTTACAAAATTTAGGTTATTTACTGTGTATGCATTACATGCATTTATAAATCAAAGAAAAGAAATACAGGGAAAACTTATATTAGAAAAATCAAAAGCCAGGTTATTATGGAATGAAGTTTCTACTAAGAATAGCATGCTATGGGCTGCAAGAATACAATCCTTTGAGTAAGCAGAAAGCTGGTCATTCTTTGGATATATAAACATTTGTTCTTTTCTGTCATCTATATAATATTATTTTTGCTCTTATCACCTCTAACCCAAGAACAAAAAAGTGGTCCACCTGTCATTGCTGAAACTTTTGAAACAAAGGAGGGAACAGTTTAAACAAGCTATGTTTGGCCAAGAAATAAAATATAACATAGAAACTCACAGTGTTCAGTTTTGAGATATTGTCCTAAATATGATCTTCATTTTAGCTTTCTGCCTAGAGGACATTCAAGGCATCTAGCAATAAAAAATAGAACATAAGCGCAAAACCTTTATAAAAACATGCAGACTCTTCATGCAGACTCTTAGCAGGTTGAGTCTTGACACCCAGATCTAAACTTACCCCACCTCATGCAAAAATGGTCATTCTTTTACAGGCTTAACACTGGTTATGGGCCCAGAGGCTGCAAAGTCAGTTTAACTAGGTTAAACAGATTTATGTAAACAGTGAGAGTTTGTGTTGTTATACATTACAGTAAACAGTCAGCTGTGTTTTATTAATTATATTTTTATATCCATATAAGAAAACATGGCACAAGTCAATTTACAAAGTTTGTCCCTTATATCCAAGCTGGATGGAACAAACTATGTATCATGGTCTACAAAATGTAGTCTACTTCTACAAAGAGAAGATTTGTGGAACATAATTGGAAATCCACCAAACGTAGAAGAATGGGATCCAGAGGATGAGGAAGACAGACTAAAGATAGAAGAATTTAAGCATAAGAATCAACAAGCCATTTGCATAATTGCGTTAACCTTAACTGATCAACAGCTTGTTTATATCCACGGAGAGAAAACGGCTTTTGGGTGTTGGCAGAAGCTGAAGAGGATTTATGTCCGAGATAAGGTTGGTTCACACATAAACCTAACACGGAAGCTTTTCAGGACACATCTCCAAACAAATGGTGATATGCAGAGTCATTTAAAAACTATGCAAAGCATTTTCCAAGAATTAAATGAAAAAGAACTTATATTCCCTGAACAACATCAAGTTTATATAATTCGATCTTCAATTGATGAAAGTTATGATAACTACATAACTTCACTTGAAATTTTGCCAAAGGAAAATTTAACTTTAACTGATATAACTGGCAGATTGATTGAAGAGGCCAGGAGAAGGCATGAAAGAGATGAATTAAGGAGGGAGCAACCTCAAAAAGAAGATAATAAATCTCCTACTGCATACGCAATTAAAAGGTGCTTTAATTGTGGAGGAAGAGGACATTTGGCAAGATTTTGTAAAAAGTCAAAGCGCCAGAACGCTGGCCAGAATACTACAAATCATCAAAAGATAAATAAACATTTAGGGTTAGCCATGTATTCTAACGGAGCTGTAAAAAATAATTTATGGGTGGTTGACAGTGGGGCATCCCATTGTATAACAAATGATAACAAGAAGTTTATAAAAATGTCCCAGAGTAAACAGCAGATATCGTTAGCCAATGGCTGGAAACTGAAAGCTAAAGGTGAAGGTATAGCATATTGTTCTTTTATAAAAGAGAATGTAAAAATGTTATATGTACCACAACTTAAGTTTAATTTAATTTCAGTTAGAATTTTGATTAAACTAGGATATGTAGTCACATTTAAGGGAGATAACTGCTTAATTACAAAAGATGATAAGAATATTACTGCATCTTTAAGAGATGGATTATATGTGTTAAATGATGATGGTTTAAAGGTGGCTAACACAATTTATGACAACCAGAAACCTCATGATGAATGTATTCACTTGTTACATAGAAGGCTAGGGCATTTAAATTTTAAAATGCTTAAGAAAACTGTTGAATTGTCTAAGGGAATAAGTTTGAAACCTTGTGATAAGTATTTGCAATGTAATGCCTGTAATCAAAATAAGAGCAGGGTCATACCAGCTAATAGAGTTAATGGATTTACTACTAAAGAGCCTTTAGAAGTAGTATTTGCTGATTTAATAGGTCCGAAAAAAAACCAAGTGTAGGAGGAGCTCGCTATATACTAAGTATAATGGATCACTATTCTAGATATGGGTTTTGCTATTTAATGAAGAGCAAAACTGAAACATATCAAAATCTATTTAATTGGCTAAAATTCGCTGAGAGAAAAACCAAAAAGAAACTGGTAACTCTCATCACTGATAATGGCACGGAATTCACAAATAATAAATTTAAAAACAGAATAAGACAATTGGGGATTCAACATAAAATGTCTGCACCATATAGGCCACAACATAATGCCTTTATAGAAAGAAGAGGCCAAACATTACAATCAATGGCACAAACTATGATGTCTGA
>BLBF01000010.1:27528640-27586056 GCA_015471245.1 Laticauda colubrina | reverse complement strand
TTTTTACTGTATGTTAATAAACATACAAGCTTAGCTCACTCATTTATCTGTGTGCCTATCTGACTAACGCTGCACATTCTGTTTAGCTTGTTTACCTAACCCTGGTTGGGGAATCCAGGCTTAACAAAAAAAATAGCATATGAAGGACGGATACAGGAAGTGAGGAACGCCAGTCTAGTGAAGAAAAGAACCAGGGGAGACATGTTAGCAGTGTTCCAATATCTGAGGGGCTGCCACAGAGATGAGGGGGTCAACCTATTTTCCAAAGCACCTGAAGGTCAGACAGGGAATAATGGATGGAAACTGAACAAGGAGAGATTCAACTTAGAAACAAGGAGAAATTTTCTGACAGTGAGAACAATCAACCAATGTAACAACCTGCCTTCAGAAGTTGTGGGGGCTTCACCACTGGAAGCTTTCAAGAAAAGACTGGACTGCCGTCTGTCAGAAATGGTGTAGGGCAAGGGTGTCAAATTTGATTTCATTGAGGGCCACATCAGGATTGTGTTTGACCTCAGTGGACTGGGGTGGGCATGGGCAGCATGACATCACTTGTGTCAGGGGGTGCCTGTGATGGCCTGAGTGTCTGCCAGCGAAAATGGGTTCTTGAACTCTGTTTTTGTCTGGGATGGCCTCCTACAACCCTCTACCAGTGAAAATAGAGCTTGGGGGGCACACACAGCCCTTGCAAGCTCTGTTTTCAGCTGGGATGGCCTCCTGTAACCCTCTGCCAACAAAAACAGAGCTCAGAAGGGCCACATGTGGCCCTCCTGAGCTCTGTTTTCTTTTTTTTAAGTTTTTAATTTTTTTAACTTGAACAAATCATCTTCCATTAAACAGTGTGTCATCTGGGTACAAATATCTCTATGCTATTATAATCAAAATTTACAGTATTCATTACATTGATAATAATTCTCTAATCTTATACTAATAATAATCAGCATTGACTCATTCATTTCTCCCTCTTAACATGTCTTCTAATGAAAATATAATATAATAGGTATAATAATCTTAATGATCGTATTAATAATCAACATCATATTGTTAACATATCTTAACATATCTTCTTTATTTTACTAATCTCCATTTATTTCTCAGTTCTGTTTTTATTCTCCAACCATCATAAAATAGCTCCCACGTCATATAATATTCAGTTTGTTCTTTCTCCTTGATAGCAAGAGTTAATCTATTCATTTCTGCACATTCTAACATTTTCCTAATCACATTCTCATCCATAGGGATCTCATCACTTTTCCAGTTTTGTGCAAGTACAATTCTAGCTGCAGTTAATACATGTACTAGATAATTAAATATGTACTTGCTTTACTGTAAGTTTTGGGCAAAATCGCCAACAAAAATATTTCTGGTTTTAAATCTATGTGCTGCATTATCATCTTTTTCAATCACATTTGTATTTTTGTCCAATATTTTTTTTGTTTCTGCACATGTCCACCACATATGATAATATGACCCAGGTATCTGGTGGCATTTCCAACATTTAGCTGACTTTATTAACATCTTTGGCAGCCTCACCAGCACCAGATGCCATCTAGAAAACTTCTTATATAAATTTTCTTTGTATGCAGTTGACATTGTTAATTTGTAGGTCTTATCCCACAGCTTCTGCCATTTGTCTTCTATTGTGTAACCAATTTTTTTTGCCCATGCTATCATTATCTCCTTCACCTGTTCATCTTCCAATTTAATAGCTAATAAGTAGTTATACAGTTTTTTTATCAGTCTTTCTTCTGTCCCTGTAAATATCTTATCTAATTCTGCTGTTTCTTTATAAAAATCATATAGTTTAGCATTTTTCTCATATCTAAATGTATTTGTACCTGTGAATACCATGTCATGTCAATCCATTGATCACTCAATGCTTGTTTAATTTGAGTTCCCCCTTTTCATTTAGTATGTCTTTATATCTAAAAATATTTCCCATATGAATAACATTTGGGTGAATCAGTGTTTCCATTGTTGAAAACCAAACTGGTATCTTCAAATAATGTTCTCTAGTTTTCTCCCATATTAACAATAACATATTCCTTACATAATGTCTTTGAAAGTAACCATGTATTCTGCTTTTCCCATACCATAAGAAAGCATGCCAACCCAGTTGTATGTTCCTCCAGAATCAATAGTCTTGTATGTCTCAATGCAATCCATTTTTTCATCCATGTTATTGCCATTGCCTGGAAATACAGTTCCCAAATAGGTAATCCAAAGCCTCCTCTATTTCTTGAATCTTGCAACATTTTAAAGCTTATTCTTGCTTTTCCCTCCACCAAATGTATTTTAATATTATTTTATTAAGTTCCTCAAAGTATTTTTCCCCAATTTTATCACAACTTTTTGAAATAGGTACAGTATTCTCAGCAATATATTCATTTTAATTGTAGCTATCCTTCCTATCAGCAATAGTTGCAAGTTTCTCCATTTTTCCAAATCTGGTTTAATTTGTTGTAGTAGTTTTTGGTAATTATCATTAGGCATCTTGCTGTCAAGTAAATTCCTAAGTATTTTACTTTCTTAGTGATCTGAATATCTATTCTCTTCATTAGCTCTTTTTTCTGCTTAGCTGAAAGGTTTTTTATTAAAATTTTAGTTTTTTCTTTATTTATTTTCATTACTGCTACTTCCCATATTCTTCTATTTTTTAATGTGAGCTCCATTTTCAGTGGCATGGGCACCACAGGCCGGTTCTTTGCTTTTTTCAGGACAGCTCCACAAGCCAGATCTAAGAACCCCGCAGGCTGGATCTGTCCCCTGGGCCTTGAGTTTCACATCTCTGGTGTAGGGTCTCCTGCTTGGACAGGGGGTTGGACTATATGACCTACAAGGTCCATTCCAAGTCTGTTGTGTTAGTGTGATGCATCCTTGACATGTTGATTAGAACCAAAGAATCTGCAGTTGTTCCATGCAGTTGTTAGTTATGGAATGCAACAGTTTAATTGGGCTTTTGTTATGTTAAACATTTTTGTCCTTACCTATCATGTGACATTTCATTTCTGAGTTAATTTAATTTGTAAAGGGGAAAAAAAATCAATGAATTTATAATCTCTTTTACCAAGTGCAGAATGCACAGAAAATAGTTATTTGAAATGTTCCTTTTTCTTCCCTTTTCTTTTATATTTTATAGATGATAAAGAAGGAAATTAAAAAAAAATGCAGAACATTTAAATATAAACTAATATCACTGGTGGAATGGCAAGCCAGCAATAGATAAGATGAAAAAACATGCCCTCAATATCATTTGGTCAATGACCAGCAAGGTTTTATTTCTACTTCTAATCATGTCTTCTGCTTTAATCAAACCTGTAATTAAATAATTTGAAACAATATGTATTCACTTCTATGGAACATTAACCAACATTAACCTTAGGTTATCTGGTTTGTACTCATATATCTGCAAATGAAGAGCAAAATAACTTTTGGGATTTTTATGCTTAGACAGATCATTGTCACAGCCCAGCAAATCAATAGAAAGAAGCATTATGTTTTTATAACATGGCAAAAACTACTTGATATTCTCTGCTTCCAGAATCTGCAATAGGACATATTAACCATCAAAAGTAAAGTTTTAGATAATGGATCCAAAATCATGCAAGACTACATTTAAAAAAGAGAATAATACCAGCACTAATCTCTATTGTGCTTTTGTGGGGAAAGAATATTAAAAAAATGTTTTTTTGTAATTTGCTTGATTTTACTTACTTGATAATTGTTTTTTTTCAAATCTCTTATGAACAGAAGATGATATCAGAGGACTGCACAATCCTTGCTGGTTGTTTCTTGTAAAAAAAAGGGATTCACAATTGAAAAAGGGTCAACGTTTTTAAGTGGCATCCTCATTCAATGGCTTAAGCAAAGGCAGAACAGAAAAGTAGAACAAATGTTAAATGTTATGCCCTAGAGATTGATGTAAAATCTCAACTTCAGGTGAATTAAACATCTTCAAAGGTCTCTGATTCTCATGAGGATTCACTTTCTGTTCCTCCGTATTCTATTTCTGTGGCTCACTTTCCTGGCTTCTTCTTGAGGCACAGTTGGCTATCTGATTCCAGAGGCATACATCTGTTATCATTCCTGACTTTGATCCTGAGACCAAATAGTCAGGAGTAGTGGAGTCACAAAGTTTCAGGGATTGGTAGTGTGTCTTTTTAAGCCAAGCCAGGACACATTTTGTTGGGTCAAAGATTACATTTGATTTTTGATTGGCATGCTGAAGGCTGTGCTCCTTAAAATAATAAGTGGGATTCAGAAAATGAAAAATGCATGGATTTCATCTCTGTGAAAATAAATATATTTAATACAATTTTGTGTGTGTGCATGCGTGTGTAAATAATAATCTCCCCTTATCACATTCAATAGTACAATTTGTTCATAGACTTAGGGGGTTGTAGCCCAAATCTGAGGGACACAAGCTATGAAGTCTCAAGTTGTACATCTCTGATTGAAGGAAATGAGAACTTCAACTGGCATTCAACAATATGGGTGCCAGAAGTCAACTCTGCAAGGATTGGACGAGACTTTTACAGACAGTGTTGGAGACTGGCCTTTTGCCATTCATCATTTTGACAAGCAGTCAGGCAGCAAACAATTTTTGCAAAGAATGGCTATAAGGTCAAGAAAGGTACAGTTCTATAGTGGAATATTTAAAATACAGTGAGGGATATAATAAAAAATTTATATCCAAAAGATAGCAAATGTCCAGTGTAGATTATATCTACAAACCATCTTCAAAGCTTCTCACAAACTTCTGGAATATATGTCTATACTGTCTGCTTATCTCGCCTGTCTCAAGAGGACAGGTGGCATGAAAAAACAGAGGAAGAAACTGAAGACCTGGAGAAGTAATAACAGCAGATGGCAAAAAGTCCATGGCAGATGGAGCAAATAAATTTTAACAAATAAGCTCTTCTTTTCTCCCCTCCCTTTACAGGCTGCAATAACACAGGACCCTTGGAATTTATCATTATCATTTATTAAGAATTTCTAAATTAAGGTATTCTGGCAGAACATTAAAGAAGCTCATATTCCATAAAGTAGAATAATTGAGTATCATTCCTATTTGCATAGGCATTAGGTTAGATGACTGTAAAATGAAAAGGTCAAAAGTATGATTATATTTTAACGGCAAAATCAGTCTGGCTGTTGTTAATTACTGTTCTTTACTTTCACTCCAGAGCAATGTCTTTGGCAGCCTAATTCTCTATTTAGAGGGGAGGAAAGAGTTATCTCCTGATGAAAATGTAAGGTTATGCACAATAAATGAAGGATATCATAATGTTCATTTCTACCAGAGGTGGTATTCAGCAGGTTTTGACCAGTTCTGGAGAATCAGTAGTGGAAATGTTGAATAGTTCGGAGAACCGGCAAATACCATCTTTGATTGCCCCTACCCCTGTCTATTCTCTGCCTTGGCTGGGTCTCCTTTTGTTGCCCTCCACAGGAGAACAGAGTTGGAAAGCAGGTAAGTAGGGTGGGGAGGGAATGGGATTTTGCAGTAACTTCCCCTGGAATGGGGTGGGAATGAAGATCTGATAGTATCCTTTCCCTGTCACACTCACCAAGCTACACCACGCCTAGAACCAGTGGTAAAAATTTTTTACCACAGAACCAGTGGTAAAAAATTTTGAATCCCACCACTGATTCCTACCATACCATCATCAACCTCCACTTTTTAGTAACCTCCAAATTTGTAAACCTGAAGGGCTGAAATTCATTATCAAACAGCCAGAGACATACACCTGATATAAATATCTGGCCCCAAGAAATTTGCCTTTTTGTGGGCAGATAGATATTAAATAACTTAGTCTTTTTATTTTAGTCATTGACCAGCAGAATTAAGCTTGACAGTCTTGTCACAAACCAATAAAAACAACAGATTCTTCTGCTATAACCTTTGTACTGGCCCTGATTTAGTTTTCTTATGATCGGCATATGAACCATGCTGCATTATTTTCAAAAGAACCTCCAGCTGAGTTGTGTCTTATGTTCAAGGAATGATATCTACTAAAAATTCCAGTGCTGTAATTATGTACCATCTGAAGAAAATTACCATGGAAAATCATTTTGCCCTCTGCAGATAAGCCTGATGAAGCTTAGCATCACAGAAATTGGATACATATGAGCAAAGTCATTTGAAACAGAAATAACAGATGTTTATTTCACAAAGGCCACTATGTTTACTGCTTCTGAGAAATAAGCTTCTCCTATTCAATGTAGAAGGAAGCAGCTTTTTACTTGTTTCATGTTTAATTCTCAGCCATGAACCTACTCTAGTGAAATCACTAAGAAAAATAAAGATGAATTCCATTGACAAATTTTAGGAAAGTATTGGATAAAAGTCATAGACTCGCTTAGACATTATTCTGAAAACTAGTCAGAGATTTTTTAGTTACTGGAATGTTCAACATATGAATGCACTTATTTACAGTATAATCCATTTTCTGCTAATATTGCTCAAATGATGCTGCTTGTCGAAGCAGTTATGTGTTTAGCATAGCTGCACAAAGAAAATCAAAGCAGTAACTTTTCCTTCAGCACACATGTACAGTATGTGGGCATTTGCAGAAGACAATATCTCAAGGGTAACATCAGCAATCAGTGAGGATTATGTGGGATGTTATGTGGAATGCCTCAGTGGGATAGCCCTGATTCTTTAAATCAAAGTGTTTTTTGAGGCTAGTTCTCCATTCAATATCCTTTCTAATGAAACAGATAGAATGTCAAGGAATTTAAAGTTGGCCTTGGGGAAAGCACCAGAGGAAAGAAAGGAATAAACTGTGAAAGGGAGAAGTTTCAGAAAAATATTACATGGTCCTAAGACAGAGAGAAGTATTAAAAGGAAACACAAAGTAATCCATTGCAAGACACGACCAAGCTGAGCCTGCGGGAGAGCTCATATGCATCATACCTCATGAGTCTCTGCAAGAGATCTAAGTCCAGCCTACTTTGATCGCCTTTCTTAATACCCACTCATTTCTTGTAGGCAGCTTAAACTTGCAATCTTTATACTCATTTGAACTGCCTGAATTTTCTGATTTCCCCGGCGTGTAATGCCCACTTTGATTTTATTTAGTATAAAGTCTTGAGCAATCATTCAAGATATTGTTATTCTACATATTGTAATAAAAAGCATTCCAGAAACCCACACGTCTATCTCTGGAATTGGTCTCTCTCAAAGGGCTGATATGGAGCTACTAAAGCTATAGGATCAACAAAGCTCTAATCTATTTTAGCCTCTACTTAATTTGGGCAAAACTTTAATTGATTTGTGGGAGGTTTTAACATATACTTTGGAGAATGAGAAAAAGCCATAAAATCAAAATATTTTAACACATAACTTTATAAATTAATTTGTTCATATATGACATTAACACATACAATGGCTATTTGAATTATTTATACAAATAGGATCTTGCTTTACTGTCAAATTTATTTTATTTATTTTTATTTTATTTGGCTTGTCAATTGCTTACAAGACAATAGGTATAAGTAAAAACATAGTTATGAATACATGGATACATATAAGAAGAATAAAAGAAACAGGTCTTCCGGTTTGAGTCTCTTTGGTGATAGACCGAAATCCACGATTGTGCACGGTTTTGATCTGTGCTTGCTGCCGGAACTCTCTGAGCTGGCTGGTCTCAGTGCTAAGCCACCCCATAGAGATGGTGAAGAGGGAGGAGACTGCCAGCAGGGTCGAGGAGAGCCACATCTCTCTTCCCCAGCTGGCCATTACTTCCTTTCCCGAAGGCGGTTGCAGTGGTAGTCAGAGAAGAAGAACTGAACCATAAAAGAATGTGCAGGAGGAAGATAAGAAGGGAAAGTTTTGGTCAACTGGGTTATACTGAAAAAGCAACAACGTAAGGAAATTAAACTAAATACCATTGTTCCCAAAGAAGATTTTGAAGCAGCAAAGGAGAGAAAAAAGGGAAAGGATTAGGTTTATTTTTTTTCCCCTTTCATAGACTGACAGCTAAGAGACTTAAGCAAGAAATTGGTAAAAAAAAATCCACTTTGACATTAATAGGCATTTAAGCTGAAAATAAAAGTCAAAGGGATAATAAAGATTTATATTCAAAAGTTTTTAAAAGCAGGAAAGGAGGAAAAAAAAGAATAAAAGGGTAGGATCTGGAAAAATGGAGGAGACTGCTTGGAACTAACTAAAAGGAACTTACAGTGAAACTTTAACAAGATTCCCCAAAGATACATCCTAACTGAAACTTGGCAACAAAATAATAGAACCCCAGGAAGAGAAAGTGGAAAAAAGCAAGAAGAAATAGCCTTGGATTATTTGGATTACATGGTGATTTTTAGTTTTTGCATCTAAATGACTAAAATCAATTGGGTGGTTGTTTAAAAATATTTAAAATGGCATCACTCTTCGAAGAACTGAAAATGCAACTTAAAAAATAGAAAGAAGATGCACAAGAAGGGAGAGGTTCTTTTGGCTTCGTATTTCAATTCTTAGAAATGGAGATCTGGAACGATGAAAAACAACAAGAAATGTCTACAAAACAAGAAGACTGGGACAAAGAAGAAGCCATCTTTAATGGCCATCTTAAGAAGCCATCTTCAAATAATTTTAAGTGGGGGAAAAAAGGAAAGGGGGGAAAAGAGTGAAAGGTTTAAGACTAGAAAAAACAACCAAAAAGAAGAAGAAGAGTGTGAAAGATAAGTATAATATTGGAAAGCAACAGAAGAGGGGATTACAGATGAGAGAATTAGAAGTAGAGAGACGAGGGGGTAAAAAGGGGAGGGAGAAGAAGAGGGGGGAGAAGGTAAGGAAAAGAAGTTGTAAAAGACAGAAACAAGAAATAGAGAAACAGGGAAAAGATATAAGGATTGAAACCATAAGCCTGTTTAGAGATAATGGGTGAAAATTTAATTGTAAAAGGGATGCTGCAAAGGTACATAAGATAGCATTGTTTATTACAAAGAGAAATAATTTTGGAAAATATGACTAAAATGATGGATAAAATACTTACTGTAATGTAGTGGAATGTTTTTTTTTATAAATAAATGAATTAAAGTGAATGAGAGAATTAAATTAGGAAAGGATGGTAACATTTTAATTATTATTAACGATTTATAAAAATGTAAGTGAGAGATATGGAAAAAAAGAATTAATTATGGAAAGTTTATAAGTGTTCCCAAGGAAGGATAATATTTAATCGAAAAGAAATGTTAAAGATTTTAATGAATATTAATGATAGAATTGAATTGGAATGGAACGTGTGTTTTATTCACATATATATATAATCTTTTCTTTTTAAGAATATAGTGTGTATTTTAAGAATGTACCAAGCAGAATTTGATTGGAAGTTATGTATTATATTGAATGTTACAATCTTAAAGGTATGCATTGAAGCTTAAATAAGAGTTTGAAACTATAAAATTAAACTATATAAAGGTGTCATACTCCAATTAGTAACTACAGGGGAAAATTTGTTTAACGAAAAAAGATAATATGAAATTGCAACAGGACAGACAAAACTATAAATATAATGATTTGAATTGAGATGAGATAATTAAAATAAAGTTGAGAAAATTAAAAGGGGGAAAAACTATGTAGAAAATATAAAACAGTAATAAGATATCGAATATAACATAAAAATGAGCATGAAATTGAGAGAGGGCGGAGCTGGCATCGCCACTTTACCGCATGCAACCTTGGAGGTCTGAGATTGCAGCCAATATCTTTGCCCCTGGACAGACCAAATGGGCCTAAACCATCCCGAAGAGACGGTGATAGTGAAGGGCGCGTCCTGTAGATCCCAGGGATATTGCAAAGTCCCTGGTTGATCCAGGAGAAGGCCTTTTGCCAGCGGCAGAGAGGCAGCCATCAAAGCTGCTGAAGTTGGGACAGCTCCAAACAGAAGAGGCTGAAAGAGAAAGTGTGTTGGTTTGGTAAGAATTTTTCTTTTATTATTTTAAGACATAAAAGGACCTTAAAGGATACCCTAAGGGGAAAAAGAATCTGTATCTTTTCTAAAGCCCATGTCACATTGCACCAACGGGTGCAAAGAGGATGTAAAACGGACAAAAAAGCTTGCCATCCATTGGTTAACGCGATGTACTCACTGCCTCCATTTTGCTACCTCTCTATCCGTCCAGCATCCATTTATTGAAGTTTCATCTGCTCAGAAAGTTTTGAGCTGCCCAAAACTTTTGAGCGGAAAATGTATCCAATGCATCTGTTCTGCATCCTCTAGGCATATGGGGGACATCCGTTCTGCATCCATTATGCATCTGCTATATTGGCTAGGCATCCGCTGTACATCTGCACAACTCAAATCTGTTCCAGCGGTAAACGGATGCAGGGAGGAAGCAGAATGGACGCATAGCATTAGTAGCACGGATGGAGAAAGGATGAAAGCGGATGCAGCTCATCCGCTCTGCATCCGCTCTGCATCCGCTCTGCATCCTCTACGCATCCGCTCTGCATCCTCTACGCATCCTCTACGCATCCGCTCTGCATCCGCTCTTCATCCTCTACGCATCCGCTCTGCATCCTCTATGCATCCTCTACGCATCCTCTATAAGGCCGTGTCACACTGCCCAACGGATGCAAAAAGGACACAACGGAAGAGAAAAATGTTACATCCATTGTATCCGCACTCAAAAGGGGTGAAAATTTGCATAATTGGAGCAGATAACACAGACGCGGGGAGAACGCAGGGTGGATGCAAAGCGGATGCGGAACGGAAGTCCAGCGGATGGAAGCGGATGGCGCAACCGCAGGGCTTCCGGGGGGCCTCAGCAAAGCGGACGCGGAACGGAAACAACGGATGCAGAACGGATGCACAGCGGATGAAGCGGATGCACAGCGGAAGCCTAGCGGATGCACAGCGGAAGCCTAACGGATGCCTGGCATTAATTGCGCATGTGGGGGGATGCATTGTGCAAGCCCTGCGGATATAAAGGGAAGCAGCTCGCACGTGGCCAGCATTCCGAGAAAAGACCTGCTGCTGGATACCTCGAGTTCTTGCCTGCATGTCTGTCTGCAAGCCTTGCTGCCAGCCTGCCTCCAAGCCTGCCTCCCAGCCTGCCTCCCAGCCTCCCTTCCAGCCTTGCTGGCAGCCTGCCTTCCAGCCTCCCTGCCAGCCTTGCTGCCAGCCTGCCTTCCAGCCTCCCTGCCAGCCTTGCTGCCAGCTTGCCTTCCAGCCTCCCTGCCAGCCAGTCTGTCTACCAGCCTTGGTGCCTGCCTTCCTGCCAGCCTTCCTGCCAGGCTTCCTAACAGGCTTCCTGCCAGCCTTGGTGCCAGCCTTCCTGCCAGCCTTGGTGCCTGTCAGCCTTCCTGCAAGCCTTCCTGCCAGCCAGCAACCCCACAACCACGGGGAAGAAGCGAAAGTCTCAGCAACCTTCCGCCATCCCTGGCAAGAGGGACAGGGCCACCCTCCCGCCCCATGTCCCTGACTCATCTTCTGCTGGGACTTCTGCTGCTTGGGCTCGCTCTTCTGTTGCTGGAGCTTCTGCTGTAGCTGCTCCTGGCAGTGGTGCTTCTGCTGCTGCGTACTCTGCTGAAGCTGCTCCTGGCGGTGGTGCTTCTGCTGCTGCGTACTCTGCTGAAGCTGCTCCTGGTCCTGCTGGTCCTGCTGGTCCTTCTCATTCTGCTCATGCTCCTGGTCTTGCTGACCCTGCTGCTGGTGCTTACTCTGCTGCTGCTGATCCTGGTCTTGCTGCTGCTGCTGCTGCTGCTGCTGCTGCTGCTGATCCTGATGCTGCTGCTGATAATGATTATGATCCTGCTGGTGATTATGCTGCTGCTGCTGATGATTATGCTGATTATGATCCTGCTGGTGATGATGATGCTACTGCTGCTGCTGATGCTTCTGCTGCTGCTGTGGGTGTGGAGGAGCAGCCCCTACAACCTGGAAGCAACTCTGATGAGGGCCCATCTGGTCCTGCCAAAGGGAGGAAGAGACGTATGCGGGAGAGGAGGCAGTACTACATTGAGGAAGCGCACGAGGATGAGGTGCTGGAGTGGCTGAGAGGGAACGACTATCTGTGGCGGAAGGGACACCGGCTGTACAGGGACACCGAGCAGAAGAAGGCTGCTTGGAGAGAGAGGGCAGAGAGTCTGGGCTACACATCGGATGTGCTCCTCGGCTGGTGGAAGCACATGCACACCTGGTATGGGAAGCTGCACCTCAAAAAATCTGGCCAGGCCAGGGTTAAGCTGACGGACAGGTGCAGCTTCCTGGAGGGTGAGATCCACCACCGAGGAGCACCAGGAGCCCCTCTGTCTGCCCTCTCTCTCCGGCAGCCTGCTGTGACCCAGTCCTCTTCCGGCCGAGAGTCAGTCCCTGTCTCCATGCAGGTATCTGTGGAGCGTGCCACGGCGGAGAACCCATGGGCAGGTGTTGAAAGTGTGGTGGAGAGCGAGGAGGACTCCCTGGTGCGGTGGGAGAAAGGAGACATAGAGTCCACCGCTGCCGAAGTCGCATCCACCCACACCTCCGCCTCCACAGTAAGGCAGAGAGCCGGACCGCAGGAGGGGCAGAGCCACAAGGTCCTGGTGGAGATCAGGGACACCATCTGCACCAGCATAGGTCTCCTCTCTCAGCTGGTCCCCACTGACTCCTCATCCTCCAACCGCAAGCCCTTCCTCAATTATGTCAACCAGACCCTCAAGGAGATGGTGGTACCAATACCAGGTGGTGAAGGAGAGGATCACTACACTGCTTAACAACCCTCCAGACCCAGAGGAACCTGCTCCTACCCAGTCCAGGTCTGCTCCTCCACCCCAGGTGATGTCCCTCCCAAACCAAGGCTTCCCACAGCCTCTCACCTACAGCTACAGTTCCAGGCTACAGCTACCTGGAGGTCCAGCAGCACAGACAGCAGCCCTTCCAAATGCAGGCACAGAGTCATCGGGCGACAACGTTGCCACCGGTTTCAATGATGCCACCGATGCCACCCACGCCAATGATGCCACCCACGCCAGTCCTCACCCTGCTGCAGACCAGGTAGCCCCACTACACTGCTCCTTCCTCCATCCTGCAGCCAAGCCCGGCCTCAGTACATCTGTCCTCACTACTGGGGCTGACACCTCATGGCATGTAGGAAGGATCTCTCAGCATCACGGGGCTGAGCCAGCTGTCCGAAACCTTCCTCAGGTCCATCCCCTGTTGTCCTCTCGGGGCCAGGCACTCCAACAACACCTCAGACCAGCACTGCAGTAGCACCCACCTCCACAGCACCTGCACCCTAACACCTTAGACTGGGCGCACACCTCCGAGTGACCAAGAGGAGTGCCAGAGACTGGCTGCCTGGATATTTGTGGACTTTATTTGGACACTTGACTTGGGTCATGTTTATTTTACAACTTGTTATTAATAAAGTTTATCTTTGTTTCACACACTTGCTTCATTAATTTTTTTTAATAAAGTTTAGGTGGAAACTTTTAGAAATGGTTTAGCCTTTGCATGCTTGTGGGATGGGTTAAGATAGCAGTGGGATGGGCAGGGATACCTATGGGATAGGTAATAGTTGTGGGATAGATAAACCTCCAGTGCAAGCATAATGGGACTGTATGGTCCACCCTCCCAAGTGCCACCCCTATGGCCCTTCATTATCAATTACAATGTAAGCATTGATCCACACATGTCAACATAAACACAACTCTTTATTAAATGCCTTGTTCATTGTAGGCACACCCAACATACATGGCCCAATCTCATTCGTGTGATGAGACAGGCTGAAGGAAGCATCCATTAAGCATCTACCATCCTGTCTTGCCACTCCACCACTCCAGCTGGGGAGTTGCACCAGTGTTTCAGGAGGTTGCGCTGCTTCTTCGCCTCATGTGAGGCTCTGTTGGGGCCTTGCACATCCTCAGTGTCGATTAGGTTTTGCCCTTGCCTCCATTCCCCAGGCTCCATGTTCCCATTGCCTTGCTGGAGGTCCACGAACCTGTTCTGCAAGACTGGGTAGCGGGTGCGCATGACACTGTGCAGCATGCAGCAAGCTTCCATGATCCTCCTCATGGTCTGTGGGCGATGCTGCATGGTGGTGAGAAGTACCTGGAACCTGTTGGCCAGGATGCCAAAGGCATTCTCCACCACCCACCTTGCCCTGGACAGCCTGTAGTTGAAGATCCTCTCTTCGCGGGTGAGGTATTTGGAGGTGTAGGGCTTCATGAGGTAGGTTGTGAGGGAGAAGGCGTCATCCGCCACGATGAAGTAGGGCACATCTTGCGTTTCATTGGGCAGCGGGTCTGGATCTGGGAAGCCCACCATGAGGTTGCTTTCCAGCCCCTCCTTGAGGTGACTGACATTGTATACCTGGGCATCTGAAGATGAGCCGTTGCCTGAAACATCGATGTACATGAACTTGTAGTCAGCATCGACCATGGCGAAGAGGATGATGCTGAAGAAGCCCTTGTAGTTGTGATAAGTGGACCCCGACTTGGCTGGCACTTTGTTGGGTGACTTGCCCTCGATGACTCCAACGGTGTGGGGGAAGTTCCACTTCTGATACTACTGCTCTGCAACTTTCTTCCATCCTTCTTCAGTGGAGGGGGACTGGAGGAGCTCCTCCTTGTATTCTTCGATGATGGCCTGCACCACTTCTTTGATAACAAAGCTGATGTGCTGGGTGGCACCCTCCAGCCGTACTGCATGCTCCTGTAGGTGGTCCCTGAGGCCAGGTGGCGCAGAGTCTGTGCCACCTTGAGCCCAGGTTCCAGGCTGGGCGGGAAGTTGGTGTTTGTCTTGGTCAACCTGGGTGTCAGGCACTGCACAACTTTGTCAAACATGACTGGAGGCATCCTCATGAAGTTCTGGAATGCCCGAGTGTCTTCGCTCCTGAGCTCCACCAGCTTGTCGTAAAGTACATACTGTGCTCTTCTGGCTAACCATCTTTGGACCCAGACTTTTTTTGGGTGCCTCCTTTTCTTCCCGTAGTAGAGTTCACAGAGCCTGTAGATGGTTTCGCAGTGTTGCAGAAGGATGTTGGCTGCCAAAAGGATTTTGTCACAATCCACAATGGACATGACTGGATGCTGTGGAAGAGGAAGAGTCAGATGAAGGCTGCAGAGGTCTACACAGCTGGGCTGCTGGGCTGAAAGTGAGATGCAGACGAGTTGCTCCCCCTTTTTATAGGTAGTATAGGTGTTCCTTTGCATCCTCTAGGCATCCTCTAGGCATCCTCTAGGCATCCTCTAGGCATCCACTAGACATCCTAAATATCCGAGATAGGTCCCCTCTGTGGATGTTTTTTCCATTTTAAGCGCTTTGTTTTCATTCTGCATCCATTCTGCATCCATTCCGTGTCCGTTCCGCTTCCTCCCTGCGTCTGGGCGGATGCAAGTTGCGCAGATGTGCAGCGGATGCCTAGCGGATATAGCGGATGCATAACGGATGCATAGCGGATGCATAGCAGATGCGTAGCAGATGCAGAACACACGAACTGGATACAATTTCCGTGCAAAAGTTTTAGACAGCCCAAAACGTTTGGAGCAGATGAAACATCAATAAACGGATGCTGGACGGATAGAGAGGAAGCAAAACGGAGGCAGTGAGTACATCGCGTTTTCCAACGGATGGCAAGGTTTTTTGTCCGTTTTACATCCTCTTTGCATCCGTTGGTGCAGTGTGACAGGGGCTATACATCCGCTCTGCATCTTCTATACATCCGCTCTGCATCCTCCCCACGTCCGTTCCTTTCCGTGTTATCCGCTCTGCTTATGCAAATTTTTGCCCCTTTTGAGAGCGGATAACAATGGATGGAACATTTTGCTCGTCCGTCGTGTCCTTTTTGCATCCGTTGGGCAGTGTGACATAGCCTTTATGGCTGGACTTCTATCGTGATTTTGCACTTGCTAACTAGACTGGTTTTTTCTCTATTTATATCTGTTTTTTCTTTTCTTTTTTGACTTTGTAATATTTTAGGTTAGAGGCTCCCTTTAGTTATTTTTATATATTTGTTTCTTTTTCTAACTTCTTTAACTTTTTAACTTCTATTACGTTTTGTCTGGGAAAGGAGGGAGAGAGTGAGAGTAAAGAAACTTTGTAACACTGCCAACTAGAGGCTTGAAAATATTTTAGACGAAGTTGAGAAATCTGAGAAATAACGCTCTAAAATTCTTTTTCAAGGACATTGCTATGTGAAAAGATAGAGGGAAGAGCAGGGGAGAGTGTTATTGCAGGTGTTCTGGATTTCTATCAACAATTGAAATTGGCTTTGAAGTTTGGAGAGAGCTATGACAAGAGCCTTGGATAATTAAATAAAGTGCAGTGTGTCTTTTTTATTTTCTAAAGTTGTACTACCCCCCCCCACCAGCCCTACCCCACCCTACTGTTCATTTTTTCTTTTTAAAACTTTTATTTTTGTAATATTTCCATCTTTGCTTCATATTTTAAAGGGAAAGCCTCAAAAAAAATTTTCCTTTCTTCTTTGGGATTTTTTGTTTTTTGATCTACTCTGTTGGTTCACTTTTATTTTTATTTGAGAATTCTCAATTGGATTAAGGAAGAACCTGAATAATTATTTTTATTTTCTCAATTTTTTTTTACTCTTTTTAAACCTTTTTATATTTCTCCTCTCTTTCTACCTAATTATTGATTGGATTAAGATTAAGAAGAACCTGAAGAATTTTTTTTCTCCTTTTCTTTTTATTATTATTAGGTTTTTCTCTCTACCATTTTTATTTTTCATTTTGGACTATAATTGGCTATTCCATAATTGGATTAGGGTTTAGAAAAACCTGAAGATCTCGAATTGTTTAAAATGAGTAGGAAGTTTATAGCTTCTGACTCCTCAACTTCTACTTCTGCCTCCCCACCATCTGGAGGACAACGTTCAATTCAGACAATGTTAAAGCAAGACAAAGATCAAGAAAGAGTGACTCTACAGATGATTATGCAAGGAATCCAAGACATTAAAATAAAATCAGACACCATTGAAAAGAGCATAGAAAATATTGAGCAAAGAACAGACAATATTGAACAAAGACAAGAGAAAACTGATGAAAAGGTGAAGAATATTCAACAAATGATGGTGAAGTATGATGAGAGATTCCAAAAAAATTGAAGAAGAAGATAAACAAAGAGACAAGCAGATTGGAGATATTGATAGCAGATTAACAGTGGTTGAACAAGATAAAAGTGGGATGCTGAATGGGAAATGGTCAAATCAGAATTCTATCTTAGATTTCAAAACATAGAGGAAGAAAAAGGACAAAATATAGTTGAGATAATGATAGAAATATTGGCTGAAGCTTTGGAAATAACAGAAGAGAAGATGATGGATGGAGTAGATGAGGTATACCGAGTTTTTACAAGATATGCGATGAGAAATAACCTACCATGAGAAGTTCATATCAGATTTACAAAAAAAGCTATTAAAACACAAATATTACAAGTGGTAAGAGAGAAAACATTGAAATACAAAGGCAAGGAGATTGTGGTTTTAAAGCAAATACCCAGAAGAGTGAGAGAGATGTGAAGACAATATCGATTTCTGACTAAAATGCGATCATAAAAAGAGGTGAATTATAGATGGCTAATCCCAGAAGGGTTAATGTTTACATGGCAAGAACATAGACATAGAATTGACTCAATCGAGAAAACAGAATTATTTTATGCAGAATTTTTTGGAAGGAGAGAGGAGGAGGCAGAAAAAGAGATTTCACTAATTGAATTCCAAGACGACCAAATGGAGACTGAAAAAGAAGAAGGGCAGTAGGTGGATCGGTGGAGACTAAAGAACAATGTGAATCAAGATCTTCAACAGCTGCCAAACCTAATTATAAAATAATAATGGAAGAGAAAAAACTGATTACAATGAATATAAATGGACTTAATTCAGCTGTTAAAAGAAGGAAATTTTTTCACAAATTAGAGAATTTAAAATTTGATATAATTTGTCTACAAAAAGTACATATTAAAAAACAATATGAACATATTGTTGATAAAACCAAAATTAGGGAAATATTTACTTCTATGACTCAATGCAAGAAAAGAGGAGTGGTTTTATATATTAATGAGACCATCTAAGCAAAATTGATTTATACTGATGAAGACGGAAGAGTATTAATGGTGGAAATAATGGACAATAATACAAAAACACTCTTGATTGCAATTTATGCTCCGAATGATAAACAAGAAGAATTTTATAAAAAAATTACACATGAAAATAATTGAACTGGACTATGTCAATATAGTTATGATGGCACAAAAAAACAAATATCGAAACAAGTACTTGGGCAGATCACAATCCAGTGACGAATGGAAAAGACAAAAAGGAAGATCGAGATGGATGTTAAATAATACTATTCTAAAGGAGAAGGATTTTATACAGCGGATGGAGAAAGAATTGGGTTTTTTCTTTAGAGAAAATAAAAAAGAAGACACTTCAATCCAGAACGTATGGGACACAATGAAGGCATATGCTAGAGGCTTGATAATAGACTACACAAAAAAAAGGAACATCAGGAAAAGGCAAGCCATGGAAGCTTTAGAAGATGAGTATAAAAGACTTGAAAAAGAACTACAGAAAACACCACAGAAAAAAGACATTAAGCTAAAACTGGATACAATTAAACATAAAATGAGTTTAATAGAGAAAGAAGAATTAGCACAAAAAATTAGAAGTGCTAAACAGAATTATTTTGAGTATGCAAACAAACCAGGTAGATGGTTAGCATGCAAATTGAGAAAGGAAAAAGAATCAAGGAAAATACCACAGTTAATAGATGATCAAGGTCAAGTTTGCCATGGCAATAAAGAGAAAAAGGAAATCATTTGAGACTTTTATAGGGAATTATATGAGCAAGATAATATTGATGAGGAAAGAGTTAAACAGTATTTACAGAATGCTAATCTACCTAAGATTCCTAAAGAGACTGGAAAAATGTTAGAAAGCAATATAACCATGATGGAGTTAACCGAAGCACTTAAGAAACAAAATAATGGGAAGGCACCAGGCCCAGATGCACTTCCGACAAAATTCTATAAAACATTACAAGAATCGCTGAACCTTTCATTGCTAGAAATCATGAATGAAGTTATGCTAAAGAAGAAAATACCTAAAACATGGTCAGAAGCCTATATTACACTTATTCCAAAAGAAGAGACTGATCCATTATAAATTAAGAATTATAGACCCATTTCTTGATTAAATGCAGATTATAAAATCTTCGCTTCATTATTGGCAGAGAGACTAAAAAAATATTTAAATAATTTTATTCATCCTGACCAAAATGGATTTCTGCCAAAGAGACAAATTAAAGATAATATGAGAGTAATATTAGAAACTTTGGAATATTATGAGGCACACCCCAAAAAACAAATGGCTTTGATATTTTTAGATGCACAAAAGGCATTTGATAATGTTAACTGGAGATTCATGTTATTATTATTGGAACAGATGGGCTTTGCCAGAAAATTTATTCAAGCAATACAAGCTATATATTATAAGCAAACGGCAAAGGTAATGATAGAGGGAGAATTAACAAACTCTATCAGTATAAGAAAAGGTACAAGACAAAGTTGCCCACTATCACCTTTGCTATTCATATTAACTCTGGAAGTATTAAATAGAAACATGAGAGATGAAAAGTGTATAAAAGGAATGAAAATTAAAAAGGAAGAATTTAAATTGCAAGCTTTTGCGGATGACTTGGCCTTTATTTTAGAAGACCCTCTAGAAACAGCACCAAAATTATTGGAAAAGATAGAGGCATATGGCAAGGTGGCCGGCCTGAAAATAAACAAAGATAAGACAAAGATTTTGATAAAGAATATGCTACTAAGACAAAAAGAAGAATTGGCAGATGTATTGAAAATCCAAGTTACGAATAACGTTAAGTACTTGTGGATACATTTGACAGCAAGATGTAGTACATTAAAAGAGAACAATAACATTAAACTTAAACAACAGATAGCACTAGACTTGACGAAATGGGAAAACCTACAATTACAACTAATAGGGAGAATTTCAACAGTGAAAATGAATATTTTAACCAGAATTCTATATTTGTTTCAAACAATACCAGTTAGGCTTGGAAAGGACTACTTTGAAGATTTAAACAAAATTGTGTTGAAATATATATGGCAAGGTAAGAAAGCGAGAATAAAGTTAAAACGCTTACAAGATGCTAGAATAAGAGGAGGATTTGGTCTGCCTAATTGGGAGTTGTACTACCAAGTTACAAACTTGACATGGGTTAAGGAATGGATAACAATAAGAAATACTAGATTGTTGAAATTAGAAGGACGTTGATCTGTTGTTGGGGTGGCATGCCTTTCTATGGTATAAGGGAACTAAAATACAGGGTTATTTTAGAAGACATCATATATGGGAGTCTGTGGTTAAATTGGGAGAAGATTAAAAGACAATGTTATCTAAAAATTCCTGTCTGGTTATCGACTATTGAAGCATTTTCTTATCCTATAACATATAAGAAGGAACAAACAGTTAGATAAGGGGAAATGTTGAATGAAAAGGGTGAACTTAAATCGATGCAAAAACTAGAGGAACAAGGTATAAAGATGGCTTGGTTTTCTTATGTGCAAATACATTCAAGGTGTGAAAAAGATTTTAAAACAGAAGGTTTCTATAATAAATTGACTGATTTAGATAAGATTTTGACAGGTACTGATGAAAAGGTGATCAAAAAATTGTATGGATATTTTAAAAAGAAACTATGATTGTTTGGGGGAAGAATTTTGGATATGGATTAATCCAGAGAAATGGCAAAACTTGTGGTCTCAAAATTATAAAATGACAATGTCAACAGCATTTAAAGAAAATTTGTATAAGATGTTTTACAGGTGGCATTTTCCCCTGACAAGAATAGCAAGAATGTTCAAGAATAAATCCGAAAGATGTTGGAAATGTCATCAGATACCTGGCTCATATTACTAGATGTGGTGGACTTGTGCAGATGCAAAAAAAATATTGGACTAAAATCCACACATGGTTGGAAAAAATGACTAAAAAGCATAAAGATTTGAAACCAGAGATATTTTTATTGGGAATTCTACCTGATACATACAGCAAAGATTTAAAATATTTGATTGTAAATGTATTAACAGCAGCCAGGATTGTATTTGCTAAAAATTGGAAAAATGAGAAAATACCATCGCAGGAGGAAACTATCAAGAAAATACTGGAATGTGCTGAAATGAGTAGATTGATATTTGAAATTAGAGAACAAGAGGATAAACAATTTTACAAAATTTGGGACCTTTTCTATCAATGGCTTGATAACAAAATATAGTAATAGAATATGTAGAATTATAGAAAATAATGAATATACAAAGATGTATTTCTCTTTTTTAATTATTATTATTACATATATATATGTAAAATGTTTTTACACATATAAAAACATATATAAAATGTTTTTAGGATAGATTTGGAAGGACTATATGAATTGTTATAAAATAAACTAAGTATAGCTATCTCGCAAAGTATGAATGAACAAAATTATAATCAAATGATTGATGAATAATAATACTAGGATATTCAATTTCTGATAATATGAGTTATTATGTAATATAACTGTAATTGAGACTATTAAATCAATGCACAAAAAATCTGTAAACCAACCGACACACTGTTTGTATACTTATGGAAGAAAGCTGGATGTTTTTATGTTTTGTTTTGTTTTGTTTTGTTTTTAAAAATCAATAAAACTTAACCAAAAAAAAAAAAAAATGAGCATGAAATTGACTTTGTATCTGCATGAAGAAGTGATAACCTGGGACCATGCTATTTTCAAAAAAAGATGTTTTATTTGTATTTTGTTTTTGTGAAAACCCAAATAAAATTTTCCAAAAAAAAAAAAAGAATAAAAGAAACAATAGGACAGGGACGATAGGTACATTGGTGCACTTATGCATGCCCCCTACAGACCTCTTAGGAAAGGGGTGAGATCAATAGTAGACAGTCTAAGGTTAAAGTTTTTGGGGTTTGGGGAAGAAACCACAGAGTCAGGTCGAGTATTTCAGACATTGACCACTCTGTTGCTGAAGTCATATTTCCTGCAATCAAGTTTGGTGCGATTAAAATACTTAAGGCAATTGACAATTAAAATGAAAATGTTAAAAGTCACTGTGAGCAGATTCAGACTGAAAATGCTTGGCCGAAGAGTATCGTAACTCCTTCTCTAAAACCAAAATAAGTAGTAGCTTGGGAACAACATTACTTCTCCATGGCTAAATGGTTTGTGTAACATAACTGTGGTTTCTGATCCGTGGATTTATTCTTAGTATGTTCTTTGTAGCTAGTTCATTAATCCATGGATTAGTGTAATATGTGAAGTTAGTTGTGGTGTTTTTATGAGCTTATTATTTTAAAAATGTATTTTAGATTTTTTTTCTGAGCACAGAGTGAGAAAATGCTTAGTTCTCCCACTTGAAGTCTGTCATCTGTGTAATGGCAGAGACAGAAGCCTCTTAGAAGATAATGGTGCCATGGTGAACCAGGCAGCTTTACTCCTCCATCTCAGAAGTCACCAAATAGTCTTTGTCATGGCATAAATCATCAATATAATGCATCCGTGAAAAAGATCTGTGGGTGGGTTGGTCAGCCATTGGTTCAAACTTAAGGCCCTGTCACACTGCCCAACGGATGCAAAACGTTAGTAAAAAGGACACAACGGATGAAAAAAATGTTCCATCCATTGTTATCCCCTCTCAAAAGGGGCAAAAATTTGCATAACCAGAGCTGATAACACGGAAAGGAACGGACGTGGGGAGGATCCAGAGCGGATGGAAAGCAGATGCGGAACGGAAGCCTAGTGGATGGAAGCGGATGGGAGCAGATGGCACATCCGCAAGGCTTCCGGGGAGCCGCAGCAAAGCGGACGCGGAACGGATACAGCGGATGCAGAGCGGATGCACAGCGGATGAAGCGGATGCAGAGCGAAAGCCTAGCGGATGCCCAGCGGAAGCCTAACGGATGCCGAGCGTTAATTGCGCATGCGGGGAAGATGCATTGTGTAAGCCCCGCGGATATAAAGGGAAGCAGCTCGGAAGCAGGTCACCATTCAGAGGAAAGACCTGCTGCCACACAGATTGACAGCCTTACCTGCCCTGCCTGCCAGCCTTGCTGCCAGCCTTGCTGCCTGCCTGCCTGCCTGCCTGCCTGCCTGCCTGCCAGCCTTGCTGCCAGCCTCCCTGCTAGCCTTGCTGTCTGCCTGCCTGCCAGCCTTGCTGCCAGCCTGCCTTCCAGCCTCCCTGCAAGCCAGTCTGCCTGCCAGCCTTGGTTCCTCCTGCCTGCCAGCCTTGGTGCCTACCTGCCTGCCAGTCTTCCTGCCAGCCTTGGTGCCTGCCTGCCTGCCAGCCTTCCTGCCAGCCTTGGTGCCTGCCTTCCTGCCAGCCTTGGAACCTGCCTGCCTGGCAGCCTTCCTGCCAACCTTGGTGCCAGCCTTCCTGCCAGCCTTGGTGCCTGCCTGCCTGCCAGCCTTCCTGCCAGCCTTCCTGCCAGCCAGCAACCCCACAACCATGGGGAAGAACAGAAAGCCTCAGCCATCTGCTGCCAGCCCTGGCAAGAGGGACAGGGCTACCATCCCGCCCCCTGGCCCTCACTCTGCTTCTGCTGGGGCTTCTTTAGCACGGGCTCACTCTTCTGGGGCTGGAGCTTCTGCTGCTTCTGCTTCTGGAGGAGCTGAGGCTGCTGCTTCTGGCGGTGGTGCTTCTGCTGGTGCTAACTCTGCTGATGCTGCACCCCAATGACGCTTTAGACAAGCACTCCAGCACCAGCCACCTCCACAGCACCTGGACCCTTCACCCCTGAGACTGAGCGACCAAGAGGAATGCCAGAGACTGGCTGGCTGGCTACCTGTGGACTTTATTTGGACACTTGACTTGGGTCATTTTTCTTTTATAGCTTGTTGTTAATAAAGTCTATCTTTGATTCACACACTTGCCTCATTTCTTTTTTTTAATATAGTCTTGGTGGAAACTTTTAGAAATTGTTTAAGCCTTTGCATGTTTGTGGGATGGGTAAGGATAGCAGTGGGGTGGGCAGGGATACCTTTGGAATGGGTTATAGCTGTGGGATAGATAAACCTCCAGTGCAAGTATAGTGGGACTGTATGGTCCACCCTCCCAGGTGCCACACCTATCGCCCTTTATTTTCAATAACAATGATCCACACATGTCAACATAAACACAACTCTTTATTAAAAGCCCTGTTCATTGTAGGCCCACCCAACATACATGGCCCAATCTCATCCGTGTGATGAGACAGGCTGAAGGAAGCATCCATTAAACATCTATCATCCTGTCTTGCCACTCCACCGCTCCAGCTGGGGAGTTGCACCAGTGTTTCAGGAGATTGCGCTGCTTCTTCCCTTGACGTGAAGCTCTGTTGGGGCCTTGCACATCCTGAGTGTCTATCAGGTTTCACCCTTGCCTCCAGGATGCCAAAGGCATTCTCCACCACCCGCCTTGCCCTGGACAGCCTGTAGTTGAAGATCCTCTCTTCACGTGTGAGGCATCTGGAAGTGTATGGCTTCATGAGGTAGGTTCTGAGGGAGAAGGCGTCATCCCCCACGATGAAGTAGGGCACATCTTGCGTGTCATTGGGCAGCGGGTCTGGATCTGGGAAGCCCACCATGAGGTTGCTTTCCAGCCCCTCCTTGGGGTGACTGGCGTTGTATACCTGGGCATTTGAAGCTGACCCGTTTCCTGAAGCATCGATGTACATGAACTTGTAGTCAGCATTGACCATGGCGAAGAGGATGATGCTGAAGAAGCTGTTGTAGTTGTGATACGTGGACCCTGACTTGGCTGGAGCTTTGTATCTATGGCTCGTGCTTCCCATCTATGGCTCCAACGGTGTGCGGGAAGTTCCACCTCTCATACCACTGCTCTGCAACTTTCTTCCATCCTTCTTCAGTGGTGGGGCACAGTAGGAGCTCCTCCAGGTATTCTTCGATGATGGCTTGCCCCACTTCTCTGACCGCAATGCTGATGGTGTTGTGTGGCACCCTCCAGCCGTACTGCATGCTCCTGTAGGTGGTCCCTGAGGCCAGGTGGTGCAGAGTGAGTGCCACCTTGAGCCCAGGGTCCAGGCTGGGGTGGAATTTGGTGCTCTGCTTGGTCAACCTGGGTGTCAGCCGCTGCACAACTTCATCAAACATGGCTGGAGGCATCCTCATGAAGTTGCACAAGTGTCTTCGTTCTTGAGCTCCACCATCAGTTTGTTGTGCAATCCGTACTCTGCTCTTCTCCCGATCCATCTTCGGACCCAGACGCTTCTTGGCCGCCTCCTTTTCTTCCTGTGGTAGAGTTCAGAGAGCCTGTAGATGGCTTTGCACTGTTGTAGAACGATGGTGGCTGCCAAAAGGACTTTGTTACGATTTATGGTGGACATGACTGGATGCTGTGGAAGAGCAAGATCCAGATGAAGACTGCAGAGGTCTGCACAGCAGGGCTGTTGGTCTGAAAGTGAGATCCAGGTGAGTTGCTCCCCCTTTTTATAGGCAATGTAGGTTTTCCCCTATGTGTCTTTTTGCATCCTCTAGGCATCCTCTAGACATCCTTAATATCCGAGATAGGTCCCCTCTGCGGACGTTTTTTCTATTTTAAATGCTTTCTTTGCGAGCTGCATCCGCTTTCATCCATTCTGCATCTGTTTTGCATCCGTTCTGCATCTGTTCCGCATCCATTCCGCTTCCTCCCTGCGTCTGTTTACCGCTGGAGCGGATCGAGTTGTGCGGATGCGTAGCGGATTCCTAGCAGATATAGCGGATGCGTAACGGATGCAGAACAGATGCCTAGCGGATGCAGAATGGATGCCTAGCGGATGCAGAACAGGCACAGAATGGACGCATTGGATACATTTTCCACGCAAAAGTTTTGAGCAGCTCAAAACCCTCTGAGCGGATGAAACGTCAATAGACGGATGCTGGACGGATAAAGAGGAAGCAAAACATGTGCAGTGAGTACAAAACGGAAGCATCGTGTTAACCAATGGATGGCAAGTGTTTTTCTCCGTTTTACATCCTCTTTCCATCCGTTGGTGCAGTGTGACAGGGGCTTTAGATTTCAGAAAATCTAAATTAAGAAAAAAATTCATTACATCAAGAAAATGGAATAAAGTTGACAGGAAGCAGAGGAAGGAGAAGGAGCAAATGTAAGAATTAAATTGAATTCGAAATAACTTATGTTACAGCATCAAATATCTTCTTGAGGATGAAGATAACAAAGAAATATAGCCCCCTCCTCCCCCTCAGGTCGACAAATAATTCCTAGATTTCTAGTTTTGACATCAGGGCTTGGATGGGAACTGAAGTAAGATATCTGCAGATGAAATAGACTGTGGAATAACCTTGGGAGACAGAAGGAAGAGCCTGATCCCTTGAAAAGGATCAGGCAAGAGATATCTTAGGAGTCCAGAAAATGATGGAAGCAGGGAAATGTCTCTGAAAAGACTCTTCCTAGTTCTCTGTAAAATAAAGACAAAGCAGGGGTGGGAGTGCTTTCAGACTTGCAAGATTCTCTTTCTCTAACACAGGGCTGTCAAACTCCCAGCTTGCAGACCGGATGCGTCACATGCTTTACATGCCCATGCCCGGTTTAGAGAAGGTGGGGGAAAGTCCCAATTTGTCATGTGACATCACTGTGAAGACATGAGTTTGACACCACTGCTATAACATAACAATAAATGTAGTAATAAAGGTGATTGGATTGGATTGGATCTTGCAACACATGTAGTATTAGTACTCCTAATTTTCTTTTCTTTCCTGGGCTCCCCCAGAGGGCTGAGGCAGCAGATTAAAAAGAGGAAGTAAAAGCCATATAATTTTGTGATTAAAGCCCATGTCACACTGCACCAACAGATGCAAAGAGGATGTAAAATGGACAAAAAAGCTTGCCATCCGTTGGTTAACGCAATTTACTCACTGCCTCCGTTTTGCTTCCTCTCTATCCGTCCAGCATCCGTTTATTGACGTTTCATCCGCTCAGAAAGTTTTGAGCTGCCCAAAACTTTTGAGCGGAAAATGTATCCAATGCATCCGTTCTGCATCCTCTAGGCATACGGGGGACATCCGTTCTGCATCCATTACGCATCTGCTATATCTGCTAGGCATCCGCTGTGCATCCGCACAATTCAAATCCGTTCCAGCAGTAAACGGACGCAGGGAGGAAGCAGAACGGACGCGCAGCGTTAGTAGCACGGATGGAGAAAGGATGAAAGCGGATGCAGCTCATCCACTCTGCATCCGCTCTGCATCCGCTCTGCATCCTCTATGCATCTGCTCTGCATCCTCTATGCATCCTCTACGCATCCACTCTGCATCCGCTCTGCATCCTCTACGCATCCTCTACGCATCCTCTACGCATCCTCTCTACATCCTCTCTGCATCCTCTATACATCCGCTCTGCGTCCTCCCCACGTCCGTTCCTTTCCGTGTTATCTGCTCTGCTTATGCAAATTTTTGCCCCTTTTGAGAGCGGATAACAATAGATGGAACATTTTGCTTGTCCGTTGTGTCCTTTTTGCATCCGTTGAGCAGTGTGACATGGCCTTAAGGAACAGATCTTGGGGTGAAGAGAACTAAGTGTTTGCAGGACAATTGTTCAATCAGAATAGAGTTGGAAGGGACTTCTAGTTCAGGAGTCTCCAACCTTGGCAACTTTAAGACTTGTGGACTTCAACTCCCAAAGCTGGCTGAGAAACTCTGGGAGTTGAAGTCCACAAGTCTTAAAGTTGCCAAGGTTGGAGACCCCTGTTCTAGTTCAACCCCCTGCTCAAGCAAGAGACACCATATCATTCCAGTCAAATGGCTGTCCAGTCTCTTTTTAAAAATTTCCAGTGATGAAGCACCCACAACTTCTGAAGGTGAGCTGTTTCACTGCTTAATTGTTCTACTGTTAGGAAGTTTGTCCTTAATTCAGGTTGGTTTTCTCCTTGATTACGAGTAGAGGTGGTATAGAATGTTTAGTAGCAATGCCCTGTATGTGCCTTTAGAGCACGTCCTGTGCAGTTTCATATCTGAATCATACCATTTTTCTGCAATTATACATAATCAAGGTCCTGAAGAGATTCCTCTATTAAAATAAAATTTGTATGACATTGACCACAGAATATTTGTTAGAAGAATTAAAAATGATGACATTTTTGTAATTTTCATAATTGTCTTTTTTGTCCTGATATGGTTAGTAGGAAGTAAGAAAAATCTTTCCTATGATGTAGTGTTTCATTTGATCAAAAATGTATTCGCGATTGGGAAAATACAATGCTATTTTGTCTAGAGAGCAACAATCGAAGCTATAAACTTGAATGTTTTCCTTTCTTGTAATTTGCAGTTAGTGTACATAAGACTTCACATGACATCATACATAGGCTCAAGTTAGTTTTGTTATTTAGAATTCACAAAGAATTCTTATACTGAAAACATAATGTTGAAATCTTTGTAATAACTCAGCTCCTGTAGCACTCCTTAAGATTAATCAAGTTATGTTGTAACCTTAATTTTTTGTATATTATTACCTGTAACAAAATAAATGTTCTAGAGATGAAATGCCAATTAGTGTGATAAATTTTCATGCTTTCCTACATGATATGCATATATAATATGATTATTAGCAAGTTCATCTGAGGACTCATAGAGTGTTTTCTTTCTTTCTTTCTTTCTTTCTCTTCCCTTTTCTCCCTCCTTTCCAACAACATATGGTGAACAAAAACAAGAACAAGAACTGTTTTAGATCAATCAGGAACAATCAGTGAGAAGATCTAGAAAACAGCTGTTCCAAAAAGTGGAACCTCTGGTTCAGATAAGGGAAAAAGAGGTGTATGCCCTAAAATGCATCTGAAATATTTAATTTAATATGGATCCCAATGTCAGTCAGGTTTTTGGCCAGGATATGGAACTGATACTCCTTTGCTCATCTTGGTTGATGGCCCATACTAAATAATCAAGGTTACCTGGAACATGTTTTGGAACACAGATTCTATTTGATGATTTGAACTCAAACTGAACTGAAGTTGGACTCAGAACATTAAGCCTGGCTTGGCACAGATTCTCTTCTTTTGTATTATTTTTTAAATAAATTATTAATGGTTTACATGCATATTCCAACCAGGAGCTTATTTAATTACCAGAAGCATGAAAACTATAAGCAAATATTTATTTGATTCACTCAGATCAACATGTTGCCCCTTCCCACAAATCTTCTTTCTGGTCTTTTTAAATTTAATATTATCCCTTCCTCCCACCCACCTACATTCAGCATCCCTCTTCAAGCTCATTTTTGGTTTTGTAGATTAATTTGATATTTAAGAAGATGGAGATGCTGTGGGTGAATGTTTCCCAGACAAATCATAGGAATTTGTCTGTTGTAACTGTGGTTGCACTCTCAAAATTAAAAGATGCAACAGCCAAATTTTTGAGTGAAGCATTTTCTGATGCCTGCTACATTTCTGTTCAGGCAATCTGTTTGCCAATTGGCTACCAAATTGAAATAATGGCTTTATGTGGAACTAAAATTAAATCTAAAGAACTAACTAATGACCATAGGTGGAGCAACTTATAATAAAGATATTGAAGTGGGAGATAGTTTTTGTCAGCAAGAGTGCGTGCAGAGACTGACAGTCTGGGCTTGCTGTTAAAGGTCATGAATTTTCCTTCCTGAGGTGTGAGACTGCTGGACCTTACACTTTTCTTCAGAGGAAAGGGAAAAAATTAACAACTAGATTGAACTAATCAAGAATGTTCCTATTTCTGCATCCCAAACTCCCAAACAAGTCCTTTGCTTTTAAATAGCCAATATTTAAGATGTATTGCAGGATGTTTTATTAAAAGACATAGTTTTATGAGCAGCAGCCTTTTAATATACGTGGTTAGCCAGAAAAATTATCAGACTCCTCATTATTTGAGGAGTAACATGCTTCTTTTCCTACCATACTTACGATATTGGAGGTGTATTTTGAAATGTTCCATTTACCCAGGAATTTGAGAATCGGCCTGCAAATTAAACCAAATGAAATGTTTATCGATAGAGGTGGTAATTACTAAGCCCAGCTGGCCAGAATTTGTAAAACAAAACCTCAGCTCACAAATAACAATATAACATATTTAAAAAAATCACCATCCCAAAGAACCTGATATGTCTCCAGTCAATTATCCTCAAAGCCTCACTAAAGAGCCAGGTGTTTACAAAATATAAAGAGGAGGGAGGGTGGGCTTAAATTTCCAAGTAGGGTCAGGGTCATCTGAACAGTTTTATGGGCCCGGGGCAAAGCAGTGTACTGTACTCTTTAACAACTACTCTCAGGAATAAAAATGTAAATGGTGGATAAAAATTAAACATATATTTATTTTATTGGCATTTCCAACAAAATTGGTGTTATTTAATAAAATAACACCAATTCATTAAAATGCAGTAAAATGTAATAAGTATGTTGCTGTATTTATATGATACAAGGTGCATTGAAGGGTTAGGGGACATACACAGATTAGTATGGGGCCTCTATGCTCATGGGGCCCATAGGCAAGTGCCCATCAGGCCCATCTATTACGGCTGTCCTGAGTAGGGTACTTCAGAGATGGAATCCATCACTGATGAGAATCAGTGTTTGTTTGTTTAAATATATCAGCTGCTCCAGTGGACTCTAAGCTGGCAAGAGAATTGCTGATCAGTTTCTTTAGGCACAGCAGTTCTGCTGGAAGTTTAATAGCACTTTAACTGAGATCTCTTTACAAGAAATTTGGATGAAATAAATCCAGTAATTTCCCATTCAAAATACATGTCGTTTTTTAATACAGTTTAAAAACAGCCAGCCTTTTTTCACATTTGCACAGAAGCTTGAAAAATGATGGGCTGCTTGAATGAAAAAAAATAAGCAGTCTCCTTTTAAATATGAGTTATGTGTATGGTGATGCACAGTTAGTAATTGGTGTTTTTGTGTTATAGGCCACAAAGGAAATGTATAGACTCAGATTTGGTTTCCACTGAAAAAATATCTTTGGTCAAAGGGTTTAGCTTGTTCCTGTAACATTTCATAGGAATAATGTAAATTGAGCTTTAGAATTTGTGATAGATGATTACATTGGGAAAGCATGTGTCTTTCATTTATCAATTCAACAGTTTGATGCTTTGCCTCTTTTGGACTGAATCTGCTGGAAAGCTACACTTCCATTTTTCAAAATAAGGTCATCAGTTTTCATGGCAAGAGCAATTAGAACATTTGTGATTTGCAGCTTCTCAGTGGCAGCAATAATTGATTGCTATTAATTTGAGTGTTGTTTTTTTTAAAAAAAGACTGAATTCACAAAGGAGAGATATGGGGAAAATACAGCCAGTTTAGAAGCTCCTTTCTCTTCAGAGCAATGAAAGCCATTCATCTTGTTCTGTTTAGCCCTAATCACTTTACATACTCTTGTTAAGTTAGGAGGGAAGGAAGGTCTGTTATGAATGCATAATAAATCTTAATTCTTACATTTTTCTTTGCAAGTATTTGTTGCTAATTACTACCAACCTGCCTTCCATCCAGGATCTGTATACTGCACCAGTCAAAAAGAGGGCTGTGAAAATATTTACAGACCCCTCACATCCCGGACATAAACTGTTTCAACTCCTTCCCTCAAAACGATGCTATACCAGAAGACCAGAACAACTAGACACGAGGACAGTTTTTTCCCCGAATGCTATCACTCTGCGAAACAAATAATTCCCCCAACACTGTCCAACTATTTGCAAAGCCTGCACTACTATTACTATTAATCTTCTCATCATTCCTTATCACCCATCCCCTTCCACTTGTGACTGTATGACTATAACTTTGTCATTTGTATCCTCACGATTTATATGGACTGTTTCCTAGTATGATTTGATTGCTTATTGTACCCTACGACTATTATTAAGTGTTACATCTTATGATTCTTGATTAATGTATCTTTTCTTTTATGTACACTGAGAGCATTTCACCAAGACAAATTCCTTGTGCGTCTAATCATACTTCACCAATAAAGAATTCTATTCTATTCTTTAAAAAAAATTGCATTGGCATTTCCAGTGCATGAAATTTTTTACGTATTTTGTTATCTGTAAACCACAGTTCTCCCTCTTTTTCTGTATCTTAGATGTGTTCCTTTCATGGGGTTAGATAATAGAATAATAGGAGGGACCTTGGAAGTCTTCTAGTCCCATTCTTACTTCCATACTTCTGACTGGTGAAAACATCTTTCCACTTTCCCTAATCATCAGGACTGCTATAGAAAATGATAATATCCTGAATACTGTAATCAATATCTGCATTTTTGTTCATATGAAAAATTCTTAGATGCACTTTATGTTGTCATTTTCAATGTTCAATTACCAATGTCTCACCCACCCCTTGTTTGCAATTACCAAGAGTTCACGACTAACATCTTTTGGAGGTATTGTTTTCAGGCAGTTTTAACATGTTAAATAGTTCTAGATGTTTTACCTTTACTTCATAAAAAGTGCATCACACATTAATTTATTATTATTACAGGTGACCATTCTGTATTCCTTTCTTTTTTCAGATGAGACTATCCAAGCTTTTTCCAGACTTTTTTTTTCCAGACTATCCAGGCTTTTTCCAGAAATGTCAGTATTATAATCTTTACATAAGTACATTTTGTCGCTTTTGGCATTTTATCTTTGGTCCACAACAAAATATAGCCTTCTTCAATATCACTGTGCACAGAGTAATTGTATTTTCTGTATCTATGGGATATAACAGAATAATAGAAAAACAGAGTTCAAATGGACCTTGGAGGTCTACTCCAGTCTTCCATTCAAGCAGGAGACCCAGGGATGGGATTCTACCAGTTCGCACCTATTCACTAGAACTGGTTGTTAACATTTTAAGCAGTTCTGAGAATCGGTTGTTAGAAGAAATTACTGGCCTAATCCTATAAGGAAGGCAGGAAGGAAACATTCTGGTGTCACTTACAGAAACTGCCTCTCCGTTAATCCATATTACATTCTTGACAGGACTAGACTTCCTATCTCAGGAAATCTCTGGAGTTTTTTTTCCCCTCCTTTGCTGATACTTTGCTTGTGTGGAGTGACCATTTAAAGTTACAATGGCACTGAAAAAATGACTAATTACCATTTTTCACACTTACGACTGTTGCAGCATCCCCACAGTCATGAGAGGCCAGGCGAGGAGATGTGTGCTTCAATGTGAGTGATATTGAGTTGGCCACACCCAGCCAATAACATGATCACCAAGCCATGTCCACCCAGTCACATGACTACCAAGCCATGCCTATCACCTCAGCCATGCCCATAGAACCGGTTGTTAAAAATTTTGAATCCCACCCCTGAGGAGACCTATATCATTGTAGACAAGTGGCTGTCCAGTCGCTTCTTAGAAGCACCCAGTGATGGATCACCCACAATTTCTAAGGCAAGCCATTCCACTAGTTAATTGTTCTCATTGTCAGGATATTTGTCCTAATACAGAACACTATAGATTATTTTCCCCATTAACCAGAACATTATTCCAATGGAGTAGCAAACTTCAGACTGGAACATTTCTATATAGGCAGTGGTCCCTCAATTTCATATCTAACAAAATTTTGGGAATCCATGAAAGGACAATAAATTCATGCTGGGTTAAGTTGGGGAATAATGTACTCAGTGCAATGCTTAACATCAGTGAGAAATTGATAAATAAATACAATTAGGTTAAATTCAGGGTAATTAACTGTAAAGCCAATTAACTGAAAATTAACAAGTGTTAAGAGAAATGACTCAGATCAAATAATTACTAAAAAATTAGTGTGGAAAGGATCACCCTTAAGCATACAAAGCAATCTCCATTTGTTTAGTAATTAAATAAAGTTCTTAGTAATTGTACAGGATGCATCACAACTGTAGGCTTTAAATGTTTGAAATAAAGAGATTCTTTTCAAACAAAAAATACAATTAAATTATTGCAGATTTGAAATGTAATTATTTTTGCATTATTTATATTGGCCAACTTATTGGATGTAGCTACTTTCACATATGATTTAATCTTTCATATGGAGATAGCACATAATCGTGTTCGCTCACCACTTCTCACAATATTAATGAAGTTTTAGGAATTTTAAAATATTTTAAAGTTAACCACTTTCTTCTTGATCTCCTTCCTTAACCTCCAAGGTATATGATAAAATATCTGCCAGGATTGAACAAAGACAAAGGAATGTTTTCACTCTTTTTTTTGCAGCAAAATCTCAGCACATAACAAAAATATGTCATTAAAAATGGTTTAATTCCATTAATATACAACATGTTGTTTTAAGTAAAAGGAATAAGGTTCTACTTCATGGTAACTTGCATTCTAGGCCTTTATACAAAAAAAAACCCAGAATAATAGATATTTATTAGAGAGGGCGGGGTCTGGGGGGGTTATTCTGAAATGTGGCAAACCATGTGACATCACAGCTTACATATTGTGTCTGATGCTGGGATGCTAGAACAAATGATTTTCCATCATTTTTTCATCATTATACCAGATGCTTATAATTCTCCAACATATCATCAATAATTTTCAAGTGACGATTGATACAAAGAATCAGATACAGCTGCCTTCTCTTTCTTTCAATTTATCCTGTGTTCAAACAGGGTTTAATCCACACTAAAGTTCCTAAAATGAAGAGCATCAGATGGTCACTAGATGGCAGTTAATGGGTTTTTTTTTTTGCCATCTAGTATAGTACAGATTTTAACCTTAATCCAACAAAGGCTGACAGCTAAACCAGATGACTACCGGTAATTGGAACTCTAGTCAGCAATACCTTTGGCTTCAGAAGACTAAGTGGTCCTATTTATGAGTGTAGATTAAATCTATACCAGTGATGGGGTTCAAATTTTTTTACTACCAGTTCTGTGGCTGTGGCTTGGTGGGCGTGGCAGGGGAAGGATACCATAAAATCTCCAGTCAGAGGCGGGATTTGCCGGTTCTCTGAACTACTCAAAATTTTACTACCAGTTCTCCAGAACTGGTCAGAACCTGCTGAATATCACCTCTGGTCTATACCAATTGCAGGAACATGGTTTTCCCTAAAGAATTCTAAGAACTACAACACCACTTGAATTATTTTTCCATTCTTGCTCCTGCTGAATGAACACATTGAACACAATGTGTTCAAATACCTACAGTCATTCTGAAAAAGCAATGTAGAAATTTTGTTTATTAAATGAATTAACATCTGAGTTTACTATCAACATCCAACCTTAACAAGAGCTCCGTATTTTGAGGGTGTCTTTTCTTGTATAAACATTTAGAATGTATGTTATGGTGCTATGTACGCTTTTAAAAAAGAAATAGGATACTCATCTTGAGATGTCATGACCTTCCTGAACTCAGGGAGATCTCTGGTACAAACTATACAGTGTATGCTGCTTGTTATTTATTATCCATTCTTGCTTGGATTAAGGTATTTTCTTTTTGATGCTGCTTATTTTTTGTTTTACTGTTATCTGTGTTAGTTGCTTTAAAAAATCTTGTTTATATTATGACCATGTAATTTTCTTGGCAACACTACAAGAAACCATTGGCTTCTCAGTTTTTTTAAACTTCACAATCTCATTCTGATGTCCTGAGTGGTCTTTTATCCTAATTAAAACCAGGTACAATCCTTGCTTAGCCCAAACTGCACAGGGATATTAAAGGTGAAGAAATAAACAGCAGGAAATAAAAGATATAATCAAACAGAAAACAGCCAAAGCTAGTAAAATAAGATCAAATTGTTGACAATAACACCAAAGAACTTGAAGAATCCTACTTGAAAATCCTCAGTTTTTAACTACCTTCTTCAAGAAACAGGCATATTTTCATGAACTGAATCTACTTGAGAAACTATTCCACTTAACCCTCATTATAGCTTTATTAAGTTGTCACATTGATTTTTACTACAAACTTGTCACATAGGACTGGTATTATTCACTGCTCCATTTTACAGATTCTGAAAGATTATTGGATCTGAGTGATGTGGACTTAACAGATAATCAGAGTTGGAAGGGACTTTATAGGTCATCCAGTCCAACCCCCCCTACCCAAGCAGGAGACCCTACATCATTTCTGACAAATGGCAGTCCACTCTCTTCTTGAAAGTCTCAAGTGATGGTGCTCCCACAACTTACGAGGGCAAGCTGTTCCATTGGTTGATTGTTCTCACTGTCAGAAAGTTTCTCCTTATTTCCATGTTAAATCTCTCCTTGTTCAATTTCCATCCATTATTCCTTGTCTGGCCTACAGGAGCTTTAGAAAATAGCTTGACCCCTTCCTCCCTGTGGCAGCCCCTTAAATATTGGAAGACTGCTATCCTGTCTCCCCTGGTCTTTCTCTTCACTAGACTAGCCATGCCCAGTTCCTGTCACCATTCTTCATGTTTTAGTCTCCAGTCCCCTAATCATCCTGGTTGCTCTTCTCTGTACTTTTTTTAGAGTCTCAACATCTTTTTTATGGCGTACTGACCAAAACTGGATGCAGTACTCTAGGTGTGGTTTTACTATGGCTTTATAGAGTGGTATTAGTACCTCACTTGATCTTGGACTTGTCCAAGGCTGTTCAAGAAATGAATAGGTGTACTGAAATTTCATTTGGAAACACAAGAATCCTGCTACTTTAGTCCAATGTTTATATCTCTGTGTGTCAGTCTTGTTCCTTAGAAGGACCAAACAGCTGTTGATGACATAAAAGGTTCAGAAGCATTATGCAATGTGGTGACATATTCAGAGACATAATGTCAGGTGGAGCTCCATTCAAAATCCAGGAAAGAAATACTTAGACTCTTTAGTTTAGAGAAAAGATATCTTTTACTGAAAGTGAAGTGGTAGCAACCAAAGAATTCTGAATCTGAGAAATTAGGTGCGCAATTCACATATACAAAGTGATGGAAGTGTTCCCACTCCCAATAGTTCAGATGAAACTTCCAATTAGAAGTTATGAATATGATCATGTGGGCATCTTCAGGTGATGATCAGGCCTCTGTCCGTTGACCTTGGCATATTTTGATAACGGGTTGCAGTTGCGCAGAGAAAAGAAAGCTAAGCGAGAAATAGAAACCTAACTCTATTGTATGCTCCCCCCCCTCATTTACACAACAGAAGAATGTAACACCTCCAGCTCACTTCTCAGACTTATCCCTACCTCCCCTTCCCCCCGTTACTTATGGCAGCTGAAAGATGCAAAGCGATAGTAGAAGATCTTGAAGGCTGACACATGTCCCCTCAAATAAGGTACAATACAATTACCATCTCAGTTAATAATATGCTGGAGACTATTCTAAGAACTAGCAAACTATAACTATAATTTGTAACAACAAATTCCATGCTTTAAATCCACAATCTCTTGCATTTAACTGCTATACTTCTTGTGAAACTCATGATAATGTCTATTTTCCTAATGGCATCTCCATCTGCAATACACTGTGCAGCAAATGAGGATTGTCTGGTATTCTGTGAGCTGTATATAAAGCCAATATGTAACCTCTGTCAGCCAGTTACCTGGGTTTTAATATTTTTGTCTTTGTAAAGAGCTGTACTGACATTTGCAGCCATAATGCCATCAAGCAGAGTTAAAAAAATGTCACCAAAAGGATTATTCTTTCATTCATTTGTATGTGTTCAAAGCAAGCAAAGCAGGAAATTTCACTCCCAGATCTGCACAATTATTTTGTAGAGAAAGGTGGTTGATTTATGCATCATTAAATACAGACAGTTACCATATAATTCAGTTAATAAGGAATAAGGCAATGTCCTTTAATGCTACTGCTATTTTCATTGGTGGTGACTGTGTTTTGCTAAGATTTTTTTTTCTACTATTGTCAGCTTCAGTCCAAATGGGTATTCATAATGAATCTAGATGCCTGAATTGGAAAAGATAATATTACTATTGTTAAATGCATGCAGGCTTAATTTTGCTCAAATGGCTTCATTCAAAGAAAGAGATTTCAGATAAAATTATACAAGGGGTGCAATCTGGCTGAAAGCCAAAGCATGAGTACTCAAAAGTAACAAAAATGGATTAAGGACTATATGTAATGCAAAGAAGCGTAGCTCAGTTTTAGAACACATGCTTTGCATTCAACAAGTCCTTGACATTTCTTGTGAAAATATTTTGATGGATGGTGATAGAAAGTGAATAGAAGTTGCAAAGAAGGAGGGGGATACAATAATCCGATCCAGAGGTGGTATTCAGCAGGTTCTCACCAGTTCTGGAGAACCAGTCACGGAAATTTTGAGTAGTTCGGAGAACCAGCAAATACCATCTCTGACTAGAGATTTTAGAGTATCCTTCCCCTGTCATGCCCCACTAAGCCATGCCCACAGTATCAGTAGTAAAAAAAAATGAATCCCACCACTGATCTAAACTATCTGAGATAACAATCCTATGCTCTTATATTTCATAATCCATTCTTTGATATTAAAAATAAACAGTTAGTCCTGTTTGTTAGGATTGGATAGGCAGTAACTGTTCCAGATATCTAATTCTAAAAACACTGCCCCGGCCAAGGTGCCCTGTTACCAAAAATTCAAATTTGTGCAGTGTTCAATTTGTTCACAAAAGCAATGTGAGCAATTACCCTAAATTTTAGGATAATTTTGAGTCAAACATGGAAGTTTAGATTCCACAACATTTTTCTCATCCCTGCCTCCAAAAACTGTGGCTGTAGGTTCCTGGCTCCCGGTAAAGTTGCCTTTAAATTGTAATTTTGAAAGAGACCAAATTGCTCCATTCTTCAATGAAGGGAAATTAATTAAGTAACTATTTATGAATGTAGTTGTGTTAAATGGAAAAATAATTAACTCTTGAAGAAGAATCATTATCCTGGCATATTCTACTCCCTATACCATATCTGGATCAAAGCAAAAAAACAAACAAACTAGAAAATCACTAGAATGCAGGAAAGAGATACAGGGAGAAAATTGTCTCTATAGTCATCTAATCATCTGGATTTCGGAAGATTAGCACTGGTAGCTCTGTCAGGCATTTGCTAGAATGTAAGGGAAATTTAAAGTGAGACAGAAAGAGTAAAAATATCAGTGGGAATAGTTCCTACCGTGACCAAAATGTGAATAAAGCTGTAGGTACTGTGTTTCTCACAAAATAAGGCCGGGCCTTATTTTTTTTTTCATTCCCGAAAAAATGGCTAGGCCGTCTTTTCGGGAGTGACTTAATCCTGCCCCTCTTGCATCCTCAGCTGGGCGGGCAGTGACAGCTTGGGTGTTGAACTCGGTGTTGGTGGGGCACTTTGTAAGGGAGACCTTCCGCCACCATTGCTTTCCCTTCTCCCTTGCTGCCGTGGTGTTTAGAGCAACACCATGGTGTTTGGCGCAGCCACGTGCAGCCAGCCAGAGCTCCTCCCTTTAACCAAAGCCTGGCAGAGACACTTGGCTTCAGGCACTCCTGCTGCCACCTTCCCTTTGCCTTCGAAGGTAAAGTCAATTATTTTAAAAATGATTCCACAAGTATGCGTCTGCATGCCAAGCAAAAGAGCTGGGCTGACCTGAGCTTGGCTTCCTTCCCAAGTCCCTCCAGCATGAACCCGAAGGAGTCACCGGAGAGGCTACCCAAGGCAGTGATAGCACCCATCCATCCACAGACAGGGAAGTGAGGTGATGGCAGTGTTGCCTTTCCACCCCTCGCCCAGCCCTGACGGGATGAGCAGAGGATCCAGCTGGGAGGCACTCACTGCCTTGGTGAGAGCTGCCTTGGTGAGAGCTGGGCAGGAGGGCCTGCCTGTCAGCTGCGCTGTGTGCCCAAGGCAAAGCTCTTCTTGCTGTGCCAGGCAGGGATGGTGGCTGGGTGCTTCTCCTGAGGTGGGCCAATCCTGCACTGCAGCCCCGGGAGATTCGCCTCCCCACGTGGGGTTGGGATTCCCTCTCGGACAGGGGAGGCTTTGTCATACCGGTAGTAGGGTTTCATTTTTAAAAGAATTGGCTTTGCCTTTGAAGGTGAAGGGAAGGTGGCAACAGGAATACATGAAGCCGAGTGTCTCCACCAGGCTCCAGTTGCAGGGAGGGGCCCTAGCTGGCTGCGTATGGCTGCGCCAAACACCACAGCATTGCTCTAAATACAACGGTAGTAAGAGAGAAGGGAAAGCAATGGTGGAGGAAGGTCTCCTGATATGAAGTGCTCCACCAACACCAAACTCAACGCAGGCAGCACCATATCTGGGTATGCAACAAAAGTACTTCCTAATGGCAAGCCCCCCCCCCCCATTCTCCTCCATTTCGCATGTTTAATATAAGCCTTAATTTGGGGGGAGGGGCTTACTTTGATTTTATGCCAATAACACATGCTGGTCCTTCCTATTGGTGGAGGCCGTATTGTTGGAGAAACACTGCATCATTCTAGACTCAAGAAAAGCAGGCCTCTGAATCATACTGTTGAATTCAATCCCCTGTCCCACTGCACTAACGGATGCAAAGAGGATGCAAAATGTTAAAAAAAGCTTGCCATCCATTGGAAAACACTATGCATCCATTGTGTACTCACTGCATACGTGTTTCATTAGCTCTATCCTTCGAGCATCCATCTACTGAGATTTCATCTGTGCAAGAAGTTTTGAGCTGCACAAAACTTTCTAAACGGATGAACTTTCCGCCGCGTACAATGTACATCCGCAACACATACGGGCAACAAACGTTCTATGTCCGTTATCATCCATTAAACGTCTGCTATATCCTCTCTGCATCCTCTGGGCATCCCCTCAACTCACATCTGCTGCAGCTGAAAACAGAAAGAGTGAGGAAACAAAAGGTAGACGGAACATCTTCACAGCATTAGTAGCACGGAAATAGAAAGGATGTAAGTGTATGCATCTCATATATAAATATTAAAAACGGACAAAACATTTGTATCTGGGATGTATCTTGGATATTTAGGATGTCTGGAGTATGTCTAGAGTATGTAGAAGGACACCTAGAGGACTACCAATATTTCTTATAAAAAGGGGGAGGAAATCATCTGGATCTCAGTATCAGTCTAGCAGCAGTGGTGTACAGACCTCTTCACCCTTGGTCTTGGTTTTCCACATCATCAATTGTTCTCCACCATGGATCATGACACAGTCCATATGGTAGCTGCGATCATTCATCACCAGAACTAAAACCTGTTCAGACTGTTTCACCTTTTGTACAGAAGGAGAAGAAGGAGACATCCAAGAGCTGTCTGGGTCCAAGGATGGATCGTGAGAAGAATGGAGTTTGGACTGTATGACCAGTTAATGGTGGAGCTGAGGAATGAAGACCCTCGTGCATTCCAGCACTTCATGAGGATGCCACCAGCCATGTTTGACGAACTTGTAGAGCATCTGAGACCCAGGTTGACCAAGCCTAGCACCAACTTCCATCCCAACCTGGACCCAGACTGAAGGTGGCACTGACTCTGTGGCACTTGGCCTCTGGAACCACATACAGAAACATGCAGTATGCGTGGAGGGTGCCACACAACAGCATCAGCAAAGTGGTCAGAGAGGTGGTGCAGGCCATCATCGAAGAATACGTGGAGGAGCTCCTCAAGTGCCCCACCACTGAACTAGGCTGGAGGAAACTTGCAGAAGAGTGATATCAGAGGTGGAACTTTCCCCACACCGTTGGAGCCATAGATGGGAAGCACGTGGCCTGCAAAGCTCCAGCCAACTCAGGGTCCACTTATTTCAACTACAAGGGCTTCTTCAGTATCATCCTCTTTGCCATGGTTAAGCACTTAGACTTATATACTGCTTGTTCCATGTTAACATACTCCTAATAGGCTATTCCTATTGGACAACAAATAACCGATGCTGATTGGCTACTTTTCTCGACACCGATTGGCCAATGATAGCAGGGCTATGATTGGCCAATTCGAGCGGCGGGAAAAACAAGTAGCTGTCATTGGACATTAGCCGCGAGCAGCTCTCTATAAAAAGAGCTGCCGCGGCTCCTGTTAAAGATGGACTTTCGGAACTAAATAAAAGAGCTGAAGTTATGCTGATCTCTGAGTCTCATTTCCGTGAATAGAACACTGGCGATGAAGGTGGGATTCTGAGAAGGAGATCAGTCGGGCACGTGGCATCGAGAACCGAGCAGACGAAATGGCCGGAACCAACTCACCACCCGCACCAGCAATAGAGGACTGGGAATCCTATATCGATAGATTCCTCATGTTCCTGGAAAGTAACGATCTACAAGGAATCTTGAACAACTGCAAAAGAGCTGTATTCCTGACACACTGTGGACCCACAGTGTTCAAGATGGCCAAGGCACTAGCAAAACCAGACAATGTGAAGCAGTTGGCCTGGCCAGACCTAGAGAAGCTGCTGAAGGCTCACTACACATCGACTGTCTCCAGCCTCATCAGGAGACACGAGTTTTACAAACAGGACCAGAGGGAAGGTGAGAGCATCGCAGACTTTGTCGCAGCTCTCAGGGACATTGGAGGGGCATGCGAATTCCTTAACATGGACAAAGCCATGAGGGATTGCGTGTTCCTCGGACTAAGAGACCTTACCCTACAAAGTCGGCTGCTAACCCGGCCAAAGATTACCGTTACCGGGGCTATTGCTGAAGCCAAAGCAGCAGAAGCAACCAAAAAGTCAGCGGCAAAGATGCAGCAGATGAATGCCAACTCGCCAAAGACACCGACCAAGATGAGTCAGAGCACTGAGAAGAAGGTAGAAAGCACACACAAAATCGCTGCACATTATACAGTGGATCGTCCAGAATTGACGAGGATGACGAAAAAGAAATCCACAGACTCCAGGGTGAGCAAGAGCGGTGATTGAAAAATGGTCATAAGTCGGGGTTTCAGTGTGCCGGGTGTGGAGGAGACCACCCCCGTTCTGAGTGCCAGTCCTTAGATGCTGTGTGCTGGTACTGTGAACAGCGGGGCCACATCACATGAGTATACCAAAACCGGAAAAGCTACAGCCCCAGATGGAGGGACAACACACCACCAAGAAATAAAGAAAGGACAACGTGCAGCCAGGAGAGTCGCGAAGGCAAAGGCAAGTGGCTAAACGAAAACTATAGGAAAGAGGAAACTCATTAAACCATCACCATCGGCCATTCTAATGCAACAAATGGCCAAAAGGTACATGTGGCAGTCTGGATCGAGGGCCAAGAATGTAAGATGAAGGTCGATTCTGGATTGTACTTATCGATGGTATCATGGGATACCATAAAAAGACTAGTACCGCACATTGGCAGAGCTGAACTAGAACACCAATCGCTAATTTTAAAAGACTACCAAGGGAACAGAATACCGGTAGTCGGACTTCAAAGAACACCAAAAGATATTGCCTCTAACCATAGTAGGCTGGAACCAACCAAGCCTGCTGGGACTCAAGTGGTTCGAACCTCTAGGAATCGGAGTGACCAGCATTAACCGCATCACCAACACAGACTGGGAGGAGAACCTGATGAGAGAATTCCAGGACGTCTTCGATGGAAAGTTAGGTAAGTACCGAGGGTTCCCTATTTCATTCACTCTAGACCCAACCATAGTTCCAATTAGGCTAAAGGCGAGGCAAGTGCCCTTCAAACTAAAACCCAAAATTGATGAAGAGTTAAACAAACTAATAGAACAAGGCATTCTGGAACTAATTGACCACACCAAATGGGAAACCCCAATTGTGACCCCAGTTAAGCCGGATGGGTCTGTGAGAATTTGTGGGGACTACAAAGCTACCCTAAACAATGCACTACAACAAAGTGCATATCCTGTTCTGGTAGTACAACATCTACTACACTCCTTGGGAAGGGGCAAGGTCTTTGCAAAGCTCGACCTTGCCCAAGCTTACCAACAATTGCCAGTAGACCCTGAAACAGCAGAGGCACAAATGATCGTGTCTCATAGGGGAGCATTCAAATGTACAAGACTACAATTCGGAGTCAGCGTAGCCCCTGGGGTATTCCAAAGCCTAATGGAGTGATTATTGCAAGGGATAAAAGGAGTAGTCCCATATTTTGACGATGTGCTCATCTCAGCTAATGACGAGAGGCAATTAGAAGCCCACCTCAGAGAGGTTTTGCAAAGGTTCCAAAAAGCGGGACACAAGGTGAAAAAAAGAAAAGTGTAAATTGGCCACCTCAAAAGTTGAATTCCTGGGGTACCAAATCAATAAAGAGGACATCCACCCCACAGAAAAAAAGATCAAGGCAATCAAAGAAGCGCCTAGACCTAAAAGTAAAGTTGAATTACAAGCATTTCTGGGACTTATAAACTTTTACCATGTCTTTCTGTCACAGAAGGCAACTACGGCGGAACCTCTACATAGACTCTTAGACAAATCGGCCATCTGGACCTGGGGACAACATGAAGAGATGGTGTTCCAGCAGATAAAAGACCTCATCACCTCCGACGTGGTATTGATGCAATACAGCGAGACATTACCGCTAACAGTCACCTGCGATGCATCACCATTTGGCGTCGGAGCTGTGCTTAGCCATGTCCTGCCGGATGGAAGAGAAGCCCCCATTGCTTTCTACTCAAAGACCCTTTCAAAAACTGAACGGAACTATAGCCAATTGGACAGAGAGGCATTGGCGGCTATATCCGGCATAAAACACTTCCACGAATACCTTTACGATAGAACTTTTTCCCTTGTTACTGACCACAAATCCCTTTTAGGAATACTCTCTGGAAACAGAGCCACCCCTAATATACTATCTCTGAGAATGACAAGGTGGTCCGAATTCCTGGCGGCATACAATTATAGGCAAATCCATCGACCTGGTAAAGACATTTCTCACGCCAATGCTTTGAGCCGCACCCCCTTACCAGACATAGAGACTGACCCGGCACCAACCACTTCCACCCTACAAATCGAGACTTTGGCAAACCTACCAATAAGTGTGGCCGACATTGCCAGAATGACCGAAAAAGACAAGACATTGTTACAAGTGTTAAACTGGGCAGGAAAAGGGTGGCCAGAAAAAGAGACAGACATTATTTTCAAACCGTATAAGAATAGGCAAACCGAACTGTCATTACCGAAAGGTTGTATACTTTGGGGTGATCATAATACCAAATAATTACAAGACCAGGTACTGTGTATGTTGCACGAAGGCCACCCGGGCATCTTGCAAATGAAATCCCTGGCCAGGAGCTATGTATGGTGGCCAGGGATGGACAAAGACATTGGGAAATGGGTTGAAACCTGTGGGAAATGTCAAAACTCTCACCCTGCACCCCCTGCAGCACCTGTCCTGGACTGGGAAAAACCAAGGGGCCCCTGGTCACAAATACATATAGACTTCACAGGGCCAACAAAAGGGCATACATTTCTAATCGTAGTAGATGCTTACTCCAATTGGTTGGAAGTAAGCCTCATGCACTCTACTACCACAGAAGTGGTTATCAAACAACTGTGAAAACTATCCACCACACACGGGTTACCAGATGTGCTCATCTCCGATAACGGCCCACAGTTTACAGCATTACCATTCAAAAATTCCTGGCTGAACATGGCATACGACACGCCTTGATAGCACCAGGCTGACCGGCGACAAATGCAAGGGCGGAACGCATGGTCTGGTGTACCAAGGAAACAGTAGACAAATTAGACACAGGGGACATACAAGAAAGAATTGAGGAAATGCTCACTATACAGCACATAACTACAAATAAAAGCCCAGCAGAATTACTAACACAATTAGATAGATTACACCCAACATACGCCGCCGAAAAACCAACTGACTCCTCTAGCAAGTATCACAAATTCGAACCAGGAAATTTAGTATATGCAAAAAACCTCACCAGCCACCCATTGTGGGTGCCAGCAACAATTACACAAATAACTGGACCATGGTCCTATAGACTAGAGACAGACGACGGCCGAACCTGGTGAAGACACGTTGACCAATTACGGTCATGAACACTACAACGCACCACCAACACACCCAGACATGAAGAACAACAAACACACACACACCAACAACATCACAAACGTTACACAAAAACAGCAACAGACCAATCAGAGAAGGGGGAGACCTCTCAGTAACAAATAAGGAGGGGGAACCCTCTGGTAGAAAAAGAAACCCCGGAAAACCAAAATAATTACAATAAAAAACATTTCCAAACAAACTCAAGCAAATCAATGACCTACCCGTAGAAGTGTTCGGCGAGGAACAAGAAGCACAAATAGACCTGGATGCCTTGTCGGAAAAGAGCAGCTGGGCCGACTCTACCAGCCCGAGTAGGCCGGGCAGGACCGGCATGGCTGACTCTACCTTCCAGGAGGTTCGACAGAGAAGGACAGGAGAAACAGCGATCCTGTCCGAACCCGCTGAAGACGATGACACAACTAAACTGTGCAGGTCAACTAGGCAACCTAAAAGCCCCGCCTACTTACGTGACTACATACGGTAGGACCATACCAAGAGGGGAGGGGTGTTTCATATTAACATACTTCTAATAGGCTATTCCTATTGGACAACAAATAACCAGTGCTGATTGGCTACTTTTCTCGATGCCGATTGGCCAATTATAGCAGGGCTATGATTGGCCAATTCGAGCGGCGGGAAAAACAAGTAGCCGTCATTGGACACTAGCCGTGAGCAGCTCTCTATAAAAAGAGCTGCCGCAGCTCCTGATTAAGACGGACTTTCGGAACTAAACAAAAGAGCTGAAGTTACGCTGATCTCTGAGTCTCATTTCCGCGAACAGAACACTGCTCCCACTCCATAGTGTTTTATAGCATTCTCTAAGTAGTTTACAAAATCAGAATGTAGCCCCCAACAATCTGGGCCCTAATTTAACAACCTTAGAAGGATGGAAGGCTGAATCTTCTATGAGCTGGCGAGGATTGAATTCCTGGCTGTGGGCAGAATTAGCATGTTAACCATCACAACCCTTATCCCTATACCAAACTATCTCTCTGTCTTTGTCTTTCTGACTGTCTCTATTTTTCTCTCTCTCTTTTTTAGCTTTATGGAATGGCCATTAATCATATCAGTGAACCTTGAAACCCAACATCCAAGCAAGGGAAATCTTTAGAGTTATTAACATATATGTTTATTTTTCATCTTGGTAGGTAAGGGGCACACAGCATTTCCTATCTCATGCTGCATCCAGCAGGTTGTAATCTGATTGCTCTTGTGAAATATATAAATGGATCATTTATGCAGCGTTTTGGACATTTAAAACTACAATATCTTGGCAGCCATTGATTGGCTACTCCCTGTTTAAAAATAGCGCTCAGAACTTAGAAAGAAAAAAGAATGTTGTGAACAGAATTGGGTCTAACTTGTTCTGAATGTTTTCAGAGCATTAATAAAGTATCTTTCTGATTCTGCTTGGCTTTCTTTTGGTTTAATGCTAAAGACATAAGCAGCCCTCTCAAAAGTGTTTACTGTACTCACCTTCATACTGTGATGAGAGAACTTTCAGAAATTAAATTAGTGTGAAGAAACTCTTCAACTCCTATTAACACTTCAATTTAATCTCATCTTGTAATAGTAGCAGTTCATTAAGTCTCCACCTGTTCAGTTTAGGATTTTATCTATTTCATTTTTACAAGTATTGAGTGATTATCTGTTTATGTTGAATCTAGATCAAAGAAGTTAGTGAGTAATGAATTGTACAGAAAAAGGTAAAAATAATCTGAAACCCGCTTCAATTTTTGGAAGTAAATGAAGTTTGTCCCCCTAAAATGAACATAATTATACCCAAATACATTGAAAAATAACAACCAGGGAAATAGTTAGATATGAGGCCTTGGTTCTTATGAGCTTATTTGTTTTCTTACAGACATTTCATTACCCTAACTAGGTAACATCATTAATGCTGGTCAAAATAGTTAGATAATCAGTCACAGAATAGACGAAATAAAAAAGTATCACTACTTTTGGGGACAGAAACAAATACATTTCTATAATGACTATATTATGCAGCAATTTGCCAAGTATTTCTTAAAATCTTATTTATTTATTTGCTTGTTTGCTTATTTATTAAATTTTATGCCACCCATGTGCCCTATGAGATGACAATAATCTGATCTAGCAAAATCTAAATAGAATATTCCTTACAATTGCGATTGTGATAGATCTACAAAAAGAAGTTCTTTTAAAAAGCAACTTCTGTACCAAAGCCAGTAAGGCTTTAATGCAATTAAGAAAGTACTATAAAATAAATAATAAAATAAAATAAAAAGATCTATTTAAGAATAATTATTTACAAATTTGGAAACATACAACAGATATTTCTAGATGGACAAAATAAATTTATATTAGTTATAAAGACTGTAGCAGTTAAAATGAATATTCTTCCAAGACTTAATTTTCTTTTTCAAATGATGACACTTTTTAGTGAAAAATCTGATACATTTATTTAATGACTTTATTGAAGTATAAAACGATTGATGAATTGTATTCAAACGATTGATGAATCGTATGAATCGTAATGAATTATTGAAGTCTAATTTCAAGAATTTGCCGCTTCAAAGGAACAAGATAGTATAGCTGTTCTGAACTTTAGATTGTATTACCATGCTAGTTATCTTATATGAATTTCATGGATCATATTTTCTTAGAGTTCCAACTCTTCTATGAAAGTCTTCCAAAATTGTTGCATAGATATACAATATATGGGTTGATATACAGGTTGATGCCTTTTTGCTTTACTATTAAACTTCTCATTTTATTCAGATGAACATCTTCTCAGTGGAAAATTGCGAACTGTAATGAAGACATAAGGTCCTTTTGCATATATAGCAACCATATTTAAAACTCAGCAGTACTAGAAAGTAAGCTATTATAGAATGGAAAAAAAATTCTGAAAGCAGTAATCCCATTCCAACCTGAAATATTATTAAATTATGGTAAATCATATGTTGTTTCAAAATATTCTGAATTGGCATTGTATATTTTAGTGGCTACAAGGATTTTATACACTTATTATTGAAAGAGGGTAGTGCAGGATAGGGGAGAGCAAAACATTGAAAGAGCTTCCATTAAGATTACAAATAAAAATCTCCAAATCATTTTGGAAGATAAAATAAGACTAAAGGCCCTATCACACTGGCTGACGGATGCAAAATGTTTGTAAAAAGGACACCGCGGACGAGAAAAATGTTCCATCCGTTGTTATCCACTCTCAAAAGTGCCCTGAATTTGCATAACCAGAGTGGACAACACGGAAAGGAATGGACGGGGGTAGGACATAGGGCGGATGGAAAGCGGATGCTCCACGGAAGCCTAGCGGATGGAAGCGGATGGGAGCGGATGGCACATCCTCAAGGCTTCCGGGGAAGTGCAGCAAAGCGGATGCGGAACGGAAAGAGCGGATGCAGAGTGGATGCCGAGCGGATGAAGCGGATGCACAGCGGATGCCGAGTGGATGAAGCGGATGCAGAGTGGAAGCCTAGCGGATGCCTAGTGGAAGCCTAGCAGATGCCTAGCATTCACTGCACATGCAGGGAGGATGCATTGCGTCAGCCCCACGGATATAAAGGGAAGCAGCTCCCATGCAGGTCACCATTCAGAGGAGAAACATGCTTCCAGACACAGCTTGCCAGCCAGCCAGCCAGCCAGGCAGCAACCCAAAAACCATGGGTCAAACATGGCTGGAGGCATCCTCATGAAGTTCTGGAATGCACGAGGGTCTTCGTTCCTCAGCTCCACCATCAGCTTGTTGTACAGTATGTACTCTGCTCTTCTCCTGATCCATCTTCGGACCTGGACACTTCTTGGATGCCTCCTTTTCTTCCCGTAGAACAGTTGAAAGAGCCTGTAGATGGCTTCGCACTGTTGCAGAACAATGGTGGCTACCAAAAGGAGTGTGTTACGATCCATGGTGGACATCAATGGATGCTGTGGAAGAGCAAGAGCCAGATGAAGGCTGCAGAGGTCTGCACAGAAGGGGTGCTGGACTGAAAGTGAGATGCAGGTGAGTTGCTCCCCCCTTTTATAGGCAATATAGGTTTTCCACTATGTGTCCTTTTGCATCCTCTAGGCATCCTCTAGACATCCTTAATATCCGAGATAGGTCTCCTCTGCGAACGTTTTTTCCGTTTTAAATGCTTTGTATGTGAGCTGCATCCGCTTTCATCCTTTCTCCGTCCATGCTACTAACACTTTGTGTCCATTCCGCGTCCGTTTCGCTTCCTCCCTGTGTCCATTTTCCACTGGAGTGGATTTGAGTTACGTGGATGCACAGCGGATGCCTAGCGGATATAACGGATGCCTAACGGATGACGATGGATGTAGAATGGATGTTCCCCATAAGCGTTGCGGATGCAGAACAGACGCGTTTGATACATTTTCCGCTCAAAAAGTTTTGAACAGCTCAAAACTTTTTGAGCGGATGGAACCTCAGTCAACGGATGCTGGACGGATGGAGAGGATGAAAAACGGATGCAGTGAGTACAGAACGGATGGATCGCATTAAACAACGGATGGCAAGTGTTTCTCTCCGTTTTACATCCTCTTTCCATCCGTTGGTGCAGTGTGACATGGGCTTAGGTTACTATGAATAAGTTAATGAGAATGATAAAAATAGGAATACATAAAACCTACAATAGATGTTTCAGAATTATGTTTTCCCCAACCTCAAGACTTCCAAACAATAGAAATAATTCACAGTTCTGTTACTTTTGCGATGCTGAGTTCAATCAGCCCCCAAACGCCAAAACAATTCTCCAAGGATTATTTTGCTTCAACTCTCTGCTCGTTTCAAAAAACAGCTTAATTTTTTCTTCTTACAGCCTAAGTCCAATCAAAGATAAGAGCTGTTTATATGGATTTGATTGCTATAAAAAAAAATAGCTCCCTTCATCTTCCCGTTGCCTTAGCTGAATGCAAAACTGATATTTTAATATAACATGACATTTCAACGAATCCCACTATACATTTTAGGTATTTCCGCCAAGACATTTTTGTAATGATTCTTTGCTGACAGGTGCATGGAAGGATTATTAGATTAGATTGCCAGCTTTTTGTTTTCATCTGTGATTTGGGCTGGATGCTTTCAAAGGTATTTTGTTAAAAGGAGTTTTAACTCCTTTTCAAAATTATTTCAAAATTATTGAAAATGCAGCACACCTTTTCAATTCTCTCAGGAGAGATCAACTTAGAACTGGACAGAACGTGGTAGGTAATTTCTGCTGTTTATTTCACTCTTTTTATCATCCATAATAGGTTTACTACCATGAATCTAATACACTAACAACGGTTTCAGAAGAGATAGTTTCCATCTTCCTCTTTATTGAATATACCTCCCCTTTTTCAGTTCCCAGTTCCTTCTTTCCATCTCTTCTCTCATGACTAAAAAGAATTACAATACACTGAAAAGCAAAGCTGTAGTTGTGTCAAGCATTTCAAGAGAGCCAGTTTTATCAAATGGTTAAGGTACCAGGCCAAAAAGCAGGAGAGACTGTAAGTTCTAGTCCTGCTTTGGACATGAAAGCCAACTGGATGGCCTTGACAAGCCACTCTCTCAGCCCAATACACCTCAGAAGATTGTTGTTGCAGGGAAAATGGAAGAAGAAATGAGCATTGTATAGGTTCATTGCTGTGAGCAATTTATTAAAAATAATAAAGTCAGGATAAAAATGTTTTTTTCATTTCTCCAAAAGGTCTCTAAAAGGCAATTATACAAGATATCTTATGCTGATTTTCTTCAGCACTTCTGTGGCAATTGTTTGAAGGTTCCTGGGGCCTGAATTTCACAATACCACTGTATATGAAAGCATAGGATTGCAGTGGGAGATGATGGGGGAGGGAGAGGGATTGGTTGGCACTCATTGCAGATTCAGAATCTCTCCAGCCTGTGACTTTCTAATTTTCACTTTAAGCCTCTCACAAAATAAACTCATCACCCCGTAGGTGGTTGGGCTCATTATCAAAATGCCATGAAGCTTCTCCTGATCTTTAACTGAAACCTACCTACCATTATGTCATTTAACTCATCCTGTGTGCAGTGATAGAGAAAATGTCTTTGCACACTTTAGAGTGATAGAAAACCTCTAAAAGGATCCGTTCCCTAGATATATATCTCAAATTCCTCCAGTGCTTTCTACCTTCTGAATCTCTTCTATGCTGTAAAAACAAGTATAGATAAACAGACAGCTACTTACAATTACTGCTAGACAGATAATTTGCATTTTATCTACAATTCTCATTCAATTTGTTGTAAGAGAAATGGTTTCGGAATGTTTTTCAAAATATGGGTGATGTTCATGGAGATATTTTCATGTGGAAAATGTTTTGGTCTTTTAATTATTTTAATTAGTTATGAGATACTCAGAGGCTTTGAATGACTCCTCTGTCTTTTACTTTATAACCATTTCTCCAACAATCTGCAGCCTTCTCTGCTTCTTATGCATTAGTGAAATGCCAAAGAGGTAACTCCTTTTGTAAGTCTTTCTCAGGATTGGTGCTTCTGTCACTGCTTAATAGCACTATAGCACTTAGACTTATATAACATTTCACAGTGCTTTACAGCCCTCTCGAAGCAATTTACAGAGTCAGCATGTTGCCCCAACAATTTGAGTCCTCATTTTACCCACCTTGGAAGGATGAAAGACTGAGTCAACCATGAGCCTGCAAGATTTGAACTGCCAATTGCAGGCAGCTGTCAGTCAGCAGAAGTAGCCTGCAATACTGCAACTCTAACCACTGTGTCACCATTGCTCACTGCACCACTGTGGCTGAAGAAAAAATTATAGGAAAATTTCTCCTTTCTCTGGAAGATGGAGAAAATGTTCAGCAAATTTCTCTGACCTCCAATGGAATGGACAATTTTGAAAGGTTATTTATACCCCATTCTCCTTGATAAAAAAAATAAAAAACCTCCAACTTTAGATCACTGGAAAGAACAATTTTATCAGCTCATTAGAAATAAAAATGTTACCCAAGAATATTAATGAAATCCTGGAGCCAATAAATATGGTGCCTCATATTTATACAATCCTTTTCTTCTATCTCTCTTTTGTGGTAGAGATGTAAATGTTTTTCATTAAGCATTCACCCACACTCCCATATTTAAAATTCAAGAGTGACTTGAATGTTGGTGCCTTTTTAAAATTAAGGATGAAAACATATGAGCAAATAATCTTTTTTCTGTCAATTCAATTAAAATAAACAAAGATATTAAGCATATGGCTCTCAGATTTCACTGTGCTATTTAAAAAAGCTAAAATTTAGTTAAATTGATCTTATAGCTATTCTGAAAAATTACCATTTCAACTGATGAGTTTGCATCATGGTTATATTGAAATACAAATTATCTACAGGAATTTTATTCTTTGAAATGAAATACTTTGACCTTAAGGCCCTGTCACACTGCCCAACGGATGCAAAATGGACACAATGGACGAGAAAAATGTTCCATCCATTGTTATCCGCTCTCAGAAGGGGCAAAAATTTGCATAACCGGAGAGGATAACACGGACGTGGGGAGGACGCAGGGCGGATGGAAAGCGGAGGCGGAACGGAAGCCCAGCGGATGGAAGCGGATAGGAGCGAATGGCACATCCGCAATGCTTCCGGGGGACCTCAGCAAAGCGGATGCGGAACAGATACAGCGGATGCAGAGCTGATGCACAATGGATGAAGCGGATGCACAGCGGATGCACAGCGGATGCACAGCGGAAGCCTAGCGGATGCCGAGCATTAATTGCGCATGCGGGGAGGATGCATTGCATCAGCCCCGTGGATATAACGGAAGCAGCTCGGAAGCAGGTCGCCATTCAGAGGAAAGACCTGCTTCCAAACACATCGACTGCCTTGCCTGTCCTGCATGCATGTCTGCCTGCAAGCCTTGCTGCCAGCCTTGCTGCCAGCCTTGCTGTCTGCCTGCCTGCCAGCCTCCTTGCCAGCCTTGCTGTCTGCCTGCCTGCCAGCCTTGCTGCCAGCCAGTCTGCCTGCCAGCCTTGGTGCCTGCCTGCCTGCAAGCCTTGGTGCTTGCCTGCCTGCCAGCCTTCCTGCCAGCCTTGGTGCCAGTCTTCCTGCCAGCCTTGGTGCCTGCCTGCCTGCCTGCCAGCCTTCCTGCCAGCCTTGGTGCCTGCCTACCTGCCAGCCTTGGTGCATGCCTCCCTGCCAGCCTTCCTGTCAGCCTTGGTTCCTGCCAGCCTCCCTGCCAGCCAGCAATCCCACGACCATGCTGAAGCACAGCAAGCCTCAGCCATCTGCTGCCAGCCCTTACAAGAGGGACAGGGCTACCATCCCACCCCCTGGTCCTCACTCTGGTTCTGCTGGGGCTTCTTCAGCACGGGCTCGCTCTTCTGGGGCTGGGGCTTCTGCTGCTTCTGCTTCTGGAGGAGCTGATGACAAGCACTCCAGCACCAGCCACCTCCACAGCACCTGCAACCTTCACCCCTGAGACTGAGCGACCAAGAGGAGTGCCAGAGACTCATTTTTGTCTTATAGCTTGTTGTTAATAAAGTCTATTTTTGATTTACACACTTGCTTCATTTCTTTTTTTAAATAAAGTCTTGCTGGAAACTTTTAGAAATGGTTTAAGCCTTTGCATGCTTGTGGGATGGGTTAAGATAGCAGTGGGATGGGTTGAGATAGCTGTGGAATGGGCATGGATACCTTTTGGATGGGTAATAGCTGTGGGAGAGATAACCTTCAGTGCAAGCATAGTGGGACTGTATGGTCCACCCTCCCAGGTGCCACACCTATGGCCCTTTATTATCAATAACAATGTAATCATTGATCGACACATTTGAACATAAACACAACTCTTTATTAAATGCCCTGTTCATTGTCGGGCCACTCAACATACATGGCACAATCTCATCAGTGTGATGAGACAGGCTGAAGGAAACATCCATTAAGCATCTATCATCCTGTCTTGCCACTCCACTGCTCCAGCTGGGGAGTTGCACCAGTGTTACAGGAGGTTGTGCTGCTTCTTCCCTTCACGTGAGGCTCTGTTGGGGCCTTGCACATCCACAGTGTCTATCAGGTTTCACCCTTGCCTCCATTCCCCAGGCTCCATGTTCCCATTGCCTTGTTGGAGGTCCACGAGCCTGTTCTGCAAGACTGGGTAGCGGGTGCGCATGAGATTGTGCAGGATGCAGCAAGCTTCCATGATCCTCCTCACGGTCTCTGGGCGATGCTGCATGGTGGTGAGAAGTACCTGGAACCTGTTGGCCAGGATGGCAAAGGTGTTCTCCACCACCTGCCTTGCCCTGGACAGCCTGTAGTTAAAGATCCTCTCTTCACGAGTGAGGTATTTGGAGGTGTAGGGCTTCATGAGGTAGGTTCTGAGGGAGAAGGCGTCATCCCCCACGATGAACTAGGGCACATCTTGCGTGTCGTTAGGCAGGGGTTCTGGATCTGGGAAGCCCACGATGAGGTTGCGTTCCAGCCTACCCTTGAGGTCACTTGCGTTGTATACCTGGGCATCTGAAGCTGACCCGTTGGCTGAAGCATCGATGTACATGAACTTGTTGTCAGCATTGACCATGGCGAAGAGGATGATGCTAAAGAAGCCCTTGTAGTTGAAATAAGTGGACCCTGAGTTGGCTGGCGCTTTGCAGGCCACGTGCTTGCCATCGATGGCTCCAACGGTGTGGGGGAAGTTCCACCTCTGATACCACTGCTCTGCAACTTTCTTCCATCCTTCTTCAGTGGAGGGGCATTGGAGGAGCTCCTCCTTGTATTCTTCGATGATGGCCTGCACCACTTCTCTGAGCACAATGCTGATGGTGTTGTGTGGCACCCTCCAGCCGTACTGCATGCTCCTGTAGGCGGTCCCTGAGGCCAGGTGGCGCAGAGTGAGTGCCACCTTGAGCCCAGGTTCCAGGCTGGGCCGGAAGCTGGTGTTTGCCTTGGTCAACCTGGGTGTCAGCCGCTGCACAACTTCGTCAAACATGGCTGGAGGCATCCTCATGAAGTTCTGGAATGCACAAGTGTCTTTGTTCCTGAGGTCCACCATCAGCTTGTTGTACAGTCCGTCCTCTGCTCTTCTGGTGAACCATCTTTGTACCCAGACGCTTCTTGGCCGCCCCTTTTTCTTCCCGTAGTAGAGTTCACAGAGCCTGTAGATGGCTTCGCATTGTTGCAAAAGGAAGGTGGCTGCCAAAAGGACTGTGTTACGATCCACGGTGGACATGACTGGATGCTGTGGAAGAGGAAGAGGCAGATGAAGGCTGCAGAGGTCTGCAGCAGGGCTGCTGGTCTGAAAGTGAGATCCAGATGTGTTGCTCCCCCTTTTTATAGGAAGTATAGGTGTCCCTTTGCATCCTCTAGGCATCCTCTAGGCATCCTCTAGGCATCCTCTAGGCATCCTCTAGGCATCCTCTAGACATCCTTAATATCCGAGATAGGTCCCCTTTGCGGACGTTTTTTCCATTTTAAATGCTTTGTTTCTGCTAGGCATCCGTTCTGCATCCGTTTTGCGTCCGTTCCGCTTCCTCCCTGCGTCCGAGCGGATGGAGTTGCGCGGATGCGCAGCGGATGCCTAGCGGATATAGCGGATGCGTAACGGATGCAGAATGGATGCCTAGCGGATGCGTAGCGGATGCAGAACGGACGAATTAGATACATTTTCCGCGCAAAAGTTTTGAGCAGCTCAAAACTTTCTGAGCGGATGAAACGTCAATAAACGGATGCTGGACGGATAGAGAGGAAGCAAAATGGAGGCAGTGAGTACATTGCGTTAACCAACGGATGGCAAGCTTTTTTGTCCGTTTTACATCCTCTTTGCATCCGTTGGTGCAGTGTGACAGGGGCTTTAAACTTTTTAGGGCAAAAAGAACTTCAAAATATATGTCAAAACCAAAATATCAAAAAAACCAATAAAACCAACATTTTAGTACCAAAATAACAAAAGGGGTTTTAATCAGTTGGCTATGCTTCTTGGCTTTCAAAGGTTGCTAAAAGTTTTTCAAGTGAAGTAAAAATATTTCTCTTGCTGCACATATAAAATCAAATTAAACACACAGAATAAAGTAGACAGGCAGTGTAATGGAAAAACTGTTAAAAGGGGCTGGGGCAGTCTTTAAATTCCTGGTAGGTGTAAATGTGTGTTTAAGGTGTTGATAACTTGATACATTGCACTAATATTAGATGTGTTGATTACAATTTTCATGATACCAGGTAGCATATCAAGTCAGCATGATAAATTATGACACACACAAAAAGAGAAATTCTACATTGCAAGGTCCAGATAATTTTTTATTTTTGCCCGTTATTTGTGTATTCATTTATTAAATTTATAAAAAGCATAAAGACTTTAAACCCTCCACCTCTTCCTTTTAATCTTTCATATTCATCTAGAATCTTTCATATTCATCTAGAAGTTCTAGAGACAAGTAGAACTATGTTTTGTTTGGAATTATAAAGAGTATAGCTCTCTGTAAGATCTGAAAATGTAATAAAGCCAAATCCCAGGTGGCACAAACAAATGAACTTAAATACCTGTACAACTGTCTCCCAAACTTTCTGGTTGAATGTACGGAGGTTGGAAAGAATATGTGGGGCCTATATAGTGTTCTGTATGTAAAGTGGATGACTCCAAATCTACCATTCTGATTG
>BLBF01000010.1:27493762-27518640 GCA_015471245.1 Laticauda colubrina | reverse complement strand
TTTGTTGTTGGAACCCGGTCTACCTCGTGTGTTTTCCGAACAAAACATATAGCCATTCAGTGTCCCCATCCTCTCCCAATTTTCCAAGTCATTTCATGGTCATGTAACTATCCATGCAGGAACTGTACAGTACTGAGTTCTGCCAGGGTCTGATATGTCAAGGGGTGGGATTCAAATTTCTTAACAACCAGTTCTGTTGGTGTGGCCCAATTTGCAGGTGTGGCTTGGTGGTCATGTGACTGGGTGGGCATGGCTTGTATGTAAATATTCTAAATATTTATGTAAATATTGATTTTTTTATTTAAAAAAAACAACTTTTACCCCAAAGCAGACAAAGCAGGCAGGCAGATTGAGCTACTCACAGAATCACAGATTCATTTAGAGATCTTGCTTTTAGATTAGCTAGAAAGCAAGAAATCCAAGGATTTCCTGCTTTCTAGCTAATCTAAATCTCCTGGCAAAGGAGAACAGCTGATGGTTGGGGGAAAAAAAGGAAAAATAGTAACTTACCAAACCAGGCAAGTTGGATGGCTCACATGCCAGGTATGGAGTGAGTGGATGGGGCGGGGCCAGCCAGTGGAGCAATTTGCTGGTTCTCCGAACTGGGGACAATCATGTGTGCAGCATTTGCAAGAAATCATCACCTGCGCTGCCTGAACAGCTGACAAGGGCAATTTGAAAATCCTCTTGTTTCCTGCTTTTTCAACCTTAGCTATGCCGCGCAAAGCAGCTGAGGAGGGAAAAACAGGGAATAAAGGACAGCCTAGAGCCCAGGCAGGTGGGTGAGCCAAACACCAAATCAGTTTGGTATCAGCTGCTCTTTGCAGCTACATGTTCTATTGAACTGGGCCGAACCAGAAGCATCCCACCCCTGTTTAACAGATAAAAGCTATCAGATTCTCTCAAATACAAAACCAACCAGATTTTAATACCATAGGCACAGTTCCCAGAGGAACTGCTGATGTTGCTGTCAAATTTTAATTTTTAATTTGATATAATAGTATTAAATATATGATAAATACACTAACTGAAATGTAATATGAATTACATCAAATCAAACCCTGGGCCTGTCAAGGTACCCTCTGGCTTTTAAATCCAAAATATATTTAGACTGTGTGAGACACTTTAGGCTTATTCTTTTTCCAGCATTGTTTTACATTCCTAATTTGTTGTCTGCAAGAATTTAGCAAACAAAACATGTTATTCACATTAATATCAAATAAAGTTTTTCCAGTCAATTCACAGCTTGCACAAGATTATTGGTCTGTACCATGTACACAATCAATAGATTGGTAGGGGAGATTTTCTTCCTTTTGCCTCTGCAGTACCAGATTGATTTGTTAAAGAAAAGCTGCTAATTGGGGGGGAGGAGCTGGCATCATGACTATACTACATGCAATCTTGGAGGTCTGAGATTGCAGCTGATATCTTTGCCCCTGGATGGTCCAAATGGACCTAAACCATCCTGAAGAGACGGTGATAGTGAAGGGCGCGTCGTCTAAATCCCAGGGATATTGCAAAGTCCCTGGTTGATCCAGGAGAAGCCCTTTTGCCAGTGGCAGAGAGGCAGCCACCAAAGCTGCTGAAGTTAGGACAACTCTGAATGGAAGAGGTTGAAAGAGAAAGTGTGTCGGTCTGGTGAGAATTTTCTTTTATTATTCTAAGACTTAAAAGGACATCAAAGGACACCCTAAAGGGAAAAAGAATCTGTAAAGGTTTTGACAGAACTGAATAAGTGGCGGTTTTTAAACAGAAGTGTCAAAGTAAGGCTTTGCTTTATGTTTTGTTTTTTTTTCTCATGGCTGGACTTCTATCGTGATTCTGCATTTGTTAACTGGACTGGTTTTTTCTCTATTTATATCTATTTTTTCTTTTTCTTTTTTTTTGACTTTGTAATATTTTAGGTTAGAGGCTCCCTTTAGATATTTTTATATACTTGTTTTTTTATTCTTTTTAATTTTTATTACGTTTTGTCTGGGAAAGGAGGGGGAGAGGGAGAGTAAAGAAACTTTGTAACACTGCCAACTAGAGGCTTGAAAATATCTTAGACAAAGCTGAGAAAGCTGAGAAAGAAAGCTCTGAAATTCTTTTTCAAGGACATTGCTACATGATAAGATAGAGGGAAGAGCACGGAAGAGTTTTACTGCAGGTATTCTTCTGGATTTTTATCAACAATTGAAACTTGGCTTTGAAATTTGGAGAGAGCTATGACAAGAGTCTTGGATAATTAAATAAAGTGCAGTGTGGGTTTTTTTATTTTCTTAAGTTGGGTCACCACCACCCCTTACCAGCTGTATTATTCACTTTTTCTTTTTAAAACATTTATCTTTATAATATTTTCATATTTGCTTTGTATTTTAAAGGGAAAGCCTCAACATTTTCTTTTTTTTTTTCCTTTCTTCTTTGGGATTTTTTGCTTTTCAATATGCTTCTTTTTTATTTTTGATTTGAAAATTCTCAGTTGGATTAAGGTGTTGAAGAATCTGAAGAATTACTTTTTTAAAAAAAAATTCTTTTTTACTTTTTGCTCTTTTTAAACTTTTTTTATTCTTCTCCTTCCTTTCTACCAAATTACTGATTGGATTAAGGTCAAGAAGAACCTGAAGAATTTTTTTTCTCCTTTACTTTTTATTATTATTGGGTTTTTCTCTCTACCATTCTTATTTTTCATCTTGGATTATAATTAGCTATTTCATAATTGGATTAGGGTTTAGAAGAACCTGAAGATCCTGAATTGTTTAAAATGAGAAGGAAGTTTATAGCTTCTGGTTCTTCAACTTCTACTTCTGCCTCCCCACCATCTGGAGGACTACGTTCAATTCAGAAAATGTTAAAGCAAGACAAAGATCAAGAAAGAGTGACTCTACAGATGATTATGCAAGGAATCCAAGACATTAAAATAAAATCAGACACCATTGAAAAGAGCATAGAAAATATTGAGCAAAGAACAGAGCAAACTGATGAATAGGTGGAGAATATTCAACAAATGATGGTGAAGTATGATGAGAGATTCCAAAATACTGAAGAAGATAAACAAAGAAACAAGCAGATTGGAGATATTGATAGCAGATTAACAGTGGTTGAACAAGATAAAAGTGGGATACTGAAATGGGAGATGGACAGATCAGAATTTTATCTCAGATTTCAAAACATAGAGGAAGAAAAAGGACAAAATCTAGCTGAGATAATGATAGAAATATTGGCTGAAGCTTTGGAAATAACAGAAGAGAAGATGATGGATGGAGTAGATGGGGTATACCGAGTTTTTACAAGATATGCGATGAGAAATAACCTACCAAGAGAAGTTCATATCAGATTTACAAAAAAAGCTATTAAAACACAAATATTACAAGTGGTAAGAGAGAAAACATTGAAATACAAAGGCAAGGAGATTGTGGTTTTAAAGCAAATACCCAGAAGAGTGAGAGAGATGAGAAGACAATATTGATTCTTGACTAAAATGCTATTGAAAAAAGAGGTGAATTATAGATGGCTAATCCCAGAAGGGTTAATATTTACATGGCAAGAACAGAGGTATAGAATTGACTCAATTGAGAAAACAGAATTACTTTATGCAGAATTTTTTGGAAGGAGAGAGGAGGCAGAAAAAGAGATTTCACTAACTGAATTTCAAGATGATCAAATGGAGACTGAAAAAGAAGAAGGCGCAGTAGGTGGATTGGTGGAGACTAAAGAACAACATGAACCAAGATCTATGAGAGTTACCAATTATAAAGCATAATTATGGAAGAGAAAAAACTAATTACAATGAATATAAATGGACTTAATTCAGCTGTTAAAAGAAGAAAATTTTTTCACAGATTAGAGAAATTAAAATTTGATATAATTTGTCTACAGGAAGTACATATTAAAAAACAATATGAACAATTGTTTATACAGCCAAAATTAGGGAAAATATTTACTTCTTTGACTCAATGCAAGAAAAGAGGAGTGGTTTTATATATCAAAGAGACCATTTCAGCAAAATTGATTTATACTGATGAAAACGGAAGAGTATTAATGGTGGAAATAATGGACAATAAAATGAAAACATTCTTGATTGCAATTTACTCTCCGAATGATAAACAAGAAGAATTCTACAAAAATTACACATGAAAATAATTGAACTGGACTATGTCAATATAGTTATGATGGGAGATTTCAATGGAATTGTAGACAATAAAATGGACTATATAACAACAACAACAACAAAGCAAAACAGAAAGACTCTCCCCAAATCTTTTTTTTAAATGATAGATGAAATAAATTTAAAAGATATATGGAGAGAAAGAAATGTTAAAACCAAACAATACACTTTTTACTCAGATAGACATTTAACATGGTCCAGAATAGATATGATTTTGACTTCAACAGAATTAATATCTAATATTCAAGAAACAAATATCGAAACAAGTACTTGGGCAGACCACAATCCAATGACAATTAAATGGAAAGAACAAAAAAGAAGATCAAGATGGACATTAAATAATACTATTCAAAAGGAGAAGGATTTTATACAATGGATGGAGAAAGAATTGGGGTTTTTCTTTAGAGAAAATAAAAAAGAAGATACTTCAATTCAGAACGTATGGGACACAATGAAGGCATATGCTAGAGGCTTGATAATAGACTACACAAAGAAAAGGAACATCAGGAAAAGGCAAGCCACGGAAGCTTTAGAAGATGAGTATAAAAGACTTGAAAAAGAACTACAGAAAACACCACAGAAAAAAGACATTAAGCTAAAACTGGATACAATTAAACATAAAATGAGTTTAATAGAGAAAGAATGAGCACAGAAAATTAGAAGTTCTGAACAGAATTATTTTGAGGATGCAAACAAACCAGGTAGATGGTTAGCATGCAAATTGAGAAAGGAAAAAGAATCAAGGAAAATACCACAGTTAATAGATGATCAAGATCAAGTTTGCCACGGCAATAAAGAGAAGAAGGAAATCATTGGAGACTTTTATGGGAAATTCTATGAGCAAGAGAATATTGATGAAGAAAGAATTAGACAGTATTTACAGAATGCTAATCTACCTAAGATATCTAAAGAGACTGAAAAAATGTTAGAAAGCAATATAACCATGATGGAGTTAACCAAAGCACTTCAGAAACAAAATAATGGGAAGGCACCAGGCCCAGATGGACTTACGGCAGAATTCTATAAAACATTACAAGAATCGCTGAACCTACCATTGCTAGAAGTCATGAATGAAGTTATGCTAAAGAAGAAAATACCTAAAACATGGTCAGAAGCCTATATTACACTTATTCCAAAAGAAGAGACTGATCCATTACAAATTAAGAATTATAGACCCATTTCTTGATTAAATGCAGATTATAAAATCTTCGCTTCAATATTGGCAGAGAGATTCAAAAAATATTTAAATAATTTTATTCATCCTGACCAAAATGGATTTCTGCCAAAGAGACAAATTAAAGATAATATGAGAGTAATATTGAACACTTTGGAATATTATGAGGCACACCCCAAAAAAACAAATGGCTTTGATATTTTTAGATGCACAAAAGGCATTTGATAATGTGAACTGGAGATTCATGTTATTATTATTGGAACAGATGGGCTTTGCCAGAAAATTTATTCAAGCAATACAAGCCATATATTATAAGCAAATGGCAAAGGTAATGAGAGAGGGAGAATTAACAAACTCTATCAATATAAGAAAAGGTACAAGACAAGGTTGCCCACTATTACCTTTGCTATTCATATTAACTCTGGAAGTATTAAATAGAAACATTAGAGATGAAAAGTGTATAAAAGGAATGAAAATTAAAAAGGAAGAATTTAAATTGCAAGCTTTTGCGGATGACTTGGCCTTTATTTTAGAAGACCCTCTAGAAACAGCACCAAAACTATTGGAAAAGATAGAGGCATATGGCAAGGTGGCCGGCCTGAAAATAAACAAAGATAAGACAAAGATTTTGACAAAGAATATGCTACTAAGACAAAAAGAAGAATTGGCAGATGTATTGAAAATCCAAGTTACGAATAACGTTAAGTACTTGCGGATACATTTGACAGCAAGATGTAGTACATTAAAAGAGAATAACACTAAACTTAAACAACAGATAGCACTAGACTTGATGAAATGTGAAAACCTACAATTACAACTAATAGGGAGAATTTCAACAATCAAAATGAATATTTTAACCAGAATTCTATATTTGTTTCAAACAATACCAATTAGGCTTGGAAAGGACTACTTTGAAGATTTAAACAAAATTGTGTTGAAATATATATGGCAAGGTAAGAAAGCGAGAATAAAGTTAAAACTCTTACAAGATGCTAGAATTAGAGGAGGATTTGGTCTGCCTAATTGGGAGTTGTACTACCAAGCTACAAACTTGACATGGATTAAGGAATGGATAACATTAAGAAATACTAGATTGTTGAGATTAGAAGGACGTTGATCTGTTGTTGGGGTGGCATGCCTTTCTATGGTATAAGGGAACTAAAATACAGGGTTATTTTAGAAGACATCATATATGGGAGTCTCTGTGGTTAAATTGGGAGAAGATTAAAAGACAATGTTATCTGAAAATTCCTGTCTGGTTATCGACTATTGAAGCATTTTCTTATCCTATAACATATAAGAAGGAACAAACAGTTAGATAAGGGGAAATGTTGAATGAAAAGGGTGAACTTAAATCGATGCAAAAACTAGAGGAACAAGGTATAAAGATGAATTGGTTTTCTTATGCGCAAATACATTCAAGGTATGAAAAAGATTTTAAAACAGAAGGTTTCTATAATAAATTGACTGATTTAGATAAGATTTTGACAGGTACTGATGAAAAGGTGATCAAAAAATTGTATGGATATTTAAAAAAGAAACTATGATTGTTTGGGGGAAGAATTTTGGATATGGATTAATCTAGAGAAATGGCAAAACTTGTGGTCTCAAAATTATAAAATGACAGTGTCAACAGCATTTAAAGAAAATTTGTATAAGATGTTTTACAGGTAGCATTTTCCCCCGACAAGAATAGCAAGAATGTTCAAGAATAAATCCGAAAGATGTTGGAAATGTCATCAGATACCTGGCTCATATTACTAGATGTGGTGGACTTGTGCAGATGCAAAAAAATATATTGGACTAAAATCCACACATGGTTGGAAAAAATGACTAAAAAGCATAAAGATTTGAAACCAGAGATATTTTTATTGGGAATTCTACCTGATACATACAGCAAAGATTTAAAATATTTGATTGTAAATGTATTAACAGCAGCCAGGATTGTATTTGCTAAAAATTGGAAAAATGAGAAAATACCATCGCAGGAGGAAACTATCAAGAAAATATTGGAATGTGCTGAAATGAGTAGATTGATATTTGAAATTAGAGAACAAGAGGATAAACAATTTTACAAAATTTGGGACCTTTTCTATCAATGGCTTGATAACAAAATATAGTAAAAGAATATGTAGAATTATAGAAAATAATGAATATACAAAGATGTATTTCTCTTTTTTAATTATTATTATTACATATATATATGTAAAATATTTTTACACATATAAAAACATTTATAAAATGCTTTTAGGATAGATTTGGAAGGACTATATGAATTGTTATAAAATAAACTAAGTATAGCTATCTCGCAAAGTATGAATGAACAAAATTATAATCAAATGATTGATAATAATAATACTAGGATATTCAATTTCTGATAATATGAGTTATTATGTAATGTAACTGTAATTGAGACTATTAAATCAATGCACAAAAAATCTGTAAACCAACTGACACACTGATTGTATACTTATGGAAGAAAGCTGGATATTTTTATGTTTTGTTTGTTTTTGTTTGTCCTTAAAAATCAATAAAACTTAACAAAAAAAAAATGAAAGAAAAACTGCTAATTGCAATAAAATGCCTCTTTTCATGTATTTCCTGCCCCAGGATGTTTGATCAATGAAAGCACTGAAAGAGGAGTATAACATCTCCTATTTAAGGGGTTTGATTACAATGTGTAGTCAAATTGCTAATAATGTTGCCAGAATTTTTTTTAAAAAAAGTTTTATTCAATTTTCCACATTTTAACATCTCTTTTTAGTGAACAGCATGATTACAGGTTTCACAAATACATACAAATATGACCATAATTACATATTCAATTTTTGTATTCAATTTCTTATCTTAACAATACTGTTATACATTTTACATTTTATTATATTATTCCAATGCTCATCTCATTATTTAATTCACATATATTAACTTCCTAATTATTATATTTAGTATTTTTAAATGTCAATTTTAAATTCTTAAATTCTTAAATCTTAAATTCTGATGAATAACACTCCTTCTATAAATTGGTTTCCCCCTTAAAATATCAGTTTAAGTGCACCACCTCTAAGTTACATATTCATTAATTATCTCCCCTTTTAAATTCCATTAATGTTTAACATTTTATTCCCTAAAACATTAAAATTAATAATCCCTTTTAAAACTGCACAACATATATAAATCAGATTCTGCATGGTTTCCCCTTTTTAATTTCATAAGTTTTATCTACAATTTCAGAATAAAAGGACATATTAATCTACTCATTTAATTCTAAACCCTGATGATCATTCCATTTCAGCTCTCCTCCTATATCATTTCATTTATTTTAATATATTTAAAATGTTTCAATATATTTAATAAACATATTCCATTATTTATTACAGTTGTCACTACTCTATGCATATAGGAAAAGAGAATTGAATTCCATTATCCAAAAATAGCAGTTCTATTTTCCATTTTATCAATATTTATGTCCCTATTTCACAACTACAAATTTATTTATCTTACCCCCAGCACCTTGCAGAATCCCTTCTCCAAATATCAATCAGCCATTATCTCTATGTCTAATTAAACAATTTTCCCATATTTTCAGAATTCCTATATTTCTTTGTTCCTAAGTCCTGTTTCTTATCCCTTCTCTCCCCTTGTATTTTCCCTTTTATTCTTTCACTCCAGTTTTTAACCCCCTTTCTATTTATAACTTCCTTCCACCCTTTGTATTTCTGCTGATTCTTTTTCCTTTTTTTTTTAAATTTTCCAGATATTTCCCTCTTTATTCAATTTCCCAAACCTCCAATATTTATTTGCAACTCTTTTCCTCTTTCTTTCCAGAGTTCTTTGTTCTTGATGGTACTTAAAGATGGACCCTTCTATGATTTGCTCCACCTCCTCTTCTATCCTTTGTCTTTGTTGTTCATACTCTGCAATCCAGTGGCGAACCGTGAGCACTACAGCTGGGCCTTCACCTCAGCCCTCACTCTGAAACGCAGAGCTGGGGAAGTTTTCTCTGTATGAGGCAAACTTCTTGGGGTCCAGAAGGGCCAGGAATATCCGTTTTTCATGATCCTTGAACCGGTTCCTCAGCTGAGTGAGAATGTTGTCCAGGATTTCACTGTGCAGCTACACTTCACGAAGGCCTATGATCTTTTGTTTTTGTCCCGCCCACTTAAAATCAAACCATGATTGGTCAGTTTTCCCATCACTTTCCAAACCAAAACACATAGCTTGGTCTTCCCCTGGATTCATGAAGTCCTAACCAATTAATGAGCCAGCTAACCGGGCTTTGATAGAGATGGGCGATTCTGATTGGATAATATGTTTCAGGACAGGAACCCTTTCATTGCTGATGTGAACTTGACAGTAAACTTAACTTTAGAACATAGATTAGAGAAAATGTATCAAATGTATTGTATTAAATTAAATTAGATAGATTATATATAATAATTTAATACTTATATTTTTGGGTCCAGATTTTTTTAAGGCCTTCTCTGAAGGCGTAGAAGGCCCTGAAGGTTCCCCTCTGCTGCAATCGCATATTCAATGAATTTTGAAGCAAAGCCCAGCATTTCACCTCGTTCTTGTAATATTTCTTTTGTGTTTCTAAGTTCCATTTTTAATGCCAGAAGAGATATCACCATTTTACAGCTTTCTAATTAGCAATTTAGTCCAAATAGTGTCTTAAAGTTAATTTCCAACAGCCAGCTTTTATTTTCTTCCTCTCAAATTTTAATCCTCGGCTAATCCAATGCCAAAGCCATATCAGAATCAACAGTTAATCCAAGGGCAGAGTCTTCCTGTTTCTTTCTTTGTTTCAATGTTTCAACTTTTGAAAGAAAAACAAATTAAATTTAACTCAGATGGCACTCTTTCTTCTGACAAGTCCACACCCCCTCTTTTCTTTTTTCTTCCCAAGTATTCAGAGCTTCTTAAACCACAATCTTCCAAAAAGGTCAAATCCAATTGATATTAAATTTTATCTTTAACAATCTATAGTTCAGCTTTATTAGTGTCTATATGGAATCAAAATATACTTCTCCAAATTGATTAGATGATTCCTTCTCCAGCTTCTACCTTTCTTGGTTCAAAGCCCCACCACTGTCAAAAGCAATTCACACCTCTATTTGCCACTTTAAGTCCTTTCTTGAAAATTATTTGAAATGTTTATCCTGGGGAACCTTCCATTTTAATTATACTGTTCCGTTCCTCCTGCTGTTTACTTCTTTTTCTGTCTCCTGAACAAACTTATTCCAGTCTAATCATCCCCTTCAGGATGGCCATTTTAGATCATTGCTCCAGGTGTCTTCAGGAGGGAGCAATTGCTAATCCGGGGAAGGGATTTGCGACTCCCCTCTACCCAGCTGATGTTCTCCCCTTCCTCCATCGCCCCTACAAGGTGGCTTCTGCCCCACATCTGGTAGATCAGGGCTCTCTGATGCCGAAGCATGGACCAGAGCCATGCACAGTCGTGGTCAGTGGTCCATCTTCAGGGAAACTCAAAACAGGATGTTTCCAGAAAATATTTATTTTTGTACAATACTGAAGCATTATAGGCCAAATGAAATATTCTTGCTGGTTTTCCATTTGTTCCTGCATTTCTTCTCTCCCTCCCTCCTTTCTCTCACTTCCATATGTAATTCAACTCTAATGCATTTCTGCTCAGTTCAAATATTATGTGAATTTAGGGACCCATACAGTACAGGACCACATTCACATATGATTTGAATTTCCAGACATAGGACAAGAAAACAATGGCTTACCTTTGTTTGTTTTTAAAGTTTTATTTGCATGGATCAGTGTTGTAGTTATACTGTGTAGCAGCTCCTTGAAGTAAAGAACTGACAATAAATGCAGTTTGTAGACCACTTCCAAATTATGCTTTAATAGCCTTGTTTGGAAAAATCCTTTCAAATTATGATTTATAACCTAACATGGATTTAACAAAATACCAAATCATGATTTGGTGTCATCTCTGAACACAACTTGTAGATTTCCTTGACATAGGGATGTAAAATAGGAGAGGGAAGCTTAATTATTCCAAATTAGAAAATTGCAGCCAATTAAGCGGACTTCTATTTGCAGACTTGGTTTCTAATAAGTTTCTTTCTGGCTCTCAACTGCACAATTTTCCTTGAAATGGGTGAGAATCCAATTCTAGAGCCATGATGGTGAGCCTATGGCACGTGTGCCGGAAATGGAACACAGAGCCACTTCTGCCGGCACTTCACCACCATCATAAAATTGTTGTAAAATTGGCTCTGACTTGACCATGATTTGCAATGGAAATTCCAGACCTAATTGGATTCATAAGTCAGTGACATGTGCATAAGAATGTAACAGCTCCAGCTTTCAATTGGACCATTCATGAAATGATGTCATAAACATGCACAGCAACATCAAATTATTATCAAATCAGCATACATCTCCTTTTTTGTTTTTGCATGGTATTACCAAAATAGATCTTTAGCATTCAGCAGTCTTATATGTATGTTGTTCACTTGTAATGATTTGTAAGTCATGTCATGCTGAAGTAAGAGCAAAAATAGCTATTAGAGCAGGAGTGTCAAACTCACATCATCATGGCAGGATCATGTGATGTAGCAGGACTTTTTTCCCCTTCGCTAAACCAGGTGTGGGCACAGCCATGCATGATGCATCCAGCCCATGGGCTGGGAGTTTGACACCCCTGCATTAGAGTAGCCTTGCCACTAGCATCCAATGTGGGGCATCATAAAAAAGTTAGATTCTCTTGTTAAAGTCAAATCTCATATCATTCTCTTGGCAATAGTGCAGATGATTTGTTGCTGTTTTTTTGGCGATACAATACAATACAATAGCACACAACAGGTACAAACTCAATGTAAACCACTTCAAACTTCCCTTGTCAAAGTCAAATCTCATATAATTCCTTTGGCAATAGTGCAAAGATGATTTGTTGCTGCTTTTTTTTGGTGATGCTGTAGTTTTTTAAAATCCCTGCATATTGCTCAGAGTCAGTGTTGGGAGGTTGACAGCCAGATAAATCATTAAAGCCCATGTCACACTGAACCAACGGATGCAAAGAGGATGTAAAACGGACAAAAAACCTTGCCATCCGTTGGTTAACGCGATGTATCCGTTCTGTACTCACTGCCTCCGTTTTGCTTCCTCTCTATCCGTCCAGCATCCGTTTATGGACGTTTCATCCACTCCAAAAGTTTTGGGTTGCCTAAAACTTTTGCGCGGAAAATGTATCCAGTTCGTCCGTTCTGCATCCGCTACGCATCCGCTAGGCATCCATTACGCATCTGCTACGCATCCACTGTATCCGCTAGGCATCCGTTGCGCATCCGCGCAACTCCATCCGCCCGGACGTAGGGAGGAAGCGGAACGGACGCAGAATGGATGCCTAGCGGATGCAGAACGGAAACAAAGCATTTAAAATGGAAAAAACGTTCACAGAGGGGACCTATCTCGGATATTAAGGATGTCTAGAGGATGCCTAGAGGATGCCTAGAAGATGCCTAGCAGAAAACCTATACTGCCTATAAAAAGGGGGAGCAACTCGCCTGCATCGCACTTTCAGAACAGCAGCCCAGCGGTGCGGACCTCTGCAGCCTTCATCTGCCTCTTCCTCTTCCACAGCATCCAGTCATGTCCACCGTGGATTGTAACAAAGTCCTTTCGGCAGCCACCATTGTTCTGCAACAGTGCAAAGCCATCTGCAGGCTCTGTGAACACTACTGCGAGAAGAAAAGGAGCCACCCAAAAAGTGTCTGGGTCCAAAGATGGTTCACCAGTAGAGCGGAGGATGGACTGTACAACAAGCTGATGGTGGAGCTCAGGTGCGAAGACACTCGGGCATTCCAGAACTTCATGAGGATGCCTCCAGCCATGTTTGATGAAGTTGTGCAGCGCCTGACACCCAGGTTGACCAAGGAAAACACCAGCTTCTGGCCCAGCCTGGAACCTGGGCTCAAGGTGGCACTCACTCTGCGCCACCTGGCCTCAGGGACCTTCTACAGGAGCATGCAGTACGGCTGGAGTGTGCCATCCAACACCATCAGCATTGTGGTCAGAGAAGTGGTGCAGGCCATCATCGAAGAATACAAGGAGAAGCTCCTCCAGTACCCCTCCACTGAAGAAGGATGGAAGAAAGTTGCAGAGCAGTGGTATCAGAGGTGGAACTTACCACACACCGTTGGAGCCATAGATGGCAAGCACGTGGCCTGCAAATCTCCAGCCAACTCGGGGTCCACTTATTTCAACTCCAAGGGCTTCTTCAGCATCATCCTCTTCGCCATGGTTGATGCTGACTACAAGTTCATGTACATCGATGCTTCAGGCAATGGCTCATCTTTGGATGCCCAGGTATACAACGCCAGTCACCTCAAGGAGGGGCTGGAATGCAACCTCATCGTGGGCTTCCCAGATCCAGAACCCCTGCCCAACGACACACAAGATGTGCCCTACTTCATCGTGGAGGATGACGACTTCTCCCTCACAACCTACCTCATGAAGCCCTACACCTCCAGACTCCTCACCCGTGAAGAGACGATCTTCAACTACAGGCTGTCCAGGGCAAGGTGGAGAATGCCTTTGGCATCCTGGCCAACAGGTTCCAGGTACTTCTCACCACCATGCAGCATTGGCCAGAGACCGTGAGGAGGTTCATGGAAGCTTGCTGCATCCTGCACAATCTCATGCGCACCTGCTACCCAGTCCTGCAGAACAGGCTCATGGACCTCCAACAAGCCAATGGGGTAATGGAGCCTGGGGAATGGAGGCAAGGGCGAAACCTGATCAACACTGAGGATGTGCAAGGCCCCAATAGAGCCTCACCTAAAGCAAAGAAGCAGTGCAACCTCCTGAGACACTGATGCAACTCCCCAGCTGGAGAAGTGGAGTGGTAAGACAGGATGGTAGATGCTTAATGGATGCTTCCTTCAGCCTGTCTCATCACACTGATGAGATTGGGCCATGTATGTTTGGCTGGCCTACAATGAACAGGGCGTTTAATAAAGAGTTGTGTTTATGTTGACATGTGTGGATAATTATTACATTATTATTGATAATAAAGGGCCATAGGTGTGGCACCTGGGAGGGTGGACCATACAGTCCCACTATGCTTGCACTGGAGGTTTATCTATCCCACAGCTATCCTAACCCATCCCACAGCTATTACCCATCCCACAGATATCCTAACCCATCCCAAAGCTATCTTAACCCATCCCACAAGCATGCAAAGGCTTGAACCATTTCTAACAGTTTCCAGCAAGACTTTATTAAAAAAAAGAAATGAAGCAAGTGTGTGAATCATAAATAGACTTTATTAACAACAAGCTATAAGACAAAAATGAGTCTCTGGCACTCCTCTTGGTCGCTCAGTCCCAGGGGTGAAGGGTGCAGTTGCTGTGGAGGTGGCTGGTGCTGGAGTGCTTGTCATCAGCTCCTCCAGAAGCAGAAGCAGCAGAAGCCCCAGCCCCAGAAGAGCGAGCCCATGGTGCAGAAGCCCCAGCAGAACCAGAGTGAGGGCCAGGGGGCGGGATGGTAGCCCTGTCCCTCTTTCCAGGGCTGGCAGCAGATGGCTGAGGCTTGCTGTGCTTCCGCATGGTTGTGGGGTTGCTGGCTGGCAGGGAGGCTGGCAGGAACCAAGGCTGGCAGAAAGGCTGGCAGGGAGGCTGGCACCAAGGCAGGCAGGAAGGCTGGCAGGGAGGCTGGCACCAAGGCTCGCAGGCAGGCTGGCAGGCAGGCATGCACCAAGGCTGGCAGGCAGACATGAACCAAGGCTGGCAGGAAGGCTGGCAGGCAGACATGAACCAAGGCTGGCAGGAAGGCTGGCACGCAGACATGAAACAAGGCTGGCAGGAAGGCAGGCAGCAAGGCTGGCAGGCACACAACAGACCAAGGTTTCCTTATCACTTCCCATCCCAAAACTAACCAGATTGGAGATAGCTGATATATTTTTTAGGCCAAACATAACTGGTGAGTTGGTGCCATACTTGATTTGAGATTCAACCATTAGGATATTTGTTCAGCTAATATTGAATCTGGCAGATGGTGTTACTGGTTTCACTGTTCTGAGTTTTTGAAGGGGGAAAAAAACCTTAACTGGAGAAGTTGCTTCCTTGAAATGGGAGAAGCCGGAAAGTCTGCAGACAGCTGGAGGGAAATTTAATAAATAAAACATTCATCCAGGCATCTTGGCTTTGTCATTATCAAGCAAATACTAAAGTACTAAAATTCAACAATAAAAAAATTTCAACAGCTAATTTTCTGCCTGCAAACTGATTAACAATTGGTAGGAGAAAAACAAGCAGGTGATATTTCCACACGTTTCCAATATTAAGCCATGTAAAATATAATTAATTTCCATGCAATGGAATAGGATGCAAAGAAGGAATGCAGATTATATTTTTTCAAAACTTCAGAATCAAAACTTCCCGTTCACTTCAATTTATGGAATTGAAAAGTGATTTCAAGTTGGGAGCTGACATGATGGTGCCTGCAAAACAAAATTGCCAACCCAAGATGTAATTCACTAATTCATCAAATTGTGCATTATCCATCAAAGATGGGAATTGTAATGTTCTCCTTGGGCCTTAAAATATAAAATTCTATCCTGCTGCCAGGCAAATTATTTGTTTCTTAAAAGTGTACCAGCAAACAAACATGGCCAGGATGCAGTATAACTCCCTAGTAATGGAGCCACAGAATGAACTGAAGTGGAATTTATGGGATTTTGTTACCAATCTATCATCTGTGAGAAAATGGATTTGAAGAGCCACATAATTACAGCAATGAATTGTGCTCAAGGGAGGGAGGAAGAAGCAGAGGGAAAAACAAATAAGTGATTTGAAAAGTTGCTTGAAAGCAACAGTTATGGATATTGAAAATCTATTTCTCATTTTGCACAGTCTTAGGAAATGTTTTGCATCACATGATGTAATCCTTGCAGGGCATTAAACCATACATTGATTTTAGAGTTTAAACATATTTTTAGTATGTGCAGAACTTGACCAGCATTAAATAGCAGAAATATAAAAGGCCTTGCAGGTCAACTAGGATTGAAAAAAAGCCTATCCTCGGAGTATTGCTCTTTTGTTTGTATATTTGAGCAATATCAAACAGATGTTGGCAAAGCATTGTTTTCCTTTTTGACAGTCCCTTATTTGTAACTAAGACTTAATTATGGAATATCAAGAGCCCACATGATTCAGTGCCAAGCTATTACTCATTTTCCTCATTTCACTGCTTTATGAATGAGTAATAGAATATCATCCAACTTCATTGTGACACTTGCTATTCAATAAGAAAACGGCACTAAAATCCTTCCTGCCAAGTTGAGATTTCTCAACTCAATGAATTTATAAACAAAAGGCTCAGAGCAAATGGAGCTTGTCATTTAACCTGATTTGTGCTGCTACTTTCAAAATTAATTTGAAACGCTTCCTTTGTGCAAGAAGGCAGAGAGAAATCTTTTGTTTTACATTTGTTTTGATGTTCTTAGAGTCAAACACCGGAGAGGTTTCTTTGTTTTACCAGGAAGAAATGTATTTATCTATTCTTAAGATGTGTGAGGTACTGTAGAAGGTAGACAAGCTGAACAAGTTTCCTTCTCTAATAGCAGCTCAGGGGCTAATTTAATTGGAGTTGCAGCACTGAAAAGAAAGGCTACAATCCATCATTGTTGTGTCCGAGTCCCAGGACAACCCTGTCCACTCCCATACATATCTCTGCCTTCAAATTCTGCAAGAAATTTTTTGAAGAAAAGATCTCATTAGGAATTCTAATCATGCAGCTTTTTTTTTTTTTTTTAAAGCAAGCACAATGTTAGGTTATGTCAAAAAAGTTATCCTGTCTCAGAACTCATCTGAAGTACAGTATCTAGTTTTGGGAATCTCAGTTTAGGTAAGATATAGTCGAATGGAAACGACTGCAAAGAATGGAAGTAAGACTGATCCGATGATTGAAAACTAGGTCTTATGAGCAGGACCAACTATATATTGTTCAATGCATGCCATAAAAAAGAAAATATAATATTTTCTCACAATCTGAAGCAAGATTACTATGTAATAAGCCATAGATTATTCCTTGTCATTCTGTTGTGATCCATCAGCAACCTGTGTAGATGGCAGCAGAGTCGGACAGTGAGAGGAACTTGGGACAGTCCGGGAGTCTAGGGAGGACTTGGACGAGGGACCTGCATCTGATACAGAAATGGGGCCAGGACCATCTGGGATTTATGTGGGAGCCTCCAGAATCTGACAGCAGCAAGACAGAGGAACAAGGGGAGCCTGTTTCCAGTGCGCATGTGTACAGAGCTGCCAGAAGGCAAGAACAGTTAAGACAAAAGGGGCGACTCAGGAGTAAGGCTTGGAGGTGATTGGTTCTCCCATGAGACATAAAGGAGAAGCAAAAGGATATCTTTGCAGAAAGCAACTTTGTTTGTACCTGAAGCTTGGTGTTGAATTTGTGCTCTGTTTTGACCTCCTATAACTAATTGGACATTTAGTCGTTAGCAGCATTTCAAGGAAGTTTAAGGTGCATGCTTATCAGACTTATCCTGAAGGACTTTGGCAGACTTCCATGGGACTATTTACAAATTGTTTCAGACTCATTATGGGCTGTGAATGACTACAATTCACAGCCATTGAAATAAAGAAAAAGGATTTTGGGACTAATGTGTGTTTGTTAGTGTCTCCATAAGCCTTGGTAAGAACACATTCCAAAGTGCAAGATGCAGAGTAATGGTTTGTGGCAGGTATTGGTAGAAAAGCTTCCAAGCAGTCAAAGTACCGGTAGGTCAAATGGGAAACCAATTTTTTGGAAAAAGATAGTCTTCCCTTTTCAATCAAGGGATGGATATAAATTTCATGATTATATGAGAAATGCAGTGAAATATTAGCCTTGGGTTTATTTTGGATTCTAGCTCACATCACTTCAGATTCATACCCTATACATATAGATGTTATTAACCAAAATGGAACTTACTTTGGAGTAGACACGAGTAGAATGTAATGAACATCATGAAATTGCATCTATTAAGTTAGCGGTTTTGTGCTGTTGTCACTTGAGAGTATACTTCACACTGTATTCCACTTAATTTACAACAATTTTGATTTGCTTTCTGGTACCATTGGAATCAGAGCTCTGATCAGAAAATTATCCAGATATATTTTCCATTGTGTTTTTACAATCTCAAATGGAAGACTGTCATTTCTCTAGTTTCACTGCTTTCGGCTTCCCATCGCAGTTGTTGTAAGATTAGCATGAAGAGAACTCTTTCTTCTCGTGGATGAGTAATACAGCAATCAGCAATTATCTCATATGATAGATAGTAATAAAGCAAAACAATTTCTGTGATTATTTCACATTCTCATATTGCAGTAATTTGCATTATAATATTGATTATACTTTTACAATGGAAAAACACAAATTTCATGTGAATAATAATGCACATTATATAACAATCTTGGAAAGGACAGTTTCCCAGTGAATATTTGGTAAACACAATGAACTGGCTGGCCGGTACAATTGACTGATTCATCTCATTTACAGTGAAACAGACTGGGCAACATTGGACAACAATACCACTGCAAGAAAGTGAAGCAACTATTATTCCAACTAACAGCAAGTATGAATTTGAAGGTGTGAATATAAAATAAGCTTTTTTTTCCCATTACCATCATATAGGAATATAACATTTCTTAACACAGTGGGTGCTGAGGACTTTTGAAATTTAACCATGTGGAAGATTGATCAAAACTGTTGTTAATATTGTCAGGCTCCACTAGTTACCCTCCATTTAAATCGTGAGTCTCTCGCCGGATTTTCAAACTAAAAGAAGATTTATTCAGAGTAAACATGTTGGTGCTGCCTGGGTACAGCTGACTCTGAGACACATAATTCATTGTCATCCTTGACCCTGGTTTTTCCCTACCCCCTGGGTGTATCATAATTCATATTCTCCAGTGGGACACATCCATAGCCAAGAGTCATCAATCATAGCTCTTAAGTTAGAATTTTGCACGGCAGAAACCTCGGTCGCCTAGAAACTACCTTTGAAAACATTTATGGAATGCAAGCTGCCCACTGCTTCCCCCTCCCTTTTTGTTGGCAACACTAAAGACCACAGAAATATTTTATGAGTTAACAAATATATTGAGATAAATTTTCATATTTTTTTTCCAAAAACAGATTACTGCCATGATTTGCATGCCAGAATTAATTCAAATCCTTAAGGGAAAACAAATCATCCTTGATCTTAATTTATTAAACAACTTTCAGTTTTATAACTCTATAAATGTAGTTGAGGGACATGGACAAATCTATAATGAAATTCAACCCTGGTTCTTTGGCTTGACCAGAGTGGTATTCAGCAGGTTCTGACCAGTTCTGGAGAACTGGTAGTGGAAATTTTGAGTAGTTCAGAGAACCGGCAAATACTATTTCTGACTGGAGATTTTACAGTATCCTTCTCCTACCTTGTCTACCAAGCCATGCCTACAAAACTGGTAGAAAAATTTTTGAATCCCACCACTGGGCTTGACCCATAGAGAGATGAAAGATAAACATGCATGATCAGCTATATCTTGGCACAGCTATATCTCAGTTTCTGATTAATTGATCACTTATTGTATGACTTTTTCTAATAGAAAGAAATAAGTATTGCGATTTATTTATTTATTTTTATTTTTTTAGCATATGGCACATATTTATTTATTTACATTTATATAGCATGCTTGTATCTCCTGATACAATAATTATTTACAAAGGGAAGGCAAGATTTAAAAAAAAAAACAGAAATGCAATAATATTTAGGGAAGAAAGCATGATTGTCACCGTATTAAAAGCCAATTACTGTAAATAGATTTGCATATAAAGTATCCTAGCATACAGGAGGTTGATAGGGTAGTCTATTTTCATGAATTGACATGAATGAATTATGCCATTTGAAGATGTGCAATTCTTTTATTCCCAAGAACTGAAGACAGGAAAGTTGTAGTCAAAAAAAAAGATGAAACAAATCTCGAAGACAAAGGTTTGAGTGATTTTTCTTTCTCCCTTTTCTTTCTTTCTGGAGGAAAAAGGATAAATGCATTACGCTGATATCATTAACATGAAATAAAATAAGTAGACTGAAAATGGATATCATTAGTGATTTCGTTTTCTTCACATTTGTTCCTTTTTTTCAAAGTGAAAAATTCTGCTGCCTATAACATTGGAGTTTTCTCATCAATTGATATAACATTTTCAAGCTACTGTAACGATCTCATCAAAATTCATACTTAATGAATATTAAACATAGAAAACAATTTCGCAATTAAGAAGGCACACAGACATATTGAGTGTTCACACGCTTGGTCTCTTTTTTGCTTGGTTGTTTTTTTTCTTATACAATTTTGCAACCTGCATAGGTTTTTCATCCAATAATAATCCAATGAAGTGTAGATTAAACTAATAGATTTTTTTTATTTTGAAACTAATTAGTTGACTTCCCATTGATCTGAAAAATAACCAATGGAACACAATCCTTTATTTTAGTCTCGGATGTTTGTGTCTGTCTGCGCTCCTTTGTTTTAAGAGAAATCATAGCTATGAATAATAATGGCACCAGAACAGGCAACTCACAACTGATGGGAAAGATACAGTCATTATACCTCTGATGTAAGGTCTCCAGAGCCCTGTGTTTGGCTGCTAAAATTTGGAATCCAATCATGGCAGGATTTCCTGCTGCTTTTCAGTGGGAAACTAAGGAAGGGAAATATTTTAATTCTTTTTATTGGCTTAGTGAACTGAAGAAAACCAAAAAATGGACCTTTTTTGAGAATGGTAAAAAATAGTCTTCTTCTTTGTGCAATTTTTGGCATTATGTCAAAAATAATTGTAAAGAGGAAAGTGAAGGCCCGGTGCCCAAAGGTTGCCTACCTGAAGAGCAGCAGCTAGTGATCTGTGTTTTGATATTACAGGTGAAACTCGAAAAATTAGAATATCGTGCAAAAGTTCATTTATTTCAGTAATGCAACTTAAAAGGTGAACCTAATATATGAGATAGACTCATTACATGCAAAGCAAGATAGTTCAATCTGTGATGTGTCATAATTGAGATGATTATAGCTTACAACTCATGAAAACCCAAATCCACAATCTCAGAAAATTAGAACATTGTGAAAAGGTTCAGTATTCTGGGCACAAAGTATCCCACTCTAATCAGCTAATTAATCCATAACACCTGCAAAGAGTTCCTGAGCCTTGAAATGGTCTCTCAGTCTGGTTCAGTAGGAATCACAATCATGGGAAAGACTGCTGACCTGACATTTGTGCAGAAAACCATCACTGACACCCTCCATAAGGAGGGAAAGCCTCAAAAGGTAATTGCAAAAGAAGTTGGATGTCCCCAAAGTGCTGTATCAAAGCACATTAACAGAAAGTTATGTGGAAGGGAAAAGTGTGGAAGAAAAAGGTGCACAAGCAGCAAGGATGACTGCAGCCTGGAGAGGATTGTCAGGAACAGGCGATTTAAAAGTGTTGGGGACTTTCACAAGGAGTGGACTGAGGCTGGAGTCAGTGCATCAAGAGCCACCACACACAGACAAATCCTGGACATGGGCTTCAAATGTTGTATTCCTCTTGTCAAGCCACTCCTGAACAACAAACATCAGAAGCATCTTATCTGGGCTAAAGAAAAACAGAACTGGTCTGTTGCTCAGTGGTCCAAAGTCCTCTTTTCTGGTGAAAGCAACTTTTGCATCTCATTTGGAAACCAAGGACCCAGAGACTGGAGGAAGAATGGAGAGGCACACACTGGAAGATGCTTGAAATCCAGTATGAAGTTTCCACAGTCTGTCTTGATTTGGGGAGCCAGGTCATCTGCTGGTGGTTGGTCCAATGTGCTTCATTAAGTCCAGGGTCAATGCAGCCGTCTACCAGGAGATTTTGGAGCACTTCATGCTTCCTTCTGCAGATGAGCTTTATGGAGATGCTGACTTCATTTTCCAGCAGGACTTGGCACCTGCCCACACTACCAAAAGCACCAAAACCTGGTTCAATGAACATGGGATTACTGTGCTTGATTGGCCAGCAAACTCGCCTGACCTGAACCGCATAGAGAATCTATTAGGCATTTGCGGTATCTGCTATCCCGCATCAGATGGGCGTCTCATGATTACACGTGAAATGATACAATGTTGAAATGTCTGAATGATCCATAGTTGCATTGATATACAATTGAAAGCACATAAATGATACATAGTTACAACAGGCATTGCCAAGAGAAAGATGAGAGACATGAGACCGAACAATGCAAAAGAGCTGAAGGCCGCTATTGAAGCATCCTGGTCTTCCATAACACCTCAGCAGTGCCACAGCTTCCATGCCACACCGCACTGAGGCAGTAATTGCTACAAACGGGACCCAAACCAAGTACTGAGTACATATGCATGCTTATACTTTTCAGAGGTCCGATATTGTTCTATGTACAATCCTTGTTTTATTGATTGCATGTAATATTCTAATTTTCTGAGATTATGGATTTGGGGTTTTCATGAGCTGTTAGCCATAATCATCTCAATTATGACACATCACAGATTGAACTATCTTGCTTTGCATGTAATGAATCTATCTCATATATTAATTTCACCTTTTAAGTTGCATTACTGAAATAAATGAACTTTTGCACAATACTCTAATTTTTCGAGTATCACCTGTAGATGTTCTAGTTCAGTTATTACCTTCTATTAGAAGCCTTGAGCAAGTGTATATCACTCTCAAAAGAGAAATGAAATTATGTAACACACTAACCAGAGCATTCAAATGAACAGAATTATTAAACAATTACTCTTCTATGTACAAATTAATTTATCTTAACAGACTGACTGGCAAGAAATCGAAACAAAGAACCAATTAAGTTCTGCTTAAGATGATGACCTTCAGATTTGTTTGTGTTGTTGGTTTTTTGTTATTGTTGTTCTGTTTTATTGCTATTGTCATGCCCCTCAGCATATAATTTGTATATATACTGTTGTTGTTTGGCCCCATCTAGTGGCTGGAGCAAAATACCAATCTTTATTGTTTGGAAACTGATCTGACCTTTTAAGACAGGGTATTAAAAGTTGCATCATCACGGCATCGTCACATGATGAATTGGGACTTTTTTCCCCTTTGCTAAACTGGGCAGGGGCGGGACCAGCATGTGACGCATCTGGCCTATGGGTGGAGAGTTTGACACTCCTGCTTTAAGAGATCCAGCTTCCAATTAACTCCTATTCTAAAAACAAGTGCATCCTGAGAAGCAAGACTCTATTTCTTTTAGAATTCTGAGGACCAGAAAAAATCCAGTCTAATCCACGTTCATTTCAGGACAAAATTCCACCTTCCATATACACAGCATCACTTGTGAGATTGAAATTTGTCAGTATTTGTTTATTGTTATGCTCGCCAGCAATTCAGCACCACTTATTTTGTGTTTGGGTTCTCACTGTATACTTTTGTATTTTTCCCAGTTTCACCCATCCTGTTCCTTTAATAAAGTACCTAGATCTACACATGCCATCTGTTTATTGGAGGACAGGTAGGTTTAGCTGCATGTCAAGCTTCACACAGGGTAATTTGTAGTGAGGACAGAACAACTGTAACACAGAGAAAAGAAAAAGTCAAAGCCAATTGATAGCAAAATGCAGAACAAATTCATTCAAATGACAGATTTTGACATCTGTCAATTTTAAAAATTAAATCTTGTCCACACAGATTATTTGATCCTTACATTTTGAGCTGAATTAGCTCAAAGAACCTACTTGAGGCTATGATTTTAGTTTCTGAGCAAACATTTATTTTAATCATTCCAATTTTTCTCAGTCATTTAAAAGTGATGAATTGGCTTTGACAAGTTCCTCTATCTTTTTTTTCTCTCATGACATCTTGGTCCTTTTTTAAACTTAAACAGAAAATTAGAATCACTACAGCAGGATGTAGTATTAAACCACCAGAAGCCCATTATCCATTCTTCTAAAAGAAGGAACAGTATTTACTATTGAAGTTATTTATGATCCACTGGCACATACAATCACTATATTTTAGCCCACAATATCTTTATATAGATAATACAGTCTAAAATAATTGAAGAAATTCATCAAGGGAAAGTTGAGAGACAAATATTTCAAAAAATGTCACACACAAGTAGGTAGGAGCTCTTTCTCTTTCTGATAATAAGCATAAATTGAAAATAGCAGGACCTGTGTTTCACAAGCATTTATTTGGATTTTTTGCTGTCCCCATTTCTGTATTCTTTCTTTTAAATATTTCTAAAAATACATCATAAGTATACCTAAAAGTATTTTTTTAAATGCTGTGGCTTGCAAATCAATAAATTAATCTTTTATATATATATAAGACAAACTCAATACAGATGAACTCAGTACAGAAGCCTGATGATGGCAGATGAGATTCTACCGAAACGTTGCTACAACTTTAAAAGCACAACTACAATGACGTAGGATAATACCCGAAGGAAGCTGAACAGCATACATATAAGTACCCGCAAAAACACACACACACACACACACACACACACACACACACACACACACT
>BLBF01000010.1:27447422-27458045 GCA_015471245.1 Laticauda colubrina | reverse complement strand
TGTTTAGCTTGTCTACCTAACCCTGGTTGGGGAACCCAGGCTTAACAGACTTAACCTGTTTTTGTGACTTTGTTGCTTCTGTGCCACGCCCCGAGTCATCACACATACATTGTCTGTCTGTATATTTATGTGTGTGTGTGCATGTGTGTGTGTGTGTTCATTCATTTTCCAATATTTTTGAAGAAAGACTCAGATGTATGGAATGGAAATATATGTGCATATGTGTATGTGTACACACACATATGTACATACATATACATATACACATACATATTTCCATTGCGTACATATGAGTCTCTCTCAGGTGAAATATTACAGGACTATATCTAGAAATATGTCATAGAAATAAAATAAGCAATCTTTATTTTGTTCAGGTATTGCTTTTATCCACAGATTAGAAAAATCCAGTAGTTTTCAAACATCTTAGTAATAGAATTTTTTTCCATCCTTTTAGTTACTCTATATATCATAAAGAGATATTTTTTCCCTATATCTCCCACCAGTAGCATCTTGGCAATCTGTCAACATCTTGGAAGCCACTCCTAAGCTAAAAGCAACAATAATGAGAACTTGTGAATAGGATTTTGCAGCCCCAGTTTTGAGATGTCTGAGAGTCGCTGCATTCAGAGGAATTTGTAATAAAAAAAACAATAACAGAATAAATACAGAGGTGAACAGTGTAAGTAAACTGCCTTTTAATATTTCATTTTTAGTACTAACAACAGCACTGCCTCACAAGCTTCTCAGAAAATTCTGCTTGCCTGCATCTAGTTTGATTGTTTTGTACAGGCAATAACAGAGATAGATGGCAAGGGACCAGAGGACTTCTTTTAATTAAAAAATAGTGCAGCGGGGTGAGTTTTCATCTCCAAGGATCCATAAATATATTGTGGATAACAGTTGGCTTTATGTAATAGAGACCATATCTTGCTATTTCAAAACTGAACTTTAAGATCATTCACTCTTCATAAAGCTTCTCAAAATAAAAAAAAAGAAAAAGAAAAAAAAGAAAAAGATATTGCAGTATAGGATATTTTAATGACAACTAGACTGCTCAGAGCATTATGAGGGGTTTAATACATTGTGGTATATCTGATGCCTTGAATGCAGAGAAGACCTGAACAAAAGAAACCCCAACTGGATGCTGGGATTGTTAACAAAAAGGAAAAGAAAATGAGTCCATGGTTTGGCCTTCATGGTTTGTTTGATGAATTTTCCCAGACAAATCTTTATGATTAATTTAGTATCTTTGTTGGTTAGGGGTTTTTTTTTTAGTTTAATTTTTTAAAATTTAGGTTACCAGCCTAAATTATTTGTCCCAGCATTGTCATCCTGTCTTCAATTTCTGCCGTCTTTGCCAGGTCAAAGATTCTGCTAGCTTCAGGCTCCATTTGCCTGGATGGTACTATATTGGAGATGTTTCCTCCAACCAGGATTCTACTGAAGAAGATGGCAATCTTATTTTGCATTAAAATCTGACATCCAAACCTCATTTAGTATTTTTGTTTCCCCCATCCCTTCACACAGCCCCCAATTCTTCATTTTTAAACATAGAGACCTGCTTGTTATAGACACTCTGCTTTGAAGTCTTTGAAATATTACTACAATTTGGATTTAAACACATCAGCTTTTTGAGACCTACAATTAATCATTTTAAAGAAGCTTTAAAATGCAAACTGAGTGAGATCGTATCACATAAAAGTGTGAGAACCAAGGTTTTCTGGATGTTTCTCCCTCTTCAGAGAATTCAGTGAAGATTGGGGATTTTCTTAATTTTTCTTTAAACAAAACTTCTCACACATATTTAGATGTTTGTATACTTCTGTCTCAAAATAAAAAGAAACACTGATTTTGCTGGTCATAGTTGGAGACAGCTCTAGAAGGTATAGAAAGTAGGGTTCCACTTGCTAATTGTCCACCTCTACCATAGAAATTTTCTCTGGTTAGGATACTTTCATTCTAAATTTGATCTTAGATGGAACAAAATAAATAAAGATTAATTATATCCAACAAGTTATATCCGACAATATCTGGGGATTCAAGATTAGAAAATACTTTCTTAAGCCATATTTGCAAAATGAATTTTATTGCCATCTTTATGTGTGTGTGTGTGTGTGTGTGTGTGTGTGTGTGTGTGTGTACCTTCAAGTCATTGTTGATTCTTTGTGACAATTTTATTGGCAAGAGTTTGAAAGTTGTTTACCATTGCCTCTTTCGTAGGGCTGAAAGATTGACTGAACTAAAACATTCAATTGGCTTTGAGCCTAAACAGGCAGGAGAACTCAGTCAGCTGGTTTCTAGCCTTAACCTTTTAAGCTCTTTTTCCTAAAAAAAAAAAAAATCTTCTAGGTATTATATAAGATATAAAATACTGCATAGAATCTACAAAGTCCCAGGCCATTGATAGAGGATATTTCATACCCAAATATTAAGCAGAACAATGATGGTGCATCTTCAGGATGGCCATCATTACTGATTTTAGTTCTAAATTTGTAAACTTATCTTCTGTTAGTGACACAGAACAAAACTAAACTGCTGTTATAAATATGGAAAGAGTTAAGCTGATAATGACTTGGTCAAGTGGTTTTGTAATTAAATGCTGTGAACAATCAGCAGAATCACTTGTGTATGCTTATTATGCATTTTGATGTTTCACCACAGCCAAGGTCACTGCTGTACGCTACCAATGCCAGAAATACTTCAGAGTAATATGATTCCAGTTAGAACAGATACTGAACATTCTTATTTAACTAGAAAACACCAAGCCAGCTGAAAACATATTAATGAATCATGTTAGATTGGGGAAATTGCCTTAAGGAGGGGGGATTTATCACTGTATTTTATTTATCAAAGATTTCATTCAAAGTATTTTGCTCAAATAAATCATAGTATTATGATTTAGTTAAATTAAATAGTTATGTTTAGTGTATGAGCCATGATACCGTGGTGACACAGTAATTAGAATGCAGTACTCCAGGCTACTTCTTCTGATTGCTAGCTGCCAGCAGTTTGGAAGTTCAGTTCTCACCTGCCCAAGGTTTACTCAGCCTTCCATCTTTTTGAAGTTGATAAAATGAGAAACCAGATTGTTAGGAGCAATATGCTGACTATATTAAAACAGTTAGATGGGGTTATAAAGCACTATATATAAGTCTAAGTGCTATTGCTACCTTAGTTAATATTAGTTAATAGTATTAGTTAATAGTTCATTAGTTAATGTAATTAAGTATATTAGTTAATACAAAGTCAATGGAAAAATTTTATAATAAGTGAATAAAATGCATTATATTCAGTCACTTCATCACAGTTCAAGGAACTACTCATCTAAGTAGATTTAGAAGTGCTGATGGATTTAAGCCTGTATACAGTGATCATGGCAGGAAACAATGCCAATTTTATGCAGCCACATGTGTTGAAGAATGAAGAATCTAATGAAGAATGCATATAATAAAAGGAGCAAGGCTTCAGTCATGCAGCCATAGAAGTTATCTTGAGTTTTTGACTCCTCTCCTTCCCAAAAGTTCCATGCATGGGCCTCGCCCTAACAATTTAAAAACGCATAGGTCAGCAGATACACATACTGCTTTGAAGGTAACATTATATACCACATTACTACATCATGACAACATAATAGTATTCCTGAATTATAGGACATTGGATACCTAAAACTAAGGGGAAAAAATGAAATTTTTGCTATTTATTTGAATATTCTATTCCATTGCTAAACTGATTTTACAGTTTATTAGACATTGCATGAACACTTGGGCCATCACTTCAGAGATATTTCCTCATAGGCAGGCAAAATATCAATGGAAGTGAGAGCAACTACCAACTTCTTGCCTATTGAATTTCCTTGTGGGAAACTGACAATAAGCATTAGAAATCTCCCTTCCTTTCGCCTCCTCTCTTCTTCCCTTCCCTTCCCAGCAGGAAAATACAGGGCTGTTGCTGTATGCACAAGGGAGAAAAGGATTGTGCAAATGACCAGGAAGCTGTCAGAAAATGTTGAAAATGAGGATCATGTGACCACAGCAACCTGAAAGCACTGAAATAGCTACAACTTTCCCAAATGTTATTCCCTCAGTGGCAATGGGCCCCGGCATTCTGTAAGTTAACCCACTTAGGATGCTTTGATTGAAAACATTTTGCTCTATGAAGCACCATTTTTCAAGTTAAATGTTACAGACAAGAGAGTTAATAGATAAGTTGGTTACAGACATTCATAGACATTTATATAAACCTGGTGACTGTATTAAGAGACAAAAATCTGTGAATATTAATCTATGTTTTTAATAGTTTTGCTTGTTTCCAGTTAAATTTTTAAAATATCATTTGACAAGGGCTGTAATCCAAAAAAAATGCACGATAGGAATCAACCAGTTAAATTCATTGGAATTAATCTATCTCATTTATTTACTTTAGGATTAGTTATAAACTATAGCTTCCCCCATATTCCACAAAGACAAAAAGGACCAATCAATTTTAAGAGGACAAGGAGGAGAAAAACAAGAAAAAATACTGGAGGCAGAACAGTATGGAGCAGGGGTGGGATTCAAATTTTTTAACAACTGGTTCTGTGGGTGTGGCTTAGTTGGTGGGTGTGGCTTGGTGGTCATGTGACTGGGTGGACATGGCTTGGTGGTCATGTGACTGGCTGACCAATTCAACATCACTCACATGGAGGCACGCATGTCCTCACATGGCCTCTCGTGACTGTAGGGATGCTACAATAGTCGTAAGTATGAAAAAGGGTCATAAGTCACTTTTTTCAGGGCCATTGTAACTTTGAATGGTCACTCCATACAAGCAAAGTACCAGCAAAGGAGGAAAAAAAACTCCAGAGAAGTTCCTGAGAAAGGAAGTCTAGTCCTGCCAAGAATGTCATAAGGCTTAACAGAGAGGCAGTTTCTATAAGCAACACCAGAATGTTTCCTTCCTGCCTTCCTTATAGGATGAGGCCAGTAATTTCTTCTAACAACCAGTTCTCCGAACTGCTTAGAATGTTAACAACTGGTTCTAGCTAATAGATGCGAACTGATAGAATCCCACCCCTGGTATGGAGGGTTCAAGAAAGAATGGCTATATATTTAATTCTCTATATATGATATGCATATGTGGCCACCATTAAAAAAAAATCTTGTACTGATTTCTTACCCTGAGTGTTATGCAAGTTTGTGTATTTTGTGCATTTCCCTATGAGGAGAATCTTGGGAAATAACTTGTTTTTGTTTTTCATACAGTGAAATATAGTTAGCAGAGGAAATATTGTTATTTCAAAAATACTGTGAGAGAGTTTCTATTTCTCTAATCTCAGTGGAGGAAAAGGCGTAAGAATAGTTCTGCAACTATTACTTTAAGCACAAATGTGAGAACACCGAAAACAGTCTTGTGAAATGTTAAAACAAAATCCCATGACACCATATGGAATGTCGACATTCTTCACTGAGTATATGAGATTAATTGAAGATCAGATTATCTGAGATGCAATGTAGATCTTATGTTTTGGAAGGATAATCAGATGCTTCATCTTCTCAGACCTATTTTGCCATATTAACTGTTTAAAGGTATCCAATTCTTTTTTCTTTTTCATTCATTTAAGGCCTGGTCTCACTGGCTGACGGACGCAAAACATATGCATAAAGGACACAGCGTACGAGCAAAATTTCGGGGGTGGCTCCATCCGTTGTCATCCAGTCCAAAAAGTGACAAAAATTTGCATAAACAGAATGGAAAAGAACGGAAAAGAATGGACATGGGTAGTATGTAGCAGGGATGTTAAATGGATGTTCATCAGAAGCCTAGTGGATGAAAGTGGATGGAAGGGAACGACACCTCCGAAGGGGTTATGGGGGATAATTGCGAAGCGGACGCATAGTGGATGAAGCGGATGCATCACATACGCCTAAAGGAAAAGGGGATGCCGCGCAGATGTATATCGGATGCAAACCATTCACTGTGCATCCTTTCTATTTCCGTGCTACTAACGATGTATAGACGTTCCATATATCTTTTCTTTCCTCCCTCTTTCTGTTTTCAGCTGCAGCGGATGTGAGTTGCGAGGATGCCCAGAGGATGCAGAGAGGATACAGCGGACGTTTAACGGATGATAACAGACTAGAATGTTTGTTGCTCGTATGTCGCAGTTTTACATCGTACACGGTGGAAAATTCATCCGTTCACAAAGTTTTGTGCAGCTCAAAACTTCTTGAGTGGATGAAATCGCAGTGGACGGATGCTCGACGGATAGAGCGTATGAAACACATATGCAATGAGTGCACAACAGATGCATTGCATTTTCCAACGATAGCAAGCTTTCTTTAATGTTTTACATCCTCTTTGCATCCGTAAGTGCAGTGGGACCAGGCCTTTACTTGTGTACCTTTAACATTAAAGAGACAGATCCAACTTACTTCTGATTTTATGTTTTCAGAAAAGAGTCTTGCAGCTCTGGGTCAGAAGTCTCTGATATACCATTAAATCTTTACAGAGATTTTTACCATTAAAGCCTTTACCATTAAATCTTTACCATTAAAGCCTTTACAGATCTCCTTCAACATTTCATAGGCAGCATGACTAACTGATCCAATTGAGTGGGGTGGGTGGAGAGGAAATTCCATCTGCAGATCATGACCTACAGTATCTTCTCCAGCTCCTTTTCAGTTTTGATTGATATCTTTTTAACATATTCTTTGTGATGCTTTTCAGTAGCTAAGTATCGGACTGCAGCCTTATATAAATATTCATTGTCTTATTGGTTATTAAACCTTTTCCATGGTTGCAGTGATGGGTATGGACAAATAGAGTTGTAGTGGCAGTAATTTAGCTATGAGTGCAAGGAGAGTACCATTGTCCCTCACTCATAAGCTACTGTACATGTTCAAAAGTCTTCAGTAGCTCCTGTAGCTCTTCCCTTAGCCAGACTTATATCCCCACATCTGTGGAAGGACATATAGTCATGGCCGACATGACTAAATGCCGAAGGCGCATGGAACCCTGTTACCTTCCCTACTATTTTTCTACTTGCATTTTTTACTGCTAGGTTGGCAGAAGCTGGGACAAGTAATGGGAGCTCACTCCATTACGTGGCACTAGGGATTCAAACCACCAAACTGCCAACCTTTCTGTTTGACAAACTTCCTTCCTTTTTTCAAACAGCCACATATATACAATTTTGCTAAATTTTGCTATAGTAGTGTCTCTTTAATGTTTATTGTACTTTACACAAAATTTTAATTCTCCTAGATGATTAACATCCTCATATTAATGAATGATTACAATTCCACTGATGCATGTTCTGAATTTTCTTTAGTTCTTTAATAAGCAAGCTACTATTTTTCAGAGCATTGTTTATTGGTTTTCAAGGGTATCTAATTTTCCTTAAGTACTGTGGTTCAAAATCACAAGATCCTACATGCATGGGATCAGTTTACATATATGTGATGCGTATTCATCTATTGTATGTAAAATATCATATTTTGTAATAAAAGCATTCCTGCTAGAAAGCATCTAGTCAGTGGAAGCTCATGATCAGTAATGTTTCCTTTGTTAAACTGTTCTCAAGAGCAATTTATATTTTGCCCCTTAACATTAAATAAGCAGCTACTTTCCTGTAACATGCATTGTTATCTGATCCTCTTTCTTATTTAGTACTTTTCTGTTTTATCACATCTTTTTCTTAATCTTAGAAATCTTCATTCTTCCCTATAAAATGAAATGCTGTCACTTCCTTCTCTATTTTATTTCAGGCACCACTACACAGATGCACTTTCTGAAAATATATGGCAGGTTGTTTTCAGGCAAGAATTACAAACATTGTAAGTCATAACTGTAAAGTCATTTCAGTTCATCTTCACTTTGGTTCCTTAAAATATCACTAATAGAAACACTTTTATTTCTGTTTCAGGTTATCAGGTTTTCCAAGTTCCTATGTTAGAGGGGAAATTTGCTCGGGATCAGTGGTGGTATGCAATCGGTTTGGTCTGTTTCAGCTGAACTGATAGTAAAAATCACTACCTGTTCTGCAAAACCTAGTAAAAAAATTAGCTGTGAGGAGAAAAAAAAGCCTCTGACAATCAGCTGAGTGGATAAAAGACCAAAAAGCACATGGGAGGGTGGGAAGGTCATTCCTAGCTTTTCGTTTCTTCATCCTCTCAGCTGATTGGCTTGTTAGGGGCGCACATGGGGCATGCACATACATGCACAGGCATGCACTTTTCATTTCTTCATCCTCTCAGCTGATTGGCTTGTTAGGGGCGCATATGGGGCATGCACAGGCGCATGCATGTGTGATCACCCACCAAACTGGTAGCGACTAGGGTAGGATCCCACTACTGCTAGGGATCCCCTGTCTTCTTCTCCAGACTCTGCTGTTAAAATTGTTAGTTCTCAGTGGTCCACCATAAGACACAGTAATGTCTTTCATCTAAGTTATGTTAATAAAGATCACCACCAATAATTTGAATTGTGCCCAGAACTGACAACCATTGAAATCTTTGCAACAAAAGATAAAAAGTAGTCTCATAAGCATGTGCTGGCATAATTGCCAGAGCTTGGAACAAACACATCAGATATTTTCATATCCCAGGATAATGAGTATGAGATGTTGCCATAGAGCTCCAAATCCCCTATTATGAATAATTGGATAATCTCTCAGCATTGTTAGCCAGCTATGGTTGGCATCATAGAATGACTGAAAGGAAACAATTCAATAAGTTAGAATACACTTTGATCTCTTGTGGCCATGTTTAAAAATGCTTCTAATCAATGTGAATAATTACTCCTTAATTATGAAAATTAATTGCAGAAAAATCTTCACAATTACCAATCTAATTTGATAAATTCATCACTGAAAAAGCATGCCATTTTTCAAAGGTTTGAAGTCCTTTCTTAGAGGAATACATGCATAGATAATGTTGCATAAGAAATGCAAGAACATTTAAGGCAAAATAAGAGACAATTAGGCCTAGAGCAGGGGTGTCAAACTCTCAGCCCACCAGCCAAATACCCATCCCTGTTTAGCTAAGGGAAAAAAAGTCGTGATACATCATGTGACCATGGATCTTATAGTGGACTACAGAAGGAATATATCAGACATCCAGCCCTTCGTTATCAATAGAGACCCAGTGGAGCAAGTGGCCAGTTTTAATTTTCTGGGTGTTATCATAAAAGAGGACCTGACCTGAGGCACTCACATTGCAGCATGGGTCAAAAGGGCCCATCAGAGATTATACTACCTGAGACTTCTCAGAAAACAACAACTGAATGAAAAACTGCTGGTGACTTTCTACTACTGCACCATAGCATTTTAACATACTGCGCCTCTATGGTTTGCCAATTGCACAGTGGCAGATAGGAAAGCACTCCAGAGGGTTAACGTCATTGCCCAGAGGATCACTGGTTGCCCTCTCCCCTCTTTGGAAGAATTTTATAGCTCCCACTGCCTTAAGAAGGTTCAAAACATTCTCAAATGTTTGTCCTGGGCACCCTTTTTTTGATTTTGTTTTTGTATTTATTACTATCTGGCAGATGGTACAAGATAATAAAACAAAGACAAATAGGCTGAAAAAACAGTTTCTATCCCAGAGCAGTAACTATGTTGAATTCTACTGTATAGTGCAATATTAATGTTCTTAAATGTATTTATATATTTTTATTTTATTGCTTAGCTTAGCATAATACTATAAATAATGTTTTAAAAGGAACTGCTAGGCTGATTTAGATGGATAACCTGGCCAAATGCTTACTATTAATATATTGATTCATTATAATTTTTGGATCACTTTTAATGATAAAATTTATTATTATAATTTTAATAATAAAAATTTCTCACTATTTTCAGTGAGCTTCTTAAATATTAGCTAAGTCCTCTCTTATTAAATTATTTACAGCTATATTATGGCATTTCTGAACTTGAAATTTGATTATACCATGCAAATTCACTCCTTTCATGAAAGTTTTATAACATATTCCTAATTTTGAAACTAAGATTAATCACGTGAAGTGTTAATGCCACCCTACAATGCTTTGGTAAGAAGGCCACACTTAGAATTCAGTTTTGCTCACCACAACGTGAAAAAGATGTTGAGATGCTAGAAAGAGAAGGCAACAAAATGATTAGAGGACTGGAAGCTTAAAATATATAAAGAATGGTTGCTGGAACTAAAGCCCATGTCACACTGAACCAACGGATGCAAAGAGGATGTAAAACGGACAAAAAAGCTTGCCATCCATTGGAAAACGCGATGTACTCACTGCCTCCATTTTGCTTCCTCTCTATCCGTCCAGCATCCGTTTATTGACGTTTCATCCGCTCCAAAAGTTTTGGGTTGCCCAAAACTTTTGTGCAGAAAATGTATCCAGTTCGTCCGTTCTGCATCCGCTATGCATCCGCTACGCATCTGTTCTGCATCCATTACGCATCCGCTATATCCACTAGGCATCCGCTGTGCATCCGCACAACTCGCATCCGCTCGGACGCAGGGAGGAAGCAGAACGGACACGGAACGGATGCAGAACGGATGCAGAATGGATGCAGCACGGAAACAAAGTGTTCAAAATGGAAAAAACGTTCGCAGAAGGGACCTATCTTGGATATTAAGGATGTCTAGAGGATGCCTAGAGGAT
>BLBF01000010.1:27395255-27417872 GCA_015471245.1 Laticauda colubrina | reverse complement strand
TATCAAACCTCTTACATATGCCTTCATTGTATCCCAAACATTCTGTAGGCCTGCTGCAGTTGTTGTTGAGCTTGATATGTAGTAGATTTAACCTGGCCCCAAGTGATGGATTGCGGGTGTGTCGACCTTGGAAGACAGACTTCCGTGTTCAGATGAAGATTGAAATCCGGAATCGGGTTGTGAAGGCCCTGATGCCATGCCATGATACGGATGAACACAGCACACTGGAACCCACACTGCTTGTCAAATAGAAGGATCTTCCACGGCGGTGGAACCGTGACCCCAGGTGATCAGTGGTGTAGGGCCTTTCCAGGTTGGATCCGGAGCTTGGCGATATTTTACCAGAGGCCTTGCTAAAGATTCAGTAGTTCGAAAATGCAAATTAACAGGTGAGTCTGCAAGAGAATCTAAAAAAGTTAAATAATTCCAAGCATATAATGCTACAGCAATGAGATTTTGAATCTTTCGCAAGTCTGGCAAGGGCCAGACTCAGTTTGTAATTGTTTCTGAAGCAATGCCTTAAAAGTATGATGAGCTCACTCAACTATAGCTTGACCCTGAGAGTTGTAAGAAATTCCATGCACTAAAGTAATATTCCACTTCTGACAAAAGGTTTGAAATTCCTTACTAATATAAGCGGGGCCACTGTCGGTTTTAAACTGAGAAGGCCGGATTTAAAATAGTAGTAACCACTACTCTAGGATCTTTGAGTAAAGAATACAAGTTTCCCACATATTGAAAAAGGCAAACTATTATGATTCTGAATTCATCATCAAATGCTTATGTTCAACTTTTGTACGAGTGAAAGCTATGTTAATGAGATCTTGTCCTGTAAGATGTAAGGCTCATTTATGACCTTTAATAATCAAATCCTCTAATGCTGATTGATAAGGATAAATGTTTCTAGGCGGAGTAGCTGACAAATTAATCCATTCATGAATGTTGACCGCTTGCGGGAACGCATTAGAATAAAGACATTCCATGAGTAAGGGTATAGTGGGAAGAATAGCAAAGCAAAGTCCTATTGTTAAGGATGTTATCCTGTCTACATATTGATGCTTAAACTTATTCAGTATTTCTTGAAGGCATGTTCTTTGAAGATCAGTTAATACAACTAGATCTTCTGGTGATTGTGCTCCCTTCAAAGACTGAAATAAGGGCAACATATCATCAGTTGTAATGTAGAAGAATGGGCATGCCCAATTAATAATGCCAAGTAATTTTTGCCATTGTACTAATGTATATGATTTCTGTACTTGTAATTCAGGAAGAATTGGAATGGAGGAATTGTGCAACATTCTATGTCCTAAGTAGGTATAAGGTTCTTTTGAATTTTGTCTGAGGCTATATACAATCTCTGTTGTGCCACAATAGCCGTTAACTCTTTTAACAACTTAGATTCATCAAAATCCAAGGCTGCTATCAATATATCATACATATAATGATAGACTAAATAGGAAGGAAATTTATTCCGAAAGGGTTGAAGGGCATTATCCACAAAATATTGACAAAGTATAGGGGAAGTAAGCATTCCTTGAGGCAACACTCGCCGATGATATCGTTTTGTGGGCATGCTATTATTAAAAACTAGGACAGTAAATGCAAATTTTTCTTTGTCTTGAGGCTGCAAAGGTATAGTAAAAAAGCAGTCTTTAAGATAAACTACCAATAATTTATAAAAATTAGGAATTAAGTTAGGATTTAGTAGACCACATTGTAAAGGACTCATGGGTTGGATACCTTTAAATCATGAAGGAAACACCATTTCCCGTTTTTCTTTTTTATAACAAAAACAGGAGTATTCCAAGGACTAGTAGAAGGTTCTATATGACCAGCAGCCAATTGTTCTTGAACTAATTGTTGTAAAGCAGAGAGTTTTTTCCCTTGATAATGGCCATTGTTCCACCCAAACCGGCATAGAACAGAGCCATTTAAGAGGAAGAGCGATCATCAAGAATCAAATGGGCATTAAGAAGATAAAGGATACCACGGCCCCAAATATTAATATGAATATCTAGAATGTATGGTTGTAGGAAAAAGGACTTACCATCAGATGTTGTAACATTAATTTCTTGAACACTCTGCCAAGCAGCTGTAGAACCTCCTATTCCCCATAATGAAGAAACTGTCATTTTTGGTTACTGTACTGGCCACTGTAAAGAGAGATGACAGTAACATTGGCTCCAGTATCCAATAACCCTTGAAATGGTTGTTTATTAAGGAACAGCGTTAACAAAGGACGAGAGGAGTTCAGCTGATGAAGTAATCCTACAGATAAAGAAGTTGATCCAAATCCTGCATCCCCACAATTACCTATACCAGGAGATGGAATTTCATATGGAAGAAGAAGCAATTGAGCAACAGAAGAATTACAAGAACTTGAGGAAGATTCACCCAAATCTGAATCATGAAGATACAGTGTAATCTGAATCTATTACCCCAGGCACAACAAAATAGCCCTTTTTGTGTGCAGAAGAACGAGGCAAAATTAAGCCAACTAATCCTGAAGCAAGAGGACCTTTAAATTGAGACAGAACTATTTTAACTTCCATGGGAAATTTAAACTCAATTTCCTCTTGAGCGATTAAATTGATCCCAGTGCTACCGGCTGTGGCTGGGGAGGAGTGAGAGAGACTGCTGGAGGAGTCAGAGTGATGGGAAAGGCACGCTTTGGATTCTGGATGGGTGCCACACCCATTGTAACTGCCTTTTTAAACTCTCTTAAGATCTGATAAGGCAGACCCTCCCATTCTGCTACTTGCAGTCCAAGCTGTGGCCCCTGATCAGGACGATATTGTACTAGACAAACAGACAGTAATTCTGCAAGTTCTGTTCCTGAGACAGAGGCATCCTTTTTACAAGTCTCTACCAATTTCTGAAAAGAAGACTGAACAATAGTCAGGAGGCTTTTGCCCTGTATCTGCAGGAGCTGAAGGAATTGAAGACATATATTTAGGTGAAGAAGGGGGACAAATGACAGCATTAGTATAACATGAAGGTGGAGGTGTTAAAAGAGAAAGTTCATTGTGACCAATTTTTTCAATTGTATGCCTACATAAATGCCACACATGCAAAACTTCTATTTTTGCTTGAGATTCAGTATGCAATGTTTTCCCAATGCGTTACCAATCAGTTAATTTTAAAGACCCCTTTTCTGGGTACCATAGGCACTGAGCTGCAATCTCCTGACCAGCCTTAAGAGATTTATCTGTGGTACCTCAGTATTCTTCTTCTTCAACAAATAGCCTAATTCATCTACATGCTTCCTTTATTCCTCAGAAAGCGAAGACCCCATACCACAGTGTTGAAACCACAAAGGGTTGAAGGTGCACCAAATCCTTGCCAGATGAAGTAAGAGGGTCCCTGTTCTTGTGCCACTTGTTGTAATGACGAGGCAGTCAAGTTGTTTGATCATGAACAACTGAATCATGATGATCTTTATTGGAATATAGTCTTGCATTTATATCCATTTTTAGTTATCCTCCATCATTGGTTAACTTTGGTTACCGCTTAACTTTCATTACTGTTTAGTACAGTAATCCATACAATTAGTTATCTTTAGTTAAATTCTAACATATATTTACTTCCCCTGTCTAATCCTCCTTTAGATTAGTGACTTTGTTTGCCTGAGTTGTATTTGCTTGGAAACATTCCTTATCTGAGGTTTGCCATCCAAGAATGGAACATTCCTGCAATTACAATTCTACAGACACATAAGAATTTGTCTCCAGTGCACAAACTTTCAGCATACATACAAGCAACAAGTGATAAATCATGATCATAATCATAAAATGTAATCATTATATGGGGGCCAATTGGTCAGCATAAACTTTCAGAAGAGATAAATATTATGATAACAGATAAGTATTGTGATGTCACTGATTTAACTTGCACAAAGCAGCTCAAAAACAACATTAATGAGAGCGTGCTTTTCAGTGGAGAAAAAGAACAACTTATTTTGAGGGCAGAGGATTTACAGCAGACAAACAGGCTTGCATAATTGTGTATAATTAGCTTGCAAAACTCATGGCCACAAAATCCTGGTGGAACTAAAGTTGTCAAAGAGAACCAGACATTACTAATCCTAATTTCACTCAGACATTTCTGTAATCTTTGTGTCATGCATTTATGACTCTAGATTTTTTTAATTTTGTTTGCAAAGGATGTTAAAGGCTTTTATGGTTTCAATGTAACACTGCCCCAATTTAATATGGATCTGTAGAAAACAGTTGCAGCCTAGCCAGGATGATACATTTTAGTTTCATTGTGTAATTGAGTTTTTATTAAATAAATAAATCCTAAGTTACAAATGATTTAGTATAAATTGTAGCCATTGTAATCAACAAAAGAAGGAAAATAGTACAATAGCATTTTTTGAAAATGCAAAGTAATTTAATGCATTTTTCTCTACATTAGAGTGTACAACTGAGAATGTTCTATTCCCCATTACTTGAAATATTCAGTTTACAGCTTACTTTCAAGATAAGACATATACCAAATAACATAATATCCCTTCATACTTACACTGTGAAACATGTCATGTGTTGTTCTTCACTTGAAGTTGTATTTGACTAATTTTAAGAACTGCTAAGGACCAGATTATTTTTACTATGTCCGAATATTTAAAACTATAGAACTCAAAGAGAGTACACTTTCTTTTTCACATGACTGTACATGCATATATGTTCAAGTTCCTTCTATATACAATTGGACCCTTCATCAACCCCATCTGAATCTAAACTTATGTAACTTGGATGCCTTTCAAACATGTTGATGTCAAATCCCCAAATTTTCATATTGGCCATGCTGGTTGAGAATTCTGAGCATTGAAATGTGTGCATCTGGAGGGTTCATTCTTGGGAAAGGAGGGCTTACATAGGAACAAATAGCCTTCCATCTATGCCTGTGCATGGCAGAAAGAAAATTTTAATTGTTCTGTTATAATTCTACTCTTACCATAAGCTGATTCAAGAATGTAACTGCACAGGACATCACCATCTTGTAAGTCTGGAACCTTTTTTGTAAACCTCTGCAAGCATATCACAAATAAGTATTGGATGAGACTTTTAAAAATAATGTTTTGTAGCGCATCATAAAATTGAAGATGCTTTCAGCTAGATGGATGTCAACACTATCAGTCAAAAGACTCATCTCCTCCTGTCTTTTAATGGATTTTCTAAGGAAAAAAGAAGAAAAGACAGAAGTGATAGCAAGATACAGAAGGAAATTAAATATGGGAGATGGTATAATCTGTTCCATAACTGTCCTGTCATACAGATGAGAGAAAACAACTGAACAATGAAACTTTGATCTGGAATTGGGAAGAAGTTGAATTCATTTTACTGCAAAACCTATATATCCCAAATTATATTAGCCTGTTGGAGGATCTAAAACTCTGATTTTGCCCAGATTTTTGCCTAGAAGGTTGAAGGCCCTTCTGGGGTAATGGGCCTAGTTTTTCATATTTATGTTGCTACTTTATTGTTATATTAGTGTGTGTGTGTGTGTGTGTGAGAGAGAGAGAGAGGGGGGGGGGAGAGGGAGAGAGAGAGAGATTTTATTTTATGAATTATCCAGAGTCACTAGATATCAATGCCATGATTATCATTACTGCAAATAAATATAGCAACTTTTCTGAATTTGAAGTAGTTCTCCACATAGGCTCCTAAAAGTGCTTACAGTAAGGAAATATTGCACATGAAGAAATGCATTGATCTAAAAAAATAATCCAACAAATTTAGAAATATTAAGAAAAATGTTTGAGAAAGTATACCAAGTAAACACGCATACCAGATTGCCTATTCTAGAATAATTACGTGAGAACATATCTATACACATCTCCATGTGGTTTTCTTTTTATTAGCAAACTAATGGGAATTTGGACAAAATGTACTTAAGGCTGGAAAAAAAATGAACAAAGCTGAAAAGGATAGATTTCTCCACTATTAGTAGGGATTCAGCCCAAAGCATGCATGTATAAAGCAAGGCACTGCTGAAAATGAATGAGAGGTTAGTTAAAAACTTTTTTTACCACAAATCCACAGAAATAAAAAACAATCCTCGGAATTTGGTGATTCAGTATACCAAGATGTGTTGTTGCATACATTCCAAAAGTTAAGGTTATATTGTGGGAGCAATCACAAAACTTCCATTTATCAGAAAACAAATTTAAGTTCTCTGTTCTCCCTGCTTTCAGCATTCATTTATTCATTTGCAACATATATAAATTATTCCAATCAGTTAAGACTCTAGATAGTGACTAAAGCAAGAATAAACTCAACCATAATAATACAATAAGAAAAAATAGCAACTTAAGCCCCTGTCTAACTGCACCAATGGATGCAAAGAGGATGTAAAACGGACAAAAAAGCTTGCCATCCATTGGTTAACACGATGTACTCACTGCCTCCGTTTTGCTTCCTCTCTATCCATCCAGCATCCGTTTATGGATGTTTCATCCGCTCAGAAAGTTTTGAGCTACTCAAAATTTTTGCGTGGAAAATGTATCCAATTCGTCCATTCTGCATCCGCTACGCATCCGCTATGCATCCGTTCTGCATCCGTTATGCGTCTGCTATATCCGCTAGGCATCCGTTGCGCATCTACGCAACTCGCATCCGCTCGGACACAGGGAGGAAGCGGAACGGACGCAGAACGGATGCAAAACGGATGCCTAGCGGATGCAGCATGGAAACAAAGCATGTAAAACGGAAAAAACGTTCGCAGAGGGGACCTATCTCGGATATTAAGGATGTCTAGAGGATGCCTAGAGGATGCCTAGAGGATGCAAAGGGACACCTATACTGCCTATAAGAAGGGGGAGCAACACATCTGGATCTCACTTTCAGACCAGCAGCCCTGCTGCAGACCTCTGCAGCCTTCATCTGACTCTTGCTCTTCCACAGCATCCAGTCATGTCCACCGTGGATCGTAACACAGTCCTTTTGGCAGCCACCATCTTTCTGCAACAGTGCGAAGCCATCTACAAGCTCTGTGAACTCTACTACGGGAAGAAAAAGGGGCGGCCAAGAAGCGTCTGGGTCCAAAGATGGTTCGCCAGAAGAGCAGAGGATGGACTGTACAACAAGCTGATGGTGGAGCTCAGGAACGAAGACCCTCGTGCATTCCAGAACTTCATGAGGATGCCTCCAGCCATGTTTGACGAAGTTGTGCAGTGGCTGACACCCAGGTTGACCAAGGCAAACACCAACTTCCGTCCCAGCCTGGAACCTGGGCTCAAGGTGGCACTGACTCTGCGCCACCTGGCCTCAGGGAGCACCTACAGGAGCATGCAGTACGGCTGGAGGGTGCCACACAACACCATCAGCATTGTGGTCAGAGAAGTGGTGCAGGCCATCATCGAAGAATACAAGGAGGAGCTCCTCCAGTGCCCCTCCACTGAAGAAGGATGGAAGAAAGTTGCAGAGCAGTGGTATCAGAAGTGGAACTTCCCCCACACCGTTGGAGCCATAGATGGCAAGCATGTGGCCTGCAAAGCTCCAGCCAAGTCAGGGTCCACTTATTTCAATTACAAGGACTTCTTCAGCATCATCCTCTTCGCCATGGTCGATGCTGACTACAAGTTCATGTACATCGATGCTTCAGGCAACGGCTCATCTTCAGATGCCCAGGTATACAATGCCAGTCACCTCAAGGAGGAACTGGAACGCAACCTCATCGTGGGCTTCCCAGATCCAGAACCCCTGCCCAATGACATGCAAGATGTGCCCTATTTCATCGTGGGGGATGACGCCTTCTCCCTCACAACCTACCCCATGAAGCCCTACACCTCCAAATGCCTCACCCGTGAAGAGAGAATCTTCAACTACAGGCTGTCCAGGGCAAGGCGGGTGGTGGAGAACACCTTTGGCATCCTGGCCAACAGGTTCCAGGTACTTCTCACCACCATGCAGCATCTCCCAGAGACCATGAGGAGGATCATGGAAGCTTGCTGCATCCTGCACAATCTCATGCGCACCTGCTACCCAGTCTTGCAGAACAGGCTCATGGACCTCCAACAAGGCAATGGGGACATGGAACCTGGGGAATGGAGGCAAGGGCGAAACCTGATAGACACTCAGGATTTGCAAGGTCCCAACAGAGCCTCATGTGAAGGGAAGAAGCAGCGCAACCTCCTGAAACACTGGTGCAACTCCCCAGCTGGAGCAGTGGAGTGGCAAGACAGGATGATAGATGACTAATGGATGCTTCCTTCAGCCTGTCTCATCACACTGATGAGATTGGGCCATGTATGTTGGGTGGGCCTACAATGAACAGGGCATTTAATAAAGAGTTGTGTTTATGTTCAAATGTGTGGATCAATGCTTACATTGTTATTGATAATAAAGGGCCAAAGGTGTGGCACCTGGGAGGGTGGACCATACAGTCCCACTATGCTTGCACTGGAGGTTTATCTATCCCACAGCTATTATCCATCCCAAAGGTATCTCTGCCCATCCCACTGCTATCTTAACCCATCCCACAAGCATGCAAAGGCTTAAACCATTTCTAAAAGTTTCCACCAAGACTTTATTAAAAAAAAGAAATGAAGCAAGTGTATGAATCAAAAATAGACTTTACACACAAGAAGCGAAAAAACAAAAATGAGTCTCTGGCGCTCCTCTTGGTCGCTCAGTCTCAGGGGTGAAAGGTCCAGGTGCTGTGAAGGTGGCTGGTGCTAGAGTGCTTGTCATCAGCTCCTCCAAAAGCAGAAGCAGCAGAAGCCCCAGCCCCAGAAGAGCGAGCCCATGCTGCAGAAGCCCCAGCAGAACCAGAGTGAGGGCCAGGGGGCAGGATGGTAGTCCTGTCCCTCTTGCCAGGGTTGGCAGCAGATGGCTGAGACTTGCTGTGCTTCAGCATGGTTGTGGGGTTGCTGGCTGGCAGGGAGGCTGGCAGGAACCAAGGCTGGCAGGAAGGCTGGCAGGGAGGCAGGCACCAAGGCTGGCAGGAAGGCTGGCAGGCAGGCAGGCACCAAGGCTGGCAGGAAGGCTGGCACCAAGGCTGGCAGGAAGGCTTGCAGGGAGGCAGGCACCAAGGCTGGCAGGCAGGCAGGCACCAAGGCTGGCAGGCAGACTGGCTGTCAGCAAGGCTGGCAGGCAGGCAGACAGCGAGGATGGCAAGGAGGCTGGCAGCAAGGCTGCCAGGCAGGCAGACAGCAAGGCTGCCAGGGAGGCTGGCAGCAAGGCTGACAACAAGGCTTTCAGGCAGACATGCAGGCAGGACAGGCAAGGCAGTCGATGTGTCTGGAAGCAGGTCTTTCCTCTGAATGGTGACCTGCTTCCGAGCTGCTTCCGTTATATCTGTGGGGCTGACGCAATGCATCCTCCCTGCATGCGCAATTAACACTTGGCATCCGCTAGGCTTCCGCTGTGCATCCGCTGTGCATCCGCTCTGCATCCGCTTCATCCGCTGTGCATCTGCTCTGCATCCGCTGTATCCGTTCTGCATCCGCTTTGCTGAGGTCCCCCGGAAGCCTAGCGGATGTGCCATCCACTCCCATCTGCTTCCATCCACTGGGCTTCTGTTCCGCATCCGCTTTCCATCTGCGTCCATTTTATCCGCTCCGGTTATGCAAATTTTTGCCCCTTTTGAGAGCGGATAACAACGGATGGAACATTTTTCTCGTCCGTTGTGTCCGTTTTGCATCCATTGGGCAGTGTGACAGGGCCTTTACATGCTCACATAAGATGAATGCTTGCAATCTAATTGCGTCAAAGGAACAGTATAAATATACAGTTTTAACCACATTGTGAAATTTATGAAAAAGAAGGAAACAAGCATAGCTCCTGTGGAAGCATGCTCCCAAAATTGGACTGTTCCAGAGAAGTCTTGTTAGCCATCCACCATATACTTTCCAAGAAGTGGGAAGGATTTGAAGATCTTCCAAATTGTGGGATCAGACAATAACCCCAATGTAAAACCATAAAGAGCTTTATAGGTAACAACCAAAACTCTGAATGGGCTCCTGAAGACATGGATAACCAGTATAGTGATGTTAGTAAAGGTAGGAATTTCCAGGGGAACTGATACCTCATTAGCTGTCATATTCTGGACCACTTGTAGCTTTCAAGTCATGTCCCAAGGCAACTGTCTATAAAATGTGCAATACAGTTGTCCATCCTTATGGTGACCAAGTGATGAGTTACATTTCCAGGGCATTCTGATCTTCTGTATGTTGAGTAATAACTGAAATTCCAACTGAATTGGTGAAAAGATTCCTTATTAATGGCACAAATTGTTGATGGAAGACCCACATGTCCAAGAGAATACAAGCAATAAATCAACACCATCAGAAGAGAGCAACACCCTCCAGAATACTTGGAAGACTAATGATTATTTAGGTACATATTACCAAATAGCAAGTCAATTTTTACAGGAGCTTGTTTCATCCCATTCAGTGTCCATCTGGCAGAATTGTCAAATGGAAAGATATGATGGCAATGTCTACTTGTGCACTTAAATTAAGTTCAAGTCTCCTGAAACTATTCATTTATCATTCTTCATGCAATATGTGAAAACAAGACAATACAGCTGGGTTTTCAAAAGAAAAGTGCATATATTTGCAAGCATAATTATTATAGAGGATGGAAATATTTGTAGAACAGAAATATCAACTAAAGGTTGCTTATTCACCTCACAAAATTTTTTCTCATTGAGGCATAAATGTTTTTTAAAAGATGATTAAATAGACTACCTGAAGTAATTTAAAATTCCATGCTTGGAGAGAGACACAGAGAGAAATCTTCTGAGAGGAAATTAAAGGTTTAGGCTTAAATAATGTAATCCCACAACTTCACTTAAGAATTTCTCAAATCAAGATCAATGCTCAGAATTTTCATTTAACTTTGATTGATTTCTGGGGATATAAAATATCTTTATCGATCAATGAGACAGAAAAGTTATTTTTTTCCCTTTAATTATTCCCAGAGGAGCTACACTATAGTACTCATTCAAACTTTTGGATTCATAAATAAAAATTATCTATATACTTGTGTACTACGTGCATGCTATATATCCATATTCTGTACAGCTCATGACTAACTGCTTTGAATTCTGATGAATTAGTTGCACTTAGACACCACTGAAATCAGTGTAAAAAGATCCATTGATTGTAGAAGTAATTTTGAATCATAGATACATGTAATCTTATGCATGTCATCTCACTATAATGTTGCAATCTATTATTTATTTGCAAACGAACCCCATTGAATTCAGCAAGATATACTGCTAAATAAGACATAAAGGATTGTGTTGAAAATCCTATGTAAGTACATGCGAGGATAGCACAAAACTGGCACATTTTAAAAGAAATAGTGGCACTACGGAGAAAAATCCATATTCTCACCCTTGATACATATAATTAGAATTTGAAAATGTTCTGGTAATATTGCTGCATATATTCATACATTTAAAGTCCTAACTGATCTTACTTTCCACTATTAAGCTCATCATTAGCCTGGCTAGTACCAGTAGAAGCAGAGCCTGCATTAAGATCAAAAACCATGAACCAACTGAAAGAGAATTATATTAAGGACAAAGATCATAGAACTTAATAATCTGTGAGTGATATTTTTTTAAGATATCAAGTATCTTTATTAGGCAACAGCAAAAAAGCCTTATGTTCAATAAATAGTTTCCTGGACAGATTGTTCTCAGAGAATAATGCTTTCTTCATCATCTTTTCTTTCTCCCTTCCTTCCATTTTGAGATAGTTAATTTCTGCTACAAAGGCGCAACATTTATTAGCTTTCTCATCACTAGTTTTATTGGCATCCAATGTGAGATATTGCCAAAGAAAGAGGTAATAAAAAACTCTTTTGTACACTTACACTTTAAAGTCTAAACTCTAAAAGATTTAAACTCTAAACAGTCAAGACTTACAGTCTAAAACAGTGGTCCCAACTGGCAATGGGGTGGTGGCAAGATTGGAGAGGGCGATGGTTTTGCACGCATGCCCACCATTTGAATGGCCTGATTCCCAACTTGCCACAGACTGTTAAACTCCAGGGACTGGAGGCTTGGGACTGCTGCTCTAAACTTTAAATCATGTTTCCCAACCTTGGTAGCAGCAGTGGGATTCAATTTTTTTTACTACCAGTTCTGTGGGCGTGGCTTGGTGGGCATGGCAGGGGAAGGATACTTCAAAATCTCCATTCCCACCCCACTCCAGGGGAAGGATATTTCAAAATCTCCATTCTCTCCCCACCCCACTAATCTGCTTTCCAGCTCCATTCTCCTGTGCAGGGCAACAAAAGACCCAGATGATCAGCTGGGACTTGGGAGGCAGAGAATAGATTGGGGTGGGGCCAGTCAGAGGTCTCAAAATTTCCGCTACTGGTTCTCCAGAACTGGTGAGAATGTGCTGAATACCATCACATCTTGGCAGCTTTAAAATATGTGGACTTCAACCCTCACAGTCCCCAGCTCACCAAACTGACTGGGAATTCTGGGAGTTGAAGTCCGCACATCTTAAAGTTGCCATGATTAAAAAAAACTGGCCTAAACTATAAAAGGCTTGTTCTCAAAATGATGGATCTGTATGGGAAGTCACATTTTAAATATTAAAATATTAAATATTACATCCAGCTTCCTTACAGTCTGATTGTAGACTCACTTGCAAAAAGTAGTGAATGGGCCTTTTTTTCACTAATTGTATTCAATAGGCAGCTGGAAAGCCAGCTGTTGAAGTTGTGCTTAATTGGATTCCTGCACTAAACTGGAGGTTAGATTTGCTTCTCCCAATAACTTCTTCTAAATTCATGATTTTGTAAGGTTATCATTCTAAGATAGCAATTAAATAATTGTAGACTTCCACAAATATTATCTAAGATTGATTATGTTTTAAAAATGGAATATTTCATTGATTATTCATCGTGTAGAGACAAAATATTTTCCAGGGCAAGGACCCCGCCTTCCTAAATCTTGGAAGATTCATATTCAAAGTCGTTACAAAGTTTTGCAAGAGAATGCTCTGAATGTCAGCATTTTACAATTTTGGACCACATCCTGAGGAGTTCTCATGGAAGTTAGTGGTCTTATTTTAGAGCTTGCAAAAGGTTGATCACAATTTCACAAATGTTTTCATTCATCATCCCCAACTCATGCTCCTAACACCTGTCCCAAAACATCTCCTAACCTTTTTGAGTAGTTTTGAGAGATATCTAGAAGTAGATCGATCTATTATTCTCTCCAGTTGGTGGCATAGCATCCATCGATAAATAACACCATGGGATAAATCCCACTTTCTTTTTATAAAAAATAAAAAGCTCAATAATGCAAAAACTGATGGATTGACCAAACAACTTTAATTTCATGGCATGGAAGTCTTGTGTTCAGTTTTCAGTTTCCCCAAAAGGGGAAAGCAAGAGGTTGTGCAATTTGTATTTAATTAATATAACAGTTAGGGTAAGTCTGTAATTCCATTCTAGCTTTATAATCAGAGGTGTTATTCAACAGGTTCTGACCAGTTCTGGAGAACTGGTAGTGGAAATTTTGAGTAGTTTGCAGAACCGGCAAATACCACCTCTGACTGGCCACGCCCCCATCTATTTTCTGCCTCTTGAGTCCCAGCTGATTGGCTGGGTCTTCTTTTGTTGCCCTGCACAGGACAATGGAGCTGGAAAGTAGGTTAGTGGGGTGGGGAGGGAATGGAGATTTTATAGTATTCTTCCCTTGGAGTGGGGTGGGAATGGAGATTTTACAGTATCCTTCTCCTGCCATACCCACCAAGCCACACCACACCCACCAAACCACACCCACAGAACCAGTAGTACAAAAAATTTTGAATCCCACCACTGTTTATAACGGATATTCTTTATTATGGGCATTATCAGATCTAGCTTTCTGATAATATGTCATTTGATCTTAAAACAGCAAAGTTATAAACAGCATAAAACCAGGTAGCCTTCCATTAAAAATGAATAAAGAACTCCTACATGTGCACAGATAGCTTTCAAAGCAGCTGATCAGCTTGGGAAAATAGATACCTTCCTTAAAAATTGAGAAAGATGTATAGGCATTCTTGCATACTTCTTTTGAAGGCAAATGCAGCCCTATTAAATAATGTGTTCTAATATGTATTTTAATTGATGCCTGTCAATGAATATACTGTCTTTTTTATTTTATCATATTTTTGGACTGTCTACCAAGCAGCCATATATCTTAAATCTTGAAACATGAAGTAGTTTAGTATGGTAGCAAATTACTGAACCTTTCAAGCACAACCAGAAGCATGTCCATTATCTGTTGCCAGTTTTGGTACAGAACATAATGTTGAGTTCTAATAGAGAAGATTGAAATGATGCTTAAGAGAATAGCATGAGTAAAAGTGACTAAGGAGAGTTTTCTCCGCATGACATATGAATTGGCAAAAAAGATTTGTAACATGCTGAAATACTAGACAAAGATGAAAGCCTTTGGAATTTAACTGAACATCAATCAAATCTATTATTTCTGTGCTGTCTTGTAGAGAATTTCCATTTTCAGTAGGAATTTTTTAACCTCAGGTCTTCAGGACTGAATGAAAAGCCTTTCTACAGATACCCCTTTCAAGGCTGCACGGTATGTGCCCTACATTCATCCAAAAGATACACATACTATATGATCATTCAGGTCAGACTGACCAGCTGTGCCATGTTAATCTTTTTTCTTGGACTCAACTCAAGCCTTTCCTCATTGACAGCTGGGATATCACACTTGGATCTTTGTAGATTTGTCTCTTCTCTTTCTGAGCAGGGTCACCACAGTAGCTTGGCTACAAGTGATCTTTGATGTTGAACAACACTAGCAGCAATGCAGTAGCTTAGATTGTAGAATGGCACACATTTGAACCCAACTCCCAGGACAGATGGCACATCTATCTGCAGTGACAACAATCCACCATTCTTCAGCACTTGAAACACAAACCTGTTTTATCTAGAATGAAAGTGGAGGAATTTGACATGAACTGGACAAGCAGGGATATTCCAATAGAGGACACATGGCTCATGGTTGAACTATGAAGCCCTTGATGCTCCCTAAGTTTGGTTGTTTGCTTATAGATGTTTCATTATTCGACTAGACATTGATGATGTTGCCTTATCAGGTAATGAAATATTTGCAAGCAAACAACCAAACTCAGAGAGCACCAAGTACTCACAAATAGAGATATTGACCAGTATTCATTCATTACACTGTTTTGTGGTGCTCTGCAGAAGACATGGTTAAGAAAAAGAATTTTGCTGAACAAAAAAAATATTTGGGACAACAATTCATGGAAATCAGTAGATTAGAACAGGCACAATGTTGCAATTTATCTGTCTTCAAAAGGAGTACTTCAATAAAGGAAAGTAATATTTTAAATCCTGCTCTTAAGATATCTTAGAATCAGTACATGTTTTCTGCTCTATGGGTTATCAATTCCTGTTTCACTGAATACTCAGGTTTCTCTTCAGATCACCTATTTCATTGAATTGATGTACAACTGTGAGGACTGAAAGAAAGTGCGATATTTTATTGATAATTGTCCCAAGTATGTTATGGGTTCAATTTCATGGCTATATTAACATTCATGGCACAAATTTTATTTGGCCACCATATATTTATTTTGTAATTGTTTCATGATGTACACCACCCAGAATTGTTTATTGAGATGAAAACTGTGGAAACCAAATAAAAAAATGAAAAGAAAAATGCATACCTGAATAAAACTTAGACTGTATCACTTCTAATAACATTCTGATATCATGATAACACAATAAGAAAGATATCATTAGACCAGAGCTGTCAAATTCTTGGCCTGCGGGCTGGATGTATCACATGCTGGCCATACTCCCACCTGGTTTAGCAAAGGTTTTTTTCCTGATGAAAAATGACGTTTCTCAGATGACGCTTCTCGGATGACGTGAATCCTGACATATGACACCCCTGCATTAGACCTTCCCTTCCCCTCTTCTGCTTTCTTAAATTTAGCAAGCCAATTACTGCTACTTCCAAAATTTGAATTGACATAAGCTGTTTATGTCACTGTGGTACAACTGAGTGAGGGGGTGGAGAAATAGTTTCCATTTCTGGAGCAAAATCACTGGTAAAATAACTCAATAATGGTCTCACTTCCTATTTTAAATCATTTTGTTTTTAAATTCCTAGCCAATATTTCAATAATATCCCCATTTATAAAATGATTAAAACATAAAAACATTAATTGAAACAAATAATTTAAACAAAAAGAACTACATTCACCAGTTAAAACCATTTCACTAAAAAAATTCAACTTAAAGCTGAAAAAATCTGTCTGAATAAAACAATACTGCCTATCTATAGCTGAACAACAGAGAAGGAGCTACCTTACTTCTCTTGGAAATAAACTGTAATCCAGAAAATATTTCTCATGTAAACACAAAACAAAATACAAACTGAATAAGACTCTTGATAATTTAAAAAAGATAGATGTGGGTTTTTCTTAATAGCCACTAATAACAAGTGGCTATTTCCACATGAGTTCAGTTTTCTCTAAAATGCAGGTGATGGTTAGGTATCAGAAATAGTGGAAGTTACTAGAATATTCAAGCGTATGAGACCTATTGTAATAGAAAATGTTGACCTGTTTCAATCACCAAAATTTTCTTTGGTATATAGCAGCTGCAATATAATTTCATATTTATTATGTCAATCAAACTCGTATCTCACTAAAGAAGAGATTTTTATGAAATCATGACACCAAAATAAAGGTTATTTCAAGATAATTTACAAAAGTCAGAATAAACAGAATTTGTTTGCATTGCAAGCATTTGTTTTATTGCAAGCATTAAAAAAATTAAGATGTTTTGGAATTGCACCCAAGGCACTTATTACTGTTGGTGGAATATAATTGTGGTTGGTTGCACAGCCAGCCAATGTGTAAACTTAACTGAAGGACATTAAAGAGAGCAAAAACTTAACACATAGATAGCAAGGTTGTTAGGCTATTCTTTCTTACTTCTCTCTTGAAAACACATTGCTATAAATTGAAAAGGCTTTTTTTTTTAATTCTGCCAACTGCACTTCCAATGTGGTAGAACATGGAAAGGGGTCTTCAAATCAATACAATATCTGAACCAATCCCTAAAAGAAAATGTTGTTCTTCAGGTATCAGGTATCTCCAAATGTTCATAATTGGATTTCCACTAAATTGTAATATTTCATGGATCATCTAATCAGATAGATGGCCCTTGTAAGAACCCAGCAGTGTCATTAATCAAGGAAAACAGGTTTTTCATGGCAATTTACAATATAAAACAAGTGAATCAACAAAGATGAGCCACATGCAGTTCTATTATGACAATAAGCAACATGAGTGAGAATTTCAAAAACTGCCATATTTAGTACAGAGTTCCACTATGGTTGGCCAAATGATTCAGAAAGGTTTATATCAGGGCTGTCAAGCTCCTGGCCCTTGGGATGGATGCATCATGCACTGGCCATGCCTGTTTAGCAAAGGAGAAAAAGGTCCCGATACATCACATGATGCCACCATGATGATGTGAGTTTGACACCCCTAGTTTACATCGTGCCTTAATGTGGGGTGTGCTACATTAGACTGAAAGTTTCATGTTGAAGTCCACATTTGATTTTCAAGTTGTATGCATGAAGTCAAAACTGCAAAATTTTTTAAAGGTCAATGGTAAAAGCTAGACTTGATTTAATCTAGTTTGAATTTAAAATAAATGAATATAATTATTCCCCATAGATTACATAATGATTTTCTTTTACTGTTGTGATGCAAATTTCAATTTGGCAACAATTTAAAAAGAGATGGGAAAGGAAAGGAAACACACCGCCATAGATCCTCACTTATAGACAGAATCTTGCCAGACTAAAGCAATTATTTGCACAACTATAGATACAATCTTGGAGAAGCTAGGAACTGTTTTAATCATCTTCCTGGTTACCGCATTTTTCAAGCTTTGCTGCCTTCTTTGCCTTCTAGGATGCAGCCCCTTTCTTTTGGGAATCCAGACTATATTTCATCACACTAAGTGATATGGGCAGCTGTACAAATGTGATAAATTAATAAGAAATAATTAGCTGCAAACCTAGAAACAGTTTTGTGTTTAGAGGATATGACTGATACTTTTCTAATTACTAATTCTAATTTTCCTAATTACTTTTTAATTAAAAAAAAAATTGAAGTTGTGAGGCATCAAGGAAGATATCCATGAATCCCATGCTTGAAGACTGACTTGCTTGCTTCTTTTCTATTGGTCTGACCATTCCGTGTAAATTGTCAGCTATACATATTGTATGTACATAGATCAGTGGTTCTGGATGAACAGTTATTTAGTGTCATCTTCACACAGTATATTCATTAGACAGGGTATCAGTAGGCCTAAACTGCTCTTCTCTTAAAGGTCATGACAGGAAAGCAAAAACCATTAATCCTACAAAGATGATGAATGCTGTTTATTTAAGTACACAGTTGCCCTGTGACACCAACAAAAGAGGAATTGCTTAATTATCAAAACTAATGTTGGCAGTCTTACTTTTTGTACTACATATGGCAGCTGTTTCATCATTTCAGCAATAGATGTTGAGGAACATAATCAAATTAATTACTCGATTAACTTTGTCCAGAGATGGAAAATCACAGGGAACCTTTTATAACCTCTCAGAATTCTGCACTGACAACATAGAAATCTCAGGAGTGGAACTGAGAGTGATAAACCTGTGGTCTTATAATGAAACTATTGAAGACTGATGACTATTAAACTTGCAGTGCTTAGCCAAGTATTAAAAAATATTCTAGCATTTTAAGCATAGATTTGCATTGCTTCTTGGGCTTTTATTTATTGCCTCTGGCCCAGACATAATGAAAAATGTGTGAACTATTTTAGAATGAACATTCTGCATTCAAAGTGGCATTGGGTTATATTAATTCTGTTTCTCTTTATATGGCATTAATTTCTTAAGCTAATTAGATTTATTAGGTTAAACAGCATGTTCATATTCATATACTTGTGCCTTCAACTCAGTGATGACTCCTGGGAAATGCCTTAAAAATTCCCTGTAGTTTTCTTGGTAAGATTGAAATGTTTTTTCTTTGCCTCCTTCCTAGGACTAAGAGAGTGATTGGCCCAAAAGGTCACCCAGCTGGCTTTGTGCCTAAAGCAAAACTAGAAGTCATGGTGTCCTAGTTTCTTAGTCTGATGCTTCACCACTGCACTAAACTGACTCTCATAAAAAGTATAGTATTATAAATGATATTGTCATAAGGCACTCCAAGACATTGCCTGAGGAACAAAGGGCAGAAAAGATGGTAGAAATCTTAAACTGGATTGTCTACAGCAAATGTTTTTAAATTAGACATTTCAGCTTATCCCTTAATCAATTAATATTTTTTTCTCTTAAAATTATTACAACAGAATCAACTTCAATTTTGTATCCTCCCCCAAAGATTGTATAATTGGAGATGATCCTTCTCTAAGACTGTTTAAAGACAGTTTATGTAGTAACTGTGAGAAGGATCTTGGAATCCCAGTTGACAATTACTTAAATACGAACCAGTAGTGTGCTGCAAATGCCAAAAGCAAAAAAAGAAAAAAACCAATGCATTCCCTAGGCTGCATTAACAGAAGGACAGGATCAAGATCACGTGAAGTGTTAATACCACGTTATAATGCTTTGGTGAGATCATACTTGGAATATTGCATGACGTTTTGATCGCCATGATATGAAAGAGTGCAAAGAAGGGTAACAAAGATAATTAGGAGAATGGAGGCTAAAACATACAAAGAACGATTGCAGAAATTGGGTATGTTTAGTTTAATGAAAAGAAGGAATATGATAGCTGTGTTTCAATATCTAAGAGGCTGCCACCAAGAAGAGGGGGACAATCTATTATCCAAAGCACTGAAGGCAGGACAAGAAGCAATGGATGGAAATTAATCAAGAAGTGAAGCAACCTAAAACTAAGGAGAAATGTCCTGACAGTTAGAACAAATAACCAGTGGAACAACTTGCCTTCAAAAGTTGTTGGGGGCCCCAACCCTGGAAGTTTTTGAAAAGAGGTTGAACAATCATTTTTCTAAAATAGTACAGGGTTTCCTGCTTGACCAGGGATTAGAGCAGAACACCTCCAAGGTCCTCCAACTTTGTTATTCTGTTATGTATTTCACATATCTCTCTGAAAAAAAGTTTTAAGTTCATTCATGTGTATTCAGATAGTTGAAAGAAAGAAAAAAACAAATGTCTTCATACATGTTGTATCTTCAATTTATTTTAGTTTATGGAAATGTGTTTAAAGTTACATTTAAATCATTATCCAGCAAGTAGATCAGCTTTATCTCTAATTAACTTCATCATTAAATCAAAATCTCCGTCTGGTTCATCCTCATCTTAATTCTCTAACACGTCCACTTCCAATTTTCTAATAAAATCCAGCAAATGGACATTGAACAGTTTTTTCCCTATAAATTATCTGATAATAATATAAACACAGCATATTACGGAACTATTGCTACATAATTAAAATAAGGTTAATTAAATGGAAACAGAAATGTGCCTCATTATCCTGAAACAACCACTACATAATGCTATCCCGATAAACTTTTGTTGATTATGATACCTAATCAAAAGCTGAACATATTTATTGCTTTGTGATCATGAACACTGTTTAGTAGACATCTATTCTGCTTTCCACCAAATTGTGAATTTGTAGAACTGTATTAATTCAATGGCAAAAATTAGGACTCTGGAAGGATATTTTTCAAGTAACACATTTTATTAAAAAGCACACTCTTTCATGAATCTTGGTGCAACTCACAGAAACATATGCCTTTTCATAAAATTCATTAGTTGAAAAAGCTGCCACCAGATTCCAGATTAAATGGATCCTGTTATCACAGGATAGAAGCAGATTAGTTATTTTACAGTTTCAGAAACGAACTAAAATCAATCTCTCATTTCTTCCTTCAACATGTTCTGGCAGACACTTGTTCCAATCTATGATTAATTTTCCATGTAGCATATGATCCAGTTATAGGCCTGAATCTTATTTTATTAAAACCTGAAATTTGATTCTCTATTGATTTATCTTCCTTAACAAGGAAAACCTTACACTGATACCATTGGCCTATTTCCAGCAATCTATACCTGCACCATTTTGCTTAATTCTTATTAATTCATAATTGTACACATCCTTGCATGAAAATATGTTGAAATATTCTTATATACATTTTTTACCAAAATATTTTTTCTATGAATTAAGCTTGATCTAATAAGGAGCAATTTTGTAGACAATTGTTTAACTTAAAGCACTTATTATTTTTCACCAGTTTTCAAATTCTTCACAATAACAGTACTGAGATGCATTGGACTCCAATTCCCACAACCCAACCAAACCGTACATGCTGAAAGTGGGAGATGAAATTCTAATCCAAAATATCTGGAGGACGTTTCATGACTCCTTTATATTATACTGTACAACAGCTAAGCTGCATTTAAAAGATTGGCACTTTATATCAACTATTTTAAAAGCAATAATAGTCAATTTGAATAATCTTTAGTTCAATATATTGTAATGAATTTGATGGTTTAGCAGTTATAGACACTGAGGTTGTTAGCTGAAAATCTGACAGCCTGGATTTGAGACCCGAATGCTACACAATGGGGTGATCTTCCATTCATTGCCCCAGCTCCTGCCCATTTAGCAATTTGAAAGCATGTAAATGCAAGTAGGTACCACTTCAGTGGGAATGTAACAGGGTTCTGTAAGCCTTTGGTGTATAGCCATGCTGGTCACTTGACCATAGAAAATGTCTTCAGGCACACTTCCCTGGCCAAGAAACAAAGATGAGCACTGGGCCCCAGAGTTGGATACAACAGGACAAAGAAACCTTCACCTTTTTTATATCAATTGTATGTACTGAATATCCAATAAATATTTGTCTTGAAAAGATAAGTTAGGATATACAATATGATGTCCTAAAGAAACTTTGTAGCTCTCCAATCAATTCCAGCCAGCATGACCAGTATCCACGGATACCAGTATCCACAGATACTGTCTCCAGAGAGACAGTTGTGTCTCCAAAATCTTGGATGACAATAATATCTTCATGCTATCTTGAAACTGAGCTAAAAACATCTTATTAGGAGCCAGGGGAATTTGCAAGGGGAAGTAATTGTAACTGTGATCAAATCTCCAATCCTTTTTTTATACATATTTAGAATTTATCAAGTTCCTAATTTCTCCAAAAATGCTTGAAGCGAACTGACATGTGATAACAAATGTACTACAAAAATACTATTATCTGCTTTATCATATAAAAACATACAGACTAATCCCATTATAAGATATGAATAACAAATAGCAGTAACATAATCATCCAAAAGCAAAATTGAATTATACAATAGCTGAACAAGAGTAGAAAAATATTCCAAATAACTGTTTTTGTGGTACATCATCGTCTTACAGGTCTTTAATTGTTCAGGGCAGCCAAGAATTGCTATATAGTTTTATAAGGGCAGTGTATACATACACTGTATATGTATTTGTATATATATATATATGTATATGTGTGTGTGTAGATAGATAGATAGATAGATAGATAGATAGATAGATAGATAGATAGATAGATAGATAGATAGATAGATAGATAGATAGAT
>BLBF01000010.1:27261120-27395245 GCA_015471245.1 Laticauda colubrina | reverse complement strand
GATAGATAGATAGATAGATAGATAGATAGATAGATAGATAGATAGATCTGTTTTCTGAGGTTTTCGCTGATATTTGTGTGTGGATCTTTGGTTATTCGGGTTTTCTCCCATGTAAAATTGGAAGTATCTAGGCAACGTTTCGATGAAGTCTCATTCATCATCTTCAGGCTTGTTTCTTCAGCTCTGTGCTTCTCAGAGTAATGTGAGCTTGCAGCTGCTTCTTCCTTTTAACTGCTAGTGGGGGTGTGACTTGATTGGGTGGGGGTTTGGCTGTGTTCTGATTGGCTGGGGGTGTGTTCTCATTGGTTGGGGGTTTGGCTGTGTTCTGATTGGCTGGGGTGTGCTCTGTTCAGGTGGGGGCTTGGTTGTGCTCAGGTTAGTCTTAGTAGCTGGGGGATTTGAGCTGGTGAGCTATAATCCTGTTGTTTGGCTTCGCGTTCGTGGTCGTGCCACATCTTCATGGTGGGTGTTAGTTCGCTTCTTGTATGGGTCAGAGGGGTTTGAAGCGGGTAGTGGTGCAACTGCGATACGGCTTCTGGTCCGTGGTTGTGCCTCATCTTCTGTGTGGGTGTGAGTCTTTTTTCTACATGGAAGTGTGGTGGTAGCATCTTGTGTGGCACTCGTGGATGTGGGTCTGGTGTCATTCTTCATGTTAGGTACTCATTTATTAATGAGGGCAGGTTTCCAAATGGTTGGTAGGCGGGAGATATCATCTCGTTTATTCATGCTGTGTGGGTGTTTTTCTATCTCTATGGCTTCTCTGATTATTCTGTTGTTGAAGTGTTTGGTTTTGGCGATAGTTCTGGTATTTTTAAACTCCATTTCATGTCCTGTGGCTTTGAGGTGTTGGACCAGGGAAGAGGTCAGTTCTTCTTTTTTGATTGAGTTCTTGTGTTCTTCAATGCATGCACTTATTCTTCTGTTAGTTTGTCCGATGTATGTGATGGGGCAGGCAGTGCAAGGGATTTCATATACTCCTTGGTTTTCTTTATTTTGTCTTTAGGGTTTCTTAGGATAGTGGATATTTTTCTGTTTGTGCAGAATACTGTTTTAATGTTGTGTTTTTGGAGGATCTTGCTGATTTTGTCTCTAGTGCCTTTTATATATGGGAGGAGGGCTTTGCCATTCTCTTGTTCTCTGTCTTGGCTTTTGGTTGGGGTTTCTTTTTGGATTAGGTGGGTAATCTTTTTTTGGAATCCATTAGCTGTAAGTACATTAAAACAGCATTCTGCACAAACAGAAAAATATCCAATATGACTATGGCGTGTAGATAGCATCTTTCTGCTCATATATGATTCAAAGCTGTGTATCAGTAGGAACAATAAAGAGTAAATCAAACTTTTCAGGAGTGTATGTAAAAAACAAAAAGGAATAAATGTAAAATAGAATTTTTCTTTTCTCCTCTCATAAAGTTTTGCCCATTCAGACTTTGATATTTTTATTCTCATTTTGTCATTTTAATATATTTACTTGATGATTATTCACTTAAAAAACATATTTGCGGTAACCAGATTCATTATTCTCTTTCTACTCAATTAGAGCATTCAAGATGACTAGGAAGCAATAAAATGCAAACACAAAATATATTCATGTACAAACAAATACTGAATGCATTAATTGCAGGATGAGTGCCTGGAGTTTAGCAAAAATAATGTTTATTAGAAAATATAGTGCCTAAAAGTACTGTTCTCAACCCACCTAGTGAATTTAGCAAGACCTATTTGGTCAAGAGATGATTTGAACACACACAGTTTTGCGCTATCAGTCTGTGGTATTTATCATCTAACCATATGAATTTCTCTAATTTAATTAAGAACATTAACCACACAGTAGATATGGCATGGAATAAGAGTTTTAGTAAATTACTTCACCCGTTAGCTTTCAGGCCAATAGCAGTCACTTTCTTTCCATTCTACTCATCTTGTAAGAGCACCTACGTTATATCCACAAAATTTCCAATGCATCCAAAATTTTGAAGACTCTCTAGATCAACGAATGCACCAGTTTCTATCCTACTATCCTAGTTACTCACTGACACAATTTTCAGAATCAGAAATGTTCAGGTACATCTGTAGCAATCTTCAAACAGTTCTCTTAGCAGACTGCAGGCTTTCTTCTCATCTGTGTTTTCCATTAGCTTTCAGATGTATATTACAGTATTAATACACCAAGGCATACAGTGAATTAATGGGACATTCTATTTCAAAAGCTTTTTTAGATAATTATTTTGTCATTAGAAGCTGTGATTATGCTAAATAACTTCTTTATTCAGTACAGATAACACTGATATATCATCATCAAATTGGCTGTCTTTTCTCCCCTTAACATTTGGAAAGGGTTAGAATCAGTTATCTGAAATGGTCATTTATTCAGTCACAAATCAGAATTGTATTTCTGTAAAGTAGAATTATTTTAGCTTTTTTTGGTTCAAAGTGTACTTGCATTTTTAATATGCATGATTGAAATATGTTCTTCAGCTTCTGAAAATCATTCAGTGAACATCCCTGAAAAGAAAAAGGAGATTGGCTGTGGAACTACATTGACCACCACTTAAAAATGGGTTCCCTTCAAGATAACAATAGGGGGAGGTGACTACATATCAGAAACTTAGAAACATTATCTATAGCTCCCTGCTTGTGTATCCGATAATACAATCCAGTCAATTTTTAGTACAGCATCAACGCTGGGATGAGACTGAATAGTCTGAATAATATTCAAATACTGCTTTGAACATTAGCAATATATGCAATATCTGAATATAAAAAAGGGAAACCAGTTAACACAAAAGAGCAATCCAATCAATATTGAGAAAATAAGCCATTTGATATGCTTTAGAAGAATGATAATAAACCCAGAACTCTGATATCCTTTTAAAAAAAAAAAACAACTACCAATCCATGTATTGAGTAATATTTAGGTCTGTACGAGATATAAAGATTATTGGTATCATCTGAAGCAATAATATTGAGGTCTGGTGCCAAATATTACCAATATTTTGGATTTTATCAATTTTTGAATACATAACATCATTATGGTCTTAATCTTGAAGTTATTTCACACTGCAATATTTTCATACTACAGACATAGCCAAAGGGATGGGATTTGTAACACAGAATACTGTATGACAATTTAACTATTTAAATATGCATTTTTTATTCTGCAATGAGTGTATTAAATGAAGCACTGATTCTCAATTACTGATATGCTCTTTAAGAATTTAGAGAACACAGAATGAATCAGAAGATATGTTTCTAGAAAATTTAATTGAAATATTTAGTTTTATAATTTGCAAATGCTAGAATTTGTTTTCTTGTATATTTAATAACCTACTGCTTACAGATCTTCTTCAATAAGTAATCTTCAATTACTTATAACTGTCACATGATTATTATATTATACAATCTTATTAGTATTTTGTCATATGTACTCTTAAAAAGTACCTACAACAAAATTTAGGCAGGCATAAGAAGCGTTGCCTAAAAATATAAAGAAGTCCCTCTCCTTAAAATAGGAGACATGAGAGAAAAATGTGAAATGTGGCAGGGAACAGATGGAGAGAAAAGTTACATATTTTATTCATTTTTATTTTATTTTTTTACAATATTTCAACTCAAAAATCTTTTTCAATCTGCCTCCCTGACCCACAATCTTTATGTTCTCTTCTGAAAATTTTAATATTTTAGCCTTAAAATTATCCTACTATAATTCAGAAAGACATAAAAATAGTACATGGTTCACTATTCTTAACCCTTTGAAGAAAACATCTTTATACAATAAAAATTCTATTCAAATCATATTGTAAATTCATCCTGCAAAGAGATCAGAGCTCAATTGGTTATCAAAGGAAAAAGCATTGATCAAAACAATTCTTGGATCTAAAACCAAACCAAACCAAATTAATTTCTTTTAAATGGTTCAACAAAATAATTTTAAAACAAGCAGAATGACTTCATTTCTTCTTTTCGTGCAAAAGACTAGTATTCAACTCCCCATAGAGGAAATCAGTTATACTTTCCACTATTTATACAGCTGAATTGCTTGGTGAAGCATATGTATGTTTGGCATTCTTTCCCACTGCAAAATGTAATTTAAAATTTAACATTTTATTGCAGTTTTAATAGTTAGCAATAGAATAAGGCAACCTAAGCAAGCTAATATCCTTACAGAAAAATATGTGTAGATATTATTATTGAGAAGAATTCATGATTCTGAGTTCAAAGTTTTCATCATTCCACTAATAGTAAATTAAAAACCTATTTTTAGATAATGTTTTGCAAGTTTTTCAATTATAGGTTATAGCATGTACTATGTAGCATGCAGACAGTAAAACTATCAGAAATAGTATATATTATCTCAATTGGATTTCAATTTAAAAAAGCTGAGCCATCTCTTAATTTCCAGCAGAAATTCTATTTAATCTGATTTTGTAATGAGATGGAAAGCTGCTTAGTTTGCCTATAGGTTGAAGACAGAGATTTTTGCCTCCATTTATTCAGAATCCTTGTAAGAAGTCTTGTAGTTGAGCAACTATTTCTGTATCTACAGTTTCCATAAGAGCTTGAAAGCTTTGTTCTCCCAGCAATTCCTGCTGTGCTTTTAGTTTCTCATATACAAATTGCTGCAGTGACACAGAGTGTACTGGGTCCTTTAGTGCAAGCTGCAGGATAAAGATAAGAAAAAATATATAATTTAACAAAACAGGCAAACCTTTAATAATCAGTCTTACAATCTTAATGGCAGTGAAAAGGGCTTTTGTTTCCTGTACTGCTTACAATGAAAATATAGTCTAACCAGTTGAATCCTTGAAAAGAAAATTTCTGCTACTTCATCAATTGAAATGAATACACTTACCTTCAGTGCCTATTGTATAACATAATTATGTATTGTAACTTTATATCTGTGTTTTTTTCTTTAGTTATTCAAGGCAGATGTTAACAGCCTAATAGATTTGAGATGTTTTACTCACATACAAAAGATAAATATTTATAACATTATCTGTAAGCTTTACGATACTATATATTTTACAGAAAATTCCTTCTTAGCAGTGCTATTAAAATAATAAATTACAAAAATCTTGTTCCCTTAGAGGCAGCAGTCCTCAGAGTATTAGCCATTCTTAATCTGATTTAAAAACACAACAAAACTGTAAGGGAGGAAAATGACTTTTTTTTTTAGCCCATGAACGTGTGTGTGTGTGTGTGTGTGTGTGTGTGTGTGTGTGTGTGTGTGTATATATATATATATATATATATATATATATATATAATGTTTTTTTAAGCTTTCGCGAGTACTTACATGTGTGCTGTTCAGCTTCCCTCGAAATTTTGTATGCAGCTTATCCTTCTCTATCGTGATATGAATGACAATTTAACTTACTATATTTCTAAATTTGTATCTTGATAAATATTTGTCAAAACAGTGCCCCACTCTGTGTAATTACTCTTTTTTGACAACATATAAGTAGGCAACTTATTTGCTGATAACATCAAGAGGTCAGCTTTGTATCCAATTTTCTATGAGAAATGAACAAAAACATACTGTTCCACAATTATGAGAAAGTAGTCTTTAACCAAAAGCAAAAAACAAAACCAGGGAATACATCGCTTCCAAGTTCTACTGCAATTTTTTTCTGAGAAATTTATGGTGAAATTTGCAGTATGAACAAATAATTGAAATTAAAAATAAAAAACAGACAGAGTCCCTGACAATAATATTGTAAGTCCTATTGTTGAGTTTTAAAGTTGCATCTTTAACAAAAGTATATATTTTACAAAAAATAAAATTAAATTAAATACAGCTCAGGATGATACAAAAAAAAAATGAAAGGCAGCAATTTACACCTACACAAAGAATCTCTACAAAGTGGTTAAATACACATAGCCCTCACCTTAGCCCATCCATTACAGTTGTTAAGTTGTGATGGTCATAAAACAAATTAGTCAGATGACTAATCTGATTTTACAACTTTTTTGCAGCAGTCATTAAGTGAACATGTGACTGTTAGATGGTCACCCTGGGGCAGTTTTGTTCAGAACTGGAAGAAAATGTTGGTTTTTGGCAAAATGTTATAAAATGTGGTCATGTAACATGAATGTGGACCAGTTGCTGAACTCCTAATATGCAGCCAGGAGGGCCTAGTTATTTCAACTTCGGAATCTGGTCATAATTACCCACAGGGAACTCCATTGTAACTCTGAACAACTGCTCAGTAACTGGTCATAAGTCAAGGACTATCCAATTCCTGAGCTTAAAATAATGAAAGAAAAGCCTTCTTTGAAAATACATCCCTCCTCCATTTCCATTTCCTAAAGCACAACATAATTCCAATAGAAGAAAAAAAATAATTTGCAGTCTCAAGTGGTTAAGGCACTGTAATAATATATGGAAATGATTTGGGGGACAGGCTGCGTAGAGAATGTTTGGGTAAGAGCCAACATAGTCCACAGTTAAATAGGGGAAAGAGGCTTAGAAGAGATCCTTTCTAATTTCTCAGGTTGTAAAACAGAAAGAGGGACTTTCACACATACAAAATGTTAATGTGGCCTTACAATAAGGTATAATTAATTCATTTGGTCATATTTATTTCCTGATTCTTTTGGTAAGACTGCAAGGAATCAGGCTAGAAACCAGGAGGCCACAATTTCTAATCCGGCTCTAGGCACAAAACCAGCTGCATGAGCTTGGGTCAATCAGTCCTTTATGCCTAAGAAGGAGACAATGGCAAACTATGTCTGAAATTTTACAAGAAAGTTGCAGTACTTGTTCAAGTAGTCATTAGGAATTAACACTGTCTTGAAGGCACCAAAACAAATAAACAGCCTTTAAGTTAGAGTTCAGATCAAAAACTTCATATATACCAGTTTGGACATTAACAGTGATTCATAATTACCTAAATCTAGTGTCTAGTCTCAAGATTTGCAGCAGAATTGAAAACCAAAATGTATTAATGAGGTGAACTTATTTGTCTATTAATGAGGTGAACTATATTTGTCTGAGACTAAAAGAGCACTGAGTAATACAGAAGTGATATCACTATATTGCCAATGAGATAATATATATTTAAATGAAATTATATAATGTAAAATTGTATTATAACAAGAAAAACCCTTAGGAGAAAAGTACAGTTGCTTTTAATTTCATATGTTAGAACTTCACTATTCAAAGAATGTTTTTAATTTCTGGCTTTTTACTTCACTCTACATTTCCACTTAAATCAGTGCCTGGAGATATATTGGTTTATACTCTCATATTTTCAAATTAGTATTGGCATATTGAAATATGAAATTAAGCAGTCTTTGAACTTTTCTTCCATGAATCTTTATGGATGAAAAAAAAAGAATTATGTTTATCTTGCTCAATGGATATTGTTAATGTCTTCCATTTATACTAGTATGGTGTAAGAGTCAACTCTGTGATAATATAATTCTTGAAGAGCACTGAAGAAGTACTGCACAACTTGTTAAATACTCCACTTTTCTCCCTGCAAATTACTTTAACAATTCAGTGCTGTATGCCTGCCATAGTATTGTTATTTGAACAAAGACATATAAAGGGATAACACATTATGTATAGTTTAACTGTCAAATTATTAATAGCATCAAATCTCCTTAGGCAACAATAAGAAACCACTTTTGCCGTCAGATTAATTTATTCACTGTCAGCTATTTTGTAATTATCAGCTTCTCTAAAATATTTCTAGATAGCCATCACTTTTTATAGAACATCTAATATTTTTTTAGAAGCTAATAATATCGATTTTTTTTAAAAAAAATACTGGTAGATATAAAATGTCCTAAATTAAAGGTCTGATTTATCTAAAATCACTCATTTTTAATGATGCTAAGAAAGAAGTACATTGGATATCTGACTTATACAATTTATAAACGGAGAAGAAAGTAATACAACTGTCTCTGCAAGAACTATCTTGGCTCTGTCTCAACTGGCACCCAGCAACCACCTCTTCATTAATCTGTTGAACTGCTTCCAACCCAGCTGGTTATTATCGAATTTTCAATATCTGTGCTGAGCTTGCTTTTATCTTCCCTTTACCATCACACATGCTTTACTGTCTAATGATTTTTAGAGCGTAAGCCGAGGCAACTATTGCATTATCACAGATTTTTATAAGGTCCTATGAAGAATGCTTTAAGTAGCATTTTGAATAATTAGGGGAGAAAACCTTCTTTATGGGCTTCACATGGAGATTTTTTTTTGTCATGGAGACAGAAGTAAAAAAAAAAACAGGGCTACTTAGTACTTTTTGGTACTAATATAAAATGGTGTTCCACAGACGATTCCGATGGCATTTCTCAAACACCTTGACACTGACTAAGACTTGTAAGTCTGGGACATGGTAAAAATAGCGCAAAACATCTGGAAATCACCAGATTGCTTAGCCTTAAATCAATGGATTCCAACTGATGATTATTCTTCCATATACACTTTTCTGCTAAAGTAAGACTTTATGGCTGAACAGAAGAGCTTATAGTAATTTTAAGTCTCAGGAATTTGGAATGCTCAGGAATACATCTATAGGTATGTACAAAATATTTTAAGACTAAAATATTCTGACCCCAAACTGTTCCATTTTGACTTCCTAATGTGTTTTGCTATTGAAAATCAGCCATTCTGTGGTCAGAATGAAAGAGGACTGTTTGGAAAGCTTCAAACTTGAAATATTTTGCACATTTCTTTATATTTCTTATCAAAAAGTACTAAGTAGCCAGCATTCTCAGATGAAATGATAGCATGACCTTGTTTCTCATTCGAACTGTCAAAATGAGATGAACCAGAAACAGCATATTATTAGTCTATTTAGATATGCTTCTGGTTGGGGATGGATAGAATTTTTCGATTTTTATTTTCTTTTAACTCTTTTATCACAACACAACTACAGGTGTAAAAGTCAATTTAGTGTAGTCAATTAAGAGATACCAGAAAACTCTGAGTTCTAATATCATTTTAGCCACAAGACCACTTGGGTCAGTCACTTCTCTCAGATCTCAAGACAATGACAAGCCAGAAATATAAACTGACTTGATTTTGAATTTTGAACCACAGTTTAATTTTCTCTGAATAATTATTTTTCTTACTGATTCTTAATGTGCAATTATTATTTTGTCTCATTTATTATTTTTCCCATTTCAAACAGCCAATGTCGGGGGTGGTGGTGTTTCAATGTTTTATCATCGGTTCCTCTGAGTATAATTATACATGTGGGAGAAGAAAAAGTTAATTTACAAATTGCTGAAGATTCATTAATATAATTAAGAATTTAATTATATTAAATTCTATACCATCTTTTTTCTTTTGTCCTGTTCTGTGGGTGGCTCTTCTTCTTCTATCACTTTTGGTTCTTCAAAACTAGACATCAACATGCAACTAAAAAAAATGCAAATGTATTAGATTTTCAATCATCCTAGGAAGGATTTTAAGGAATTGTATAAATATATGTTGTTCAATGCTAAAGACTTCTACAGAAGTTTGCATAAAGAATATTGTGCAAAGTGAACAATAATGAAAAATTGAAATGAAATCTTGAAAATGCATTTCAAAATGCATTTTGAAAATGCATTTAAAATATTATCTATCTTTATGATCCAATCTAAGAATAGTTAGTATATAATCACATTTATAATATTTCCATATAAGAATATCAAAATGCACCTACTCCCTCTAGTGACAATGAGTTATTTATCTGGTAGCTTCACTGCAGTATGCACATGCAAAGTAATGTTCTACTTACTCTTTGAATGATCTTGTTTCTATATCTTCAGTCATAACATCATGCAACCCTTCAACTGAAATATTTATGATACCACAAAATTTATCTTGGACAATACTAGAAAAGACATGGAAATTATTTAAATTGTTTAGTTAAATAGAAAATAAGTTTAGCATTACTTTTACTATATTTTTTTCAGTTTTCTTTTGTTTAATACTTAGCTGATCACTCACGTTTATCCTAAAACTAAGAATATCCTGGTATCAGAATATTGTGTAACAACCAGTATTATATAGTTTCTACATGGAAGACATTTGCAATTCAGAGATAGAGCGCACATGCTATCTAAATAGTCTACAATTTTAACTATAAAAAAATTTGGCTGCAATTATTTCTTTGTTACACAAATATAGTACAATCTATCTTGACAATCCAGTCACATTAGCATACATATGTTTAACAACATGTTTTTTGTTTAACCAGTGAGATGGATTCCTGCTTAACTCTTCCCTATGTCATCCATAAAGCTAAGGACTGACCAAACCTCAAATATATATATTCCATTTTGACAGCAGAACTTGAGAATACTCAGGAATATTAAAATTCAAATCAGTGTAATGCGGCAACCGATATTTACCAGAATTAGGAAATTATTCAACATCTATGACTCCTGGATGTTCTTTACCCTTTCTTATTTGTTTTTGGAATAGAACACTTTTAAATCAATGAAATGCAATATGAATCCTTTTTATTTTCTAAAAATTCATAACTAGAACTATATAAGGTGATAAGGCACTCTAGTATATAAAGATGATGCTCGCTTTGCATCTTTAGTAGATGTATACACATTGCTTTTTTTTTTTTTAAAGATGTTAGTAGAGTTCCTGGAACATAATTACCCCATGTACCGTATTTAGATTTTTTCTTTCTTTGAGTCGAAGAAGCATATGCTTTGAAAGAAACTGAAATTCAAACTAAATCTCTTTTCTCTTATTTGTCCTGCTTTCTACAGTTCTGATACCATGCACTATTGTACATTCCTACACCACACTGAAAGGGCAAGTCACTTGTATGCAAACAAATCGCAAACCTCCCTTTTATCACTGAAGTTGTTACTTAGCAGAGTAATAAAATGTCTGCAAGAAAACAACCAAGCTCAGAGAGCACCAATGAGCCCACATACCCTATACAATTTGGCCTCCAACAATTTTTTCAAAGAGCAACAAAAATTATATGGGAGGAAGTTGATAAAATCTGCTGCTGCCTTCTCTAGCAGAAGTGCTATGGGCTATTTAAAAAACCAAACAAAAACTTCCAATATGCATAATGCTTCCATTGTTACTTTTATCAGAGGGAAATGAAGATTGAAACCAGAATCAATTAATTTTCTTGTAAATACTTTTTAATTATTCCAGATGATGTAATTTTAATGCAATAATTTCATAATAAAAGCAATCTTAATAAACATTGCAGAAATTTATGATTGTGTCCAAAATAGCTGGTAACATGAAATAATTAGAAATTATTTCTAGGAAGTTATCAATAGTAATGAACAGTTTAAAAAAACCTGTTCTTTTTTAATATAACATCTAACATCAAAATTATGCAGAATATTAAACATAAAATCACATTAATGATTTGTAATTGCTAGACAGATCAATTAAAATTTAGTAATTATAGATAAAATATAGTTACAATCAATAAAATGCAGATATTAAAATTAGAACAAAATGTAAAAGTTGAAAAAATATTAGCTGTATTTCAATCTCCCAGCCTAACATCAATTAAACTTGTATTTACAAAAGTCATCTGGTGTTGCCTTCTATACACATGAAAAGAAAAAGTGTGATGAATGTATTACAGTGCTGAATGTTCAAATAAAATAACCTGTGCTTGGTTTTCAAGGACCGTTGATTTAGAAAGATCAACAGGATCCAATTCAGAACTTCCCAGTGGGTTCTGGGGTACAGTAACATTATAACTACCAGCCTGATAAAAGCCATAATATTCTATTGCATTGTCAGAGTTCTTTTGCACATTTTGCTTCTGTTTCAATTTAATGATTTTGTAGAACAAAAAGAAGATCATAGCACAGGCCAAAATGAAAAAGCTTAATAAAATGTCAAAAGCCTGCTTTAGTTTCTCTACCTGCTGTGAACAAATTAGTGATGTTTTAAATGATACAGAAACATCTTCCAGAGATAGTACTTTATTTTCTTTCATGGTCAAATTAGCAGGTATCATCTGCGTTGCTATTTGTTCTTGTTCTGACTTCCTACTAGAATTTTCTTCATTGAGATTTTGATAAGCAGATGTATAAGATGCTTTTACCAGTGATGTAACTGCATTTGCATTAAAGTTCAACTGTTCTTTAACTGTATTCCTTGTGAGATACATATTCTGTGCCATTAATGAAGTAGTAAAGCTCTGCTGGATTCCTGCAGATTCACTGTTCTTGAAAATGTCAAGGTTTGTACCATTGAAACAATTTTTGAACAAATACAAGCTAACATAATTTATATATCTTCCATGCAGACTGGAAGGACTTTGACAAAGGAGTTTCACAGAGAAAGAAGCAGCAGCTAGCCAATTCATCAATCTGTGTAATTTGCAGCTACAATTCCAAGGATTGTAATTTGCCTGTAAGTGAGTTAAAGAAACCAAAGGCTTGAGCACTATAGGCTGTAAAAATGTAAGATTATTGAAAGATAGATCAAGTATTTTCAAAGACAATCCTATGACTTCAAAAGTATTACCTGAAATATCAATTATTTTGTTTCTGTCAAGATACAAAAACTGTAAATGACTCAACAATGAGAAAGTATGGGAATTGATATTTACTAAATTATTATCGCTCAAAACTAGCTTTTTAAGATTGACTAGCCCTGAAAATCCATTTGCATTAACAGTGTTTATTTTTGCACTTTTTAAAAATAAATATTCAAGCTTGCTAAGTCCTTTAAATGCAAAAGGAGGAATTGACCCAACAGGGTTTTGTGATAATGAAAGTTTTTGAAGTTTCCTCAGTACTAGAAACGCTGTGGATGGCACACATGTTAAATTATTTCCTTCAAGGTGCAAACCTTTAAGATTATCAAGGTGCTGGAATGCTCTGTCTGATATTTGTGAAATCTTATTGTTTGCTAGGTTCAGAATTCGAAGATTAATCATGCCGAAGAAAATGCGGCTACCAAGGATCCTGAGGTGATTGTTTTGCAGCATTAGATAATGAACAGAAGTGAGGTTACCAAATAATCCTTCAGAAACAAAGTCAATTTCATTATTCTGAAGATATAAAGAATGAAGATTTGAAAGTCCTTCAAATGTTCCAAGATATAAATATTTTATATGATTATTATTCAGCTGTAGATGCCATAATTTTTTCAATTCAGCAAATATATTTGGATATACATATACAATGCCAGAATTGTCCAAGTGTAGCACAACAAGCTGCTGGAGGCTTATTAGTGCATTAGGATTTATGTGGGATATATTGTTGCCACTTAAGTACAGAAATAAAGTATTCTGTGAAAAATTGTTTGGAATAAAAGAAAGACTTGAATTACGACAGTCAACTTGTCTGCCTATACACTGCTGGCAAACTGATGGACAACAAAATATATCCTTTTGGATCATCATCATCAGAAGACAATTAAAAATATGCCGAAGTGACTCAAAGTGATGAAGTTGATACATATTCCAGGCTTTGACTCTCCAAGTCACATTTGACTGCGCTATCAGGAAAAAAGTTTAAAAAATGCTTATTCAAAATTCTCATAGCTCATTATTTTTATCAGTATTATTTGTACAATTATTTAGAAGTGCTTTATAGGTAGTCCTCAATTTACGACTACAATTGAGCCCCAAATGTTTGTTCTTAAGTGAGCCATTTGTTAAATGAATTTTGCCCCATTATTTGACTTTTCTTGCCACATTTGTTATGTGAATCACTGAAGTTATTCAGTTAGTAACTTAGTTGTTAGGAGAATCTAGCTTCCCCATTGACTTTGGTTGTCAGAAGGTCAGAAAACGACCCTGGGACACTGCAGTCACTTTTTTCGGTGTCATTTTAATTCAAACAGTCATTAAACAAGCTGTTGTAAGTCAAGGACTACCTTTATTATATTTTATTCCATCATTTATAGTTAAAATTAAATTTACATTTACCATATTTGAAGATTGTTAATGATAAAATTAAATGCTTGCATTATTTAAACAGAATATAAAAGTTCTGACACAAAATTGTCAGGCAAGTTATATTTTTATGAATTATATTTTTCAACCTTTAATGATTCATCCTTCATAACTGCATATAGTCATAGTAACAACATTTCTACTATTCTAAGCTTAAAATATATTAAAATTCTCACCAAGAATATGAAGCTCATTTTGTCAGTTAAATGTTTTCCTTCTGTTGAAATTTCTCACTTTGCCTACCAATTCTGCAATTGTTCCTACAGGAAATACTACTCTTCCCATTGGCTCCTCTACAATGACTGGCTGAAATCAAGTTACCATGGATACAGGAAACTGAGAGACAGGAAGTCATTTTATCTGCAGTTCTGAAATGCTGATGGAAAAAAAATCACTAACTTGTTTTAAAACTAAACTTGATATATTTTTCTTCTCCAACTACTGAATATGTTGAAGCAAATCTATAATATATGAGCAATTAAATGTGTAAGGTGTTTGTAAATAGTGAAAGCAATTGCTTATAAGCAGTATTCACTGTATTCAAAGTTAGAGCCCCCCCTCCCAAATCAAACTACTATTAAAACAAATGTTAGGTTCATGCAGAATGCCAGAATGTACATAGAAGTGATGGTCATAGGAAGTAAAGGCGATAGTTATAAAAGAATCAATTGCTAATCTGTGGCCATGTATATAATGCCCTTGGCTTTGCTTCACTGCCAAAAGATTTTTTTTCTAATGTTTGCGTATTTGCTTTTTTCTCCCCTTGAACCAGGCAGCACACCTTCTATTTAGCCAATATGACAGCATTATAAACCACAGAGGCTTTCTACTTTTCCTTACACTTCACTGGCTACATTTGTTTTTTTCACAGCAAGGCAGAATGAAATAAAAATAAATGTGTCCACTTTATGGGGGCACAGCAAAGCACTCCCCAAGGCATCCAAAAAATAATTACATTGCTTCAGAAGGAGGCAGAATTTTCCAAGAAAAGCATGCCAACATAAGTATAAAGGAAAACTATCAAAGCCTCTAATGTGTTTCTTCTGGAGCAACAGAACCAAATAATTTGAGAATTAATTGCTTAGAGCTCCACAATATTAGTGGTACTGATCTCAGACTGGTGCTGTTTTTGAATATGAAGTAGCTCTAACAAATGTTGCTAAATAGATAAGACATCCGATTTCTCAAAGTTCTTTTTGAAAAGGAAGTGTTGTGCTACAATAAGAAGATCCAACTGACTGGCCTGATTCAGTCAATTGTCACTCAAAGTATTGTTTCACATATAAAGAGCCCCATCTTCTGAAAGGAGATGCTTGCAAGGCCCTTGCTTAAGAAATCACCTTTGGTTGGACAATTTTAACAAATGCCGGATGCCAATAATTCATTTTCATTGAAACTGAACATAATGATGGCCTTTCCAAGTGCTTTTGATGCTTTTCCATCTGGATATAGAACAAAAAATGGCTGTGGCTGTTCTGACAAATGCTTATAACCCAGAGAAAGACAAGGGAAATAAAATCTTCCTGATATTCTTGGATGTATGGGTATAGTTGACCATGGTATCTTAATGGTATTAAACTATTTACCATGTTTAATATCATTTACCATGTTTTTTTAATCAAAAGATTTGATTAATAGGTGCCACTAAAATCTTTCCACCCCACTTTTCCACCATTATTAAAGGTATTGAGACACATCTATTAAACCTCTTATGATTTTCCCTCAGGAGTCTAGCAAGGCTTTTCTCTATGTTATTTTGTATCTATATGAAGGTTCATTCACAGATTAGGGACATGTTACCAATATATTGAGCAGAATCCTTTCCTGGAATTTGGAGTCGGGTAAATTCAGGATTTCTGAATGGTCCAAGCAGTAAATAATTGGAAATGGTACTAGATGTGGAAGAACAATCTAAAACTAAATACGGACAATATTACTCATTCCAGGAAAAGGATTTTAAGATTCAGGAACTACGTTTTGGTTGGGGATGTACTTAGACAATAGAGACACACAGAAAAATGACCAATTAGGCATTAAATCCCAGATCAAATCTAATCAGAAGAGCAATCCAAATTAAAGCATACAGACAGCTGTCCAGACTTCATTGAAATGCATCCCATCATGGGGATTGTGAAACACTCTTAAAATTAGGAAGTTTTTTTTCCTAGCATTTAGTCAGACTTTACCTCCTATGGTTAAATTAATTATTCCATCAATTCTGGAATAAGAGAGATCATACCTTTACTTCATTCTCTTGAAATCTTTTCTGATATTTGAAAAGTGCAATTGTAATTCATCTCAGCTGACTTTTTAAAAAGGCTAAATATAACTAGATCATTCATTTTCTTTTCACTGATAATTTTCTAATCTACTGATCATTCTTGTTGCAGATTCATCCTCGATCTCTGAGGTTGTTCCAATTTTTCTGAATTCTTCTTGTAGCATGGCCTCCAAAACTGGATATAGAATTGAAATGGGGCGTGACCAAAATAGAGTACGAACAATTACTTCCTGTGATTTGTAAATTATTATGTTGATGCAATCCAAAACTTCATTTGCCTTTCTGGCAGTCATATTACGCTAATGGCTCATATTCAGTTTGCAATCAACTGCTATTCTGAGATTTTTTTTCCTCAACTGTCATTACCAACCAGATATCCCTACCCCCACCTTCTATACAATTCATTTTTATTTCCTAAGTAAGCGACTTCTCAATTAAATTTTATTTTGTTACTTTCAGTGCAGTTCTGCATCCTACTAAGATAGTTTTGAATGTTCTTTCCCTCTTCCAGGATATTAGTTATCTCACTATAGGGAGTCATGATGACAACCTTGGAGAAAGTGCAGCAACAATAGACAGAGAAGCATGCATTAAGCTCAGGGAAATGAGATAATATTTTAAAAATAATTTATTTAACTCTTTTAAATGTTTCTTGTTTTTTTATGAAGCTTTAATTATTTTTACTGTATCTTACTAAGTCACCCAGAGCTGTTATTAAGTTTGAAGCACAAACGTTTTCTAAATTAAAAAATAAAATAAAATTAGACTTTTAGTACAGTTTTTTTTGATTATCAGTTTGCTTGTATCTATTGCCATTGTTCATATAGATCCAGTAAATTAAACTGTGGGTTTAATTGACCAAATCTTATAACTACTAATCAATCTATAGAGTTTGAGGATATGAAGACAATCCTTAAATAGCTTCCCATTTGCCACTATTCTGCCTGCCACCCCTGGAATGCAGCGGTCTTCTCCAGTTGAGTCTAAGGTTTGTTCTTGAAGGCCTTCTCAGAAAAAAAAAATAATCTATTTCATTTATTTTTTATTTACAATAATCTTTTTTTACTGGGTTTGCCTTTTCTTCAGTAGCTTTTTAAACCCTCCAACATTCTGATCTGGAAGGATGGGAAAATATCTTGAGCAAAAATACACTGCTCAAAAAAATAAAGGGAGCACAAAAATAAGACATCCTAGATCCGAATGAATGAAATATTCTTATTAAATACTTTGTTCATTACATAGTTGAATGTGCTGACAACAAAATCACACAAAAATTATCAATGGAAATCAAATTTAGCAATTCATGGAGGTCTGGATTTGGAGTTACACTCAAAATTAAAGTGAAAAAAAAAAAAACCACTATAGGCTGATCCAACTTTGATGTAATGTCCTTCAAACAAGTCAAAATGAGGCTCAGTAGTGTGTGTGGCCTCCACGTGCTTGTATGACCTCCCTACAATGCCTGAGCATGCTCCTGATGAGGTGGCGGATGGTCTCCTGAGAGATCTCCTCCCACACCTGCACTAAAGCATCCCCCAACTCCTGGACAGTCTGTGGTGCAATGTGGTGTTGGTGGATGGCGCGAGACATGATGTCTCAGATGTGCTCAATTGGATTCAGGTCTGGGGAACGGGCGGGCCAGTCCATACAGCATCAATGCCTTCGTCTTGCAGGAACTGCTGACACACTCCAGCCACATGAGGTCTAGCATTGTCTTGCATTAGGAGGAACCCAGGGCCAACCGCACCAGCATATGGTCTCACAAGGGGTCTGAGGATCTCATCTCGGTACCTAATGGCAGTCAGGCGACCTCTGGTGAGCACATGGAGGGCTGTGCAGCCCTTTAAAGAAATGCCACCCCACACCATTACTGACCCATTGCCAAACCGGTCACGCTAGAGGATGTTGCAGGCAGCAGAATGTTCTCCACGGTGTCTCCAGACCCTGTCACGTCTGTCACATGTGCTCAATGTGAACCTGCTTTCATCTGTGAAGAGCATAGGGCGCCAGTGGCGAATCAGCCAATCTTGCTGTTATCTGGAAAGTGCCAAACGTCCTGCACAGTGTTGGGCTGTAAGCACAACCCCCACCTGTGGATGTCGGGCCCTCATACCACCCTCATGGAGTCTGTTTCTGACCGTTTGAGCAGCCACATGCACATTTGTGGCCCGCTGGAGGTCATTTTGCAGGGCTCTGGCAGTGCTCCTCCTGTCCCTCCTTGCACAAAGGTGGAGGTAGCAGTCCTGATGTTGGATTGTTGCCCTCCTGCGGCCTCCTACACGTCTCCTGATGTACTGGTCTGTCTCCTGGTAGCACCTCCATGCTCTGGACACTACGCTGACAGACACAGCAAACCTTCTTGCCACAGCTCGCATTGATGTGCCATCTTGGATGAACTGTACTACCTGAGCCACTTGTGTGGGTTGTAGACTCTGTGTCATGCTACTACTAGAGTGATAGCACCGCCAGCATTCAAAAGTGACCAAACCATCAGCCAGAAAGCAAAGAAACTGAGAAGTGGTCTGTGGTCACCACCTGCAGAACCACTCCTTTATTTAGGATGTCTTGCTACCTGCCTCTGCTTTCCATCTCGTCTATTCCATTTGCACAACAGCATGTGAAATTGATTATCAATGTTGCTACCTAAGTGGACAGTTTGATTTCACAGAAGTGTGACTGACTTGGAGTTACATTGTGTTGTTTAAGTGTTCCCTTTATTTTTTTTGAGCAGTGAATATTTCCTTTATTTCCACCAGAATGTGCTGGACTCACTTCCTCTCTGCTGCAGTTTCTTTGCCTTTGAGGGAGAGGAAAGCAGGACGATTTTGCTCCCAGAGTCTGATCAGCTTACAAATGCTTTTCAAACTGAGAGTGAAATGTTTTGGGGGCCATAATCTCACGCGACTTCAGGGACCCGTTTGCTTTTGCAAAGAATGGGTACCTGAAGCCATGCAAGATTCCCGGCCCCCAGAACATTTCACTCTCAGTGTGAAAAGCATTTGTAAACCAATCAGACGCTGGGAGCAAAACTGCGTTGCTTCCAGAGTCCAGTTAGTTTGCAAATGTTTTTCACACTGGGAGTGAAATGTTCTGGTGGGCCGTGATATCGTATGACTTCAGCCAGTCATCTGGTTTTGCAGAGAATGGCTGCCTGAAGTCACACGAGATCACGCCCCCCCCCCCCAACATTGTACTCTTCGCGTGAAAAGCATTTGCAAGCCAACTGGATGCTGGGAATGAAATCATCCTGCTCACCTCTCCCTCAAAGACAAAAACAAAACAAAAAACCAGCAGCAGAGAGGAGACAGATATTTGCAAGGTGAGTTCAGCACAGCAGGATGGGAGGGGGGAAAGCATGAGATATCTCAGTGATCGAGGAGGCCTTGGCTGGCCTATTCCATCACAAGAACCCCCATGACCTTCTCCACCCTGAGTTACCTTGTGTATTTAATGACCCACACATTCAATTAGCAAATGCCATGGGCGAAAACAGGGAGTGATCACATTCAAGTTACATGATTTACTCCTACAATCCTCGAGTTATGAATGTAATTGGCAGGCTCCATTACATTCATAACTCAAAGATTACTTGTACTACAATAATCAAAATGTTAAGAAGTTATTTTTCTTCAGCTCAGCAGAAGCATCCATAATCTCAGTGGAGTTTCAGTAGTTTTCAGTTTGTTTTGAATTAATTTGTTTAACTGTTTATTCCTGTGGCCAAAAAAAAAAAAAAGATAAAACTAAAACATTCACATATCACTATCAGTCAGGAGCCAGAATCCAAAGCACTGTGCAAATAACTTTGTATAGGAACCTAAAAGGATGTACATTTAAGCTTATATGAGAACAAATTTATGAGGATTTGAATCAAAGAAAATTCAAAAAATGAAAGTTGCATTTTAACAAGGCTGACTGCTCACTGTAGCCAATAAATGTAAAGTGCTGCTTACCTATTGTCTGATGGCAGTAGTGAAAGCAGAGCCAAAGCTGAAAGCTTTCTTCTCTCTGGCTGTGTTATATTATCCATGCGATCAATCCACATTTCAATTATGTGACCAAGGAGATGGTCTGGCTAGACAAAAACAAAGTAAAAATCTCATTCATAAGCAAGATAAACAACCTAGCTATTTGCAATAAAATGAACAAATATAATTTTATATTCTAAAGTTTTTGTTATTCTGACAACAGAATAATCAACTAATTTGTATTCCAAAATACAAAACAATAATTTTGAATACTATAAATAAAACATGCATATGGCTGGGGACTATGTATGGCATATGTGAAAATAAACTACATAAGAGATCTAAATTTAAAATAAAAATGAATGTGTCAACATATATTTAATGAAGTATATATTTTTGAAGCTACATATTACCATAATCCCTTCTAAAATCATTTTTAAAATCTCTTAAAAGCAAAGCTTTTTTTGATATCTGCTGCTATTTCTTTAATCATAATTGCTAAGCAGGATTGCAGAATAAAGTGAATTTCCTTGGATAGAAACATTAAATAAATTAATTCGTTATTATTTAATGACTAAACATTTCACAGGAAATGACTGTTTTGAGATACTTTTTTTCATATATTCAATTAATTTAAGTCCAGTGGGAAATATGAATTTGGAAAAATGTAATTTTTTTTGAAAAGGTGGATATTTAAAAGATAGATGTTCATGTATAACTGAATGAAAATTTGAGGCACAATAAACGTAATTACTCATGAACATATAAACGAAGGAATACAGATACCAATATCAGTAGCAAATGGAAGGTTTCAAAACATACTAAAATTATAAAAGAAACTCAGATAATAGCAAATATAAAGGAAACAGCTAATGTGAACTACAGAAATGATAACATAGAAGTAATCATAATAGAACTAGCACAGGTCAGCATAGAAAAAAACCTATGAATTGACCCTCCTTATGAGAATTAAAAGAGAAAATTATAGCATATGCAGAATTACCAGTAGAAAGACAAAGACTGCCAGCATCAAAAGTACATCCAAGAAACACCTGGCACCAATAAATAGGATGCTTGCAAGGATATATTGAACTGACCAATCAGTTTGCCTACAGTACAGAAGTGTAGTTACAGAAGAACTGGATGTTGAATTTAGAAAACTGAAAGCAAAATTGTATTTAATCCCAACATGGAAGATCAGATCAAGGATCAAGAAAAACTCAATTAAAAAAGATTTGAAAATTGAAGATGCTTTGAAAATCATAAAGAAACAAATAACAGCAATAGCTGTGGAAAGTGAATGCTATGAGGCATGAATCATCAATTAAAGCAAAATCAATCAGACTAGAGATGATTCTACCAAAGCATGAACGCCAAAGAAACTCTAAAAATGGAAACCAAACAAAAAGAAAGCAATTCAGTTTGGAAAAAAATCTATGAAACTCAGAAAGACTATAATAAAAATGCTGGATGGATAAAAGAATTTGAATTTAGTAAAAATCAAATGGAAGAATAACAGCATAACTGTCTAAATCTAATGGATGGAGAACTGGGGATATCTGTTGCATGTTTTGGGATTCAAATATCTGATTAACTTACTTCCAATTAAAAACCAGCTCAGTGAAAAATTGCACAAATATTGACGGACTCAAAAAGACCCAGTCAAAGAGGCAACACCAGGAAATTATACGCTAATAACATGGTTATCTATAATCCATGTTTAAATTACACATGGGAATAATAATAGACAATATTCAAGATTACATCATGTGCACAGTTATTAGGCAAGTGAGTACCATATATACTCGCATATAAGCCGATCTCGCGTATAAGCCGACCCTTAAAAAACTGCCCCAAAATGAGGAATTTTGCAAAAACTCGCATATAAGCCAACCCCCAAATACCATGGTGTGTTGTTTGGGCTAATAACAAGAGTATCAATATGAATGCACTGATGAAGGTTCATTATCAAAGCATTTGTGTAGGAAACAATATTAAGTTAATTACCTGGTATGTAAAGAATCTGATGTTGCACGTGACGATCGCAAAAACCGAAAGCGGTCACGTGAATGGCTAACCAATCACAGCATGTTATGATCAGGCGATAGAAAAAGCAAAATGGAGGCGCCCAGAGGAAAAAAATGTGCTTAACTAGACATAATTATGTTTCATTTTATTTGACGTACAGTTAAAATTAATATTGAAATTGAGTTGTAGTTTGTCGGAATTAACTTTATTTAATGCAGTCTCAATTTTTATGGCTGTATGTATGACTGAATGGTAATATCGATGATATTGCATGATCTGAGAAGTGGCGTCATGTCAGTTCGTTTGTGTGAGATCAGATTTATGCGCGTATAAGCTGACCCCCTAATTTGATAAAAAAATTTGAGTTTTAGAGTCGGCTTATATGCGAGTATATACGTTATTTTGACCATATTATAATTTTTTATGAATATTTTCCACCTCCAAGCTGTATAAACTTGAATGCTTAGTTGGCATAAGCATATCAGGTGGTGTGTTTGTGTAATGAGGGAGGGTGTAGCCTAAGGAGATCAACACCCTATATCAAGGTGTGCATAATTATTAGGCATCTTCTTTTCCTCAGGAAAAATTGGCTAGAAAAAAGATTTAACTGACTCTGAAAAATCAAAAATTGTAAAAAGTCTTTCAGAGGGATGTAGCGCTCTTGAAATTGCTAAGATGTTGGGGCATGATCATAGAACCATCAAACGTTTTGTTGCAAATAGTCAACAGGGTTGCAAGAAACATGCTGAGAAAAAAAGACACACTACCGAAGATTTGAGAAGAATCAAATGTGAAGCTACAAGGAATACATTATCCTTCCATACTGTCATATTCCAGAACTGCAACTTACCTAGAGTGCCCAGAAGTATAAGATATTCAGTGCTCAGAGACATGGCCAAAATAAGGAATGCTGAAACCTGACCACCACTAAACAAGACACATAAGTTGAAATGGCAAGACTGGGCCAAGACATATCTGAAGTCAGACTTTTCAAAGATTTTGGACTGATGAGATGAGAGTGACTCTTCATAGACCAGATGGATGGACCCATGGCTAAATCAGTAATGGGCACAGAGCTTCACTTCTACTCAGGCACCAGCAAGATGGAGGAGGGGTACTGGTATGGGCTGGTATTATGAAAGATGAGCTAACTGAACCTTTTCAGGTTGAAAATGGACTCAAAATCAATTCTCAAACCTACTATCAATTTTTAGAAAGACACTTTCTTCAAGCAGTGGTACAGGAAAAAGTCTGCATCTTTCAAGAAAACCATGATTTTTATGAAGGACAATGCATTGCATGCATCGAAGTAGTCCACTGTGTGCCAGTAAAAGCCTTAAACCTGAAAGAATGATGACATGCCTCCCTTCCTCACCTGACCTAAACCCTATTGAGAACTTGTAGGCCCTTCTTAAATGGGAGATTTACTGTGAAAGAAAACAGTATATCTCTCTGAACAATGTCTGGGAGTTACTGTGGTTGCTGCTGCACAAAAAAGTTGATCATCAACAAATCAAGAAACTTCCATTCCATGAATGGAAGGCTTATGACTGTTATTGAAAAGAAGGGTAGCTATATTGGTCACTGACTTTTTTTGAACTGTCAGAAATGTTTATTTGTAAATTTTGAATTGTTTATTATTCTCACTTTAACAGATGAATTGATATTCACCTAAGAAATCCATAACCTCATTTTTACTTTTTTAAATATTCAGATTTGAGATTTATTAACATTTTGGTTTGACCGAGAACACTGTAGTTGTTCAATAATAAACAGCTTGCCTAATAATTGTGTACACAGCGTATAGAAAAAAAACCATCCTTTCAGGAGAAAAGGAAATAAAAGGAAAAGCAGAGGTACAAAATATCAATATCTAAGTGATGAAACAGTTCTGACAAATTGCAAACATCAATCTACCAGTACATATAATCTTGACTGAGGATAAAAAGAGTGTTTGATTCATTACCACTTAGTTGGATCATTAAATATTTGGAAACAACTGGTGTCAGTAAAATCATTTCACTGTTTATACGGTAGAAAAAAATAATGAACCAGCAAAACAATTAGTCTTGAGTAAAAAGAGGTTGATTTTTTTAAAGAAAAGTGTGTTGGATGATTTTGCAAAAGACAGTCAAGAACAAGCACTGATGCAATTAAAAATTTGAACTTACTAAATGTAAAAGAAAAACAAAGTAAATATCAAAAATAATGTAGTAAAAACACAAAAAGAATGCTGGCAAGAAAAAACATTACACTGTCAACTTCTACCAAAGACTGAGGGGAAATGAATAAAGATAAAATGGTTTACAACATTAAAAATAGCTTACAACATTGGATCGATTTTGGCTACCAAGGAGCAAGTTTATTTGAACTAATGCAATCAAAATGATTTGATGATTGAAAAAAATCATCAAATGATTCAAAGTTCAAATTGGTGCAAAGAAGTAGAAGAAACAGTAGATCAGTTCATGCAAGATCACAAAAACTGATTATAAATGACATAATACAGTTGCTAAAATGATTTACTAGAACATCTGTAAAAATTATTATGAGCTAATAATGAAAAATTAATGAAAGATTTTTGAAATGAGACATTGAAGTTGTTCATTAAGAAATCAGTTGGGGCAAATAGTCTTCCATCTGGATCAAAGCCAGAATGGAATGGAGGGAATCAGGGGACAGGTAGAACTCCAACTATTGTGATTGTAATTTTTTTTTAAATGTTCTGATTTAGTTCGTCACTAAATTCCTCTGGTCCTAAATAAATAATGAGCTAAGAAGTCATGCTATCCAAGATCTATATACCTTGCTTTTTTTATTAGATTGAATGAAAAGCCACTGAATAATGTCAAAGAAGTAAAAAAATTCTCTAAAAAGATATACACACACATACAAACACACATAAAAATATTTAAAAATTATTATCGTTGTAATATCTAATATAAATTAAACTTAAAAAAGAATAAAAAGTGCAAAAGTGCAAAGGAAAAAAAGAGAAGATAATGTATCATATTTATGACTAAGGCAACAAACATTTAAAAAGTGCCCAAAAGAAGAAGAAAATGAATCAGTGAAGATAATAAATTGATTTGCTCAAAACTGCTCTAACTTCAATTAATAAGCTAAATATTAGCTCAAATGCATCATACTGAAGAAGAAAAAAGACTTCCAGTGTCAAGAAAAAAATTGCTCTGACAGGAATAATTTAAAAGTTGGTCAATTTACGTCTTTCATACACAAAAGGCATGAAATATAAATCACTTACTTCTTGGTTAAACTCACAAGCCATCTGGTTTAGGAGCAATGAGAAAAAACTTTTATTTTGCAACAAGACTCTACCAATGACTCCCAGGTAAGTTGACATCTCAACTGGATATCTCTGAAATATAAACAGTTCATTTGAGCTTTCCTGTCAGTGAGAAAGTATGAACATGAGAAAAGCATGCTGGACTGATTAAATAAGGGCATTCCACATGTCCTACTGCATTATCAATTTTGCAGCACTGTATATTTACTATACATGGGCATTAGTAAGGTACAACCATATGAGAAAACCTCAAATAAGTACTTATGAGAATATCAAGAAGAAATGAATTTTATTATTCCTCTGGCTCCCATCCTTTCCAAGGATTTACAATGACAATTCTATGAATGCCTGCTCAAAATAAATACCAATGAGTTCAATAAGTGAGCAAAGGAGCCAAAGATTTTACAATTCTTTAAAAACAAGTTTTTTTAATATATTATAGTTATCTGGGAGTTGGAGGGATTTGCTTTAAAACGTGCTATTAATTAGAAACAAGTAACTTGTTGTTATTCTTAATGGTAACACTCTTCAGAGCAAAAATTTAATGGAACAGTATTGTGAAATGATACAAGTGGATGAAAAAGTGTTAAATATTGTTATTGTAACACTTCCCATTATCAAATACCAGCTATTTGAAGTGAGAAAACTTTTTAAAAGATCTAGAAATGGCAATACACTAGTTCTATAAATTTGCGCTACATATTTAACTCTGATTTTAAAAGTAATTAAAAAGTATTGTTATAAAACCAGTATATAGAGACATTCTATAAACCACCATAAATACTGAAACTGACTTCGTCATAGTAATAGAAAAGAAAAAAAATGAAGTTAGCAGTAATTAACACTGAATATAAATTTATACAGGAAGTATTTGAAAATTTTCAGTAGTTCCTCATTTTTTAAATTTTTAACTAAGAAACACATTATGGCTAAGAGGCCCTTACCTCTCCCTGTATAATTCCACGAACCACAGATGGCAAAAGAGGTTGAAACATTTCAGGGCCCAGCATTGGATTCACTTTGAAAACATTTTCTACAACCTAAAAGATATTAATCAAATTAATTATTCAAATAGTCTCTTGTTTTAATCAACAGAGAAGAAAATGCTTAGTATACTATAAATATATATGGCATGAAACAATATTGATATGCTTAATTTTGACTTCTGGTGACTAGATAAACATAATCATGCTGTATTCTTGGCAACACTACTGGAGTAATTTGCCATTATTTTCCTTGATCATTCTTTGCATTTCCTTGTCTAGCCTACAAATTTGGTATTCTCTCATGTTCTGAATTATGCTTATGTTCATTTGAACATATTGATATTTTTTCAACAACTATGTTGAGCTTTGTCTCCTGTTCCCATTGACCAAACTGAATGCTATTACGTTAGAACAAAAAAAAATATCTGTCTTTCTTAAAGTGGAGAGAGACATTATAGTGATACTTATTTTAGATCCTTAAATCACAAGATGGATGGATTGAATGTCATTGGTGTGAGATATACTTCATGGGAAGCAATCCTCTCCCACAATAAATATAAAGATAAAAAAGCAGACTGCTGAAATGATGTCAGTGATGTTATAACAAGTGGTGTGTGGCATTATTCAAACAAAACATTAAGTGCAGGTAACTGAATGTTTCATTTAACATTCAGTTACCTGAACTTAATGTTTTGTTTGAACACTGCCACACACCACTTGTTATAACATCACTGACATCATTTCAGCAGTCTCCTTCAATTTTCAAAAGTGATAGCAAAGAAAAGATCTCCTTTTTAATAAAGAAAGATTCAAAAAAGATGTTTGAAACAAATTCCTGAAACCTGTTTGCTGATATTCCCATTAATAATTTATCCAACATTCCACTTATATATATCTCTATAATTCAGGATAAAACTTTAGTCAGAATCTTAAGAATCTAAACAAAACTATATTGTATATGCCAAACAATAATAGTATGTTCTGTATTACTTTTATTTTCCTGAAAAAGTTGAAAAAAATTACAACTTGGTAACAACAAAAACAGAACAGCTTCAGCAATAGGGAACAGCATGCAGCTATAATTGTTTCTAAAATGTAATCAATACCCTTATGTATTTTATGAAGAGAGGGGTAAATGATAGCTAATCTAAAAATCTTCTAGATTTTTGTTTTCTTATTCAAAATGCTAACTTCCTGAAAAACAGGCTTGTCTACAAGTTTTACTTTTATACACTCTCTTCATCTCTTTGCCTTCAACTTTTGTGTCTTAAGCTCTTTCTATTCCTCAATTGCACATTTGTTTCTCTGGAATTTTCTTCAAAAGTTCCACTTCACAATAAATCCTTTCCTATTACCTTGATTTTGAAACTAAATTGTTTCAGTATGCAAACCATTTCAAACTATCGTATATTATTTTGAAGGACAAGATACAAATGGTAAAGTGCCTTTTAAATACTTTATTTACATATTTATTTAATAAATTTGATGGGGAGTGAAGAAAGTGTAATATTCATTAGAAGTATTCATTTATTTTCAGTTTCACAGTCCAACAACACTTTGGAGACTGTGAGTTCTAGTTCTGCTTTAGTCATTTTCAGCCCAACCAATTTCACAGATTTGTTGTTGGGTGGAAAATAGGACAAAGATTATGTATGTTTGCCACCTTGAGTTATTTATGAAAATAACTCAGGCGAGATATAAACAAATGAACAAAAATAATTGAGTAATAATAATTTGACTAAAAAGTAGAGTTAATTGAGCAAGAAGCATCAACACATGTACCATTTTACAAAATTTGCAACGTTTGTTTTATAACAGATAATGGAATGCAAGCAATAACAAGTTTATAATTGCATTTAATTTAAAAAATTCTACACATTAGAGCATCCCAACAATAAATTTGGTCAATTATTTACCTTCAAAACTTGAACTTGTCCTTCAGAAGTTACATCTTTTAAGATCTCACAAAATGATCTGCAGAGATCTGATGAATAGATCTAGAATAAAAATTAATGTATAATTCTTTTGTCAATTTGCTTATAAAAATAGCGTATCATGACATACTGTCAAAGATGTGCATTTATTAACTCAATAATTATAATTTTAACATCATTTTATAGTAGCTGAAGCTGTTTTGTCTTCTAGCTTTAATATCCAACACAATCTTATAATATTTACTTTCATTAGCTTGAAAACAATTATTTTTAAACTGTTCTTCCTCCAACATTTCTTTGCTTATAACAGGTGGATACATAAAATTAGGCTTATGCATTGTTGCATATGAACTGACTGAAGGACAATTCATTATCTCTTCAGTTGCATCCCTCTGTGCCAATTGGTTATTGCTAGAATACAATGATTTCCAGAAACAACTTTTCCAAAAAGACAAAAAGCCCAGGGAAGAAGGAAGACATAAAATTCAGTCAACTGAATTCTAATTTGTCTCATCTATTCTCATAAAGCTAACAGGACAGGCAATGAGGCATATAGAAGCAACAGTAAGAAGTTCTATTATAATTATTAAAATGACTTTAATTCATCTTTTGCATTGGAGGAAGGTGAGTACATGTGATTGTCATTATCACTTACAGTAATTTGCATACAAAAATGAAGTAGGTTAAAAGCCTTATACACTGCTCAAAAAAAAAATAAAGGGAACACTTAAACAACACAATGTAACTCCAAGTCAATCACACTTCTGTGAAATCAAACTGTCCACTTAGGTAGCAACATTGATAATCAATTTCACATGCTGTTGTGCAAATGGAATAGACAAGAGATGGAAAGCAGAGGCAGGTAGCAAGACATCCTAAATAAAGGAGTGGTTCTGCAGGTGGTGACCACAGACCACTTCTCAGTTCCTATGCTTTCTGGCTGATGGTTTGGTCACTTTTGAATGCTGGTGGTGCTTTCATTTGAGTGGAAGCATGAGACAGTCTACAACCCACACATGTGGCTCAGGTAGTACAGCTCATCCAGGATGGCACATCAGTGCGAGCTGTGGCAAGAAGATTTGTTGTGTCTGTCAGCGTAGTGTCCAGAGCATGGAGGCGCTACCAGGAGACAGGCCAGTACATCAGGAGACGTGGAAGAGGCTGTAGGAGGGCAACAATCCAACATCAGGACTGCTACCTCCACCTTTGTGCAAGGAGGGACAGGAGGAGCACTGCCAGAGCCCTGCAAAATGACCTCCAGCAGGCCACAAATGTGCATGTGGCTACTCAAATGGTCAGAAACAGACCCCATGAGGGTGGTATGAGGGCCCGACGTCCACAGGTGGGGGTTGTGTTTACAGCCCAACTGTGGAGTTGTGCAGGACGTTAGGCACTTTCCAGAGGACACCAAGATTGACAAATTCGCCACTGGAGCCCTATGCTCTTCACATATGAAAGCAGGTTCACACTGAGTACATGTGACAGATGTGACAGGGTCTGGAGACACCGTGGAGAACATTCTGTTGCCTGCAACATCCTCCAGTGTGACCGGTTTGGCAATGGGTCAGTAATGGTATGGGGTGGCATTTCTTTAGGGGGCCATACAGCCCTCCATGTGCTCACCAGAGGTCGCCTGACTGCCATTTGGTACCAAGATGAGATCCTCAGACCCCTTGTGAGACCATATGCTGGTGCGGTTGGCCCTGGGTTCCTCCTAATGCAAGAAAATGCTAGACCTCATGTAGCTGGAGTGTGTCAGCAGTTCCTGCAAGACGAAGGCATTGATGCTGTATGGACTGGCCCGCCCGTTCCCCAGACCTGAATCCAATTGAGCACATCTGGGACATCATGTCTCGTGCCATCCACCAACACCACATTGCACCACAGACTGTCCAGGAGTTGGGGGATGCTTTAGTGCAGGTGTGGGAGATCATCTCTCAGGAGACCATCCGCCACCTCATCAGGAGCATGCTCAGGCGTTGTAGGGAGGTCATATAGGCACGTGGAGGCCACACACACTACTGAGCCTCATTTTGACTTGTTTGAAGAACATTACATCAAAGTTGGATCAGCCTGTAGTGTTTTTTTCCACTTTAATTTTGAGTGTAACTCCAAATCCAGATCTCCATGGGTTGCTAAATTTGATTTCCATTGATAATTTTTGTGTGATTTTGTTGTCAGCACATTCAACTATGTAATGAACAAAGTATTTAATAAGAATATTTCATTCATTCAGATCTAGGATGTCTTATTTTTATGTTCCCTTTATTTTTTTGAGCAGTGTATTTTACTTGTAATCTTGCTAAATGAAGCTAGTTTGTGAACCTGGAAGTCGTTCAACTATAAAATCAGTAGTCATTATGAACTGCTATACTTTGAAAAGCCAATGATGCCAAAACATTTATCTGACTCTTGGACACAGTGTATTACGTAATAAAAGGAAGAAACAAATCCAAATACTAAAGCCCATGTCACACAGCACCAACGGATGGAAACAGGATGTAAAACGGAGAAAAATGCTTGCCATCCGTTGGTTGACACGATACATCCGTTCTGTACTCACTGCATAAGTTTTTCATACTCTCTATCCGTCCAGCATCCGTCTACTGTGATTTCATCCGCTCAAAGTTTTGAGCTGCACAAAACTTTTTGAGCGGATGAAGTATCCAACCCCCGTTCTACATCCGCTACATATACGGGGAACATCCGTTATACGTCCGTTGTCACCTCTTACGCATCCGCTATATCCGCTAGGCATCCGCGCAACTCAAATCCGCTCCAGTGGAAAACAGACACAGGGAGGAAGCGAAACAGACGCGGAACGGACACATAGCGTTAGTAGCACGGACGTAGAAAGAATGAAAGCAGATACAGTCGGATATAAAGCATTAAAACAGAAAAAACATTTGTATAGGGGACGTATCTCGGATATTTAGGATGTCTGGAGGATGTCTAGAGGATGTGGAAGGACATCTCGTGGAAAACCTATATTTCCTATAAAAAGGGGGAGGAAATCACCTGGATCTCACTTTCAGTCCAGCAGCCCTGGTGTGCAGACCTCTTCAACCTTCATCTTGCTCTTGCTCTTCCACAGCATCCAGTCATCTCCATCATGGATCACTGCACACTCCTTTTGGTAGCCGCCATCATTCTACAACAGTGCGAAGCCCTCTATAGGCTCTTTCACCTGTTCTACGCAAGGCATCCAAGAAATGTCTGGATCCGAAGATGGATCGCCAGAAGAGCAGAGGACGGACTGTATGACAAGCTGATGGTGGAGCTGAGGAACGAAGACCCTCGTGCATTCCAGAACTTCATGAGGATGCCACCAGCCATGTTTGACGAAGTTGTGGAGTGGCTGAGACCCAGGTTGACCAAGGCAAACACCAACTTCCGGCCCAGCCTGGACCCTGGGCTGAAGGTGGCACTCACTCTGCACCACCTGGCCTCAGGGACCACGTACAGGAACATGCAGTACGCCTGGCGGGTGCCACACAACATCAGCATTGTGGTCAGAGAAGTGGTGCAGGCCATCATCGAAGAATACCAGGAGGAGCTCATCCAGTGCCCCTCCACTGAAGAAGGCTGGAAGAAAGTTGCAGAGTAGTGGTATCAAAAGTGGAACTTCCCCCACACCATTGGAGCCATAGATGGGAAGCACGTGGCCTGCAAAGCTCCACCCAACTCAGGGTCCACTTATTTCAACTACAAGGGCTTCTTCAACATCATCCTCTTTGGCATAGTCGATGCTGACTACAAGTTCACGTACATCAATGCTTCAGGCAACGGGTCAGCTTCAGATGCCCAGGTATACAATGCCAGTCACCTCAAGGAGGGGCTGGAACGCAACCTCATCATGGGCTTCCCAGATCCAGACCCCCTGCCCAACGACACACAAAATGTGCCCTACTTCATCATGGGGGGGTGACGCCTTCTCCCTCATAACCTACCTCATGAAGCCCTACACCTCCAGATGCCTCACCGGTGAAGAGAGGATCTTCGACTACAGGCTGTCCAGGGCAAGGCAGGTGGTGGAGAACGCCTTTGGCATCCTGGCCAACAGGTTCCAAGTACTTCTCACCACCATGCAGCATCGCCCAGAGACCATGAGTAACATCGTGGAAGCTTCCTGCATCCTGCACAATCTCATGCGCACCCGCTACCCAGTGTTGCAGAACAGGCTCGTGGACCGCCAACAAGGCAATAAGGACATGGAGCCTGGTGAAATGGAGGCAAGGAGTAAACCTGATAGACACTGTGGATATACCAGGCCCCAACAGAGCTTCACGTGAAGGGAAGAAGCAGCGCAACCTCCTGAAACACTGGTGCATCTCCCCAGCTGGAGCAGTGGAGTGGCAAGACAGGATGGTAGATGCTTAATGGATGTTTCCTTCAGCCTGTCTCATCACACGGATGAGATTGTGTCATGTATGTTGAGTGGCCCTACAATGAACAGGGCATTTAATAAAGAGTTGTGTTTATGTTGAAATGTGTTGATGAATGATTAAATTGTTATTGATAATAAAGGGCCATAGATGTGGCACCTGGGAGGATGGACCATATAGTCCCACCATGCTTGCACTGGAGGTTTATCTATCCCACTGCTATCCTTACCCATCCCATAGCTATTACCCATTCCACAGGTATCCCTGCCCATCCCACTGCTAACCATACCCATCCCACAAGCATGCAAAGGCTTAAACCATTTCTAAGTTTCCACCAAGACTTTATTTACTAAAAGAACTGAAGCAAGTGTGTGAAACAAAGATAAACTTTATTAATAACAAACTGTAAAAGCAAAATGACCCAAGAAAAGTGTCCCAAGCAAAGATAACATCAACAGGTAGCAACCCAGTCTCTGGCACTCTTCTCAGTCACTCTGAGGCGTGCCCATGGTCTCAGGGGTGAAGGGTCCAGGTGCTGTGGAGGTGGCAGTGGCTGGAGTGCTGGTCTGAGGCGCCATTGGGGTGCCTGGCCCCGAGAGGACAACAGGGGATGGTGTGTGGAGGAAGCTCTCAGAGAGCTGGCTCAGTCCCGTGATGTTGAGAGCTCCTTCCTCCATGACATGGGGTGTCAGTCCCAAGACCAATGACAGATGTTCTGAGGCCGGGCTTGGCTGTGGGGTGGAGGAAGGAGGAGTGTAGTGGGGCTGTCTGGTCTGCAGCTGGGCGAGGTGAGGCATCGGTGGCATCTGTGGCACCTGTGGTGTGCGATGTACCTGTGCCTGGACTGGGAAGGGCTGCCTGTGCTGCTGGAACTCCTGGTAGCTGTAGCCTTGGTAGGTGAGGGCCTGTGGAAAGCCTTGGAAGGGCTGTGACATCACCTGGGGTGGAGGAGCAGACCTGGAGTGGGTCAGAGCAGGTTCAGCTGGGCCTGGAGGGTGGTGCAGAAGACCTGTGATCCTCTCCTTGATCACTTGGTACTGGGATTCGGGCATTTCCATGAGGGTCTGGTTGACGTAGGTGAGGATGTTAGAGGATGGTATGTCGGACTGTACCAGCTGAGAGAGGAGATCTACGCTGCTCTTGAGTGTGTCCCTGATCTCCAAGAGGATAGTGTGGCTCTGTCCCTCCGGTCTGGCTCTCTGCCTGCTTTCTGTGGAGGTGGAGCTGGGGGTGGGGGTGGGTTGGTCTCTGGTGGCTGCTCCTTCTTGCTCCAACTGTGTCAGGGGGTCCTCCATGTGCTCCGGCACGGGGAGTGCAGCTGTTGGGGGGGTCTCCGTCGTGGGGCGCTCCACAGATACCTGCCTGGACACAGGAGCTGACTCTTGGCCAGAAGAGGACTGGCTCTCTGTGGGCTGCCTGAGAGTGAGGGTAGTCAGAGGGGCTGCTCCTCGGTGGCGGATCTCACCCTCCAAGAAGCTGCACTTGGCCATCACGCAGGTCTCCTGGTCGGTGAGCTTGACCGTGGCCTGCCCAGACTTCTTCAGGTGCAGCTTCCCGTACCAGGTGTGCAAGTGCTTCCACCACCCGAGGAGGACATCTGAAGTGTAGCCCAGGCTCTCCGCCTTCTCTCTCCAAGCTGCCTGCTTCTGCTTGGTGTCTCGATAGAGCCTGTGTCCCTTCCTCCAGAGGTACTGGTTCTCCCTCAGCCATCCGAGCACCTCATCCTCATGTTCCTCTGCAATGGAGTACTGTCTCCTCTCACCCTTATCTCGCGAATGCCTCTTCCTCCCTCTGGCAGGGCCTTCTGGGCCTTCATCAGTTGGGCTTTGAGGTTCTAGGGGCTGGTCCACCACACCACCACCACCAGCAGGAGCAGCACCAGCAGGACCAGGAGCAGCACCAGCAGAGTCAGCACCAGCAGAAGCACCAGCACCAGGAGCAGCACCAGCAGAGTCAGCCCCAGCAGCAGAAGCCCCAGCAGAAACAGAGTCAGCGCCAGGGGGTGGGATGGTGGTCCTGTCCTTCTTGACAGGACCGGCAGGAGTAGGCACAGGCTTCCTCTTTTTCCCCATGGTAGTTGGCTGAAGATGTATCTGGCAGCAGGTCTTTCCTCTGAATGGTGACCTGCTTGCGAGCTGCATCCTTTTATATCCACGGGGCTGACGCAATGCATCCTCCCTGCATGCGCAGTGAACGCTTTGCATCTGCTAGGCATCCGTGATGCATCCGCATCATCCGCTAGGCATCCGCTCTGCATCCGTTCTTTCCGCTGCGCGTCCGCTTCGGTGTGCTCCCCCGGAAGCCCTGCGGATGTGCCATCCACTTCCATCCGCTTCCATCCGCTAGGCTTCCGTTGAGGATCCGCTTAACATCCTGGCTACATTCTCCCCCCGTCCGTTCCTTTCCGGTGTTGTCCGCTCTGTTTATGCAAATTTGGGACACTTTTGAGAGCAAATAACAACGGATGGAAAATTTGCTCGTCCACTGTTTCCTTTTTACATACGTTTTGCATCCGTCAGCCAATGTGACCTAGCCTTAAGGATGCTGCAACTGAAGGCATAGTGACCTTAAAAATAAAAAATCCATTTTCAAGTTAATTATAGTAATATTACAAAAAAGTATATTGACTGTGATAATTAGTACCCAGAAATTTAACTATATAATTGATAAAACTGTACATGTTCCCCTTTTCTACTGACTTTGTTTTTTAAATCACATATGTATCTCAAATTTGTATTCAAAATGCACCTACAGATAGACTTTTTAAGGTTTGTAAGTAGCTATGGGGAGGTCTGTCATCATTTTAATATTTGCTAAGAAACCAATCATAAGTCGAGGACTACTTGTATTTTGAATACAGAACTGTTAAGGGAAGCAGATGCAATAAAACAATTTTGATTACATTTAATTTACTCTACAACATATAGGACTGCTAAAGACCTGATAAATTAGCCATTTAGTCATGTAAAGTACAGCTGTAAAAAAAAAGTTGTTGCTGTAATTAAGCACTAAAGGGTAGAATTGGGGAAAGACAGGAGTTGGCTATCATAAGGGATAAAGTGACATCTATTTTCTATCGTAGTTTTACAATAAAATATTGGCCAGTGTTTTTTTTCATCTTGTTCCTATAAAGCACACAATAAAAAAGTAGAGTTAATTAATTATTACAATACTCCACGAACTAATTATTCATAGTAAGGACAAAACATTTACTCAAAAAAAGTCAAGCTTCATGAAATACATAATATTGAATTTGATTTGATACATACCTGAAGAAATTCAGATGAAGATAAAAAAAGATAAGCATTGATGATCTTAAAGCAAGTTCGGAGATTTTCTGAACTTAATTCTAGAAAATGAGCATCAGATGATTTTAGCATTTTTACCGCAGTTTAATACTACTTCAGTAAACACAATTTAGGTAATATTCTGTAAGATAGGTAGTCCTTAACTTACAACCATAATTGAGCTCAAAATTTCTGTTGCTAAATGAGACACTTTGAGAAACTTCTTGTATGATTTCTGCCCCACTTTTACAACCTTTCTTGTCACAGTTAAGTGAATAATTGCAATTATTAAATTAATAGCATGGTTATGAAGTGAATCTGGCTTCTCAATTGTCTTTACTTGTCAGAAAGTCAAAAAAGTTGATTGCATGACCATGGGAGACTGCAACCAACATAAATATGGCTCAGTTGTCAAGCATCTGAATTTTGATCATGTGACCATGGGATTACTTCAATGGCTATAAGTGTGCAATATGGTCATATGTCATTTTTTTCAGTGCTTTTCAATTCAGTGTAACTTTGAACAGTAATTAAATGAACTATTTTAAGTCAAGGATTACCTGTATGACCATTATAGTCTTATAAATTATTCTAAAATCATCTACGCATGCACAATTTATGCTATGCTATTACTCAGAAAACAGTGGTTTTAATTACTAATTAGTGATTATTGGAAAGGCTATTACAGTACCACAAGAGTGGAAACTTTATGTATGCATGTATAATTCAAACATTTAGAAGATAAATTGCTTACTAAATAACATATATTGAAAAGGTCAAAGATATATATTCTGAAAAAAAATCTCCAAAATATTTTTCTTTAATATTTTTATGTGAAGAGATCACAGCTCAATTATGTTTATAAAAAGTTATCAATTTTAAGATGGCATTATCTGTTGAAAAATTGAAAATAGAATATAAAAAGTTAAAAGAAGAGGAACAAGAAGGCAAGGGCTCTTCTGGATCTATTTTTCACTTCTTAGAAATGGCTATTTCTACCTACCAGAAATTACAATAACAAGAAACCTGGTATGATGAAGAAGAAGCCATCTTTACTGGAGAAATAATTTTAGTTGAGGAAGAAAAGGGAAAAGGAAAGAAAATGGAGAATTCAAGATTTAAAAAAACAACCAAGAAAAGGAAAAATAAGGTGAAAAATCGATACAATGTCAGGAAGCAACAGAAAAGAGAAATACAACAGAGAGGGGAGACCAAGAGGGCGGAGATTGAGAGATTGGGGGGGGGGGCAAAAAGACTAGACTGGATAAGAGAGGAAGGGAAAAGGGAAGAGAAATTATAAAGACTTAAAACAAGATGTTAAAAAACAGGGTTTTTTTTAGAGACAAAGGATAAAATGTAATTAAAGAAGAGATTCTGGAAAAGTGCACAGGATTGTATTGTAGTATTTGTATTTGAAATAGAGTTAGAAAATTGGAATATTACATGAGTTAACAATATATTAAAGGGAATTTGTAAAATGTCTAATAGAGTTTAATTAGCTATGGAACATTGTTTTTACTATACTATAAGCTTACTATTTTTTTCTCTTTTTAAATTATTTTAAAATGTACTTTGTAGAATGCACCAAGCAGAATCAGTACGGAAATGATATATTATTTTAAGTGTTAAATCTAGGGGAAAAATAAAAAGTCATCATACTTCAACCAGTGATTACAGAGAAATTTTGCAGTAAAGAGAAAATAGAAAATAGATAATTGAAAAAGAATGGACAAAAGATACAAGTAAAATGATTTAAATTGAGATGAAATAAATAAAATAGAATTAAGAGAGTGAAAAGAGGGGAGAAAACATATAGAAAATGTAAAATGATAAATGAGATATGAAATAATATATAAAGTGAGCATGAATTTGATTTATGTCTGTATAAAAAGATGCTAATCCAGGATTAAGCCGCTTTCCAAAAATTTTTTTTATGTTTTCATGTTTTGTGTTTTGTTTGTTAAGTTAGCTTATTGAGAATTAATAAAATTTTGGAAGAACATTAGAAGAGAATAATGAAATTGTAAACAAGACAGATGAAAGTATAAGTACAATGAATAAAGAGATATAGAAATTTAGCTAAAAGGAGAAGTTGGAAAAAGAATAAATAAGATATGCATATGTAATAATCTGGAACTATGTTGTACTCAAATAAGATGTTTATCTGTTTTGTTAAAACTTAATAAGCAGTTTTTAGAAAAAGAGATTTTATGTTATTAGGTTTTATGTTTTGTTTGTTTGTGTACTGTCTTTAAAAACAAATAAAATTTGTTTTTTTTTAAAAAGATGACTTATAAGATATCCACCTGGTAAATGTAAATACAAAAACAATAAATATACCCGTTATCTTTCCCCTTGATGCTATCTATGTATTATATTTAAAGAGTATTTATTGTACAGTTAGAACCTTGCAATAATAGTGGCAATGGAACATGCAAGATACATGTTAAACAGAATTCTTTAAATGTTTTAGGATTGATTTACCTCTCAGATATTGCAATATCTTATATCAGTCTTTAGTCATTATATCAGTCTTTTTAATTTAGATGAAAAAAATAAAAAATACTATTTTGTACAGAAAAAAATATTATACCATTTTTGAATCAGAATAGATTCAAATACTGATAGCTTACCAAGAAGAGCTGACATGTTCTGGAATATTCGTAACAACTCTGGAGTTAGGCAAGGACTATTCTCTAATGTTACTAACCTAGAGAGACAAACAAAATAACATTAAATAATAGAATGTTTCCTAGAAACTAAAGTACAGTTGTACTCATAAATTTACATACCCTGGCAGAATTTATGATTTCTTGGCCATTTTTCAGAGAATATGAACGATAACACAAAAACTTTTCTTTCACTCATGGTTTGTGGTTGGCTGAAGCCATTTATTATCAATCAACTGTGTTTACTCTTTTTAAATCATAATGACAACAGAAACTACATAAATAACTCTGATCAAAAGTTTACACACCCCAGTTCTTAATATGGTGTATTGCCCCCTTTAACGTCAATGACAGCTTGAAGTCTTTTGTGTATGTGTGGATGAGGCTCTTTATCTTCTCAGATGGTAAAGCTGCTCATTCTTCCTGGCAAAAAACCTCCAGTTCCTGTAAATTCTTAGGCTGTCTTGCATGAACTGCACATTTGAGATCTCCCCAGAGTGGCTCAGAGACTGAGATGGCCACTCCAGAACCTTCACTTTGTTCTGCTGTAGCCAATGACAGGTCGACTTGGCCTTGTGTTGAGGATTATTGTCATGTTGGAATGTCCAAGTATGTCCCATGCGCAGCTTCCAGGCTGATGAATGCAAATTTTCCTCCAATATCTTTTGATAACATACTGCATTCATCTTGACATCAGTTCTGACCAAATTTCCTGTGCCTTTGTAGCTCACACATCCCCAAAACATCAGCAATCCACCTCTGTGTTTCACAGTAGGAATGATGTACTTTGACTGCTCTCCAAAAGTAGCGTTTATGGTTGTGGCCAAAAAGCGCAATTTTGGTCTCATCACTCCAAATGACTTTGCCAGAAAGTTTGAGGCTTGTCTCTGTGCTGTTTGGCATATTGTAAGCAGAATATTTTGTGGCATTTGCGTAGTAAAGGCTAGGTCCCACTGGCCGATGGACGCAAAACGTATGCAGAAAGGACACAGCGGACGAGCAAAATTTCGGGGGTGCCTCCATCCGTTTTCATCAGCTCCAAAAAGTGGCAAAAATTTGCATAAACAGAACGGAAAAGAACGGACATGGGTAGTATGTAGCAGGGATGTTCAACGGATGTTCATCGGAAGCCTAGTAGATGAAAGCGGATGACACCTCCAAAGGGGCTCCAGGGAGAATTTCGAAGCGGGTGCATAGTGGAAGGGGCGGATGCATAGCAGATGAAGCGGATGCATCATGTACGCCTATAGAAAACAAAGGGGATGCCGCGCAGATATATATCGGATGCAAAGCATTCACTGTGCATGTGTGGGGTATGAATTGCATCCACTCCGCGGAAATAAAAGGATGCAGCACGCACGCAGAATATGACTCAGAACAGTCTCAGAGACTGAGTTGTTTACTTGTTTAATAAAGTTTATCTTTGCTTAAGACACTTAATACAGTTTACTTGGTTCATTTTGCTTATTTAATAAAGTCATAAAGTTTACCTAAGAAAGTTAATAAAGTTTATCTTTGCTTAAGACAGTTTACTTGGTTAATTTTGTTTACTTAATAAAGTGTTGGTGAAAACTTTGAAAAAATGGTTAAGCCTTTGCATGCTTATGGGATAGATAAGGATAGTTGTGGGATAGATAAACCTCCAGTGCAACCATAGTGGGACTATATGGTCCACCATCCCAGCGATCCAGATGATTTTCTCCCCCTCTTTATAGAAAATATCGGTTGTCTGCTAGGTGTCCTTCTACATACTCTAGACAGACTGTAGACATCCTAAATATACGAGATACATCCCAGATACAAACGTTTTGTCCATTTTGAATACTTTATATGTGAGATGCATATGCTTACATCCTTTCTATTTCCGTGCTACTAACGCTGTGTAAATGTTCCGTGTACCTTTTGTTTCCTCCCTCTTTCCGTTTTCAGCTGCAGCGGATGTGAGTTGAGAGGATGGCCAGAGGATGCAGAGAGGATACAGTGGACGTTTAACAGATGATAACGGACATAAAATGTTTGTTGCTCGTATGTCGCGGATGTACATCGTACGTGGCGGAAAGTTCATCTGTTCACAAAGTTTTGCGCAGCTCAAAACTTCTTGTGCGGATGAAATCGCAGTGGACGGATGCTCGACGGATACAGCGTATGAAACACGTATGCAATGAGTACACAATGGATGCATAGCGTTTTCCAACGGATGGCAAGTTTTTTTTAACGTTTTACATCTTCTTTGCATCCGTAAGTGCAGTGGGACCGGGCCTTAATGGCTTTCTTCTGGCAACACGACCATGCAGCCCATCTTTCTTCCAGTGTCTCCTTATTCTGCATCTTGAAACAGCCACACTACATGTTTTCAGAGAGTCCTGTATTTCACCTGAAGTTATTTGTGGATTTTTCTTTGCATCCCGAACAATTTTCCTGGCAGTTGTGGCTGAAATTTTAGTTGGTCTACCTGACCGTGGTTTGGTTTCAACGGAATGCCTCATTTTCCACTTTTTGATTAGTGTTTGAACACTGTTGATTGGCATTCTCAATTCCTTGGATATCTTTTTATATCCCTTTCCTGTTTTATACAGTTCAACTACCTTTTCCTGAAGATCCTTTGACAATTCTTTTGCTTTCCCTATGACTCAGAAGCCAGAAACATCAGTGCAGCACTGGATGAAAGATGCAAGGGTCTGTCAGGAGTCCAGGAACTAATTGACCTTTTATACACACACACTAATTACAAAGAAACAGATCACAGGTGAGGATGGTTACATTTAATAGCCTTTCAAACCCCTTTGTGCCAACCTGTGTGCATTTTATCAGGCCAAAATCACCAAGGTATGTAAACTTTTGATCAGGGTCATTTGGATAGTTACTGTTGTCATTATCATTAAAAAGAGTAAATATAGTTGATTGTTAATAAATGGGTTCAGCCAACCACTAGCCATGAGTGAAAGAAAAGTTTTTGTGCTATCATTCATATTCTCTGAAAAATGGTCAAGAAATTATAAATTCTGCCAGGGTATGTAAACTTATGAGCACAACTGTATATTATTAAAAATGAAGAGTTTTCTTGTCACAGTATTTTGAGCAGTGTCTAAGTTTATATACATCCTTACTTATGCAGTAAGGAAGTGAATAGATAAAAAGCAATGGAAGATACTTTTTAATAATTTGGTAACATATTACTTTGCAGGACTGCAGAAATTGCTGTTGTAAGAGATGTGGCAATGTTTTAAGACTGCGTTGCTTAGTTATACAAATTCTGGGACCAGTTGTAAAACAAGATATATAGATAGTAGCAATATAGAGAGAAATTAATATTAGAATGAGATGCAGAAACTATAGAAGGTAAAGATATTTCTATAGATTCTGTCTCTCTTTCTAATATTAGTTTCTTCTCTTCATTGTTATCATATACATTTTAAGAAAACTATGAGATAACTATGTTATCATATACATTTTAAGAAAACTTTTACCTGTATATCAATTTACAAAAACAAATAATATTAGTAGCTTAATTTTAGTAGCTTAATTTTTCCCTTGTCCAAGAGTCTCAGGCAATTATCTCCCTAACTTTAAATGTTAAAGCCATATTCACTACTCCACATGATACAATTTATTATATAAAATGGAAATTGTATTATTCTATGAGATAAAGGCTAAATAATTCCTCACAAATAATTTATTCTTTCTTAAAGAATATGCTATAAATTATTTGGATGCATTTTCAATTTGAATTTCTGTATAAAAATGTCCATCAGAAAAAGGAGCAAATCAGCCTGTAGGAGCAAAGTCAATAAATTAAGTGTTGGCCTTTATTTTTCTACACTGTCTATATCTTCAAAATCGGAACTATAAGCATTTATAATCAAGAAACTGAACAGCAAAAAGATGCAAATCATATAGGAGCAAGTATATCCTAAAATCAAGTATACACAAGAGTATAAATTATCTAAAATCTCAAGATAGGGATTCATATTGCTCATTTTTTTTCCAAAATACAAATAATCTCCAAGTTACATGCTTATTTCTATGGGTTGTATAAAAACACATTTTCACATTTTCAACCCCCCATTCAAAGAAGGTTTTACCAGAGTTTCTGCTGCCTCCTTGTGCCTTCTTTTATTAATCTGACTGTACATAACAGAGAGTTCCTTTTGTACTTAAAACCAGAACAGGTTAGCTACAAGCTCTTTCTACCCAAAGGCTACTCAAATGTAGTCTAAACTGTGGTTTCTAAATTAATCCATCACCCTGGATTTTTCTTTATCCATTTCTTTATGCTATAGCTGGGCTGCTTACTAAGCAGTGATACATCATTTCTGTCTCCTTTGATTTCCTGCTGTGCTTCCCTTACGGTCATATCCCTCTCACTTGGTTTTGCTCTTGTCCTCAGTTGCTGGACTTCCTGTTTATTTCTTTTCATGAAAAAGCCAGGAAGGAAAGAGCTAGGCAGACTTTTTACTGGCAAACAGGTTATACTGGAACAATGAATGTCATACCAACCAAATCTTAATATAAAATAATCTGATTTTTTCCTGGTAATAACACAAAAGGAAGATAGACCTGCACATGTTCTTATGTGAAAAACAGTAAATTGTTTTAAATATATTAAAATTAGTAAAAACAGTATTAAGTTCTTGATTCCCTCCCAGTGATCCTAACTGGTGACTGTATCAAATTATTTATAAACTTTAAGACTACTACTGGTTCATAATTTTACTTCAAATATTTTCCCCTTAAAACTATAATCTAGCTCAGGGGTGCCTGACTCATGGGGGTCGGTGACCTCTGTCCACGCAAGTGGCAGGCAAGTGTGTGATGTGCAAGTGTGTGATGTGCACATTTGTGCAAATGTGGTTTTGTGCACTTGCCCATTGCTTGCACAGAACCATCCCCTCCCCACCACTTCTGTTAGTCCACAGAACCAGAAAAGTTGGCAACTGCTGCGCTAAGTATCCAAGTTCTCCTTGTTATGTGACATTTCGGGGAACCATTTTTGCTAGATTTAGTCAAACGCTTATTCTGGGTATATCCTGTTAATTTGCCATTGCTGCGTATACCCCAAAATTCTAATATAAGCCATAAAGTATCACTATTCTATTATAACAATTAGCATATATCTTAATAGATTACATTTTTATTTACTTGTTTTGGAAAGATACCTAAAAACAGATTTCAAATTTTGTTTATAGTGGCAGTGATGGTATCAATATAAATATTAATCCGTAGAATTTCACAGTAAGTTATAATCATTTCCCAAAATGAGATGATGGATTTAGCTTTATATATTCAATTCATTATTTAATTGATGAAAAAATAAAATAGTGAGTTTTAAATTTTATGGCAATTGTAAATTCTTTTTATTTACTGATATTTTGTGTTGAATCTATTACATCTTTTTTCATTTTCTTCTTTTTCTTTTGTGTAATGTATTACTTTCTTTAAATGTTTTAAAAAGGAAGAGAGACTTACCATAATTCTAATCCATCTTCTAGAAGATATACATGAGGAGGCTGGCTAACATCAGTACTTAACTGAATAATTGGGAGCAGAAAAGTGTAAAGATTCTTGCTTTCTGCTCCTAAACCCTGCAGAAAATAATAATCAAAAGAAACAACAAATCCCTATGGTCAGATTATGCATGTAATTGTTCCTATTTCATTTGCAACAATGTGAAGTGATTGACCTCTTAAACTATATTGTTCTTCTTATGTTTTGGTGTCTGGTAAGTGGGCTGTGGCCTGGGGTTTGGAGACCTCTGTGTTAGTGAGTTTGAAGAACATCAGTATGTGGTGTTTCCCAAATATCTGTTTTAAGGTATTTATTTATAAAGATAAAGTTCGGACACCAAAAGATAAGAAGAGCAATGTAGTGCATGCCGTTCAGTGCAGTGAGGAGTGTTCAGAGCTCTACATTGGAGAAAACAAGCAGAGAATCTTTATAGAAGAGGATGACCCAGCATAAGAGAAGCAGCACTGCAAGACCAGAATCAGAATATACCCTCATTTTAAAGAAAAAGGACACTCTTAGGAGGACAATTATGTTCACAGTTTGGATAGGTAGATGCTTTGAAAGAGGAACAAAGTATCCCCTTATGCCAAATAAATAATGATAAATAATGAAATAATTAATAAACATCAAGTTTTTGGAAAACATTGCTAATTGGCTGTTTCTAATAGAATATAAGTTGCAATAAAATGCATCCAATTAAATTATTTTATCAAATGAATTAATAATAATTATTAAGAGATATTAGATGCAGCATCAATATCTTTTAACTTTAGATAGCAGAATATATCTTCTACTTGAATTACGAAGTAGGTCAGGTTTCATTCTATGCATAATCTACATTTTTCAATAATAGAGATCAACTCTTCTATTTCAGAAGAAACAAGACAGCCTCCTCTATCAACATTATATGAAATATGCATTGAAATAAATGTAGAAAGCTTAACAATGGAGGATTCATGAAAGAATTCAAACTTGCTCTCATTTTGCAGGATGAACCTTGTTGAGATTCAGAGGAGTTGAAACACAAGGTGATACAAGGCGTGAAGTGAAATTAAAAGAAAAAAAGTTTAGAATAAGAAAAAAGTTGAAATAGTTCTGCAGAACCCTCCAAAATGTGTATATAGAGAGGGAAACAAGACTACCGAGGATGTAAGAAGTGAAGTTAAAACAAATTCACTTCTCTTAATTACAGACAACATTTCAAGAGAAATGAAAGGGAATCTTTCCACCATTTCTTTTCTTTTCTTTTTTTCAAAACAAAAGATTCAGTCATGAGTTGGCTAATAAAGATTCTAAACCTATTGTGTAAAACAGTCTGTATAGTCTTGAGGAATTCTTGAGTTTTCCTCTTGAACAAGGGTGCACAATCTGCATGTGATCCCTGAGATTCTTTTCTCTGGCTTTTATAGCCTTCTGTCATGAATGCTAAAATTCACAGCAATTTTCCGAGCATTTTAGTATGAGAAACTCATATAAACTATAGCACAGTCCCCAGGATAAGGGTTATCACAATTAAAAACCATTAAACACCAATCACTGCCCATATATGAATGAAACCTTACCTATTTAATGACCTTCTGACCCTATCCCACATTACTTTTGTTCCTTGGCCACAGAAATGTTGCCTGTACTATTATAATGTAATAAAATGTACACATTCAAATCTGGTGGTTATTCAAGCTTTATTTGTTTTATTGCTATAAGTATGCATAGTACAAGAAAACTTCACAAGCAAAAAAAGGCAAAGAGAAAGAAAAAAGGATCTGAACAACACTATAACATTCCTTAGAGGTTGAGATACATTGTAATATTTAGTATGATATTAAATTTTACTGGGATATCAATATTATATGTTAAAAATACATGAGGAAAAAAAAGAGAATAATTTACCTGAATAAGATGAATTAGGGTAGTCAAAATAGCACATCTCAGCATATTGTGTTCTTCGCTTTGTTTCCAAAGTAGAGGTAAATACTGAACCAAGCATGCTACGTAAGGTCTTATCTGTAATCAAAAGCAATGTAATATTATTTTTTAAAGTTAAGTGAATCTCAATTTAGATCTAAAAATTAAGAAATGACCTAACTTATTGTATTAACAAATGTAAGTTAATTCCATGACTGCATATGTTCAAGAAAATAAACAATTTCATACTTTAAAAAAAAATGCAAAATCAAGCGATAACAAAACACAAATACAGCATTGTCTAAGAATTAGCACCATCATTACAACAATTATAGTAGAAGCTCTAGGAAAAAGCTATATTTTATTGCAAGTTCTAAATTATGTTATAAATATTATTCATAAATAATGTGTAAAAAAAACCAATGCTGGATTTTCTTGAACTTTCAAACTGAGAACTAAGTACTGTTTCTAGGATGGATAACAGGCATGGATATCTATCAAGGAATATTTCACCCAAGGCAAGTAGTGGTACTTCCTTCAGAAAATCACAGCAGGATAGAGGGTGTTCTTACAGAAAACATTTAACCTAACTATCAATCTAATTCCTCTTCAACAGCTTTTTAGGGAACAGGAAAGGAGGAAAAAGCACCAAATAAATCCACAGGAAGCATATGATGTTATAAAACATGTATTTGATCCTTAGACTAAAGATTTCTAATCCTCAGTTATTTGTACAGCCATGCAAGTCAGAGTTGTATCCTTTTAATTTGAGGTAGGCAGATCAGACTGTTTGTTCTTGGAAATGGTTCTGACCATGAAACTGGGTAAAATACCTGAAGATTTGGACTATAATGTCATTTAAAGTTTTGCAGATATTCCAGAATCTTATTCTGTTTTTCATCAGAACTTAAGGGAGCAATGAAAATTCTGTCTATGGAACATGAGTTTAGTTAATTTACTCAAATACTTATTTACTTATTTTAAGTTTAATAAGTTTACTTATTTAGGAAAGAGAACCAAATTCATAACTATGAAAAACTTCTAACATATAGTTACATAACTTTAATAGCTGGAGAATGCTTTATTTAAAAAATTCAACAAACTAAAATAATATGTACTTCAACATGTTCAAGGAAATGTTCTCTGATTTCTTTTTTTAAGTTTCATATGAATTTAAAAGAAAGAAAAAAATGAAATTTACCTGCATATTGACCCTTTCAATTACACAAGAGAGAACATGGAGGACATGCATCTTTGTATCACATTCTCTAACTTCTTGGAGAAGTTTAAAGAGCAGTGTAAACATAGATTCCAAGTACTATAAGAAAAAGATTGGAAGTTAATAATTATTTCAGTTACTGATCCAAAATATTTAATAAGAGTTAATCTTACATCTGAAATATCTGGTCTATCTTTGCTTCAACTCTAGCATTACTAGGATTCATGCAGTCACTTCCTATTTCAAAATTAGTTTTTCTCTTCTTTTTTATTCTCTATCCCTCATTTCTTTTCTATGAATAATATCACTTCATATTCAGCTTTAAGATACCTGATATGATAACAGCTCATTAAATGTACAAAATCTATCAGAAATATATAACTAAAATATGTTTCTTCTATAATCAGCAAGATATAAATATAACTATAAGAAATATTACATTGACAACAACAGAGACTTTTAAATATTTCAAATGACAATTTTTTTCTAAGATTACATAACAATAATGAGTTAGTACACTTTGCTACAAATTAATCTGTGGTTTGTTACAGAATAAGAACATGCTTTGGAGAATAACTGGATTATTCACTGAACAACCTGGAAGAGATTATCGCTTGTGAAATGTTAATATTCATTTTTAACTTATTTTTTTATAAAGAACTCTTATGTTTTAATTATACCATCAGGAAAGATTGTTTTCCAAATTATATTATCTTCCTTGCTTTTCAAAGATGTAAATTACATATATATCAATTTTTATAATTAAAATATTCCACCTTTCAACTGACATATTTATTTGTAATTAGATAAAATACTTACTGGTAAGAACTGATCAGTCCTAAATTCAAAATCATCCACTGGTAAAATTGAATCAAGAAAAAACAAAACCTGTATCTCATGACTTAAAACAAAAACAAAACCCAAAGCTCAATCCAATCATTTTCAGCATTCTGTTATATCATAATAATTTATACAAGGAAAAGGATATCAAGTTTCAATGTTGTTGCTGTCTCAATACGGACCTGAGTGAAAATAATTGAATTAGAACATGTCTTGTCCAGAGTCTTTATAAAAGTTTTAAAATAAAACATTTATATTCCTGTTCTGTATTCTGTATAGTGGTGGATTTGTAAGCTGTACAGATGTAGATAAACTCAACAAGACATCCTTAACAAAGTACATTTATTGGTGCATCAGGTATCCTCATAACTCACATTTGTGATGAAGTTCTTCTTTAATGACCAATCCTTTGTATATCTATCTTGTAGGTAAAAAGATGGTTTATCTCCTATCCTTTTTCTCCCATCTTGTAACGATAGAAGTAGAACGGTTACCACGGGTCCATAAGTTCAACCAAGAGTGAGGAAAACTCCCCCAACCCATTGAGGGTCAATTTAGTGACCAATTAGAATTACAGATGTGGTCACGTGACATGGACTACATTTCCCAGGATACCTTAACTACATTTACCATGATGCATTCCCTTAAGGGAACAGCTCACAATTGCTACCTAGCTATCCAATTCCCATTAACTCTAAACTGTCTGGACAGCCCAATTCCAATTCTTCTACTTCTTAAGTCAGTACTAAACAACAGATTATAAATACAAATCATTTATTTATACTCACAACCAATAATACACAAATATACATTTTAAAATGCAGAAAAACAAAACATTTAAAAATGAGAAGAAACATCAATGAGTTTTTGAAAGCTATAACTATTCCTAGAAACTTGGCAACCTTTATGTAGTTGTGGGTACTCAAGATGGGTCTTGCAGAACCAAAACTGTAGTTTCTCGATCATAGAGAAATTACCATTTCTGACAATTGGGATTATGAGTGCCAGGTGAAATGGATAGTACGATGGAAAGTCTTAACAGTACATAGTTTACTGACAATCTCGGTAACTGATCAGACTTTCATATTTACCTATAGTGCAATTTCAATAAGAGGTACTGTGACAATTCATGACAACATCTCCTATGTGAAATAGGCAGAATCTTATATATACTGTATATATAGGAATCATTTGCAGAACATACAGCTATGCCATAATTGGGGTGGATGATTTTGGCAATTTCACTTTAGGCTTTAAATTCCAAATCTTTTGTGTAAGTTTGTTTCCACAAGGTGAATCAGAGACGGAAAGGAAATATGACTTTCAGAAATTTAGATTGAACAATTTCTAAAGCAGGGTTATCTTTATAAACACAGAGTTGTGCACCAAATAACATGAAGGCCAGAACATTTGTTTTATACAATTTTATTGCTGCAGGGCATTCTGCAGCAATAGTGAGTAACTGAGTAACTTAGTTGTTGAGTAACTGAGGGAAGTTAGGGAACTAAGAATTTCCCTAAAAAAAAATAGTCACCAATGCTTGGGCTATGGATAAAATATAAGAGATTTGAAATAGGATGGTAGGCAAATGTTGGAGGGTGATACTTTTATTCAGAAAGCTCTGTAATAATATCCTTTATGTAGAAGTTGAAGGGAAAATTTTTTGCCCTGTTTGATAGGACTGAAGTTGATTAATTTGCACTATAGTCCATTAATGTAAGAAGGCGATTAATTTCCTTGCTGAAAGAAGACAAATAATTTCCTCCATAATTTCTCATGAGGAATTGAGCTCAAGATTGTTCAATAAATGTCACATAAAGGTGGTTTTGATAGGGAAAGTATTTTTCAGCTAAATGGTGCAAAACTGTTCATTGATACACTTGATTATTCTGATCTAAATTCTAGTTGTTCAGAAGTCAAGTTATTATCTGAATATATTCAATCTAAATGTGTACAGTAGAAAAATTGGCAATTAATGATAGTAGTTGTCATCTTTAAAGCCTTACATCTATCTAACCCACTAGATTGGGAGGCAGGTACGTTCCAGGTCCCCTCCCTTAAGGAGTTCTATCTGGATGAACCAAGAAGAACGGCTCTCTCCCTCTAAGCAACTTGGAGTTACCATGAGTTGGGCAATCATTTCAATTTTCTTAATAAATAAAGTAAAAAAAATATGAAAATAACCAGGCAATAGTTGGTATGATTTTGCTATCACGTTTCTTATGCATGGGGAAAAGTGACAGAATTAGGCCACTCTTTCAGGAAGGAATATCGAACACAGAAGTCTGACAATGATGATTTATTTTCAATAATTTTAACAAAATCATCTTTACCTGAAGTTTTACCACTTTTCAAGTGAGAAATTATTATTTTTTATTTCTAATTCTGCAATTAGGAACCAAGCAGGGTAAGGATAAAAATCATCATCTAAAAAAGCACTAAATACACTGTCAAATTATCTCATCCAGAACTCTAAAGTAATTAAATCATTGGGACTGGAACTGCATTTATCTGAAGAACAAGATGCATTGTGCCAAAACAGATGATCATTCTTATTTGTTGTTGCTTGTCAGAATCTTAATCTATTTCACTAATAAGTAGTTCTGCTTCTTCTCCTTGGTAGCTTATTATATCCCCTTTTTTTTAGTAAATAGAAAATTTAACAAGAGGGAGATTCATTATAAAGATGAGAACAGCAAATTTAAAGATCTAAAGATTATATTTCAAAATTGTATATTTAAAAGATCTGCAGAACAGTTTTCATCAAATATTTTATAAAAAGTAAAAGTATTTGGAAAAACTCTCATGAGCTAATATATTTGCCATACATGCAAGGATTTGAAATGATACAATATAAATTAATAACATTCAAATTTGGAAATAACTTTTGAGGTTGAAAACAATGGGGAAGTTCATACAAACTTTATTTTCTTTGTTATTGACAATATTTTCACTGAGAAGATGGAAAAATAATAATAGTGTGCAAGAAGTCTGGACTAGAAATTACTATATGGAATATTTGTTTACTCCAGACTGATATGCCTGACTCTGTCTTATCTTTTTTATTAAAAATGTTAGCTTTCTGCAAGGTTTTTCTTCCTGCTAACTTGAACTCCCTGCCAGTTAGAATTATCCATGAATCTGAATTTTACATTTATTCAATTTCCTAATAAAGAGAAAAGATTTTTTAGTAAAGATAGGACGCCCAAACACAAACCCTATTGAATACTGAATAGATGAATCAATAATTACAATCTCCATTACCTATAGCAATTTTTATGGATCGAAGACTTCCTTGATATCATACAAAGCAGACATACCAAGTTGACCTCCTTAAGGCTTTCTGTAAGTTTGCTGTATTTTGCAGCACACTGAATTGAATGTCAGGTTTTTGACAATCAAAGAGAAATGCAGTTAACATGAGATGTATTCAGGGCAAAGAAGCTGCATCTTAATTTAGATAAGAGAGAAGCACTCCAAGAAAGGGAACCAGCTAAACTTTAGAAAGCTTATGAATGAATTACAAATGATATAGTTAGGAGTACTTTGCAGGACTGAAACAAAAACACAGATGTCCATATACAGATGGAAGCAGAAGGCATAGCATTTGATTTTAATAGTGTAGCAGCTGCAGCAGTTGATGATGCAAGCAGTACTTGTCTAGCAACCACAATTAGTACTGGCAATCTGGCTGTTAAGTGGGTTTGCCACTAAATGAAATCATAGTTGTAGTTATATCTTACTATAGCTTTCCTTTGTTTTATAGAGTTGCAAAGGTCATATATGAGGATTGATTGAAAAATTTACTTTTAAAATCACTGTTGCAACTGTGAACAGTCACTAAACAAAATAGTCATTAAATGACAATTATATGTAGTCATGTGAAAATGTATCAATATTTTATCTTTATTAAAGCAGTATATGAAGATTAAGGCAATATAGGAGTATCTATCCTAGTGAACACTAACATAATACAAAAACTAGACAATTGGATCAAGAGAACTCTCGGTGACTCATTAAGAAAGGCCAAACTACCAAAGAACAGTGGCAGATAAGCAGCAGTGGACCTATCTTTTCACACTTCTGTGAATGTTCCAAAATGCACAAGGCTGACATACTCCTTTCAAATTATGTCATTATCAAGAATCTTTAACTGTAACATCGCAAAAAAAAAAATGAACAAAAAGCTTGGGCACCTCACAAGATGAAGCAAATACTTCATCAACTCTTCACAAAAGTGCCTTCAAACAATCAGACCTGACTGTAAATGAAAACAAAATCATGGTCTCATTTGATATCACTGTAGTAATGTCCATAAATATGGAATTAGCCAAAGAATCTATGACTACATTGCTCCAAATACACAAAGATTGAAACACTCAGAATTATGGATCTCATAAACTTTTATTTAAATTAAATTCATTGTCAAATTTAAAGGGTCACCACTTTCAGGACTTATAGCAGAGATTGTGATGTAAAGTCTAGAAGACATAGCACTTCCACAAATACAACCCAAATAGATATGTAGACGACCCCTTCACCTTAATAAAAAAGTATTAATTAGAAAACGCCCATAAAACCATCAACATCATTTTCAAAGGAATCCAAGAAAACAACTCACTACCCATCCTGGACATCCTGATCAGCAGAGACCACAATGGCAAACTAGAAACACAAGTGGATGGGAAATCAACCACACCAATCAAGTGCTCCAATACCAAAACAACAATCCTACCTTCCACAAGAGGAGCTGTGCAAGAACTTCATTTAGACAAACACAAACTCACTGCAGCAACCCTCATGAACATCAGAGAAAGGAAACATAGCACCTATACAACATATTTCAACAAAGTAAATATCCACACAACTTTATCAAAAAGTATCTGACCACTCAACACAACACAGCACAAATACATCCTAAAAAGATTAATACTGCCATACATCAAGAACAGCTCAGAAACGACCAACAAATTGCTACTAGCACTGCACACAAGCCAACTAAAGCTTTTTAAAACATCCAAAGTAAACAAAAAGACCGGGCAGTCCCAGAAGAAAAAAATCATGAGTCATCTACGAAATGCAGTGAAATGACTGCAACAACCACTAGGAAGGACAAACAGGTTGGCAGAATGCATCCATGAACACCAACTACAAGTCAGAAGACAAGATGAAAACACATAGGCAGATTTAACTATGGTTTCAATTGGAAAACTGACCATCCTAGATCAAGCCAAATCCAAAAAAAACCAAGGGAATTTCTAGAAGCCTGCTGGGACAGCCTAGCTTGGGAAAGTTGTTTGAAATCCTTTCTACTTGTAGACGATCTTTCAAGATTGATGTCCAATTGTTTGGCAATTTTTTAAAATCCCTTTCCAGACTCTACAACTAACTTTCTGAATGTCTCAGAGAACTCGTTCAATCCAGACATCATGATGCACATAGTTAAAAAGCAAAGAACAAATCAAACTAAAATCTGAGGTTTAAATAAGACAGGTGCCTTCCAGCTACTCTGCAATGATGCTCTCATCATTTGAACCTGATTTGGTGCACCTGATTCTAATTTTAGGTATGTTGAGAAAGTGATGAGAGGTATGCTTACTTTTTCCACATGCAAAATTCACATTTATGTTTATTTAAATGAACAACAATATGTAAATGGTGTATGATTACTCTGAGTTCAAAATACTCATTTGGATTGATACTAAAATAGATTATCTATTTTAATTGGCTAAGCACAGAAAGGTTATTCTGAACAGTAAATGAATACACCTTCAGTTAGATCTGATACCGGGGAAAAAAACTACTTCAGATTTTCTGAGGTATATAAACAACATTTCAAAATCCATAGATACATCCCTAACAAAAGAATACGATAAGAAACTGATATCAATAAACTGTCCATGAAAGGTTAGGTATTTGATAAAGAAAAGCTATTTGTCAAAAAAATCTAGACATACCACTAAATCCTTGTCTTGAAGCAAATTACAGATTGCTTCATACAACATAGGTCTCAAATCAGGCTTGAATTTCACAGAAATCCATTGACCAATTAGCCAGATCACTCTCCGCCGTATTGCTTTATACCTATAAATACAAAAATTATTTTTTGTAGTCACAGTTACTATAATTGGTTATTAAAAACATTAATTTCAAAACATTTTCAGTAATTTTATTCTTCCTACAATGTCTGAATACTTGCAGGTTTTTTAAAACAATATTTGAATCTGGTGTTAAGATGATTGCAAATATTTAATTTTCTATAAAAATATATAAGAATCAGTTGACAATAATTCCTAAAAAACTAGATTACAATAAAATATTTTACATTGAATACAGACATTCAAGGAATAAAGTTTTCTTTTTACAATCCTGTAATCCCTTTTATCAGGATGGAATCAGGACAATTGAATGAAGCTGAGTATTTACTGGCCGGATGCCCTTCCTGATACCTATATGGAGTTCACAGTGAGATTTTTTTTTTTTGTGCCCTGATCGAGAAACATCTGGCTGCTACCTAGGACTGAACTTTCCAAGTGGGAGGCTTCTAAGCCATTCCGCTGCTCAGTAAAGTTAGCTATTTTAGGGATATGTATTTTGTAATCTCTATATCACTAGTGCATTTGGAATCTACACAAACCACAATTCGTAATATTATTTCGAATTAATAACATTCTGACTGGAAGCTGAGAAATTTTTTCAGATGTTGGTAAATTATAATTCTCATTAGGAACTTTTGTGAAAAATATCATTGCTTTTCTGACAGTTTTTTTAAATTCAAAAATATCTATGATACGACCGTCTCCAATAACATTTGTTTCAAGAATGTATATTAAAGAAAAATGTATTTCTTCAAATTCTAGTAAAAAAATACTGAAGTGATTTGCTATTATCTTTTTTATGATTTTTTAAATGTTTTTTCTCTAGGTTGCAGTCCTTGGATTTCTCACTAATCACCTACCATTTGCTCTCACCGCCACCACCAAGATCAATTATTGTTCCTAAGTGTTCCCGCTATATATTAAGGCAATTTACATTATAATGCAGAGTACAAACTATACAAACTATACTACGTAGTGTCTTGTATCGCTACAATCCAGAGAGTATTGAGATCCAAAATGCAGCTGTCATTGTAGCAATTCCTTATTTTCTAATTTATCAAAGCTTTGTATAGCTATTGTGGAAGGAGTATGGAAAGAAGTAACAGCGAGTTTACAAGTGCAATACCAGCAATTATATCAGACCCCAAGTTTAGAACAAAGGGAAGAAAGTAACAGAGAGATTGATAAAATTCAACACATGCATAATCTTGTATTTGCCAATAATCTATAGTACATACCATATTTTTAACTGATTGAATGCAGAGGAAATAACTTTCTCAAACTGCATTATTCACACTGAATATGCATGAACAACCAATTCAAAAAGGCACCTACCTGTTATGAGTAACTTGCAATTCAGCTAGTAGCTGGGTTTTAAACCACTGATCAAAATCCACACTATCAAACAGTTCATATGCTGCTAATCCAACTGCATTGTACACTGAACAAAGAAAAATTAAATGTGGGCATTTAAAAAAAAATGCTATGTAATTTTAAATGTACTGGTTCAACAAGGAATGCAATTTACCAAACATATTAATTTATGTAAGATTATTAAAATGGAGATTTTGGGTTGTAACATAAAAGGAACACTGCTGGACCATATCAAAATTTACCTAAACAATTATTTTGCATGCAAAGTAACAGATTATGAGATGCCTTTGGGATCCCCATGGAATAATATAAGCAACTAAGAGCTTACCATAAACTATTGCATTTATTATAATCCAGCTCTATGTACAAAAAAGATTATCTTTCATGGATATCTAAAGATAAAAATGATAATCTAGCACTTAAAAGTTTCTTAAAAATTTTAAGAAACTTAAAATTGCTTTTACATGCACATCTATATCTGTCTTTCAATCTAAAAATGCTACTGCACTGTTTGATACATACTAATAATAATTCCTCTGACTTCAGTGTAAATCCATTTGTCCTTTATATACAGTATTTATTACAAAAGCTGTTTAAATGCAAAAATAAGCATGTCCATGTCAGACATGCAACTATGCTACAGAGATTTCCATTTAATTTGTCCTTTGGTCTGATATGGGTATTTCTTAAAAAAAATATCCTCTTGGCCATTTTTTTTGTAGGTTGTATGGTAGGGTGGCTTTGGCATCAAATAATCTATTTTTCTGATGCTAGGACTTAAATAAATGAAATGATTTTGTTTCCTCTGACAGAACATTCAGAAAGTTCAAAAATGTTTTACTGGAAGCATCTGAAGAACACTTTCTATATCAAGAAGAATTGGAAATGTTCTATATCAAGTTCAAAATACATTTTTTTATTCCTGTATAGAACCTAATTTTTTAAACTATGTTAATTACCTGTCTTGTTTATTCTGATAATTGTTTTCAAAACTTCTGACAATGTTATACTATCATTTATTAAAGGATATTAGAAAACAAGTAACATCCTACATGTCAATTTAAGATTAAAAAAAAAAATCCTGAATTTACCAGCATCTTTAATCAGAAGAGCATGAGTATCATTCATGTTGGTGGGGCCTGTAGTAATATATGTAACAGAGAAACAAGAGTTAGAAATTATTTTTATTCATTGACATATGAAGAAAGAAATTGCTTTCATATGAAAGTAGAGAAATACTGAGTTATTTATAAAAAATAATAAAGGCAGAATAAAAATAAATATGCATTTGTTTGACAGTTATAATCCTTTCTAAGTTGGAAGAAACCATAATGAGGGAAAAGCATTTACTTGAAAAGGGAAATGTAGATATTTATATATCGTAACCACTTATCATCATTATAATGCAATTGTCTTATACTGTATGAAGATAACTCATATAAGGCAATCGCAAAATGTCCAGGGGTGTCAAAATCATGTCATCATGGTGTTGTCACATGACATATCAGGACTTTTTTACTCTTTTGCTAAACCAGGTGGGCGCATCACATGACACATCCAGCCCGCAAGTTTGACACCCCTGTCGTAGAACTTAAGACGACATTGTTGTGGTTCTCATCACTTTCCTCAGCCACTTATAAAAACTGAAACTTATAAATAACATCTGGACAGTTAAGAGTAAAGTTTTTATATATTTCTAGATCACCACTGAAAAACTAGAGCTGGTGAATAACTAGTTTTTTTTGTGGGGTGATTAATTGGCAACAATTCAGGTGATCAAAACAATTTTTTTATTTTATTTCAATTATTTTACAGTTCCTGAGTGGTATGGTGGAATCAGGTAGACATTAGATTTGGTGGGGTGGATTCCTTCTTTGCTTTCTGTGTATAATCTGTGTATAATTCCTTCTTTGCTTTCTGTGTATAATCTTGAAGAGTATGGTTACTCTTCAAATCATTCAGACCCTACTTTACTTGTTCACATCCATATTTGGAGATATATATTTGAAGGGGGCATATTTCTAACATTGCTATCATTCTTTAGCATAATTGTTAGTTCTGTTTCTGCATAGGATCTAATAACTTGCATTCAGAGCCTTGTACCTTGGCCCTTTTATAGCTCATTAGGTTTTAATCATGATAGCTATAGTAGAACTACGGCACCTTATAGGGATGTTAGTATACCTCTATTCAGAAGACTATTTCATTATCACCTCCTCTAAAAATATCCCACTTATAATAGCTTTTTTATTTGGGGGTCAAACCCTGTGATGAGGGCATGATTAAGGAAACAAGAAACACATACTGAATTAGGAATATGCACAAAAATATCACTAATTGCTAACTACATATTCTGCTTTCCTCTTATCATCCAAATTCTGACTTCAAAAGCTCAAAATATATAGTACCTTCTTGTCAAAGTGAAAGCAAGCAAGCTAAGTAACCTTCATTACAAAGTTCAAGAAGTCCTCATTTAGTGGTCACTTCTACAGTGACAGTTCGAAATTATAATGGTGCTGCACATGAAGACTTACAACCAACCCTTATAGTTGCAGCTGTTACAGCATCCCCATGGTCATGTAATCACAATCCAGAAACTGGCTCACAATTACTGGCTTGGAAACTGGCTCACAATTACTAGCTTGGAAACTGGCTCACAATTACTGGCTTGGAAACTGGCTCACAATTACTAGCTTGGAAACTGGCTCACAATTACTGGCTTGGAAACTGGCTCACAATTACAACAGTTACAGTGTCCCAGTTACATGATCATCATTCGCAACCTTCACTGCCAGCTTCTAATAAGCAAAGTCAAATCCTGCCAGCAGGTCACAAATAGTGATTGCATGATGCCATGCCTAAAAACCATTTGGGATTTGCTTATCTGTGGCAACTGGAAATGCCTTTGTAAGTCAACATGTTCACATGACATTGTGCTTTTCAACCGTGTTGCTTAGCAAGTTACCTGACACAATTACCATTATTAAGTGAGGACTATTTGTACATATAAAGTTTGAATTGATTCCATTTAATATAAAATCTCTGCTTTTGTAAAAGAAAAAAAAAACAGGATACACAAAGCAACAATACTACAGCTTTTAACAGGGAACACTGATGAACAGTTGCTGACCTGAGTTTATTATTGAATCTAATTTTCAGGCCAACTTCTGTTATTTCAACTATAATAAAAGTCCCAACATACTATATACTCAAGACTTTAAGGGGTCTTTCAACCAACACTAGGAAGGACAACTGGGAATGAATGAGCTTCAATCATTCATTCAACAAAAACAAAACGAACTTTCCATCTCAACTCTAATCTTATTCATAAAATTTAATTATGCCTAATGAATTCCATGTTAAAAGTTCATTTAATTTGCCAATAAATATCCTAGAGCAGGGGCAGGGAAATTTGGCTCTTTTATCACTTATGGACTTCAACTCCCAGAATTCCTGAGTGAGCCATATCCCTGGCCTACTAGTTTTTCAGTTGTGGGGGAATGAATTTTTGACTTGAATGTCCTACATTTGTATATTAAACAGTCCCATTCAAGTCAAAAATTGATTTCCCCCACAACTGAAAAACCAATAGGTCAGGCATGGGGAACCTTTTATGGCTCACTCAGGAATTCTGGGAATTGAAGTCCATAAGTGATAAAAGAACCAAGTTTCCCTACCCCTGTCCTAGAGTTATATTAGTTCCTAAAGTTTCAGTAGTATTAATTAGAGCCCAACATTACTTGGCAAAATATTTATATTATTTAATGAAAATTATATAATCTAGTAGTATACACTATTAAACATTAAAAAAATACCTTGTAGGGAGTGAACCATTTCTAGGAGAACTGGAGTAAGCGTTTGATTATATTCATGAAAAATATCAATGAAAAGTACTTCTGTACATGGCTGAAAATGAATTAAAATGATTTATTATAGACAGCAAATAACAATGGAGCAAATTAGCTTGAAGTACTAAGAAACCTAACTAGGAAATAAAAGCAGATGCACAAAGTGGTTAGATTAGTTCTATTGCTTACAGATATTATAATTAGTGAATCTGTCCAATAACATTATCACTTGCCTTAAGCATATACTGCAACAGTTTTATCCCTGTATTGCTTTTTATCCCTGCAGTGTTTTCCCCATTTTTTTGTCGCCTTCATTTGTTATTTTCTTATTACGGTGTTTGCCATTTCAGAAGCATCACTTTACTGTCCATTACACCAAATTCTACTTTTAGAATTGAGTTCTGACATATAGGAAAATGTGTTTAAACATTGCTTAGGCTATCACTATTTCACATTTCCAGTTAAATTATTGCTTTGGATAACTGTATGTTATTGCTGGTTAGTGTGAAGCAATTTACTCCAACAGTAATTTATAAGCAACAGCTTATTCAAATTGGAAAATCTTCAAGTCTGCTGTCAACATCCATGAAGAAGTGCCACACTACATAAAAAGTAAACAAATAATAACCCACCCACTCCACTTGACATTGTACAGTCTTTACAGGTGATCCTCAACTTATAAATATAATTGAGCCTGGAATCATGGTTGTCAGAAGTGGGGGTCATTAAGTGGGTGATCATGTGACCGCACCCAATTTTACAATTTTTTAAAGTGAATTCTGCAGTGATTAATTGAATCTATTATCCCAATCGGCATTTTTTTTGCTGGAAACCAAAAATAAACATTGGAAACTGGCAAAAAAAAATGCAGCCATTTGATCGTAGGGTGTTAGGAATATAAGTCACCTAACAGGTATTTGGATTAGAAATATATAAGCCAGGATAGACAGTTTAGTACTATGTCTTTAAGAGATTGCAAAAACTGCAATTGGGTGTGGTTTTTCAAACAACCATAAGATGAGCCAGAAACCTGGGTTGTTTAGTCTTAATCTCAGAAGAGAATGTGTCTCAGTCTCTGTTTCCTTCTGTTGGAAAGTACTGCCGTTCCTCCATTTCTTCTAATTGACTGATATTACTGGATTTGATGTAAGTCTGATACTGAAATGTTTTGACACCGGACTTTGATATTTGGATGAAAACTGGACTGAAAACTGACTGATTTAACCTGTGAATGACTTTGGACTGCCTATTTTGAACTTTACTTGAACCTTTATTGAAAGTAAAACCCTACATTTACTTGTACAGTGTATCTGTATGCTGGGTGTGTAGTATTCAAACATTATTCTCTATACGTCTCTCTGTATGCGCTCATTCTCCTAACGGGGAATTACCTCAACATAGGGTACTGCACATAGTCATAAACAGTTAGCAAATACCCAAAATGTGACTTCCTGACCACAGGGGAGAGGCCTTAGAACTTCAAAAACAGGTCATAGATAGCTCTAAGGAGGCCCACTGTAACTTCAAAAATTGCTAAGTGTTTGATTGTTATACTCAAAACTCCACTCTCCTGGTTTTATCTTTAGCATTCATTTAGAAAGTTTTCACTGGTTAATTTTCATATTTAAAAAAGGTTTTAATTTAAATTATATGTCATATACTTACCCGAATACTGTATTTCCAAGAATCACCTCCTGTTTCTTCAACAACTATATAATAAGAAAAAAAATTTTTTAAAAAAAACTTTCATCCAATATTTATCCTTTAGTGTCATTTTCTTCAATACACATATGAAACAATAGGTTTTTACATGCAAAATACTTAACAGAAATCATAATTATATAGCAAGCAATACACAGCATTTACTACTTAGAAAACCAGAACACTATTTACTGAAGTAGAATTAAACTGAAAGAATAAGACTTCTTACTAAAGCCTTCAGAGTCCTCTTCCCACATTGTTAGTTCTTCCTCAGTTAACAAGAAGTACTGAGTAACTAGCCGCCTGCATATCTCCATTAATGTTGGATATGTAAAGAATGATGCCTTTATTTTATAAGCTTCAAGAGTTTCAGGGCTGCTATCTGCAGTAAAATAGTTCACAAAAAGAAAATATGTGTTCTAATATATTAGAAAGGACTAATCAATTATCAATATCACTGAACTAAAAAAAAATTACCTTCTATATTTTTGGATGGCTTATAAGCATAATTTTTGACAATCATCTTAATCAGATTCATGCATTGGACAATGAAACGTTCAAAAACAACTCCTTCACCAGCCTCTGTGAAAACATAGCTTACTGAAAATTCCAATGATCTCTGAATTAGAGACGTGAATGAAAATGGATGTTGGTCCAAGAAGTCTAAAAGCTAAAAGTTGAAAATATATATGTGTACATGAGAATATCACTCCAAAGATCAATATAATAATAATAACAAGTCAAAGTAATATGGGTAACTTTCAGAATAACAATACACCAGGCATATTTGGCATTTAAAGTTGAATAGATTATTAGCATTTAACAAAATTATTAAGCATAATAATTCCAATTTCCAATTTTCATTTGAAACATCCTGCAGCTTATACAAAGATTCACCCATTTTAGATCAAGGATGGTTTTTGATGTATTCTTTTTCCAAACTATGAAGAAAACAAAATAGTAGCCTCAGTATTCTTTGTTGGGTGGCATAAACAACTTTTCTCATCAGGTATTGTGTGGATTGCTGGATCTGTAGTTTCTCTTCCTTAAGTGGTTTGGATGATTAAAAAAAAAAAAAAAAGTAATTCTGAAGGATTCTGGAGAAGCCCGTATTGAGTGCTTGGACCAGAATTTTTGAAATCTGTAAGGTAGATCTAAGTCTATCGGTACTGTTTGCACTCAGCCTTACTTTGTGGTCTCTAGGCAAATATCAGCACTCACACAGCTAGCGAGATAAAGAAGCAAGAACTACAGACTTTAGTAAGGTATTTCTAGTATAACCCTGGGGTAAATACAGAATCTGGGGAATTTGCAAGGAAATTCACAAACTTCATTTATAATGAATTTATTGAAGTCTCTAATTCTAATAAATCTCCAATTATTTTTCTTCACTGATCCTTTATGTTAGTTATTTATGCAAACCACATTTTGTAAGACAGCATTTTCTACTAATACTGATTATTAATAAAATAGAATAATTGTTGCATTAAAAACTGCTTAAAATCTTAAGAATTTATTTAGCTTAAATTTTAAAGATTGGTGGCTATAGAAACTTACCACTTTAGTGAAAAGGATTATAGTCTTTTCTAGCCGATCCCTACAGGCATTATCTGTTTCTATGTTTTTACCTGATAAATAAAATTAATGTATATTATAAGTACAAAAATATCAGTCATGCTTAGACAGATCTATGAATTTAATTCAAATGACTCAATATTTCTTAAAAGCTATTGCCAAAAAATTCACGTATATTTATCTAATGTAGCAAAATGCATAATTTAGGAACAAAGAAGCAGTAGAATGATCTACTTAGGGGCTCCAGAGACCCTGGATGAGATGGATAATCTAGACCTCTTCTAATCACGTTTCAGGACCTCTTCCAATCAGGTTTCAGGCTCAGATATGGGACACAAATAGCACTTGAATGACCTCTGATACGATAATCAATTTGAAGTGCTGCTTATCAGCTTTTAAGTCCTTCATGGCATGGAACAGGTTATATGTGGAACTGTTTCACCCCAATCATATTGTCTCAGCCTATCTGGTCAATCAGAATGGATATATTTGGGGAATCTTGTCAGCTGAAGAATTTTGACTGGAGGGATCCAGGAACAAAGCCTTCTCTGTCATTGCCCCCAGGGACTAGAACACCATATCCTCAGAGATGAGGCAGGACCCCTCCTTCCAACCTTGCAAAAGCATGTTAAGACTTGGCATTGCTAATTGGAATGGGGGTTGAAGAGTGATATGCAAAACCATGGGGGTGGTTGGTGACATGAGGCAGCTCCCTCTGTCTTTAACTACTTTTAACTTTGTTCTTAACTATGCTCTAATTAATGCTTTTATATTACTTTTTGTTTTTATTATAAACTTCCCAGAATCATGAGGTAAGATGGACAATATAGAAATGTGATAAATACATAAACGAAATCAACTAATCAAAATCAGCTTAATCAAATTTAAATGAACTTACTAGGAGTAAATTTTCAATTAAATTCAAGATTTAGAGCTTCCATTCCTCAGATATTAATGGAAGGCAAGATACTATAAGTACAACCAGAACATAAATGCATTTATCTTTAACTAAACAATCCAAGATTATAAAGTATTTCATTAAGAGACAGTTTAGATAACAAGTTTAAACACATTCTTAAAAAAAAATACTAAAAACTCAAATCTTTGAAATCAACAGGACTTGGTCCCTTATATACATATACAGAATTGTATCCCAAAGTTTTAAAATACTTACTACATTCCAAAAATTGTTTTAATCGTACAAATACTGCATGAACAAATCCCTTGAGGAAATAAAAACCAAAGATGCAAATTATGTTACATGTACTTTTAAAAATCATTGTATTCGTTGCACTAAAGCATCTAAAGCAACAAGGGAACAAGAACAGAGTAACTTGAACAAAGCAAATATAAATAATTCTTAAATTTATCAGTTAGATATTGATTCTCATCATTTTCTCCAACATAACACTTCCAAATATCTTGAATGCTACTGGTTCCAATTTAAACATACTAATAAGGCAAAATTGTTTATAGCTAATCAAACAAACTAGTAAGTCTGTATCTCTTTACAGTAGGAATAAACAAAGAACAATCCAAATTTTGAGGGAAGTACAGAAGCCCTTCCTAGACAATGTAGAAGGAGAGTCATGTTAATCTATGGTATTAACAAATTAAGAGTCTTCTAAAAAAATTTCCAACTGACATATCTTCTTAATAAAAGCACAAGCTTTTATGAGCTGCAATTCATTTAATCAGTGACTCTGATTCCACATGCGATACATTGGATGAAATGAGTATGGCTTAAGAGTTAGTCTCTTCAACAAATGTGTTAATTGGAAAGGATGCTACTACCACCCTCTGAGATTTTTTAAAAGCCCTTCATTAAATTATTATCAAACCAATATTTTTAATGTGACAAGAAGAGAAAAACACAAAGAATATATTTCCTTTCCCTGTGTACTTGTGGAGCACAATTCCAGCACACTCTTCAAAGATCAAAGGTTCCAAAAAGTTTATGCCTAAAGAAGATCTCTTGCTTTTCTTCTAATAAGACAGAATTTGAATTCTACCATATTGTTATACAAACCAAGGGTGGGAAAAATCCTTTCAGATTTAACCACTCGTGCAGCAAGAAAATACAAGCAGAAGCTCTTTAATAATGTGAGTTTGGTGTTATGATTATGCCCAAACTCATCTTTAGACATCTAAGAATATACAGTATTTTACCTTTTTTGAATAGCTACTTTATTTACAAAAAATAAACACATACTTACCATAACCTCTATGTTTTTATGAGGCTCCACAAACCCATGAACTGTCAACTTGCGAAGCACTGAAAAGTTAAGTCTTATTTCATACATCACAAAAGTTATTCATTGGCCTTGTTTTATTTTTAATATACTTATTGATTTTCTACAAGAATTAAAATATAAAAAGCAACAACAAAAATAATTTAAAAGGAAAAAACTAGGAAGGAAAAGGTCCCAAAAATAAGGAAAAAGGAAAAAATAAGAAAAGGATAGCTTCTAATTTTCTTTGATATACTTACGAATATAAAATGCATTAGCCTTTTGATCTAAAATTCAATAGTACACAATATTTCTATAATAATAAAACAATTCTAATAATCAAATCCCAATTACTGACTTGTGATGAAGCATTCTTTATAATTATGTCTTGGTGTAAACAAGGAAAGGAAACAAGGTAGTATTCTCACTCAAACACCTACTTCAGGTTTTCCTCTGAGAGGAGAAATTTCGCAAAACATACTGTTTATTCACATTAGGAAAGTTTTTAGAAAGATAACTTTAATGTCTAAATATGATCATCATGTAAATAAACAACATTCTTTCACAATTTTAATTTTTCAAAATCAAATATCTTCAAAGCTTTTGACATTTGTTAGGACAATTTTAGCATTGTAGTTTATATACAAACAACTAGTAAAAAAATAAAATGTATTAATCTTAATAATTCAGAAAGTTTTTAATGTTATTACAAGAAAGTACATAATTATTTCACAAATTTATCCTTGTCTGACAACTCAACAGGCTATTCAAAACACCCGGAAAAAAAATGTTGCTATTATTATCATTTACATTTCTACAGATAGCCTTCAACTTATAAATGGACCAGAATTTCCACTGTAAAGCGATGTGGTTGCAAAGCAAGAGAACATGTGACTGCATTGCTTAATGATCATAATCACAGCATTCTCCATTGCCATAGTTAACTGAGAATCACGGGTCATTAAGTGACTACCCACCAATTCAAGCCATTCTCTCCCAGCCCAAGGGACTGCCTCAGCTACCTATCTTCTCCAATCTCTGACCTTTGCAATATACTTCCATCTCGAGCCCTGTCAGGATCCAACTCTAGACTGTGGACAGAGTTAGCCTGCAATACTTCATTCTAACCACTGCACTACCTGGGCTCCTACTTGGAATTATCTTTGATGATCAAAAGATAATTTAAGAAAAATGGAAGATATTTTACATTTTTTTAACCTAAGAGATTGATCAATTCTTTCAACTAATCTCCTTCCCCAAGATAGCATGTCATATGCTAAAGATGAAAATCTGACATTGTATTTCACAATGATACTATATTTTAAATATAATATTTTGTCAATTACCTTTCAATGCTAAGAGAGTTCTTTCTAATGAATTACTCATAGTTGTTTCATCTCTAAGACAAATCTGTTGAAGGAATGTATCTGTATGATGATTCCATAAGGAACAGGTAAAACTATAAATTCCAGAAGCTAACTGCAAAAATATAATTAAAAAAACTTCATAGTTAAAATAAATATAAATGCAATAGGTTTAGTATGCTAACTATAATCCAGCTGTTACAAACTTAGAAAATTTAATTGATCCATTTGTTGGGATACTCAAGATTATTTACCCAGAGCAAGTCTTATTTAGTAAGCTGTCCATTTTTTAAATAAATGCAATCAGGACTGCAATTTTATTAATGAGTAGTTAAATTGGACACAATCAAGCATCAAAACAGCAACATGAGCTCTTACACAAAGCCTGTATGCATGGGATTTATTTTTTTCATATTGCACTTCTCACAACTGATCTGAATCTCTCTGCCACCTCATTGCATCTTTTCCTATTCTCTCAGCATTCAAAAATGTTTGCCAAGTTAAAACAAATCAGAAAGTTGATTTGCCATTTAATATAAAATACCTGAACGAAGAAACTAAATTTGTCATTCCTCTAAAAAAGGAAGATACTTAAACAACCGTCATTTACTGGGATTCTCTACAGTTTGGGGTTACTGATATCTCTGGAACATATCATGGTGATCTCTAAATGCTACCTTTAGATGAGATAAGCATCACATAAATCTAATTAATTAAAATAAAAATGAAGTCATCTTCAGAATGACAGATTTTGTCAGTATGCCTCATTAGTCATAATAAAGATTTTTAAAATATTTTAAATTTGAAGATTTCAGCACTAGATTTTTCATCTGTCTTGAATAACAGAAAAAAATAAGCAAAAATGTATAAAATGTTTTGTGTAAAATGTGTAAAATGTTTTGAATAAGAATTATTTTTAGCTTGAAATTACATTCTTCAATTTTGAAGCAAAGCTGTTCTGACCTGACCAAAAACATTTCCAGATTAAAATGGCTAAATGGGATTAGAAACAGAACCAGTTCAATGTAAAAACTAACCCCAAGGAACCAAATCATCTTATTCTTGAGGGAGGCATTTTGAACTCAAAATTATTCAACTCTTGAATTACATTCATCTTTAGCAATGAAACAATATATCCAATAAAGCAAAGTTTCATACTTACATCATAGAAAAGTTTTCTATCTGCAGCAAGACGTTTAGATGCTAAAGTCTTTGTAACATGATAAAAGGTAAGTAAAGCTCTGTGTTGGCGAAGGTCATCTTGAATTTTAACGGATTCTACAAGAGCAGGAATAAGTTCTGGCCACTGTCTAGGACAATCCAGCCTAGCAACTTTTGCAATCAGAACAGAAATTTGTGTGGCAATCTGCAAAGATAGTCAAATACTCAACATTAAGCTACTGAGCTATAATCAAAACAGAATCACATCTATGGAATATTCAGCAACATTGTGTCATACATTGCAGAAAAAAAATAAACACAGGATTAAGGCTATAAGATCTAAATAAAACAGTAAACACAAATAGACCCAGAAAGAAAATAGTGTGGTATAGAACGATCTCACCCATTTTTCCAAACCAGTCTATACAAAATATTATTGTATTTTCTTTCTCAATGGTTTCTCCTCAAAATAGCAAATTAATTTTCCATGATTATTGAGCATAGCTGCAACTGCATTTGGAATTATTATATTTTTCTGAAATATTTTTGTACATAAGCCTTAGGGACTTTTCCATGTCATCTATTCTCTTATATGCAGATTTTGACTGTAGATTAATTGTCCCAGGGGTGGGTGGATACATATAAAATGCATATTGTGTGGTTAAAATATTTTCTAATTTTTACTTTGATGGTGAAATTAACTATCTACATATCAAAAATAAGAGAAAATAAGACACAACTACAAAATATACTGCATATGCAGTAAAAGAGAAGGATAATGTACACTTCTGTGGAAAATGTATTTGGCACAGAAATCCAATGCTATTTTTTATGAAGTGCTATTAATTTTGATAAAATTAACCTTGATGAAAGAAAATGTTACTGCAATATTTTAATGAGAAATGTTTCTCTCTCTCTGTGTGAGAGAGAAACAGAGAGAGATTGAGATTTTTTTTGGTCTCCAAATAATTATAGGATAGTTATAGCTGGTGGCACAGGAGTGACAAATCTCAGAATTAGAAAGTTTCAAGATTAATTTTCAGGTTTTTCAAATTAGAATTATAATTTTTTTGCACTAAATCCCTGAAAAATTCCTTCCAGTCAATGCAGATATTATTACTGGGTTAGATGGGCCAATTAAATGATTAAACATAAAGCAATTTCCTTGTCCAGCTTTTCCAAATAAAGCCCTACAATGAGTATTTAAAAAAATCAATATACTATAAACACACAGTACACTTTCATTCTAGGGATTTTTAGTACTATCAATAATTTTTAACAAGATAGTGGGTTTTGATGTAAAAACTACTCAATCCTGTTTGGAGCTCTAGGCAGTTATCTTGTGATTGAAATGGTTACACTCAAAATTTATTTCATGCTTGATAGCATCTTCTCAGAACAGTTAATTCCAAAATGGCCAAGTAATTCTGAGTAGGGCTCAGTACACCCTATCTACTGTGATCATCTTTTTGGAAAAAAACATAAAGGAAAAACCTAAAAAAGATATGAATCTGTGTGGTTCATAAAGATTACAAATGTTTCATTTTTTACAAAGGAAAATTCAAGAGCAAAACCAAGTAAATGATTAATTTAAGGAATTTGAAATGATCGACTGTCCTTTATAATAAAGGATTTATAGTCACAAGTGAAGGCAAATGCTCACTTTTCCAATGTCACACTTTTGTTTCAAAAGTGAATACACAACTACTGTTATTACTTTGCTCCTTTCCACAGCCCAAAATATTACTAGAAATGATACATAAAACTTATAAAAGAAATGTATATTGTGACTTGACTTTTGTTCAGGAACACTGGCTCTAATAACAACATGGCAAGACTTTCTCTGAGCTGACCTAGTGCCACTACATTATATTCTTATAAAGAGACTCCAAGCCTGTACCGAATCTAGAACTTCAACTACAGTACCTTTCTTGTACCCGTATACTGATTATACACAACATGGAAAAAAACTCAGTTTTGTTAATTGTCTTCTTCTCCTACCAAGTCATCAGGAAGTCTCACTTCATCCACTCTGTCCAGAATGCATTTCAACATCATGTATACAACAAGAATATCATTGTCCCAAATACAGTATTGTTACCGTATATACTCGCATATAAGCCGACTTTAGAACACTTTTTTCTTCTTTCCAAATTTGGGGGTTGGCTTATAAGCGCATAAATCTGATTTCTGACACAAATGACATGATGATATGACACCACTTCTCAGATCACGCAATATCGATATTACCATACAGCGATATATACATACAGCACATTTCTTTTTATTCTAGGTGCCTCCATTTTGCTTTTTCTACCACCGGATATAACACGCTCTGATTGGTTAATCATTCACGTGACCGCTTTAGTGTTTGCGATCGTCACATGCAACTCTGTGTCCAGTTTCTCTGCATTTAGTAAAGTTCCGTAGTAAAATTCATTAAAATATACCCATGTCTGATGTTAAAAGAAAAAGAATGTCTTATGCTGCTTCTTTTAAACTAAAAGTAGTGAAGACCGCAGAGGAAACAAGAAACCTTGAAGCAGCAAGAACTTTTGGAGTGGATGAGAGCAATATTAGAAGATGGAGAAAGGATAGTACATTGGATTGCATCCCCAGTTCAAAACGTACAAAAAGAGGGCCCAGAGCTGGGCAATTCCCTGAAATGGAAAAGCACATTCTTGAGTGGTTTGAGGTTCAAAGGCAAAATGGCTACAGTGTGTCTAGATTGGCTATGCGCTTACAAGCATTGCAGATAGCCAAATCTGGAAAATACCAAGGTACCTCAACCTTCACTCTTCCCCGGGCTGGTGTACAAGGTTTTTGAAGAGAAATGGGATATCACTAAGACAAAGAACAAAAATAGCCCAAAAGCTGCCATCAGAATTTGAGGAAAAGCTGATGAACTTCCAACGTTTCGTGATAAATAAACGAAAGACTGGTGATTTTCCTCTCAGCAGGATTGGCAATATGGACGAGACCCCTATGTGCTTTGACATGCCAAGCACTAAAACATTGAACCAAAAGGGTGAAAAAACAGTTCTTATTAAGACAACAGGGCACCCAAAAAACCCATTTTACAGTGGTGCTGAGTTGCACTGCAGATGGGGTGAAGCTACCCCCGATGGTAAAATTTAAACGAAAAACCCCTCCAAAGGACAAATTTCCCAGTGGTGTGGTCATCCATCAGCATCCAAAAGGATGGATGGATGAAGAAGGCGTAATCAAATAGATAAATCAAGTATGGGTGCGCAGAAATGGAGGTCTTCTCAAGAAACACTCCATGCTAGTCTGGGACCAATTCAAAGCTCACCTAACTGAAAAGGTAAAAAGGAGTCTAAAGGAGTCAAAACACCATTCAGGCAGTCATACCAGGAGGGTTGACTGGAATGCTACAACCCCTAGATGTCAGCCTGAACAGACCCTTCAAAGACACACATGCGAAACCTGTGGACACAGTGGATGGCAGATGGCAAGGCTGAACTAACAGCTAAAGGAAACTTCAAATACCCTCCTTTGCCCACAGTTGTGTCTTGGGTGAAGACTGCATGGGATATGATTTTACAAGAAATGGTACAGAAATACTTTTTAAAATGTTGCATTAGCAACAAATTAGATGGCACTGTATGGCAGGAGGATAGCAATGAAACTGAAAATGAAGACAGTGATGAAGTGGCAGAAAATGAAGATCAAGATGAAGAAATGTGGGATGAAGATAATGTCAAATATACATTGGAGGACTGGAAACCTCTCTTTGGGGAATCTGAGGACGAGGGTGATGGTGAGGATGAATTTGAAGGATTCTGAGACACAGTTTAATTTGTGAAAATAAATAAAAGTAAAACACAATAATAATGGCTTTTATTCTCATTTAGGCTCTTCTGCAAGCTTTTGCTATGATAAGTGCCTATATTACCATTATATAACATCAGATTCTATATATACCGGGTAATTAACTTAATACTGTTTCCTACACAAATGCTTTGATAATGAACCTTCATCAGTGCATTTCATATTGATACTGTTTTGTTATTAGCCCAAACAACTCACCATGGTATTTGGGGGTCGGCTTATATGTGAGTTTTTGCAAAATTCCTCATTTTGGGGCAGTTTTTAAAGGGTCGGCTTATATGCGAGATCGGCTTATATACGAGTATATATGGTAATTATTTTTAATCTGGTTTATAAAGATGGAAATTGTACAACACCCTGCTTCAATTGGAACAGTTTATAACACTTATAATAGTTTTCAAATAATGTCACAAATCAGATGGATTTGGATGATCCATCATCAGATGGATGTCTGATGATTATGCTCATGAACTTTTAAATCTACTCTTAGAAACATGTTGAGAGAGAACCCATTTAATTTAAAAAAAATTTTTCACAAAAATACAGTCTCAAAAAAGCATCAACAGATCCAATTTTCTTATATTCACTAACCTGATTTACTGGCTCATTGAAATTAGCAATAAGTCCGGCACGCAGAGTAGATTTCTCTTCTTCTGACAGAGCACTGTTTATTGAAAAATTAATTCCTATATTAGAAATGACCATGAAAACTTTAGAGGTTTCCATGATCAGCAAGAATATTGCAATATTGTAGAATATTTTACAGTAATACATTTTGAACTAAACTTTAAATCCTCAAGTTACAATCCTCATTCAGTGATTGTTCAAAATTGTCATGGTGCTGAACTAGGCCTTACAACAATTTCTTTATATAACATACAGGAGAATATTAGGATATTAGAACTTATACATTCAAAAGAGAAATATCTTGATTTAATCCACCTTTGTTCATTAGGTTCCAAATAAGAGCAAAAAATAGTCGTTGAAAACCTTAAATTTTAACAATACTTTTGGTAAAGGGAATCTGATTAAAAGTTCCATTACTAAAAACACAGATCCAGATTCAATTTGCTCCTTCTTAATGCAATACTTGTCTCTATGTTTTATTAACGGTTTTAGATCATTTGAAAACAACAGGTATCTCTTAGTATAAATTTTCCTTGTAGCGTATATTTGTCAGGATTTCACACAACTGCTATATTTGTGAAAAATTTTCAGACTTGTCACTTTTTATTCAATGAGAACATTTGTTCAACTGACAAAATGTGTAAAAAGATAAAAATAGTAAAAAAGATGAATTGATATTACAAATATAAGCAGGGACAATGTTTTCTAATATGCCTTAAACATAAATGAAGTGAATATTAAAAATGATTGTTCTTTTGTAAAATTCATGTGCTGCAACACTGACATCTACAGGATAATAGAAATTATATTCAATGACAGTCTTATTTGATCATTTTCCTTATTACTAAATGATTTGAAAATTTTGACAGTCCGTGAAGTTCATTAAAACTTGAAATGAATTAAAATCTTATTAATCAGAATCAAAATAAACTAAATAGAAAAATAAACAGTTAATATTATAGAAATTATCTTAGAAAAGAGGCTTATAATTTTAACTATATTGTTATTTTTAATTTAACTTGTATATAAAAGGGTTTAAGAGTAGCAAACGAGAGCTTTTAGCTTTCAGGGAAAGAAAAAATGAGAAAGCAGATGAGAAGAACAGACAATATATATCTGACATAAAGAGGATGAAATGGGCAGAAATACAAGAAAAGGAGCAAATTAATTTGTAATTTTCTGCCACGAGGAGCTGAAATATATTTATAGTCATCAGTTATCTAGTTTGTTGTTTGCTGGATGCAGGGACCAATAGTGTGGCAAAATAATCCAAACATTTACCCCTTTCTGTTTATCCATGTGGAGACAGACGATACTGAAAATAACTACTATCATATTATAATAACCTTGAAGATCTAAGAAAGAAGCTCAGAGCTTGGAGCTCAATGGGTTTTTTGATCTTTTCTTTCACTGAAAAAAAGAAGACTGCAAGTGAACTAATGATCGCAGGATCCATTCTGAGTTGGTCATTGGGATTCATCCACTCATTCAGGCTCTTGCTAAAGCCTATCCTTAGGGAATTTCTCAGTCTACAGGATGTGTGCACTCAGCTATTCTCACAGCTGAGTTCTCACAACTGTTCTCAATCTCCTAGAGATTGAGAAGTTCCTTGATGAGAAGCTCCAGCATGAGTCTGAAAACTTGAAAGAACCAACCTCTGGTCTTGGTGACCAACTCAGATTGTATCCTGCCACATTATCCTAGGACACACATATTTGCCTTAATTCACGAACTACTGAGTATACAGTATGTACTGTAATGTATACAGTAAATTATGTTGAAGGAAGAGATTTGGTTTCTGAAATCATGGTTAGCTGGATAATGGACTGCTTGCTTCAAGTCAGGAAATAATTTTTGAAAGTATAACTGCAGAGATGACAGAGAAGATTAGAAAGTATTCCTTACTGCACTGCCATTCGTCTCCAATAGCGGTCAATTCCATTTTTGAAGTATAAAACAGCCAACCACCTCACATTTATATCCAAACTGTGGTTAGTGAATATGTTCTGTAACAAACAAACAGAATTTAGTATAACAGTAATACAGTATATATAGTGTGTCTTAGGTATTGTACAAAGTTGCAAGAATCGATATTCCCAAATTTTGTGGTAGTGGATGATGTACATAGAGAATAGAGTTTTGAAAATGCTATAGTTGTTGGCCTAAGATATATAGCATAGGCTTAAAATTAAAATTAAAATGTTCTGATTTTGATTCCCAAGAAAATGTTGACATATGAAGTCATAAACATCTGTCTGTAAATCTTAGAGCATCTCTCTTTTCCCAAGACTATGAGGCAATTACTGGAGGAAGGCTTAATTTCAGGAAAAGATATTGCTGCTTTAAATAGTTGCAGATAGATTATATATTCAATGAATATTTTCCATATAATTTCCACATAATTTCCTAATTCACATATTTAATTGGTATGATCTGTGGATTTAATTCAATGTCATATTAATTCAGAATATTTCAGAATACTAATTTAATCATAAACAGTGTTTGAGTGCTATAGAGGTTGTACTGTATTCTTATTTCAAAGTGGATAATGATAATTGGCTAGTTTCTTGTGTTATATTTACACATTGCATTAACTGTAGCAGGCGACACTCAAAGAAAAAAAGCACTTTATTTGAAAGAAAAAAAAATACTCCATCTAGCTGCATATTTAGCTTAATTATAATTCATATGCATAGTTTATCAATATAATTAAAATGTGACCAACTGCAGAGTTACTGGGATGTACTTTATACTGAATTTATTACAATATTTATTGTTACTTGGGGATATCTCAAGGAAAAATTGTGTGTATTTTCTTCACATAATTAACTTTCAACCATCAAAAGGCATGCATTTCCGAATAGTTTTTCCTCTTGTGTTCTTTGTGTCAAACAAGTTTCAGAATCTAAGGATATCCTAAATCCTTTCATTTAAAGGAGATGATTATTATATATAATATATAAATTGAATAAATAAATAATCCACAACAGTTTGTTCATTTTATATAAGTTTTTTTAAAACTGGGGCAGCATTCATCAAAGTTCATCAAAACAGACAACACAATCATATATATTTGGCAGTAAAGTTCAAACAATGAACACATTAATTTTTTTTAAATTATTAGCAACTAATTACCAATGTGCTCATAATAGCATCACATCTGTTATGTAGCACAGGTATATTTAGGAATTGCTATTATAGATACAAAATATTTATTCCTTATTGGAAAATAGAGAAAGGGTAAATAAAAAAGATGATTATTAAGAGGTACTTGAACAAATATAATTGCATTGTTTTAACTTACCAACAAAACTGAATAGAAACCTGGTTGTGTCTCCCACTGTTTTAGTTGTTCCTCTGCTGGTTTTAATACAGAAGTATCTTGACTAGTAGCTTGGGTCAAGACTTGAAGAACAATGTTACTGGCACTATGGAGATCCATGAAAATCTATTCAAAACATTTTTAAAAATGCATTGTTAGCTTTCCTAAGAGGTCCTATTGCTTCTTTTATACTGATTTAAGTATTTACTAAATGAGAATTAGGGACATTCAAATTTACAAATATTTAATTTTTTATCTACAACAATTATAAGCAACAAACCTCATAAAAATACAGATCACAATAAAGAATTCGCATATGACCTGACCCAGATTAAAAAAAAAGTCATCCATTCTTCTAATACTCTCTCATATGGTACTCACACACTAGCTATCAGTGACTTCAAGTACTGAAAATATAAACATGTATAACTGTAATCATAATGGTCACCCATTAAATAAATACAATTTTAAGTTATGCTCAAGGTCCAACAAAAATATAGTACTGATTTGCTTTGTTCAATGTTAGTCCCCATAATAACAAGCTCTTAGATAAATGTGACAAATGATATAAAATAACCAGATAATATTTGAGAATATATAGAAATAACAGAAGCCCAATTATTCATTAGCATAATTGTCCAAGAGCAACTTGCAGTAATCAATTTTTTAAAAAATCCTTCAATATAATTCCAACTAAAAACAGGAAGTAAATTAAACCATCCTATAAAGCTGATTTAATAAAAGGCACATGTTTAGTTAATTTGTTTGAAAATGTATACAATCTTTTATGCAGGCTTACACTGCAACTAGAAGATTGATTTTTATAATAAATTGAAATTGAAATAGCACGTGCAAGAAAAAAAACTGGATAATAAAGATGACACTATATTGACTTTATCTTGATTTTGCTAATTTTCAGACTGCATTCTTTGTTCCTAAAACAACACTAAATTCAGAAACAACTCATAAGAATATTAAAAGAGTAGGAGGCCAAGTCAAGAACCACTTTGTTCAACATCTTGTCTTTCTTAAAGGCCAACCAAATGTCCATGAAGTACCTGAAAGCTGGAGACAGAAACATACCCTTATTTCACCATTACTGCTCTGCAGCTGATATCGAGAGCCTGATGCCCTAGGTTGAAAGTAACACTGACAGAACTCCCCTCCATGCATTCATACAATCCTCTTTTAAAACCATCCAAGTTAGTGGCCATCATCACAGTTTTAGCAATGAATTCCATAGCTTACATTACATGTTAGGCAAAGAACTTTATTTTGCCTGTGTTAAATGTCCTTGTGTTCAGTTTATTAGATGGCTGGAAGCCAGCTTCATATTAGAAGTACCAATGTAAAAGGGGAGTTTTGTGAGAGGAAAAACTAGATCAGGTCATATTTGGTCTTTGTACTAAGAAGATTTACTGAGACTTCTAGAAATAAAACCTTCCAGGAAATCAACAGCAGCTGAATACAGAAACATCAGAAGAGGGCAGAAAAAGAGCGCATGGATAAGAGGAATCTGTGAGGATGCAAATTAACAGTTTTATATATTCTTAAGTACTGTATACCCAAATGCACAAGTATAGATCTGCAATCATCACACTTTAAAGCAGTATCTCTCAATAGGTAGTAATCATCCCACTGATACATAGCAGCAGTCTAAATGGATGCTAAGCAAGTCCATTTACATTTCCTCCTGGTGGCACTTCTCAACTCACATGGAAAAAGTGATATGCAGCTGCTCCAATGCCACAAAGATCTGCTAAACCAGCCCTCTGTTTCCCATTGATTTCATTCCTTTCCATGTGCTGTTCATTTAATGGTTGTTTCCATCCTAGGCTTTTATACATGCCATCTCAGGAGCCAAGTATAGCAGTTGAAATTTACCTTGTGATGAATTTCTATCTATAATGGATCAATTAAGGAAAAGTTGGTAGGAGAAGAAGAAAAGTTGCAGCAGCAACTGACACATCTAGTTAGATTCCTGATCAAATTTATCACTTGGCACTGTCAAGAATGACCCAAGGGCTCCTCCTTTCTCCCAATGCTTTAGAAATTACCTTATTTTTGTTTATTCAAGCAAAAGATATCATGTTATTTTTCTAGCAAACAGATACAAAGTGGTGGGAGTCCTGGAATATTTTTAAATACGCTCAATTTTCAGCTCCTGTTCAGAAGCACAAAGATCAGGAGAGTTTCACCTCTGTAAACATACACAGGATTGAAATTTTAGTATGCTGCCCTATCTTATGAGACTAACTCATAAAAAAATATAAGAACAGAACACCTATATGGCTATAAAAGTACTTTCTTGAGGGTTGTTGTTTTACTGTTGGCTGATCCAGACACTTTGAAAGAATAAGTGAAAGACTGAAAATACACTGTACTAAAATATATGCTCTGTACTAAAACAGCAGAATCCCTAAACACTAACCCTTAACTTTCTCCAGATTATGCATAATTATTCTGCTTCAGTATTTTTCTCTTAATAAGATTATTTTTTTATATAGTTCCTAAACATAGAAGCCTGCTTGTTGGTTAGAGTTGCCAAAACTTAAAAGAGAAGATGACTGAGGTTCATGAGTGATTTAAATAAAGTTACTTGACTGAGTGGAGTGCCAAATTGTAACTGCCTTTTCCATTATAACTCAAAGGTTCCAAGAATTCCCCCTTTTAATAAATCAGGTGCAACCTCGGAGGAAACTATTCCTGCGGGTATCGGTTACCAAGAAAGATTTCTACCAGCGACAACTTTTCTTCGTATTCTAGGAGAAGCGACCTTCGTGAGCGTTAGACTTCGACGAGACGTCCAGTCATAGGACCGTTACATGTTTGTTAGCCAAGGCTTCGGGGCATGAGAAAGAAAAGAGCATCGATTAGGCGAAGCCATCTCCTAGAGCGAGTGAGAAAAGACAGTCTACACACGGCCGCTGGTTCTCCCTCAGGAGCGCACAAGCCCATCCACATTTCAGGACTCGAGCCCGTTCACAACTAGCGACCGAGAACTGCTCCCTCGACTCATTTCAGTCCCGACAGGCCGCCCGCCGCCTCAGAGTACGGGGCCTTCGCTGGCTCGCATCCTGACCGGACGGGAAGAAGGAGCGGGGCGGACACAGCCAGGCGTGTCTTCGTCCTCTCTCCCCTCCCTCACTTACCGGTGAAGCCGCGGTTCCTTCACGGGGGTCCTCAGTCTGGCGCAGGCGCCTCCCGCTGGTTCGTTCCGAAGCTCGCGCCACCAACCTCGGCTCACCCACCACCGTGCCGCGGCAGTCCGGCGCGCTACGCACGTCATCGCTCGGCGCTCCTCTTCTCCCAATGGCCCTCTTTCCCTTCCCGCTTCTCCTTTTCGGGACGATCCCGGCGCCTGAGGAGACGAGGAAAAAAGTCCCCCAATTTAAAAACAGGCTAAAAGCGCATTGAAAAGGAAAAGTGGGGGAAGGGAAAACTTTTGTTTCGTTTTGTTGGAAATGTGGGAGAAGAACGCAGCTTCCAGCTTTTTTTGTGTGTGTGGCTGTCAATCTCCTTCCCTCCCGATTCTTCTCTGCCAACAATGACCCTTAGTTTTAAAAGGACCAACAGCAACGGCGTCTCTCAATTCGCCTTCGCAGAGTACTTAAAACACTTCCCGAAACTCACCACTCTGATTCGTCCCTTGAGGCCAGGTGCTTTGAGGAAAATTGAGCCCTCCCGCGCTTTCGCTTCCGAAGGAACGGCGGAACTACTCGTCCCGGCAGCCCCCGCGCGTACGATGACCAACAACCCCCCCCCCCTCCACCCACTTCGCCTTCCTTCTCTTCCGAGCTTCGCATGCTGGAGGCCCGGCAGAGCCATGCCGAAGGTGAAGTCGAAGCCGCGGTCCCGACCGCCGCGTGGAGAAAGGAAAGGGAAAGGCCCTGGTGAGAGGAAGTTCTCGGGCGAGGGAGGACAGGCTGCAACGGACTGCAGCTTTGTATCATTTACCACACAGGCGAAGGGAGGGGGTGCTATGGGGATAGTAATTTGGAGGGTACCAAGTACTTTGGCTTCGCTATAGAAGTGATTTCGAATCTTCCCCCAGAAGTATCCAAATTCTAATAGAAAGGGAATATATGAGTGTGTATGTATGTATGTATGTTTTATTTATTTGTCAAGCGATTATAAGATAACAAGAATAAGTATAAACATAGTTATGAATACATAAAATGAGTACATATAAGAAAAAATAAAAGAAACAACAGGACAGGGACGGTAGGCTCCTTGGTGCGCTGATGCATGCCTCCTACATACTTCTTAGGAATAGGGTGAGGTCAATAGTAGACAGTCTAGGGTTAAAGTTTTTGGAGTTTGGGGAAGAAACCACAGAGTCAGGTAGAGTATTCCAGACATTGACCACTCTGTGGCTGAAGTCGTATTTCCTGCAATCGAGTTTGGTGCGGTTAACCTTGAGTTTGTATCTATTGTGTGCTCTTGTGTTGTTGTGGTTGAAGCTGAAATATTCATTGACAGGTAGGACTTTGCAATGTATGATTTTATATACTCTACTTAGATCGGACTGAAGACGGCGTAATTCAAGGTTGTGTAGATCTAGAATTTCAAGTCTGGTGGCATAAAGTATTCTGTAATGAGTATGTATGTAAGGTACACACACACATATACACACACATATGGCTCAGGGCTGAACTGGAGTCCTTGTCATGATGATGACTCCATGTCGAGGGTTTTTTCAGCAAGTTTCCTCTTCGGATATTAGCTTAAAGATTGGGGGGGGGGGTTGTCGGAAATTGCTGGTAGAACTTCCCCAAATTGGGGAACCCATGATTCAGCAGATGAAAAGTTTAGCTGACTCTGGAGTGGTTATCCATAATAAAAGCCTTGGTTATAGAAGAACAGTGATTTTTTTTTCATGGGGAATTTAATCAGGAAATTTCCTCCGACCTCATCGTCCCCCCAAAAAATCATAATCTAAAAATATGCAAAACAGAATCTTGTGCTTCAAGTGAGGAAACAAAAATTGAACAAATTTGACCAGAACCAGGTAAGCTACATTTAGAGAAGGAAAAGAAAAACTTTTGGAGAAAGAACATTGCAGACCACTAAATATGGAGGTATTCTTTTAGGGATAGCAAGCAGTCAGTAAGTAGTTCAGAAAGCAGGTGGAAGGAATAACACATTCAACTCAATATTAATATATATTAAAAGCTAATATTCCAGAGAATTTGAAAAGAGATTAGTTATTACAACAAGACGGTCACTTAATCTGAGCATGATTTAAAATTTGCAGAAAGATTTCTAATGTGCAATCCATAAGCAGTGCAATGTGGAATTTTAAATATTTAAATATTTTTAATATTTTTAAAAATTAGACATAAAGATAAAGCTTGGGAACTTCAATCATGTCTTGTTGTTTTGATGCTACTTTCTCTGACAAGGGTGCCAAATTCTGAACTGAGTAAATTATTAGAGATAATCCCATGATTTAACACTTGTATTAAAAAAACTATTGGCAAGTTTGATACAAAACTAAGAGTTTGATACAAAATGATTTGTTATCAGTATGCATCTTAAAATTTATTTTTATTAGCAGGCATTAGGTTCAATACTGGACTTGGTCAGCATATTTTGAAAAATCCCCTGATTGTTAACACCATTATAGAAAAGGTAAGTGATAATCACAATCATCCAGTGTAAGAAAATCAGTTATTCTCATATATTATTATTAAATTAGTGGTATTTGAAGCTACTAATGTATACCTATTTAATTAGAAAGTCTCAGTGAAATCAATGGATCTGTTTCTCACTAAACAAACAGGATTTTATCATAAAATACTTAAATAAAATATGAAATTTTGAAAAAAAAAGTTCAACTATACCTGTACACAATACAAATTAAAAAAATATAAAAAGTATCAGAATGGTTGTATCTGGTATTCAGATGATACATCAGAGAAAAATTAACTTCAATAATTTGTACACATTTAATAGATGGACCTTTTTGACTTGATAAAATTCTGCTTTAGTAAGTAATTTCTCGATGTATCTTGGCCTTTCCAAGTAGGCCACACTAGGAAACCAATGTCATATAAATCAGTATAATTTTCTGAAGCTACAATAGCAGAATCTTGCAAGTCTGAATGCAGTCCTCTCCTTTTCCTTCAGGAGAACTAGGGAGGATCCTATCTGAGATGTTTATTCATGCTAAATTCTTGCTCTGGACATAACTTTTTTATCTGACCATTGCTTTGGTGTGGCTCTTCCTCCTGTCCCACAAGGCCATTCCCTTTCCCCTGTACATTATGTTGTATATCAATTAAATCTGTCTATATATATTGCTAACAAGCCTAGGTAATAATATTTTATTCATTCTTTAGGCTTCCTTATACCCTACGGATGTTGTTTTAGAAGTGGGTCCTGGAACTGGCAACATGACAGTGAAAATGTTAGAAAAGGTGAAAAAGGTAAATCTAAAAATAAAGAAATGCTTTTCTTTCCCTGTTAGATCACAAGGAGATAGCACAAAATAGGAAAAGATAAACAAAAATTGATTGATCATGTAAAAGAAGAACTAAAAGAAAGAATCAAAGCCTAACAACAGTCTGTATCCCTCCCCATTCAACCCTCCCTCAACAGAGGGGAAGGGATATAACACGACCTATCTCCTGTTTACAATGCAACAGTTCCAAGAAGGTTCCACACTCATTTACACTCTGGTTCAGGTGATTCTGAGGATACAGATAAGCCCTAAATGTCTCAGTGACTCTCGGAGGGTTAAGGATAACTGTCAGAGCGCTAATGATCAATGACTGCAAAGAATATAAACTTATTTGCCACCAGTCAAGTTAGAATGGAAGAAGTTTCTATGATGAGAAATGAAACATTTTCAAAGAAAAAAAAAACAGGAAAGGCTAGTTGCTTTTTGGAAAAAAAAGCACCCTTAGGATAGCCAATGTATGAGGAACATCAGTATCCAACTACAAAGTTTAAAAAAAGAACCTTAATATTTACAGCTAAATAGGGAAATTTGTTTAAAATTCTATAACAACATAAAGTAATTTTGGGATTTGTTATATATGATATGTCCACAACAACATTTTATGTATGATTCTCTTTCAGGTAATTGCTTGTGAACTTGATGTAAAGCTTGCTGGTGAACTTCAGAAAAGAGTCCAGGGAACGTAAGTGCTCTATGTGATAGCAAAGTCACAGTGTTTTTTAAATTAGAACCTCTTGGAAATATATTAATGATACTGTATTATTTTCATTTCAGACATTTGGCTAACAAACTTGAAATAAAAATTGGAGATGTATTGAAAAGTGACCTTCCTTTTTTTGATGCTTGTGTGGCTAATTTGCCTTACCAAGTAAGTATAAAACAAGGATTGAAAAATAAGACATTGTCTTTTTGTATTACTCTTGAAGTAATCAACCTTTTTTTTTAATCCCTCCACCCCCAGATTTCTTCTCCTTTTGTTTTTAAACTATTGCTGCATCGGCCTTTCTTTAGGTATGTAGAAAAATATTCAGTATTTAATATAGTTTAGATGCTTTTAGAAATAATATCCAATTATCCAAATATTACTATGACTAAAACTCCAAATTAATTTATCTAGAAAAGAATTAGCACTGTGACAAACTAAAATTTGTAAGAAATCAAGTTCTATATATCGGGGGGGGGGGGGGCAGAGAGACCCCTGAGGTGTGGAAACAAGCTAAGTCCCGTCTGTGGGATGCAGGAAACACACAAAACCGTAATCCGGTCCACAGAAAAACCTCTCTCCATGGAACTGGTCCTTGGTGCCCAAAAGTTTGGGGACCAAGATGTTGAGACTCCTAAAGTACAGAGAAGAGCAACCAGGATGATTAGGGGACTAGAGGCTAAAACATACAATGAACGGTTGCAGGAACTGGGCTTGGCTAGTCTCGTAAAGAGAAGGACCAGGGGAGACATGATAGCGGTCTTCCAATATTTGAGGGGCTGCCACAGAGAGGAAGGGGTCAAGCTATTTTCTAAAGCACCCAAAGGCCTGACAAGGAATAATGGATGGAAATTGAACAAGGAGAGATTTAACTTGGAAATAAGGAGAAACTTTCTGACAGTGATAACAATCTACTAATGGAACAGCTTGCCCTCGGAAATTGTGGGAGCGCCATCACTTGAGACTTTCAAGAAGAGATTGGACTGCCATTTATCAGAAATGGTGTAGGGTCTCCCACCTGGGTGGGGGGTTGGATTAGATGACATGCAAGGTCCCTTCCAACTCTGATTATCTGTTATCTGACTGCTGCTATATATCTACTTTTCAGTGGAAATATTTTGCTTGACTCACACCACCACACCAAACTGGCTGTCTCTCTAAAACTGTTGTTAGAGGGTCCCTACACAAACTCTGAAATGCCTATAAATATTGTCAGATAAGTTTAAAGAAATATTCATCTGGAAGGGGTTGAAGCAAACTATGTTGTTTATCAATCTATGATCTATAAACATCAGTCCTGAAAGTGTCAGCATTAGTCTCTTACCTTTTAAGAACAACATTTTATTTCAGGAGCATTGTGTGATTCAAACTATTTGAAATCTTCCAACAATAATAATGCTCATACTGCATTTAACATCTAAGTCCTCAAAATATTTTCAATTTCATTTACTAAGCTACCCAGTAGTGATACATGATTTAACCTAGCCTAGAGTATCTACTGGATATTCATGGAGTTCAAAACATTAAGCTGGTTTAAACAGTAGAATATTTGTATCAACATTGCTGAACAAATATCAAGTTCTTAATCTTTTCCAGGATAGGGCTAATTCAGAGTGATATTAAACTTGTACCCCATGTTTATTTTCCAGGTGTGCAGTACTCATGTTTCAAAGAGAATTTGCTCTTCGCCTAGTTGCAAAACCAGGCTCTCACCTATATTGTAGGCTGTCTGTTAATACTCAGCTGTTAGCTCGTGTTGATCATCTAATGAAAGTAAGCAAAATAATAAGTAATTTTATCCTGAGTTTTTGAAATTTTAGATAATAGACAGGAGGGGTATAAAATTGTGAAGTTGTAATAGATAGGTTTTTATTTGTTTTATAGTTAAACGACTTGGTAGTTCACAATACTCAAACTAAAGAAATTACAACAAAATGAATTAAAAATAGAAAGATAAAGTTATTCTTTCTTTCACACTTGACTTTATTATGTTTAACAGGTCGGAAAAAATAATTTTAAACCACCACCCAAAGTTGAATCCAGTGTTGTAAGGATAGAACCAAAGAACCCTCCGCCTCCAATTAACTTTCAGGTGAGATTTATCAGTATGATCTGAAATCCATGAAAATAGTGTAGTATCCCTTATATGTACATTACTTTTGGAGGTTTGGGCAACTATGCTTGAGTGCCATATTTTGTGTGAAGTTTTTCTAATGCTTCATATTTTGTTATTCACTAATAGCATTAAATGATAACTAAATATATAGGATGTGGAAGCATTCATAGCTTCATTTGGAGGGGATAGCTTCAGGAAATCAAAATATTACCCATTGGTGAAGAAAACAAGGAAAGAATATAGTCAACCATATGAGTAAAATAAACCTGCACTTAATCAAAATGATTTATATCTTAACACTTTAAAACTGTGAAACAGTTTAAACTGTTTAATTTATCCAATTATCCTTATCACGCTTTCCATGAATTACCAATCATAGAACAACACGTTCTGAGCTAAGATTAAAGTACAAATGAAAAAAGAAGGGAGATGTTGAAAGATGTTAGGTTACCTTAATAGTGACCAACAGAAAGCAGCCTTCATGTGTGACACAAGAAACTTTCTGTTTAATCTCTAATGTGTAGGAGTGGGATGGTCTCCTGAGGATAGTGTTTGTCAGAAAAAACAAGACACTTGCTGCCATTTTCAAGTAAGTTACACTTTTTAAATGTTGAATTGCTTGCAGTTTTGTCATTGGAACTTTCCTGGGATTGTTGATTCCCCCTTCAGTGTTTTGCTTGTAATTTTTGTTGCTAAAAGATAGAAGTTGATGAAATACTGTTTTTTGGACCACAGAAATCTTAAGAGTGCCTAGTATATGAATACTAGGCAAAAGTGTATATTTCTTATATACACTAATACACAAAAGTGTATATTTCTTTGTATTGGCTATTAACCAAGAGCAGAGAATTGAAGAATGTAGTTGATTTGATTTATGCCCAGTTTTGTCTGGACATTCTTGAGAAAGAGACTCTTTATTACTCAGAGCTTTCTAAGTGTGTGTTCTGATCCAAGCCTCGTTCAAATCAAACAAACACAAAACATAAAACCAGAACCTTTTTAATGCGTCTCTATAAATTCTGTTCATTCACAGCAAAGCGCTATTAAAACTAATTGTCCCAGATAAGAGCAAGCCCTGTCAAGGTTGTACAAGGCTGCCAAGAACACAAAATTAAGTGCAAGGAAATATTCAAAGCCAAAAGTCTCCGAAAACAAACCAGGATAGACCGAACTTCAAGGACTTGAAGTGCAAGAACTTCTTTGCTTCCTGCAAAGAATCCCATCTCTGAGGGCTGGCTTTTATCCTTAAAGGGAGAGGCCATCACCTTGCAGCCTTACTCCTGAATTACCTGTGCTGCTGCAACTGCTCTTTCCTTCGAGCAGCCCTGCACACACTGGGCACAGGGTCCTCTGCATCACTGCTGCCAGACTCCACAAACTCCAAATATCCTCACTGATATTCCTGGTCCCATCCCTGCATCACACGCAGGCCCCTCACCCGAGTCCTCGCTCTCAGAGACCTCAGCCGTCCACACCTGCTGCTGGTGAACCACAATAGTGTGTATCATTTCACTGAATGTATATTCCCATTGATGGGATGCAGATATGTTAAATTCAGCAGTCTAAGATTTAGACACTTCACTTTCATAGAATAATGTGAGCAGTTAGTGTGAAGTATCAAAAAACAAAAAAAAGTATGAAGCTATATTTGGACATGGTATAAGCAAGGTCAGTTTGTAAGGATATTAAATCTTAAGAGATGTAGTGCATGTTAGTGCAAACTAACTAACGTTAAAAGAAAAACAGTTGAAAGACATTTGCAAAGGAACAATTTACAATTCAAACTTTTCAAAAAAAGAATTTCTATAACTGACTTTCCTTTTTTCATTATTGCAGTTCAAATGCTGTGAAACAGTTGCTCGAACAGAATTACAGAATTCACTGCTCACAAAATAATTTGGTAAATCTTTCTGATCTATTTACAATCTTTTATAAAGCATCTTTGTCTTGAGCCATGTCACGTATTTTTCTATTTTGCCGACAGCAAATTCCTGAAAATTTCAATATTGCTGAACTTACACATGAAATCCTAAAAGATACCGGCTATTCAGAAAAACGTGCCCGAGTAATGGATATTGATGATTTTATAAGGTAAAACAAATTTACTTCAAGATAACTCTTTATTTCAGTTTAAATGGAGAATTTACTGGAATAACAACTGTTATTTAACATTGCACTTTATATAGTGGCACTAATGGTTCTATTGAATGATTTTGCCCTGAACAAAATTGTAGGAAAAGAATGTGCCATGGTAAAAGCAAAGGTGTGAAGATTATCTGAGTGGAAGAAACTAGTCAATATAATAGAATTAGCTTCAAGATGAAGTGTAACGTCAAGCGCAAGAAATCAGGAGTCAAGGCGGTTCAAATGAATATCGTTTTTTATTGCATGCTAACAATCTAGACTGATGACACGTTTGACCCTTCCATTGGGCTCTGCTTGGTCATCTCCCACATGTACAAAAAAACATTGTTCTTCCTGCGTGGGAAATTAAAAATTGTGTCCATTTGGAAGTAACATCCATTATGCCATCCAAAGCTTACTAAGACTAGAATATTTTCTTTTTTCAGTGTTCTTCATGGCTTCAACGCAAAAGGGATTCACTTTTCCTGAAGGGATTACAGGAAAGCTGCTGCGAAGATTGAACTAATTTATATAAATAAATGTTATAGTAGAATTTATTCACAATGAATGTCAACCAACCATCAACTGGCTGTTATCCAGTTTCTGCTTCTTTTGATTTTATTTGATGAAGAACGTATCAGTTTATAAACATTATTAAAAGCATCTGGAAATGCATCCCATAGCATCTAGCCTCTCCCAGTATGTGCTTAATATTCCAAGCAAAGTATTGACATTTTTATTCATTTTTAAAAAATGTGTAACTGATATGGAAGTTAGAATTTTGTCTAATCTCAGAGTTGACATTCTCTTTTTTAATGGCCAAATCTTCTTTACTTTGTGTATTGCAATAATTATTTTCTGTCAAAGCGATTATTTCTAGTCATACTTTTATTTATAAGACTGCAATGTAGTCTTTAATATTGTACAATAATAATTTTCTCCATACTCTCTATTTCATGTCATGGTTGAATATTTGTGTGTGTATGTGTGCACGCACATGCATATATTCATGTGTGTCTTCCTATCTGTTTATCCCTGGCAATTCCTCAGACTAGTCTATGGATTTTTCTTGGCAAAGTTTTTGGAAGCCGGTTTGGTATTGCCTCGTTCCTAGGCTGAGAGCAGTAACAAGCTCAAGGTCATTGAGGCAGGACGGTCACTTGGTGGTTTCTAATCTGAGGCCTTGACTACGACATCAAAATTCTACAAATGAGTGCAGCAAATAGTAATCTATACCTTGTTCTGTTTGGTTTATAAAATTAGACTTCTAAAGAGCAAAGTCTCTAATTCTTAAATTACATGCAACATTCTTACCCCATTATTAAGATACTATGTAGCTAAATTTTTTATAACTTAAATTATTAAACAGATGACATCACTCATCACAATGCAGCAATATAATCAGGATAATTGACAACAAACGTAGATACTGATTGTGCAGTTTGTTAGTCTACATTCAGTCATTTGGAAAAGAAAGTTAACATTTCCTTTTTTCCATTCTGTATTAATTATGCAAACAACTTTTACCTAACCTTCAATTTAAAAAAACACCCCTCTGAGCAATTCATAAATGTAAATAAATATATAGTTTGGGCAGGGGGTTGAACTAGATGATTTCTTTAAGATCTTTTCCAGCCTATGATTCTACCTTGTTGACAAACCATATAATTTTAGCCATAAAAGCAAGCACTGTAAATTTAATCTGGAAACTAATGGTAACCCAACATAGACCTTACACAGGATTGTAGCAATAAGTGCCAAGCAACAAGCAGATTGCTGCAATTTGAACCATTTTATTTTTTTATATTCTTTTGAGTTGGTTCCTTTCTCAGGAAGCAGAATAAAGGCCTGGGCTTCCAAATTCATCAGCTTCTCATGGGCAGAAGCTTCCATGGAACAGTATGCTTTTATATTTCTCTTAAAGAATGATTGAAAGAGAATATTAACACAAAGGTTGATACTATGGTACTTTTGAGGTAAATTTACCAAGTTGAGCCAAGTGGGGATTGTGTAACCATGCTAGCAAACAATATACTTACCTTCTTGCATGCTTGTGTGTAAGACTGATGTTTTTCCAGTTTAGTCATATTCCATTTTTTCAGCAACTGAGAGGAAATATACAGTGCTGCAGTTTCTGCTCCACATTTAGTTTCCCAGGAGCATAGAAAGAATCTGCTAATTGGTTCAGACTTTGGAGTGATGAATTCACCTTTAGTGAAACACAGAATGCAGTCATTCACAGTCCAATTTCAACCTGATTAGGCCCACCAATAAATGGAACGCATTGGACTCACAACTCAATTCTTGGAAGTTTCCTCACAAACACTAAGTCCTATCTCAGCTAGAACATAACATGCTCCCATATGGAAAAGGATTTTAAAAAATCTTGAAATGATTCCTTGAACTACTGTATTTAAGCTACATGTAAAAGGTAGGCTTTCCAATTATCAGATGACCAGTATTATCCATAGTAAAGTTTAGCCACCTGTTCAAACTTATACCTATTAGTAATTCTGTTAATTATGACCTTTATTATGTATAATTTAAGTGTAACTGGTGTTCCTTGCAGAAGAAAAAGATCAAAGTGCGTTCACTGTTGTCAGTCAGCATTAATAACAGATCTCAGCATCATCTGCATGCAATATGCTATATGCCTACCATTAATATTTGAGGGAGGGGTGGAATTTGTCTTGAAATAATTAACCATGTAGCTAATAGCACAATAATGCAGCCTTATTTTACTAGTTTCCATGTCTACAACCTGAACTGCTTTTTTATAAGTGTAACTTCTAGAAAGGTATTCTGAAATAGCTTCCATAAAGATACCCTTCTCTCATTGTGATACTATTTTTCCCTGAAAGACCAGGTTTTTCTGCAAATTGTCTTTAAAACCGAGATCAATTTAAATTTGCATAAGCTATAGCAATTGAGATTTCCCCCCTCATCTAACTTTGGGATAAGAATGTCAATTTTCTTTTCTGGTGAATCAAATAGACATTACTTAACTTACAAAAGAAAACTCAATGTCCTTATGTACAATGTCCTTACTATGAGTCTTCTCATAGTCCTTATGATGTGCCCTCTAGAAAGGATATCATACAGAAGACTTTGCGTTTTCACACAGATGACATAAAATCAAAAGCTTAGGAAGGATCTAGCAAACAGCAACACATTTTTCAGTATATCAGTTTTACCTTCCTGCTTGATGTATACTTCAGCCAAAATTAGTTCAAATATTCCTTATTCTCTACCACAGAATAAATTTTATGTCAAAAATAGAACATGACTTGTTAATTGGTCTATAAATATATTTCCACCAATGTCGATAGCTTTGTCAAGAAAACATAATATTTCACTCAGGAAATGGCCAATTCTTATCAGAAAAAAGGTGTACCAATTCTCAGTCTGAGACTTAGTTCTTTCATAGAAGCAAAATTCTCATTTCTAATTTATATTTCATAATTAAATTTATTAAACACAATTGTGTAAAATCTACATTGCTATTTCAGTTTCATGTTTACAGGTGCTTTGTCATCAAGATAATGGCAAGGGATTTCCACAGCCTACCTTCTTATGGGAATTATCTTAAATACTGAAAACATTGGTTTATTTACACTCTCTTGTCATTGCTTTCCCTGTATTTCCCTCAGCCACAGCACAGATGGATTATGTTCCAGAAACAAAACATGAAACAGTTTCAAGTAATGTTTGTTGCTGAAGTGAGTGCCTGGAATATATCTTGGGAACAGAGCTAACTCCTAGAGAGTCCTGAATAAATCTGACTTTAAAGAAAAGACATAAAAAGGTAATTCTTTTAGACAGCAATTTGGAAAAATTTAGTGCCACCACCTTAAAAGTGCTGGACACACAGTGCCATTTATGAAGGCTTTAGGCTTCATGGAATATTTTTCAGCATGTGGAGTATGTATTGTGCCAATCCTCAAAAGATACTAATTCACTCCACTTTTCAAGTGATGGCACTGTACAACTGGAAGATACATATTAGCTACTTTCTTTTAAAGCAACAGTACTAACTACTTGCAAACTACAATTAATGCACATGTAAACTGTCATGCATCAAAAAGCCAATTTTAATAGGAAGAGAAAGGGTTATTTTGATATCCTATTTTTGGATACCACTTATATTCTTATGTAGAGATCAGGTTGCATTTTTACTTGGACAACCCTCTAGGACACATATTGTAAATCTTCACTACTCTAGATATAACTCTCCTTCATAATCCAGAACCATTTTATTACATATTCACTAATTTATAGCTTTGTTCTTTACAAAGAAGATGTTAGTTGCACTCTTTATGGCATTGGAAAAAACCATGATTCCCGATTTATACAGAGAAAAAAAATGAAATGGCTCACTGTCAATCCACACTGACAGTTTTTAATTTCAGATCAATGATATGGCACATAACTATGAAATGAAGAACTAGTCACAAAAAGAAAAACAAAACAACACACATTAAAATGTACAAATAGTAAAAGTAATTTACATTGACAAATAAAGAGTGGCATTTATTAAGGCTGTGCTTTAAAAAGGACATTTAAGATCAGGTTGCCTTGATCAAGGCACAAAACACGTAGAGGTAAGCACAGCTGTTTAGAAGAAGAGGTATATACAATCACTGATGAGGTGGGCATGCATACTAATACAAAACTGCACAGCTGTTCTTTGCAACAATTTGACTAAATGAAACAAAATTCTGTGAAGTTTTTACAAGTCCACCATTGTACTTCATTATTTAAAAAAAATTGGCAAAGATTTCCAAAACATAAAAAGATTCACAATTTTGAGTACATTAAAACATTTGAAACAAAAGTGCTTCCCAGCTCCCAAACCTGCCTGGTTGTGCCATCTGGTCTAGATGCATTTTCCAGACATTAAGGAGCGTTCCACACAACTGAAATGTTGGCTGGGGAGGAAGAAATGGAACATTTCTACAGACACTTCAAAAGTTTTAGATCTTTCAAGTAGATGAGACTTCTTACTCCTTCATTTCCAACCAGCTGTGTGGTATAGCAATGAAGATTCAGGCATCTTTTAGCAGCAGAAGTTTGCCTCAAAGGGCACGTGGTCTCTTCGGATTGATTTGTTTACTAGCCTGTTCTTCTTCTTGTAGTGCTGTGCGAAAGGACTTCACTTTATCTAAAAAGTAACCAAAAAGGGAAAGTTCTGTAAAATAATTTCAATGGGTTTCCCACGCCCAATTCATGAGGCAACAGCTTCATTTGGATATAATCTTTAAACTAGCTTAAAGGAGAACCTGAAGGCTGCTGGGACCCCTAGACTCACCTCTTCTCTATTCCTCCACCAGGATGGCTTCTGCTCCCGTTCTAAATAAATCAAACCATAGCTTACATGCAACTCCAAAAGGGTACCTAAACATACCTTCTTCATGTAGTATAGTTGGAAGTAATATAAATGGAAGCAAAGTCTTCTACGTGAAACACAAGATGAACGAGAATTGTAGGAACCTAAGGCTTGCTGTAAATGATAGTGGATCAGTTTTCCACAACTGTTATGTTAGGATTACTACCATCTATGTTGTCTATACATGTGGCAAGCTACAAGTTACAGAGAGATATCCCAACTTCTCCCTTTTTGAGACAGAAAGTTTGAGTCTGTTTTAAAGTAAAAGGGGAGCTTCAAAGATGGAACTGGAGGAATAAAAGGGAGAAGCTGAACATAGAAGCTGAGAGGAGTACTGTAGTTCTTTGAATCTCTCCAGAATTAACCTACAATAATATCCAGGAAGCTTAAAGTCCAGAAATCAGGAAAACTTCTATGTACAGAAAAGTAGGTAAAACATTTAACAAGGAATGTTTGGCAATGTTAATCTTTGTATTATTTTTTTTCTGAACAAATTAAGACAAATGTATTAATGAAGTTTTGCCATTTCAGCAGAATCTTGCATTATAAAGAATAACTTATTTATGCTTTGAAGTGGGGCAGGTCTGTTTTTCACAGACCAGTGTCCTTTTGTAGTTTGACTAATTTCAGACATCTTTTTTTTCCTTTATTTCTAAATAATGTTTGCTTTTGCTTATTTCTAATAAAGATTGACCTAGGGAGGAAGGGTTGAAACCTTTAACTACATATTTCTAAGCAACACGGTCAGGAAATTACATTATAGAAAATATGTTTAATCTTTTAATTGTCAGAAAGATTGTGAGGGGTGTTTCACAAACTAGGGTTGAGGATGTTAGGTGAAGTTCCTCTTGAAGATGAGTGGGACTGAAGGTGGGAGCAGCCCCTCCTCCCCAAAAAGACTTCTGAGAGAGGTGATGCAAGACTGCCAACCTTCTATCTTTCAAGGTCAGCCACTCTGCTACAAGATCATGTAACATTCTGATTATTTCTAAGCTCACAATGTTGGCTTTACCTCTAAGTGGCCTATTTCTCACTGTATACCTACCAAGTACAGAAATTTGCAGAAAACTTTTCAGAATAATAACATTCAAGTATCTGTAATTTGACAGGCATTTTATGTTTTCTTTGAAGAATTTAATGAGAAAGTTTGCATTACTTTCAATAGTTGTATTGTTTGAAAAAAAAGTGAAACAGAACAAATATGCATTCACTGAAATTGTAATAATAAATCTGGCATATATTGAGACAGATAAAAATTGGTACTATGTACCACTAACATGATATGTGTTTCTATGTTATCCTCTAATCTTCAATAACCAAAATGAGATATTATCCTACTAATATGATTTCAACTGAAAAAATATTGTGTACTATCTAAAATTCCATTTACATGTATGTTTATTGATCTATTGATCCTAATAAAATTTTCCTAATTTTTGTTCTGCTGAGAAAAAGGAAGGAATCTTTTCACAATTACTACCTAAATTCTAAAACAATGTAGCTGTTAATCTAGTAATATTCTCATATACACAAAAAGCATTCCAAAAAAAGATAAAAGCCTCTACCTCGAAGTTCTGTCAAAATGTAAATTTTTTGTTCTAGAATTGCTTCAAGTTGTGTAGCGTATGAATCTACATCATAGTCTACTTCTTCTGTCATTTCCAGGAGTGCTTTTTCATCTTCTAACCATCTAATTGATTCCTAAAAGCATCAAAGAAAAGAGAGAAACACAATAACTGGATCAAGGAAAAGATTTATCAGTTATAAACTGAAATGGATTATCATCCCTCTTAAATTACCAGATTGTTTTGAAGAAAATTATCAGAGAATTTTAAATCAATTTAAATGATATCAAACTAATCATCTGAAAAATGATTTTTAAGGTTCCGGTATTCTTTTTAATATTTTCTTTTTAAAAACATATATTCTTAAACAACAGAAGAAATGGCCAAAAATAATATTAGCTTTGTGATATTAAGCTCATAAAAAGTAATAAAGAAAAATGATGTAATTCCATCTAAAATAATCCTCAACTTATAACCATAATAGAGACGGACATTTTTGTAGCTAAGTGGACATTTGTTAAGTGAGTTTTGCCCCATTTTTCATCATTTCTTGCCACAGTGAATCACTACAGTTAAGTTAATGATATGGTTGTTAAGTGAATCTGGTCTCCCCATTGATTTTGCTTATCAGGTCGCAAAGGTGATCACATAATCTCAGTACATTGCAGCAGTCATAAATATGAGTCAGTTGCCAAGCACCTGAATTTTGATCAAGTGACAGGGATAATGTAACAGTCATAAGTGTGTAAAACTGTCATAAGTCACATTTTTCAGTGCTTATAACTTTAATCACTAAACAAACTGCTATAAGTTGAGGACTACGTGTACTTTATTTGGTTCATATATCTCGAATTAAAATCAAAAAAATTCTACATAGTAATTTTTAAATCTATAATCCCTTATAATGCCAAGCTTCCCCTTACGTCACAAACACTTCATAACTGTTTGAAAACTGCCAACTTTCTTTGCAATTACCAAATACTGAAAATAGTTTGCCCATTAAAAAATATGCAATATGTTTCACAGTTATTTAAACAAGAACTGGCAAATCAAACAGTTCTTGCTTTGCAAACAACTATGATAAAAACCAGTTGGAAACTGCAAAGAAATGTAAAAAGAAAAAATGTTTACAGTTCAGATCTAGTTTTCAAATATTTCAGGTGAGATTTCAAAATACATTTTAACACTGTTGAAGAGACAACCATGCCAATGAATTTTACATCCATATGCTTTTTCATTAGTTATTTCTGAAAGTTCCATCACTTCAACAATAACTGACATTCTAGGATGGTGAAATTGTTTATTTAGAAAGCAATCCCACTGGATTTTTGGGGTACTACTGTATTAAGTACTCAATTATCTCAGACAGTATCCCAAACCAGACATACATCCTATTCCAACCACTTCCTTCTCACTAAATTGGTAGGGGCATACACTCTACTACACCAACCATAAGGCAATTCAGTTCCATTATCATACTTCTACTACACCAACCATAAGGCAATTCAATTCCACTATCATACTTCTCATCTTTGCACAAAAAGTGCATAAGATTCTTATTTTATATTGTGCAATCTCCCATATAACTTTTACCTGGAAGACAGCTCTGTGATCTTCTACTACTTGCTCTTCCATTTCCACCATCTGTGACACTGCTTCATGAAAAGTGAATAACTGTGGTGAAACTTCTTCCTCCTTTAAGAAATAAATGCCACTGTAATGAGTTTCAAAATGGAAAGCAAAGGAAACAACATTTTGAAGAAAGAAATGGCTGAGTATATTTTGAAATATATTTACCCTTTTATCAACCTGAAGTTATATAATGATAAACCTATCCTGTAATAATTTGTCAACTATTGCTTGGTAGTATAGATAACCAACATACAGAATAAACATCAAGGAGTAACTGCAGTAATTTTGCACTTTCTTTAATATATCCAGTGTCAATCAAATACTATAAACTTAAATGGATTTTTCTGAGGCAAGATTTGAGATGTAAGTCTCAATGTAATTAAATACCTTATGTATAGCTTGACTGGTTTATAAAGGTATAATTGATCGATATCATTAAAAAGTGTTATTTTGGTTAATATTTGTAAAAGTATTGCTTGAAAGATTTTTAAAACACTGCTTTAAACATGAGCTGCGAGTAGCTGACTCTTAAGGAATTTGCCTTCATTTTAGTCTGTTTAGAGCACAATGAAATTGGAAACAGTAAATAATCATCTCTGAACTAAAACCAATGTCTAAATATTCTTTACTGTATCAAAAAGCAGACGTTTTCTGAAAGAAATATAAAGGAAGACTAAGAACATATATTTTGCAATATGAAAAACTGTCCAATCAAGTTCATTTCCTGAATTTAAAACTTCTACCTCTATCAGCTTTTCTCTCAATATCTTATTTGATCATTTGATTAGTTTCATGGGCTTATGAAAAAGAAGGTTTGTTTGACCAAAGCAAATTTTTTCCATTCTTTCCCTTGTTGGCTTAGTTCTTAAATTGATCTATGATTTCCACGAGGAGATCAATTTATTTCACAACTCAATTATCATTTTTAAAAGAGTCATACTTTATAACCATTTGTTTTCAATTTTTGGAGGAAAAAGTCCACTCTGATAAAGTTTCAATTTCTTTCCATTTTTTCTGGGTCTCTGCATTCCACAACAAGAAATCCAGTCCAATTTTTTGAAATACTTTAATTGTAAAAAAACAGAATTGTGAAAAAGAATATTCTAAGGAAACAATGAAAAACAACAACAATTGCTTCATTAGCAATGAAATTGTCATGTGAGAGGAGATTGTGTTGGTGTTCGAGATTCTCACCCACTCCCTGCTTAGTAAGCTATAAAATATGGTGAGAGGGAAGTTCCTTCTTTCCTATCACTGGAATTCTGCAGGATCCAGATCATTATCTTGTATTGTTTTCTTCTTTCACTAACTTTACATCATGAATCTGGCACTAATGCTCTTTTCTAAAAAACAGGACTCAAAACTCAAGGGAGATTTCCTTCCAGGTTCATTTGCTCATACATTCCTACCTGAAGAATAGATTATTTTTTTATGCTGGCTCCATCAAATACTTCCATGTTAGAGTGAATGGGTGAACAAAAATAATCAAAATAGCAGATTCTAGAATGCTGCTCCTGTGTTCTTTTGTTTACTAACTCAAATGTTTGTTTTATATACACTGATGAACAAAAATCAAATTTAACAACATAAGGTTGTTGTTTTTTTACCCCAAATAGTCTAATCAAAGACACTTCGGACTTTGAGTGTCAATGAAGACTCTCAAGTCATCCAGGCAAAGGTGTCTGAAGGTTGAATCCTAACAACTGGACAAACTTTGGATGCATTTTACATGTATGTAAAAAAACTCAAATGAGAATATAAAGAAAACTTTTGCTCGCCACATGGACTCAAAAATATCTAAGCTTGATTTGGAAGAATGTATACAAAATAATATAATTTAGTGTTTAGATAACTTGATCAAAACTAAATTAAACTTTGCATTTCCAGAACTGTGATATCTGAGTTACTCACATTTTGTTCACAAAGTAGTTTAAGATCATCTCTCTGAGGTGAGCTCCCAACACCCCACTGTGCATCCAAGTCATCAATCTGATTTGGAGCGTGATGCATGATAGGACGGACGTCACCAGCAGCACTGGGATCAACTGTTAGTTCCTTGACTCTACATTTTTAAGAAATATGTCATTTTAAAATTAATATAATCTGAATTTAAGCAGGGAGAAATCATTTCAGGAATCACAGCAATTTATATAAATGGTGGTGATGTCAACTTTATGAGCATTGTATGTCTATAATAGGAGTCAATCACAATTTATTAATTACAAAATTAAAAAATTGCAGTCAAGCACAACTTTGAATTATATAGTTGTTTTGCACCTCTCTCCCACACACCTATACACACAACATATCCACATATAAAATGAATCGGTATTGTACATCTATTACTCAGATGACACACTACTGATGCAAAAAGGTGACATCACTACCTCTTACACATTGAGGTAAACAAAAAACTTTGGTATGAAATGTTTAGAACAGGTAAATGCTAATTTGGAAGATGATTTGCAGGCCATGCAGTTTTACCATCTGTCAAACTGAATGAAAACCAAAAAAAAAAAATAATGATTCGGGGAGAAAATAAGTATAAGTATGTCTATCAAATTACACATCAGAATAGAAAAATAAACCACTAAAATTAACATTCCATGTAAAGAATGAAGTAGACCTGGTGATTGAAGGAGAAAAGTCGTCATACTCATAGGAAGGAGAGAGATCAGAGCGACTGCCACTACCCTGTGAGAAGGGAATGTCCGAAGGACTAATTCCAAATTCCTTTACTCTACAGCAGCAAGATACAGCAGAGAAATTAAAAGAAAGTGTTCTTGTAAAAGCAATGAAAATCATGTTTGCAACTGCACAAAAAACTCTTCACAATCTGTTTAAACTTAACACTCTGATAAACCTCTTGGAGAGAGAAAAATTTAATAGGAAATTGAAGTCAATGGATGGAGACTTGAACATTTTAAAGGGTAATGTCTGGAACCTAATAAAGATCATACCTCCCCAGTAATGGCCTATAAGTACACCTCTGAATATAAATTCATTTGTATAACTTCATCAACTAAAACAAAGTAGCAGGTTTCATTGTCTCTGTTACTGGTTTAGGTAATATGGGCATAATGACACATTATAAAGAATGAATTCAATACAATTCATAGATGTTCACCAGTGTTATCTAACTACACATGCTTGGAACATAGTTCATTGAAAACTAGAATTTATATATTAAACGTTAAGTCAAGTCTCTTATCAGTCAGACTTCAGTCCTGGTGGACCTCACACATATGTCTATGTAGCTTTCTTGGCAATAGCTTTTGTGTCACCTTCTTCCTGAACCTTCCAAACCTGTCCATAGGATTGATATTCCTTGGCAGTTCTCTTCCAACTAAATACTACCTGCTTAATTTGTGAGCCCTGAGCAGTTGCCATTTGAACAACCTAAACATTAATTGACAGTCAAACCTCAATTTAAAGACGTCAATTGTCCAGCATACACTGAGCACCTTAGTAAGGTACACAAATGATTAAATCTTAAACTTCTCTTTTGAAAATGTTAAATGAAAATGAACTTTTTTCATAATTTATCTGTACTTTTATTTTAATTTCCATGTTAAATTTGAATTTTCTAATTACATAGATTTATATATGTGTAACAATACTGCTAGCAAAGTGCCAAAATTAAGGTTTTATGTAATTATTTTAAACAAATACTCCTCTTACCTATTTGCATATCTTAATGTATTTAGAGTGTTTTCACAAGATGCCATTCCTGGAGAAATAGTAGCAATCTGAGAGGGGGGAAAATGCCAGAATTATTTTCTTGAAAGATAACAAATGTATACACTTCAATTGATTGGAATTATTTTTTTTTAAAAAGAATATTTGGTTTTGAGGAACATGTGATGGCTAAAATGTATAATATAAGCTTTACTGAAATTTGAAACAAGAAAAAGTTAAAGAATGCATGATAAAACAGGCTAAGAATTTTGTTACACAGAAGAAGCAATGGGAGACGTGGTTAAAAGGATTGAAAGTTACATTTTCTAAAAACGTGAGAAAGTTGTATTATCTTGCAACAAGTGATTTTTAAAAAATAAATTAATATACCACTGGTATTGGATAGCAGAAAAATTGCCAAGAAAAAGGTATTCTAGTAACATCTTCATAAATCATACAATAACGTTTTAGTTTAAGGAGCAGAAATCCTTCCCATTCAGGAACTTACTGAGTTCCAGCAGGTATATATAACTTATTTGTATACAATCCCCAAGAGGTATCTTTCATGCAATGAAAACTCTGCAACATCCCTAACTTACCATACAGGTGCGAGAGTTTTCTCCGATGAATGAATCTCTTAAGACCTGAGTAAGTTTACTTGCTCTAAATGGAGTATGAGGTTTATTTCGGCCTAAGGCTCTGATGCACTCCTGTAAGATAAAGATGTTTATGCTTTTTCCTCCAAACCAATGCAAAATTTATTTTAAAACAATTGCAAATTTGAAAACAAATAATGAATGACAAGCTATGTTCCTCTTAATGTTCCTCTTAAAATATTACAGTACATTTTCAAGTAAGAAAATATTATACTGTACATTAAAGATAGAATTGAGATTGTGTACAATTCACATTCAAATGTTAAGACTGAAATTCCATTTGATTCTGATCTAACATGGAGACATGGGCATATACTTGTAATTGCCGCTGCACCTTCTGACCAACAGGGCACTCCACCCTGCAGTACTAAAATCATCTGAATCAGAAATTGAAGAAGACTTAACATATAATTTGCTGTTGCACTGTTAACAGTTCTGCAAACAGAATATCTTTTTAAAGAAAGCTGACACTTCCTCAAGATTGATTTCTTGCTATATAAAATGTTTACCAAATGAAATTAAAAGGAAATCTCTACCACTGTTTTCCTTTCTCTTTCTCTCTCTCTCTTTCTTTCATTCATTCTCTTTTTCTTCTTCCCATCCATCCATTCATCCAACCAACACAGAGATATCTTATCCTATCCATCAAGCCTTTCGAGCTTTTCAAGAATGCCAAAAATCTCATATACAACCTCAAAAATAAAATACAAATTAAATATGACAGCCAAACCTGAGCCAACTTCAATGACAATAGAAAACATGGGCTTGCTCATCCTTGAATCTAATCAATTACAATATTTATTTTAAATAGCTGGCTTTTATCAGGAAATAAAGAAAAAGATTTTACAATATACTAAAGGTACCTAAAACAATAGTTAAATTTAAGGATATTCAATGTATGCAGACATTTTACTGTTGCTTATAGCTAATATCACCATCTCAAGCTACTGTTGCTAAAAGCTTAATCAAGAATCTATATACTATATGAATGAGCTAGCAAAGATATAAAAATATTCTTGTGTGACACTTGAGAAAGTGATTTTTATGACACTGTTTAAACATGTTATCTAGATCAGTGGTCTCCAACTTCAGATCTTCAGCTCTTCTTTTAAGCAGAACCAAACCTCCCTTAAGACTGAAAGTTCTATTATTCAGTGCAGACTCACGGCAAGCAAAATTTTTGTGAGACTCAGGCAGCCGATGGAAGATAGACAGATCACTTAATGATTCTGTGAGCAACTCAATCTGCCTGCCTGCCTGCTTTGCCTGATTTTGGGTAAAAGTTTCTCTTTAAAAAAAAATAAATCAATATTTACATACATGGTGTGTTGTGAGTTAATTTTGTGAGTTTGTTTGCTAGCAAATTTTATGTGACAAGACTGAACTAGCCAATGACAGATAGATAGATCTCTGAGTGAATCTGTGATTCCGTAAGCAACTCAATCTGCCTGCCTGCTTTGCCTGATTTTGGGTAAAAGTTTTCTTCTTTTTATAAAAAAAATTCAATATTTATATAAATATTTATAATATTTATATACAAGGCATGCCCAGACAGTCATATGACCACCAAGCCACACCCACAAATTAGGCCACACCCACAGAACTGGTTAGTGGTCCCTGGGATTTAAAATTATGAGTTTGGTGATCCCTGAGGTCCAAAAGGTTGGCAACCCCTGATCTAAATCACTTTATGTACAACTTTCAGCAGCTATTTCAGTATATTAAATATATTTATTAATATAGCCTGCCTTTTCTACCTGCCTTCTTAAAATTTGTTTCTCTCCACTGGATCAGCACTAACTAAACATAGCTAATTCTTTAATGCAGAAGAATCCCTCACTTTATTTGTGTACATTTTATCACCCATTATATTATTCAAAACTTCTAATACTATACTTGTGAACTTCCCACGTAATAGTCACAACAGGCCCATAAGACCAAAACTCAATCTAAAACTGGAATTCATTAAAATATACAGATACATATTAAAATCTTTGTGAAGAATTCCAGTTACAGTGATACTATTTTAAATCATACTGACATATTCTCTATAGAGAAAAAATAATAATTAATTCCAGCAACTGCTATAAAAGCTTAAATGGTTAATAGCCCATCATTTTCTTGTTTTCAGCCTTTTTTCAAACAATGGATAAGTTCTATTTGGTTCTAAGGAACCAAATAGGTTTCATAATTAATCAAACTTGTTTAAGATGGTCCAGGATCAACTTTATATCTATTCTTAGCAATGAAGTAACAACTTGAAGTGATATAAATATAATTAATTCACAGTACTTATTTATACTTATGTTGACGTGTACAATATATAGTGGCTATTATATGTAAGCATTTAAAATGGAATGACCATCATCTATACTAAACCATTAATGTAGCAAACAAATCTTTTTGAAAAATTTTACATCTGATATAACGTAGAAAGCCAACAAGCTTAGCTTCAGTGACAAATATTTCTTTTACCTTGAGTGCTAAAAGGCTCTTGTTAATTTCAGCACCTTCTAGTCGGGTTTGCCTATCTGCACTGGAAGTGTCAGCTCCTCTTTCATTTCCAGCCAAGTCAATTAGGGAAAATTTACCATGTAGCTTCCCTTTCCTCCGGAGGATGATCTGAAACACTGCATGACTTCGAGAGGAGTGTGCATTTGCTGATGTTTGGCCTGATGTTCTTTAACATAGAGATGGGGGTGGGAAAGACAGAATGAAATGTCACTGAACGTTATTAACAAGATTAGCGTGTTCTACACTGATAAGATTATAATTTCTGTTAAAGATTAAGGCATATTCTAACAATAATCGAAGTAAAAAACATTTGAAAGGTATATATTACAATTATGCTGTCCTTATAATTTTGAGTGAGACACATTATTAGCACGTTTTCCATTTATACCACAAATTCTACAATATCTCTAAATCCCATAAAAATATTTTAACTATATTTACATATGGGAAAATGGGACAATGTTTAAAATGGGACAATGTTTAAAAATAATTTTTAATACATTTGAAAACATTTGAATATATTAAAACTGCTTCTTATAAAAAGAGGAAAAATCTATTTATAAATTGTATGGAACAAAAACTTTTCTCTATAATATATGCAATTTTGAAACTTCATTTAGGTTGTATTCCAAGAAAATACATTTTTTTAAAAAAAACTATTTAATTTTTTAAATCTTATCTAAGATAACTTTATAATGTGAAAGAGGGGTAAAAAAAAGAATACCTGCAACTGTTGCCTATCTCAATAAGTTTTAGAACATCTTCAACACATTTAACCTCTCGCTCCTGTAATCCCACCACCTGGACTTGCTGTTTACCATCTTCTAAAACTCTTAATTTGGTCTTCCTGTTCAGTAAGTCAAAAACCTTATGGGGGGAATAGGAGGGAGAAGAGATATGTGTGTTAACTAGGGAATTTCTGGAGTATTAATTTAGTTTGGTTGAAACAGTTGTTTACATAAAACAGAGAAGAAGCATAAACACAGAAGATAAATATTCAGAAGTTATATATTTTAGGAATATATCACGTACCTTTCCACTATAAATCTCGAAAAATGTTGCATACACTTGAAGTTCCAGTTTTTTATAGTTTGGCTTCTTCAACATTAAAAAGACATCTCTAGCTGCAAATAGATTACAATTACAGGAAATGGGAAATGGAAAAACTTCAGAAATACACAACAGTTCACATATGGATATATTTATTATCTATACTGAGTGTTCAACTAAAAAAAAATGCTGGAATTTATAAAACGCTTTCTGTGTTCATTATGCTTTATCTACAAATACAGAGTTCACATGTAGTATGGAACTGTATTTTGAGGCTAAAGGCACAAACAGAATGGAACATAAATAACAGGCTTGCGCTATTCCAACTCCCATCCCTCTTCCTTCAGAATTGCTTGAAGAAGGCCTGTAACATCAATGACATCCGACCCAATTCCCAACTTGCTTTGTATGTGTATCTGAAATTATAATTTAAACCAGGAATAACTTAGTTGTTTTAAAAAGTCCAAATATAAATCCTGAATTTCTGAACTATTAACTACAGTTTAATTTTCTTGATTCACATATCATAAGCTAGGAAATCAGACGAACTACATACTGGTTTATTTTCCTTCCAGAAGAATAAATGAAAAAGATAACTTTTCACACAAACATACAGCATAAAGTAAGCATGGGTTCTGTACATATTCATACATCCATTTGCCCCCTCCCCCATTTGTCTGTGCATGAATTCTAAAACCAAATTAAGAATGTAGCAATTAGCATTTATTTTGGAATAAAGTTTCAAATTACAATGAAAAACAAGTAACAACAACGTGTTTTACCCTAAGGATTATAAACTAACAAAAATTTGCCAAAAAATATGTTCCCACCACTTTAACTCATGACAGACCTCTCATTCTATCCAAAAGCAATTTTCAGAATTGGAGAGGACAGAAAAAAGTTCTCTCTCTCTTGGCGTCTACAAAGACATAGTTGTAGTGAATAGTGTATGTAATGAATGTAAAATATTACCTAAGATGCATGAATATAGCCTGGATTGATTCACCAAGAAAGGTCTGTTATTGGGTGAAATCTGCTACATCTGATATCCATTGAATTAGAATCTATGTAATTGAGTGTTTATAGTAATTATTACTATAGCTAGAGTATAAGAAAGTGTGACTTTGCAACTATAGAAGTAACTAAAGCATCTCTCTAGGCCTACCTGATTGAAGACAGACTTTTATTTTCCATTTTTAAGTTAAAAGGCTCCTTTAAATGTAAAGCAGTTTAGGAGGTATATATACTTTTATATAGATTTCATTGATACCTCATTTTAGGGCATAATGTGGTTTGTTGGCATTTGGCTTAGCAATGTTTTGTGAATCAACTATTCTGGTTTGGAAACCACAGCTTTGATTTTACATATTGTGCAAAACCAGAAAATTCTGGCTCCGCAAACCATGACTTAGGTTTCAAGCAGCAGTTTTGTTTTCTCAGAAGATATGCTAAGCTGAACTGAATATGTCTCTCTACCATTGCTTATAATCACCTTTTTCCTTCCCCAAAATGTTATTGCCTTCTATTTGTTTAAAAATGTATTAGTACAGTAGTCCTCATTAAATAACTGCCTTAGTTAGTAACTGTCCAGTTACAATAGTGACGAAAAAGTAATTTTATGACTAGTCCCTGCATCTATGGCCTTTGCAGATCTGTAAAGCAAAGGAAAGATGAATTTAAATCATAAGCACATCATGTTGGGGTCACTACATGAAGACTACCTATAATCTTTTATTTATTTTCCCCCAACAGTTAGGGAAATAGGAAAAAAGGGGAAATAACATAACAAGGTAGTACAAAATAAAGCATTTTTAAAGGAAATAGAAGAGATGGAAATAGAGAAGAAGAATAGAGCATGAAATAGAGAGATGGAAAAAGAGAAGAATGAACACTGCAATCCATATAGCTTTCATGGTAAACAACATAAAAGTGATTTTGTTTTATAATTTTTAAAAAACTTTCTAGTTTAGTCTATGGAGCTCTGATAAAACATGGTGATCTTCCATCTGAGTATCAACCAGATCCCCATAAGCTTAGCTTTCAAGATTAAAATTCAAGATCAACGAGTGACCCTTATACCTAGTGATTCATTTAAATTGACAGGTATATCCATAAGTCATAAATGGTCACATTTTGAAAAATTTGTATGCTAGAATCAAATAATTATCAGAAAAAGAAATGTAGCAATGGGCAACATGTTGAGGAAATACAGGGTTGTACTTACTCTGAGGAATGAAAGTTTACTGAGGGATTAATCCATACCTAATGTCACGGTGGCAAAAAATGGAGGAGTAAGTACTATGTACACTGCTTTGGGATATCAACCCCTCTCTCAATAAAAAGTCTCAGCAGTCTCTCAGTCACCACCTTAGAGATTGCTGTGGCTGTGGAATGGCTGAGACATTTAACTGACGATTCGGTAACTTTGAAGGAAAAAGGAAACTTTTCTTTTTGGGGGAGAAATCACAAAAAGTTCCTTTTTCTCAAAAGCACCTTTGGGACAACCATGACCTGGAGGACTAAGAATCTCTACAGACTTTTTCCAAGTGTTCATTTGCTTACATTTTTCAAGGACCATCCCAAAGATATCCACATTACACAACTAGTGTTTGTTTTCAACTTTGATGGCACATTTTCAGCAATTTCAACTATAATCACAGATTTATTATAATCACAGTATATTAAAATTTCTTACCAGCAAGCGCATAAATTCCTTTTGAACAGTCTTGGTTCTTTCCTGAAAAGTCACCACCCATAGTCTAAGGAAAAAATAAAATGAGCAATATTAGAGGGGCAATTATGTAAGTTCACAGCCTTATTTATAAAGAAGCATGACTTTACTATCATTTTCACTAAGCAGATCCATGTAAAATAAGATACTAACATTTCCCTTATAGTGCCAATAAGGTAACTACCACCCAATGAAATAAAACTTAAGGTAACTATAGATGTTTTTAGTTTAATAGAAACCCATCTCTGAATGCTTAAATGTCTGAGTAGATCTCTCTGTCTGCAAGGATCTCTACCACACTGGTATGATCTTAGGGCAAAACCTCCCTGACCTGAAGTTGCTTTTGAAGGCAATTCCTGCTCTCATCACTAAAACTCAACCCCAACACAAGGGTTGGGGGGTGAGTTACCTGATCCCCAGAGAATTCTTCACTGAGGCCCCAAGGAAAACAAGGAAATTTAAAGCTCAAAAGCAGGAGAAGGGAGACTCTCCATTTCAGGATTCAGGTCAACAATCCTACAGATGAATTATAATATGAATGGAACTCCCTGAAAATACATTAGAACTCTAAGCATCTGATCACCCTCTACAGAAGGTACTATTCACAGCTGGGGAACCTACTGCCAGATGCTAGAAGAATCACCCAAAGAATGTTGAAATTAACAGGAAAACATACATGGGTTTTTCCACTGCCTGTTTGTCCATAGGCAAAACATGTAGCCATTCCTCTTTCAAAGATGGTTTCCACTAATGGTCTTGCAGTAAACCTTCAGCAAAAAAGAAAATAACATTCAACTATACTTAGTATTTAAATCACAAGTAGTGATTCAACAAACATCAGTCCACACTTACAATTCTTGTTCCATTCTTATCCAAGATTTCAACAGCTGAGTTTAAGAGAATCAGTGGAATTACTATAATCAGAAATTATTTTTAAAAAACTGAAGAACCAGTGAATCCAAGCTCATATTCTACCATTTATACCTGTTTTTTAAATTAGCTTAAAATACAAAAAAAAAAAAAGGATTTATTAAGGTATGTATAAGAGGGTTTGATATTCAGGGCAGAAAAGTGACGTAAATGATTTAAGGTAGCAAACTGAACTAAATGATAAGCTTGTACTCAACACAGATAAAAATAAGTGTTTCAAGACAACACACATCACATATAGAAACAAAAACAGTTAAACCAATGGAAATGGGATAGTAAAAATTAAATACTTCTGAGTTTTCTATTTTAAGAAAGGGAATTTTTCTATGGAAGTTTTAATTCCATACTTTTCATTTAATGGTACCCGATACTCATTATTAATTGATTCAGGGAGGTACGACAAATACCAAAACCGATGAGTATCAAACCAATTTTTCCCATAGGAACAATGTAAATAAATTTCATGCATTCCCAAAAAAAAGACAATGCACATTTTTAAGGTAATAAGTAAAAAGTTAGGGTTATATATCATCACTTTACATGAAAAATAAACCTAAACATTAATAAATACTGTACTTCGATTAAGTACAGTAATTTAATTATTAAGACAAACTCCACTTGCACCCACTGCAACGTTCCTAAATCCAAGCCAGCTCAACCGGCGCAGTTATAAAGTCTGTAGGAAAAGGCGCATGTCCGCAAGTCCATACACACACAGTCCAAAATCGAGGCAAAATCCACATGTGATAAATCCAAGGAAAGGTACAAGTCCAAAATCTGAGAAGCAGGTTTAAAGTCCAAATACCCAGTTACATGAAGCACAGATCTGAAATCATGAAAACTGGAGTCATGGAGTTGGAGCACATGCCCAGCAGAAAAAATAGGCAGTTGTTTTCAATGTCATGTTGCTCCATATGTTGGGCTAAATATGCCTGCGCTGGTGTAACTCATTAGGAGGGATGAGGCTGCCTCCTCGCAAGTAATCTGACTGTCCTCTGTTATTCCTCCCCCCATTCAACCCTATGCATCCTAGGATCAGTGGAGGAGGCAGTTCCTCCTCATCCCTGATGACCAACTGCAGCTGTGGTCCTTCTCCATCCTGAACTTCTGACTGAGTTTCCAAGACCTCCTGCTGCAGCTACATCTCTCCCCTCCAGCCAGTCACTCCTGTGGTCATTCCCCTTATGATCCCTTCAAAGTTCCTGGCCTCTTCTCTTCCTGTGACCCATTCACTGCTCGCTGGGAGAGAACAGAAAACTTGGCATCTTCCTGATGCTCACCCTCCTCTGAAATTCCTGAAGTCGACTCTTCCTCTTCAAGCTGATGTCTAGGGAAGCCATTATAGGGCTTGTGGGAGGAGAGTGCTGAGAAGAGGTTACATGGAATGTTGTTTGGAAGGAGAATCCACCTCCTAATAGAACATCAGGCACTTGCACTTCAGGTGTTCTTTCTCTTTTCTGCCTTTTTCAACTTGCACCACAGGCTCTGACACACTCTTTGTCATCTTCACTAAAAATGTATCCAATGAGAACTGCTTGTCTTTTCAGAAGTCACTGAAAGTGTGAAATTGTTTGGTCACTGAATAAATTCACATTTTTTCAGTGAGTCATGAGGCAGCTGATAATGACAAGTTTTAGCTTGCGCTTCTAGTACCAAACAAACCATGAGGACCAGAAAAAAAAATTTCATGTCAAAATTCAACAACTTTCAAAGCAGTCGAGTATTGAGGTACCACTGTTATGTCTAATTAAAACTTTCCTTGCTACTTTGGAATCAATGCCACTGAAATTTGTTTACATTTTTAGCTTTCTTTCTTCCAGTTGCTGACCCAGAATTCAAGGAAGCTTACATAAAATAAAACATTCATTGTGAAAATTCTAAAAAAGAAGTCATTGTGACGTGCCTGGAGTTTTTGCCAGGTTATCATATAGCATACTTTCCTGCAGACTCTCAAACAAATGCACTGTTAGTTTGTGATAGCTTAATAGATAATATTGAAAAGATGTATCAATGTCAATGAGAATACATTGAATCAGATATTCAAATTGGAGAGTTACATGAACTTGCCGAAAATGAAAGCATCAGGTTTTACATTGCATGCAAACAGTACATACCTGTAGACCATTTCATTAGGGGCGCTGTCATCAAAGGCATAATCAAATCGGAATGTTTGGTTTTCTAAGTACCTTGTTAAATCTACTTTTTGCTTAGGTTCATGTACCATTACAACATCTTTGCTTGGAATTGTTATGACATCAAGGTCTTTCATTACAGTTTCTAGAGAAGAAATGAAACATGAAATTAATTTTCAGACTACCCGAGTTTAATAACTGAAACATTTGTATGACAGATAGTGAAATTAACTGAATCTGTGATTAAATAATTTGATATGTGAAAAGATACCATAGCCTATGTATATAGGCTATGTATATAGGCTATATGGTATCTTCTATACAAAGTTCGTTCTGTGAATTTTTAATAAAAATTATGTATATTTGCTAGTCCTCATTCCAAATAAGAATTACCTTAGAAATTAAATTATTTAATTTCTATTAAACTAAACTACAAACAGTTTGTACAATTTATACCATGCTGGTCTTTTGCCATTTTTTTTATTTTTATGCAAAGAAATCTACATATTATAATTTATTACATTTAATGAACACAGTTTACAAATATAAATAATTAAATCCACAAAGTTTGAATGAAAACATTTTGAAAGGAATTTACAAAATTGACCTTAAAATATGCCTGGCTTCTTTCCAAATCTAAAGTAGTCATTTCCTAGGTATCAACTCTTTATTTTTTGCTGAATATTTCTACATTCTAATCCAGAGGTCAGCAAACTATGGCCCCAAGATCAAATCGGTAAATGTCCAGGAAGGCAGCAGATTGTCAGGGATGATCCTCAATCAACTTCCTCTGGCAAGGAGCAGAGTTTCCTGGATAGTGGTAGCAGCCTTCATGATAGCAGGCCCATGGCTGTACCTGCAGAGGTGAAGCAGATCTGATTCTTTAGAGCAGGGGTCCCCAACCACCAGGCCCTGAACTAGTACCGGGGGTCATTTTGTGCCGGGCTGCAAATAATGAATAATTGTGATTAAAATATATATAAAAATATGCTTTTAGTAAAGAAATAGTAAAGAAGCCCTTTACTATTGGGGAAGAATTGATTTTGCCAGTCCCTGAAAAAGTGTTTCTGCGTGAAACTGGCCCCTGGTGCAAAAAAGGTTGGGGACCACTGCTTTAGAGAAAAAGCTTTCTCTAGTGGTCTATGATTGAAACAAAGTCAAATCAGTACCTTGAATTAAGTTTAAAAATGAATAGCACAAAGCACAAACCACTGAGAATGAGTTTCATACAGGCAGACCTCAAGGCACAACCATTTGTTCAGCAGCCATTCAAAGTTATGATGGCACTGAACAAAGGGGCTTACAACCAGTCCTCGAAGTTATGACCACTGCAGCACTTCCATGGTCATGTGAACAAAATTCAAGCATCTGGCAATCAGCTTCTACTTATGAGACATCGCAGCCTCCTGCAATCATGTGGTCACCCATTTGCAACTTTCCTTGCTGGCTTCTCACAAGCAAAGTCAATGGGGAAACTGGCATGGAAGCTTTCGAGTTGATTGACCCCTCCAGTCTTTCTTTGCTCACACATACTGCACCTTCCTCCTTTTGCTCACAGGCTGTCAGGCCTAGCCCAAGATTGATGCAATATGGTCCAGTTTATTATCTGCTCATACCATATAGACTGAATCTTCCCTGACTAAATTTATACTACCCTGGAAATATGTATGTATGTATGTATGTATGTATGTATGTATGTATATGTGTATGTATGTATGTATGTATGTATGTATGTATGTATATATGTATGTATGTATATGTATGCTGTTCAGCTTCCTTTGGGTATTATCCCACGTCATTGTAGATGTGCTTTTAAAGTTGTAGCAACATTTAGGCAGAATCTCATCTGCCATCATCAGGCTTCTGTATTGAGTTCGTCTGTGAGTCAGGCTTTAGTCATTACTGACTAAAGTACTGACAGCCAACGGCTTCCACAAAAACAAAATCACCAGCTTGATCCACAAAAACACACTGAGACATAATAGAGACCTAGAAGATGAGCAGAACTATGGAACAGCTGTCCTGCCCTACATAAGAGGTACTACAGACAAAATCAGTTAAGATACTACACAGGTATCACATCAAGACTGCCTTCAAAACAGACAAAAAAATAGCAGCCATCATTAGAAACCCAAAGATAAAATTGACCTGGAAAACCAAGGCATATACGAAATCCCCTATGCTTCATGCCCAGCCACATACATTAGAAGAATAAGTACCCGCCTGGATGAACACAAAAATGCAGTAAAAAAGCTGGAACACACCTCCTCACTAGTCCAACACATGAAAGCCACCAGTCATAACATCAACTTCAATGGCACCAAAACCCTAGCCACTATGGAAAACCCCAGCCACAGAATCATCAGAGAAGCCATTGAGATTGAAAAAAGACCCGAAAGCATGAATAGAAGAGATGATTCCACCAGACTGTCAATCATTTGGAAGCCTGCACTCTCAAATAGAAAGATCTCCACACCACAAGCCAGGCAAACACCAGGGCACAAACAGACTCCCCCTGATACCTCCAGCTCAAACACACCCCAACCAGGCACCCAGATGAAACCTAGCTTCCTAATAGATAACAGCCATCCTTTTACTCGAAGCCAAGCTGCACTGAATGCCTCCAATACAGGAACACAATGTTGCCAGCCAATCAAAGCCACAAAACAGACAGAAGAAACCAGAAACACCAATCAAACAAACTCCAAGACCAATAAACACAGACCAAGACTCCCAACCAATCAGGATGAAGAAAAAAGCATTCTGGCTCAACAGTAGGCTAGCCTCAAATTTAAAATAAAAAGGCTGTGTTAGCCTGACTCATAGACGAACTCAATACAGAAGCCTGATGATGGCAGATGAGAAACGTTGCTCCAACCTTAAAAGCACAACTACAATGACGTGGGATAATACCCAAAGGAAGCTGAGCAGCATAAATGCAAGTACATGTAAGTGAAAACTTAACATACATGCATACATGCATACATACATACATACATATACATACATACATACATACATACATACAAACTCCATACAGAAGCTTGATGATGGCAGATGGGATTCTGATGAAACATTGCCATTGGCTGTCAATACTTCAGTCAGGGTGCATAGTTCAGTCTTTATATGTGTCTTATCTGCCAGGCGTTTGGTTCTGGTAATTAGTGTTTTCGCTACGGAATTTATCTGTGCTGGGTGGTGGTGGGATTGGGCGTTGAGGTAGCGGTTGGTGTGTGTTTTCTTTTGGTATATGGTGTGTCCCAGTGTGCCATCTGTTCTGTTGTAGATTAGTACATCTAGGAATGGTAGTTGTTTGTTTATTTCCGTTTCCATGGTGAACTTGATTTTGGGGTGTGTGTTGTTTAGGTGTGTTAGGAAATTGTTTAGGTTTTCTTTTCCATGGGGCCAAATCACAAATGTGTCATCGATCTATCTTAGCCATAGTTTGGGTTTGTGGGTGGCATTAGCCAGGGCTCTGGATTCAAATTCTTCCGTGAACAGGTTTGCAATGACGGGTGACAGTGGTGATCCCATAGGGGCTCCTTCAATTTGCTTGTATCTTTGTCCTTTGTATATGAAATATGTGTTGGTTAGGCAGTGTTCTGTTAGTTCCATGAGGTCTTTAGCTGGTTGGTATTTATTTTTGATGATTTCAAGAGTTTCTTTTATCGGGACCTGAGTGAATAGTGAAACCACGTCGAAACTTACAAGCAGATCTTCTTGTTCTACGTGTAGATCTTTGATCATTTCTAAGAAGTGGTATGAGTTTTGTACATATGAAGCTGCGGTTTCAGCATGGGGCTGTAGTTGTTTTGCTAAGTATTTAGCTAGGTTTTGTAATGGTGCTCCTATGGAGCTGACTATGGGTCTGAGAGGTATGCCTTCTTTGTGTATTTTTGGGAGGCCGTATAATTTGGGGCATCTAGAAGATTTTCTCTTGGGATGATCGTCTGTTGGATTTCTTTGCTTATGTGGCTGGTTATAATTTTCTTCTTGGTTGATTTTTCTAGATATGTGGTTGGGTCTGTGTTTATAGGTTTGTATGTGGAGTCTTGGAGTAGGTCTGTCAATTTTGTTTCATAGTCTTTTCTGTCCATTACTACTGTGCCATTTCCTTTGTCTGCTGGGAGTATTACAAACCGCTCCTCAACGCCCAATCCCACCACCACCCAGCACAGATAAATTCCGTAGCGAAAACACTAATTACCAGAACCAAACGCCTGGCAGATAAGACACATATAAAGACTGAACTATGCACCCTGACTGAAGTATTGACAGCCAATGGCTTCCAAAAAAACAAAATCACCAACCTGATCCACAAAAACACACCGAGACATAACAGAGACCTAGAAGACCAACAGACCTATGGAACAGCTGTCTTGCCCTACATAAGAGGTACTACAGATAAAATCAGTAAGATACTACACAGGCATCACATCAAGACTGCCTTCAAAACAGACAAAAAAATAGCAGCCATCCTAAGGAACCCCAAAGACAAAATTGACCTGGAAAACCAAGGCATATACGAAATTCCCTGTACATCATGCCCGGCCACATACATTGGACAGACCAATAGAAGAATAAGTACCCGCCTAGATGAACACAAAAATGCAGTAAAAAAGCTGGAACACACCTCCTCACTAGTCAAACACATGAAAACCACAGGTCACAACATCAACTTCAATGGCACTAAAACCCTAGCCACTATAGAAAACCCCAACCACAGAATCATTAGAGAAGCCATAGAGATTGAAAAAAGACCTGACAGCATGAATAGAACAGATGATTCCACCAGACTGTCAATCATTTGGAAGCTTGCACTCTCAAATAGAAAGATCTCCATGCCACAAGCCAGGCAAACACCTGGGCAAAAACAGACTCCCTCTGATAGCTCCAACCCAAACACCCCCCCACCAGGCACCCAGGTGAAACCCAGCTTGCTAATGAATAGAAGCTTGCTAATGAAGAGCAGCCGTCCCTTCACACGGAGCCAAACTGCACTGAAAGCCTCCAACACAAGAACAGAGTGTTGCCAGCCAATCAAAGCCACAAAACAGACAGAAGAAACCAGAAACATCAATCAATCAAACTCCAAGTCCAATGAACACAGATCCAGGCTCCCAGCCAATCAGAATGGACCAGCCTCAAATTTGAAACCAGGAACTAACTCTATACAGAAGCCTGAGGCTGGCAGATGAGATTCTGCTGAAACGTTGCTACAACTTTAACAGAACTACAATGACGTGGGATAATACCCGAAGGAAGCTAAAGAGCACACATGTAAGTACCCGCGAAAGCCTAAAAAAACATACATACATACATACATACATATATATATGTGTGTGTGTGTGTGTGTGCGTGTGTGTGTGTGTGTGTCTTTTTAAAGTTTTCGCAGATACTTAAATGAATGCACTGAAAGCCTCTAACACAGGAACACAGTGTTGCCAGCTAATCAAAGCCACAAAACAGACAGAAGAAACCAGAAACACCAATCAAACAAACTTCAAGTCCAATAAACACAGACCAAGACTCCCAACCAATCAAGATGTAGAAAAAACCATCCTGGGACAACAGTAGGCTAGCCTCAAATTTAAAACTAACGGCTGTGATAGCCTGACCCACATACGAACTCCATACAGAAGCCTGATTATGGCAGATGAGATTCTGCTGAAACGTTGCTAGAACTTTAAAAGCACTACAATGACGTTGGGTAATACCCAAAGGAAGCTGAACTGCATTCATGTAAGTCCCCGCAAAAACTTAAAAAAACAAATTTCAGACCTCTATGGGGAGGAAATAAATAGCCAGACCAAAACCTATGAGAAGCTGGAAGTTAAAAGAGCAGGAATATTATGTGACCTGAAATTCCTACGCAGCTGCAGAGACAACAATGCAACACCAGCCTGCTTCAAATTAACATTTCATCACAGCACAGCAGCTACTAAACTTACCCTGAAAAGAACTGAGATGGCTCTACTCAGGAACGAGGTCCACAGTAAGAGATTCCAATTGGATCAGTTAAACAAAGATTTGCTAGCACTACACCTGGAATTGAGCAGCAAAATCTACCCTCTACTTTGGGATAAGATAAAATAACTTACAACTTGGAGAGCTGAAACTGAAACCACTCACAAAAATGAAAAACTCTTCAAGAAACTAAAGAAATTAGAACATGACAAGAAAGCCCCCAACAATTCACAACAACACCTGAAACAATTAGTATATAATGTTTCCAACAGAGAACTCACCAAAACAGAAACAGATGTCCTAACCAAAGGATTCAATTATGCTATAGCACCCAAAAAAATCCCCACAGAATCCATCATATGTGCAGTAGAATCCAGCCTAACCAAATTAAATACAGATGAAGCTGACAGAATAAGATACCAGGTTACAAACATCCAATGCACAAGCAAACCACCCAAAAGCAACTTGCACAAAGATGAATTCAAAGCGCTACAAACCCTGAAAAATGATAACAGCATAATCATACTCCCAGCAGATAAAGGGAATGCCACAGTAGTAATGGACAGAAAAAACTACGAAACAAAATTGACAGACCTACTCCAAGACTCCACATACAAACCTACAAAATAAACACAGACCCAACCACATATCTGGAAAAATTAACCAAGAAGAAAATTATAACCAACCACATAAGCAAAGAAATCCAACAGATGATCATCCCAAGAGAAAAATCTTCCAGATTTTTCCAAATCTTCCCCAAACTATACAGCCTCCCAAAAATACACAAAGAAGGCATACCTCTCAGACCTATAGTCAGCTCCAAAGGAGCACCACTACAAAACCTAGCTAAACACTTAGCAAAACAACTACAGCCCCATGCTGAAACCGCAGCTTCATATGTACAAAACTCACACCACTTCTGAGAAATGATCAAAGATCTACACGTGGAACAAGAAGATCTGTTTGTAAGTTTCGACGTGGTTTCACTATTCACTCAAGTCCCGATAAAAGAAACTTTTGAAATCATCAAAAATAAATACCAACCAGCTAAACACTTCATGGAACTAACAAAACACTGCCTAACCAACACATATTTCATACACAAAGGACAAAGATACAAGCAAATTGAAGGAGCCCCTATGGGATCACCGCTGTCACCCGTCATCGCAAACCTGTTCATGGAAGAATTCAAATCCAGAGCCCTGGCTAATGCCACCCACAAACCCAAACTATGGCTAAGATACATCGATGACACATTTGTGATTTGGCCCCATGGAAAAGAAAACCTAAACAATTTCCTAACACACCTAAACAGCACACACCCCAAAATCAAGTTCACCATGGAAACGGAAATAAACAACTACCATTCCAAGATGTACTAATCTACAAAAGAACAGATGGCACACTAGGACACACCGTATACCAGAAGAAAACACCACCGCTACCTCAACACCCAATCCCACCACCATCCAGCACAGATAAATTCTGTGGCCAAAACACTAATTGCCAGAACCAAACGCCTGGCAGACAAGACTGAACTATGCACCCTGACTAAAGTACTGACAGACAATGGCTTCCACAAAACAAAATCACCAGCTTGATCCACAAAAACACACTAAGACATAATAGAGACCTAGAAGATCAACAGACCTATGGAACAGCTGTCCTGCCCTACATAAGAGGTAATACAGACAAAATCAGAAAGATACGACACAGGCATCACATCAAGACTGCCTTCAAAACAGACAAAAAAATAGCAGCTATCCTTAGAAACCCCAAAGATAAAAGTGACCCGGAAAACCAAGGCATATACGAAATTCCCTGTGCATCATGCCCGGCCACATACATTGCAGGAAATACGACTTCAGCAACAGAGTGGTCAATGTCTGGAACCTGACTGTGGTTTCTTCCCCAAACTTCAAAAACTTTAACCTGAGACTGTCTTCTATTGACCTCACCCCTAAGAGTTCTGTAGGGAGCATGCATAAGTCCACCAACGTGCCTCCCATCCCTGTCCTATTGTTTCTTTTATATATTTTTTTATTTTTCTTATATGTATCCATGTATTCATAACTATGTTTTTACTTATACTTATGATTTTGTAAGCAATTGACAAATAAATAAATAAATATAGCCTGGGAGATTCTAGGGAGTAGCTATCCCTAAATCTCTTCCACTTCCCAGAATCCAGCTCTGGACTCTTATTGTTTTTTGCCTTGTCCCCTCCTTGGAATCAACTCCCTACCTTCCTGGGTACCTGTAGTTTATCACTTATGTATGTACCCACCGATGCCCTTCTTCCCAAGTCTCCTTTGGGCTACACATCCCACATCCTTTTTCCCCAGCTGTCCTGCACTCAACTCACATACATTCATTTATGGAGCCACCACTGCTCTCCTTCATGGCCCTCCCTGCACTTGCATTCATATCACACCCTCTTTCCCTTGCCTCCCTGTGCTTGTACACACCCACCAGCACCCTCCTTCCCTGGCCTTCCTGCACTCATGCCACGCAATACATGTCTCCAGAAATCATTTCAAACTGCATACTTACTACATCAGGATGAATATATCCCTGTCTAAAATAACCATCCTCTCTACTTTAAAACTACACACTAATGGTATGGTGGAATTCGTTATCAAATGCTTTGGTCCCTATTCTTATTGATTTCTAAACTACATTCTGGTAAATTATATTTATTATTTTTCATTGGTAAAATTCATGTTTCTCAATAGCAGCAAATATCACAATAGACATATTGACTTACAACTAGCCTATGAATCCCTAAGAATCCAAATCAACCATACAGCCAACCAGAGACAGCACCAACCCTCAACCAACCAATGCAACCCCCTCCCCCAACCAGCACAATACTTCCAAGTGACCCTCACCTGATGTAACCTCCCCATCACAAGACTCTCACTGGTGACTCATACTTGAGCCATCACAAGACCCTCACTTGACATACCCACACCTGATCCATCACAAGACTCATCACAAGAGTCTTGATGGAACTCACCTGACGTGACCTCACTATCACAAAACCTCCTGACCACATGAAGCCCTTGTCAACAGAAGAACACCGACACCCCTTAAACTCTGCTGAAGATGTTATCTAGCCTGGTAACAAATGTTTGGAACCAACCCTGAAGCTCAGAGACTGAACCTTCACCCTCAAATTCATGTATATTTTAACATGCCTGTGTTTGGCATGCACATGTGTGTGTGTCTTCAAGTCTTTGTTAATATCAGTTTCCTTAGTAAGATTCCATAATTGGCTTGCCACTGCCTTCTTCCAGGGGCCGAAAGAAAAGACTGCCCAACATCACCCAGCTAGCTCTGTGTGCTAGAATTCAGTCCTCCCCCACCCTCCAGTTTGTAACTCAATGCCTGTAACTCAAAATGGCCTTTATCCCTTTTGAGCTGTGTAATCTTTAAAACATTATCAGTCATAGTTCAATTTAATCCATTTAACAATGTATGAATCAGTAACATATTTCAGAAAATGAAAACTATCCTTATGATTTTATCAAAATCTCATGCTATACAATTCTTAATACTAATTGTGTGAAATTTCTATCTCAGAAAAAAAAAATATGGAAAAAGCCAAGCGTACCAAAGGTTACACAAACAAAAGAAGCTTTGTGCCATCAAATACATATGTATTTCCTTTTTCTGTGAGAAGATATTCCTCTAGGCATAAAACTAAACACACTGAAGGTTCTTTCATACAAAATGCATTATTTTATGAGAAATATTCCAACTATGCTTTTTTGATATTATATGAAATTGAAGAAACTGAAGTTTAGTTTCAAATCATGTATATGTGCTCAGTTTTTTAATCACTGTTACTAAATAATAAAACTAATTCTACTGGTCCATAATTGCAAATTAAGTACAAAGGAATATCACCAAAGAAAATAGCTAAAGGTATGACTCTTAAGAAAAATCTTGCTTTATACAATTATTATAATTGTATATATTACAGCCTTTTCTAATAGTTTTTAATAAATTTATATAGAGCAGCATTCACTTATATTTAGAATAAATTCATTAAATGTCACATGCCCAAAATTTAAAGTATATTTTAATATTTGCTAAAAGAACCATTTATTAAGCAATGTATATAGCCACTCAATTAACACTATCATTTTATTTCACATTTATAAATAGCTACTATCCACTCAAGAAAAATCTGGTGATGATTAGAGACGGATGATCCTGCAGATAACCTGGGCCTGTACCATGTAGAGTTTTATAGATAATAATAAACACCTTAAATTGAACCCAGAATCCCACTGGAAGCTAGTGCTGATAATGGGGGAGCGCCAAAAAAGGAAGGAGGGGAAAGAAGCAGCACAGGTGCTTATCACCTGCTCAGGCAGTCTATCCTTTTACAGGGCCATACTCCAAAAATAGGCAGGGGCAGGACAAAAACTGAGATAAAATTAGTTGAATTAATGACTACCAATTAAAATCGTAGTTAAAAAAATACCTCATTTGAAAAATTGTTCCATCATCTGCTGATACACACAGTGGTTTTTTCAGAGACAATCACAATCCATCATATATATCAGCGGTTGCCAACCGGTGGTCTTTGAGAAAATTTTGGTGGGCTGCAGAGAAATCTCACCCCAGAGCATCCCCCAAAGCAATTAATCCAGGCTGTGAAGGCTGCACCGCCCACATGGCCTGCGGGAACCCTCCCCATATACTCACTCCTGACTTGGCAAACTTGCCTGCTAAGTTGCTATTTTTCCTTTTTCCGACCATCAGCTGTTCTGCTGTGCTGGGAGATTTAGATTAGACAGAAAGCAGAAATCGCTGGATTTCTTGCTTTCTAGCTAATCTTTTAGAACCTTTCTTAGGACTGAAGCAGTGCAGACTCAAATAGCTGATGGCAGAAACACAGATCTCTAAGTGAATCTGTGATTCTGTGAGCAACTCAATCTTCCTGCCTGCTTTGCCTGATTTTGGGTAAAAGTTGCTCTTTTTTAAATAAAACATTCAATATTTATATATTTTAAATATTTATATACAAGCCATGCCCAGCCAGTCATATGACCACCAAGCTACACTCATAAATTAGGCCACATCCACAGAACCAGCTAGTGGTCCCCGGGATTTAAAATTATGAGTTTGGTGATCCCTGAGGTCCAAAAAGTTGGCGACCCCTGATATATATCACATGGAAATATAGAGAATGAATGAGTGGGAAACTGACGCAATCTCAAGAAAGCAAAGATTTAAGTAGATATTCATATTCCATTGACTTCATGAACATAAACACAAGAAAAATTGTGTCATCAAGTCAATGTTGACTCTTAAAAGCCACATAGATATATCTTCTCCTGGATGATCTGTCCCCAAAATGGCTTTTCCAGTCTTCCAACTGTGTAGCCATCATTGCTGTAATCATGCCCATCCACCTTGCTCCTAGCTGACATCCTCCTTTTTTTTCTTCTTCATTTCCCAAAATTATGGACTTCTCAAGAGAGCTTGGTCTATGTATAACTTATCAAAATATGATAATTGGATTCTGATCATTTATGCCTTGAGTGTTAATTTGTTCAATGATCTATTTGTGTTTTCATAACTATCCATGGTATTCTTGAAGACTTCTCCAATGTAAATATTCAAAAGTATCAATACTTTTTGTACACTATTTCATCATTGTCTAACATTCACCTTTATAGTGTCATAGGTAAAACCATTACTTGCACAATTCTAACCTTGTTGGTACAGTCAAGTTATGGCATACAAGTATCTTTTCAAAAAATTCGATGCTACACTGCCCTCCAAGTATATTTCTTAACTACTAGTTCCTTTAATTTTTATTTGTTTATAGTTTGAGGAAGTGAAGCTGGGATTGTTGTCTGCTATTGGGAAAAAGCAGCTGCAGCCAGGTGAAAACAGTTCCCAACCTACTTCTCCAAGGGTCAGCACAGCTCATGCTTTTGCCCGAAGAGCTGTAAAAGTTTACAACTCCAAAAACTTGAGAGATGGGCTCATACATTAATTCAGTCATTCACTTACAAGTTTACTTACAAGCATCTGCGCTGGTGTTCCAGCTGCCTGGCTAAATGAACTACACCATTTTCAAGGATGTGCCAACTTCCAGAGGCAGCCTCACTCCATCCAGGCCCTTAAGCTTACAAAAGACAGAGTGTGTGTGGGCGTGTAGAATAAAAAGAGATTTAAAAAATAGCAAGCAGACAGGGAAGCAGGAGGCGACCTTTGGAGATTGACAATAATTAGCAGGCAGGCAAGAGAGCTATCAAGCAGGCTAAGGACCACAAACTATGGTAAGCATCATATCCTGGTGAGATTCCTGCCTAGGCCTTGACTTGGGAGCTCAGCTGGAGTGCTCAAAAGCAACATATCTTTTACTGGGTAAAATATAAGTGTGGTTTACCAATGCTTTCTTCCCACACAGTATTAAATGATGGCTCTTGCTATTGTCACTGCATTGATCATTTACGTCTAACATCTTCCTATATTGCTGCTGCCCAATAGACAGACCAAAAGTCCAAAGTATATTTTCTTGGGAAAATAGCCACTGAACTCAGTACAACTTATTACAGAATAATCATTTCTATATTTACCCAATAAAAGTTTGCTAAAGCCAATTCAAATACCTTCAAAAGCACAGCCTGTTAACTTGTTCATACATACATTCCAAAACTGATAAAAAGTATTCTCTGCTATTAGTAGCTTAAATTCAAGTTTTAGGTACAGTAAATATAATTTCAGTTTGTCATCTGATTACAATTTTATTAACAAGAGTTCATAAAAACTCTTACAAGTCTATTAACAAATGTATTTTCCTCCCAGCTTCAAATTTCTTCTCCCCTCTTTAAGACAATTTTTTCATTTCACAATAGAAGCAATTCCAAAATAACTTCCAATTTCTAATACCATAATTTTGGATTCAGCTTTTCTTCAAATTACAGCTTGAACTATTCCATCACTTATCTCAGATCTAAGATATGTCCTTCCTCATTCTAGTATGGTGGGCAAATTTAAAAAAAAGTTCCATTACCAGTCTCAGATTTCAAATGTATAGTTTCATTAACTTAAAAAAATCGAGCAAATGCATTTCTATGGCTATAGTTATTATATTCTGATTCCATAAAATTTTGATTACCTCATCTTTAAACTAATTTTAACTATTTATAACTCAAAAGGGCTGGGTTGAAAGAAGAAACTTAATATGTAACAACTTAAACTTATTTACACATTCTAAAATCAAGTTCAGCTATGTATATGGATTCAAGACTATACTCATTTGAAAATTATTTATGTTCCCACTTAAATTCCGTATTAAAATGAGCCATACCTTTTTTATTGAGTGGTCGTTTTCGAACACATACACATATCCTGTGCTCATCAATCTTTTTTTTTTTTTACAAAAAAAGAAACAAAATGAAAATGAAATGAGTAAGTCAAAATTGTACCTGAAATTAAAACTCAAAGAGAAAGGTATTCAAGAAATTGCATATAAGATTATATAACTGTCTATTTTTTAAAAATACCGATGATCTAAAAGTCATTGTAATGACTTTGTAATTCAACATTCCACAGTGAAATGTTTCAATTAATTACAGGTTCCTATAGGTTTTTAAGATAAACCAGGTGTTTAGGCTAATTCTTTTTGCCAATTTGAATACCTCATCAACAATGGAAGCATATTTTATTATTCATGTTGCTGTAAAAACTATAGCTCCAAAATCAAGATGTGGTAAGTTACTTTTATCTTTAATACAAAAACATTTCTTAAAAGAGACATCATTTTATAATCTCTATTTCATTGTTCTAACATCAAATGTACATTTAAGCTCTTTTCTAAGCACAGGTACCCATGGCTGAAATTTGCCAATTTCCCCCTCATAGCAGGTAACACCAATTAGGCACAAAAAGTAAAGTAATATCTGAACTGGTCCCTACTAAATTTAGATATGAATTAAATGAATGCGAAATCTTCTAATAACCTAAGCGTAAGGTTAATTTCAGAGTTAAGGGCAAAACATTACTGCATTTTTTTCTTAAATAAATCAGTTTAAGAAAACTGTCAAATAGTAAAAAACTTTAACATTGATGGTCTCTTTGAAATGAAGTGTTAAAGATTATTACTGTATATACTCGCATATTAAGCCGACTTTAGAACGCTTTTTTTTCCCCCAAATTTGGGGGTCGGCTTATACGCGAATAAATCTGGCTACCCGACTTCGCACGATGAGAGCCAAGACTCTCATCGCCATCCCGGGCAGCAGCTTCGCGCAATGAGAGCCAAGAATCTCATCGCCTTCGCGGGCAGCGGCTTCGCGCGATGAGAGTCTTGGCTCTCATCGCCTTTGCCAGGCAGCGACTAAGTCACTGCCCGACTTCGTGCGATGAGAGCCAAGACTCTCATCGCCTTCGCCAGGCAGCGGCTTCGCACAATGAGAGCCATCGCGCGAAGTCGGGCAGCCAGATTTATTCGCGTATAAGCCGACCCCCAAATTTGGGGGGGGGAAAAAGCGTTCACCATGGTATTTGGGGGTCGGCTTTTATGCGAGTTTTTTCAAAAATCCTCATTTTAGGGCAGTTTTTAAAGGGTCGGCTTATATGCGAGATCGGCTTATATGCGAGTATATACGGTATTTAAGATTCAGTTCTCAAATTGATCTGCTAAGAAAGAAATAACTAAAAGTGAACATTTGTTTAAATACAACTACTCCAATTTTACAACTTATTCCCTGATGACCATATTATCATTCAAAATGTTTGCAAAACTTCTTTTAATGATTATATATTAACAAAACTTACAGGATCTGCAGTTGTAAGTGGTCTATAATCCAAACTTCCTCTGAAATCTCTGATCATACACATGATTTCATAATTTGGATTTGTGGCATCTACATCCTAAGAGAAAAAAAATCATTACTAAAAGCATATTGCTCATGGCACTGTAACATATAATTATTATAAATATTACAAGATAATCCTGAATGGAGATAATATGCTTGCAAATAAACATTTTTCTTCTAAAATTCATGTATGATAAATCAGACCCAATTAACAATTCAAATATATGTTTAATAAATGTGTAATGCAAAATGAACAAACTTTTGGTTCCTGTTGCAATCAACATTTTTGTCAATAGATGGGGTAATGATGCAAGTGGATGTCATGCACATGGTCGCCTATTATTACTCTGGAAAGAGAGTAAGAAGGAAAATGTGTTTTTCCTTTTTGTAATAAAATTTATTGCTCAGGCTTTATTTTTATATATTCATTGTCATTACATTTTTACATCTATCCCACTTCATGTGTGCTACCTCTTCTAACATATGCCAGAGAAAAATGAACGCTAATCTCACAATCGATACAAAAGCTTTGAATGGCGCAAAGAGCCATGGAAAGATATATGCTCAGCTTCACAAGACAAGACAGAAAGACCTGCACATGGATTAGAGAACAAACAAAATATATGATGCCATCAAAAGAGTAAAAGAATTGAAACAGAAATGAGCTGGTCACATAGCAAGAACAATGGATGGCAGGTGGACTAAGGCAATTATAGAATGGATTCCACTTGGTAAAAAGCATCTCCACAAAAAAGAGATCTAAAACAAGATGGATCGACATTAGCAAGTATTGTGGACCCAACTGGCAAAGGAAAGCTCAAGACCAGGGGTGTCAAACTCATGATCTGCAGGCCAGATGCATCACGCACTTGCTACATACTTGCCCAGTTTAGTGAAGGGGGGAGGAAAATCACGATATGTGACGTGATGTGAATTTGACACCCCTATTCAAGAGGTATTTATTGGAAACATTCAGAACAGGCCTTCATCCTACAGACAATGACTAGGATGATGATGATGTTCCCATCCCACCAAAGTGACTTGATAATTTGTCACAAACCTACTCTAAACAGCATACGTTCCAACACAGTAAATTGGTTTGAATGTAGGACCATAACAGTACACATATCATACATTTCATCTCACAACGATACCCCCCAAAAATCTAGCTATCATTGTTTGTGGGGGAAAGAACCTGTTACTCTCAATTCAGACCCCAAAATTTTTCTGAAAAAAGGCAAATTACAATGGCTTTATTAAATACCAGTAATGCCAAATTAGATGTTGATTTAATATTGAGGGAGTGAAAAATGCTGTTTTCCATAAAAAAGTGCCAGTGACCAAAAAGCTTCATGAATCTGATGGTTATGTAGCATTTCACCACTCACACTTAGTTATTTGGATTACACATTTTGAAAGTCATGAAATGAAGAAATGATTATGGATCTTCAGATCAAATAAACATTTGAAATATTGTTTTTATTTATTTTATATATACATTTACTACACTGTAAACTTCTAAAGCATCTAAACCAGTACTTCCTAAACTGGAGTAAATTATCTAAAATTGGGTATAAGTGGCTTTTCTTTGGGTAATAACACATAAACCTATTACCCAAACATACCAGGGATATTTAAATTGACTTAGTGTTTTACCTACATTGGGTAAAAACGAATGTCTGATAAGCAGTTTGGGTAATGAAGCAAAATGTTTGGGAAGCATCGCTCTAACCAGTTGTTAATAAAACTATACAGTGACAATTAAAACTTAAAGTATTAAAATAAAGTCATCAACATTAAAACTCTGAGTTTATACCATAGAGACTTTTCAAAACAAGCCAAGGAAGGTTTGAATTCAACTGAGAGATCAATCACTTCACTGCATGAGGAGATATGGGCAACAATAAAAATATTTGATCTGCAAATAACTTCTTAATCGGAATATATTTCGATCCTGGATTGTGCCAAATGACATGAGCATGCTAAAGCTGATCTTGCGGGATTATTAGCATTTTTTGTGTTCGACTGATCTATCATTGTGTTATCATTATTGTCAGGGAAAATAGTGCATGTGGCTTGGGTTGGACTATGCCTAATAACCTTTCCTATTTTTTCTTTATCTTAAAAAAAAACTTTGTAAGAAAGTCATGATCAACAACATGCTGGAAAGCATAGATTTAATTATTGTGGTGGAATCTCCAGCTACAGTGCACTGGGGGAAGGTGTTAAGATGGGGCATGGCTTAGTCCTTGCACTGCAAGAAGTTGCAAGCCTGACCTCATGCACAATCCCTGAAGCCTTATCTCACCAATCTCAAAGGAATGCCTTCAGTCTGGTGAGATTCTCATATCATATCAATGAGCCTCAGTGGCACAATGGTTAGAATGCAGTACTGCAGGTTACTTCTGCTGCCTGCCTGCAATTGGCAGTTCAAATCTCACTGATTCAGCCTTCCATCCTTCCAAGGTGGGTTAAATGAAGCCCCAAATTGTTGGGGGCAATATGCTGACTCTGTAAACCACTTAGACAGGGCTGTAAAAAACTGTAAAGCAGTATAATAAGTGCTATTGCTATCATAGCTGACTAATAATGAAACTTCCACTTGAGATTGCTTGTGAGTGGTTCTGATTGCTTGTGCCTGATGTTTATGTAAAAATTAAGGGCTGGTACCTATCAGTATGAATTGGTGTAATCTAGGATGGTATGGATGCATATTAAACTAGGAATCCTTAGATTGGTGATAACTGCATGTTATACTCTAATTAATGACCATTACAGAAGGTAATCAATGGGAAAATTTGAGGAAAAATGTCTAATATTCTGAATGAATAAGATCCACATTATTCTGCTAAGGGAGATAAGAGATGGGTGGGAATAACATAAAAGAGGACCATTAAGTAATTTAAGAATGGCATGATTACTATCATAATTACTGAGAAAGACTGAGAAAGTAATAAGCTTATAAGAGTGTATGTGGGACACAGTCAAAACTCAAATTCCATAATAAAATATGGTCATAGAAGGAGGAAAAAAGTTAGAAATTGCTATGAAAATAAATTATTGTAAGAAGTTAAAGTACAACTTTTGCATTAGGATGCATTGTAAAAAAGATTAACCTCCAAATAGGGGGAATGGAGAATGATGTGAAAAAAAGGATATGGAAGCTGCTTGGAACAGGGGAAAAAAAAGAGGAATCCGAAGAGGATTCAATTCAATGCATTGTTTTAAAAATATGAATAGTACACAGTAGCACTATGAATAAAAAAATTAAAAACCTGTGCTCGTTTCTCTCTAATTTCCTGTTGCTGTAATCTTCGCTTTTCACGCTTTTCTTGCAATTTTTCAACTTCTTTCACACAATTTGATTTTCTACGTGCTTAAAGAAGACAGACAACTTTTGTCATACAATGTATTTCAAGTTTTCACAGTTTTTTAATTAGTAAGTTTGAGAACTGTCCATGTTAATTTAATTCAATATAAATGGGTTTAAAAATTCGTAATATATTACCATCTTCTGAATAACCATTTTGAGCTGTGGGAGGTGGAATGAAAAAATTGCCAGAGCTTGACAGTGTATTGTTCACATAGCCAGCCTATTAATATTATCTAGTTGCTACTCAACTGCACCATAGTTTGTACACCACCTGCAAACTAACAAATTCTGCTGGCTGCTCTCCCAGAGACAGAATTTTAATAGAAGCCAGAGAGAGATTTTTTTTCTCTGAACAAATCCGGGCTGAACAAATCCAGGCTAAAATAATCTTTCAACCAGTGTTTTTTTTTTCATAGTCCCATCCTCCTCCTTCCCTTATTTTGTAATGTTAAACAATTATCTTATCATGGGTGTGTTACATAATAGTTAAAAAATACAGCATTTTTTTTATTTGAAAATCTGTTGGCCTAGCTAAGGGACAGGGGGACTTTCTAGGGAAATGTTTTCAATACTTATTTTGTCATAATCATTATTGCTGGCCCTGGAGAATAAGAGAGGATAGCATAACTGCTTAACAAGGAGAGCAGAGTCCCCCACTTTCCACAAGGAAGACTATGTGAATTCTCTTCTATTAAGACTACTTGACTTAGAGGTCTCACCTAAATGGCTAGTTCAGCTTGAAGGTAGAGTGTTTACCTGTCTTACCTAGGCCAGCAGGATATGGAAAAAAAGAAGTGACAACACAGAAACAGCCACTAATACACATTATGGTTTGTTTTGTCCTAATGAAAGATTAGTTTGGTTTTGGTTTGTCCTAATGTAAGATCTTAAGGTTTTAAACTCAGCTTGTTAGTTAGAACAGAATTCTTTGTCTATTCTATTGAAAAATAATCACAATGATGTATTATAACAAGACATAATAATGGTAGAGTTAAATCTCTATTTAAGCATTATGTAATCATCCAAGAGAGTCTACACGTAATGCCTAAAATAAATCCTTGATACATGATTTACATACAAGGGGGTCCAAATTCCTTTTTTGCAGCTTGAACTGGAGATATATCTGAAACACTACCATTCTGTTGTGTAGATGATGACTGTTCAGGAAGCTGAGTAGGTCGTGCACGTGCAGAACCAATCACTGAAAAGATCAAAATAAAGTGTTTATTAAAAAGTTTTACTGGGAAAATGGGGCAAAATGGAAAAGAAATAAGTGTAATTATTTCACAATTCAGTGACTTGTTAATGATAATTATACTGTTTATTAAATCTGATACTTTTTAATGAAGCAAATTATAGTTGGGAAAAATCAGCATTACTTCTTGGAGATAAATCAAAACATAAGAATAGGTTACGTAACAAATCAGTAGTTGAATTAATCTTTCACAAGTGATTGTCAATCTTTATGTAAGAAATAAAATTCATGTGTCACTCTGGCAGAACCATACAAGTACACATAAGTTTTGGGGCCAGTAGACTTACTCTGGTGGATCTTCCCTTGTGACAATACAATCAACCAAAACAAGTTACAGAATTATAACTTTAAAAAGTTATAGATAGTATTTAATGGTAGGTGGTTACTCATACGTTCCATAAGAACTAGTTAGGCCCCATTGTCTACATACTAGCTCATGCATTCCAGATTATGGAACTCCCACACCTTATTCCAATAAAAATATTCATGCCAGCAATGGGAGGTGATCAGCCAAACAATGAAGCAGAGGAGTATTAATCCTCTGATAGAGATAGGGGAGAAATGCAAGAGTCATGAGCAGAAATGTACATGAAAGTTTTCATTCCAAACCTGCAGATCATCCCTTACTCAAAATACTTGTGCTTCTGAAACTCTCCAAGAGATTTCTAAAAATAAATAAATATTCATTGCTGGACTTATAGTCTACTCAAATGATAAATTATTTTGTCCAACTTACTTATCCTATGCTACAAAATAAGGATTTTTTTAAAATACAAAAGCATAAAAATCAGCAAGTAACAAACAACTCACAATTCTATACCAGAGAAATGAACACATTCAAAGAGAATATCCTAAGAGGGACGAGTTGTTTCCATAGCTTGCTAGAAAAGCCAAGTTTAACAATGTTTTGCGGCCCAGTAAAACTGGGGAGGCTGGGTCGTGGTGGATCAATTGAAAATCTCTTTCATCTTATCTGACAGACAAAAATAATTAAAAGGTGGCAGTCCTCAAGCCAGGTTTTAAAGATGATATCTAGACCCTCAAATTACATCTAGAATCTAGAGCTGTTGAAATAGAGAAGTTGTGTGGGGAAATTGTAACAAACACACAGCTACTCCAATTACTGCATTCTAAACTAGCTATACAGGTAGTGCTCAACTTAGGCCCACAATTGAGTCAGGAATCTCATCAGTTGGGCAGTGTTGATAAGCAAGGCATCATCTGACTACAGGAGGTGGCTCAGATTTTCAGGATTTGAGCTATGTTTCTGCACCATGCCAGAGGAGTTCAGTTCCCCTTAACTGGCAGTTCCTTCTCCCACAAAATGAGAGGGGGCCCTCTCAGCAAGTGGCAGTAGCTTGCCATCTTCCCTGTTGGCTTCTCCATTGATTTTCTGGGGAAACCTAAAGAGAAAATTAGAAGTGGCAATCACATGATCGTAGAGTGCGTGGCAACCAGATGCAAGTGCAAACAGGTTTTCAAGCTCCCAAATCACATGATTGCAGGAGAGGCCATAATGTTTTACGACCACTAAAAGAGCTTTACGAGCCATAAAGCACCTTTTCCAAGGCTATTGTAACTTTGAAGTTTTAAAATAAATGGTTCTAAGTTGAGGACTACCTATAGTTTCAAAGTAATCTTCAAATGCAGCCTCAGGTAATACACATTGCAGCAGTCCAAACAAGAAATGACCAAACATGTCTAAATATGAGTGACTAAGTCGTGCCTCCTACTTTAGAAAATGTCCAGAACTTAGAGGGAATCCTGCTGGAGTCAGATGGTTTCCTAAATTGTATAGGAACCCTAACCCTAACCCAAAACCACTCTCTTTGGGACCATGTCTAGATTTATTTTGTGCACCCAGATCCTATAAACATTCTAGCTATCAGGACAATACTGCATTATCTGTTTGACTAGGGGTGGAAATATACAGTTGGATTACATCAGCATATTTATAACTGATCCCATATCAATGTAACAATCCCCAACATCCTTGTGTGCATATAAAGTAGAAGTTGGGAAAGCATCAAGCTGTGAAATACCATAAGCCAAAGGTCTCAGCTCAACTTTCCCCTTTCCACTAACTTGAACCAGATCATCACTCCAATACAGTGCCTACCACTCCATGACCTCAGTAACTGTCCAGAAAGATATCAAAAACCAGCTAACTAACTATAATTATATTAGGATCGGTATTACTTGGAGTATATTACATTGTATTAAAATGGAAAATAAAATTGCCATGCAAAGTTTTACAGAAGAGAAAGACAGATTTTTTTTCTTTATAGCTGGACTTGGAATTAAATAAAAAAAATGCAAACTAACTTACCTCTGTTATCTCTAGCAGGAGTTTCAATTTTAGAAGGAGCCAGAGTCCTTCGATTCTAGAGAAAGGACAGACATTCTATAATTTGTTATCCACATCTAAACAAACTTGTTGGGAAATTTGAAGCCCTTCAGCAGGTAAAAAGAACAGCAAGTCAGCCAAACTTATACATTTGGGAAATCCCTAAATTATTCTCATAGCCATCTACAAAAGCAGCTCTATCCTTCTGACAAATGTGTAAAAAACTACAGAGACTGAATGTCAATATAGCAAACAAAAAAGTAAAGTAAGTATTTTCTAACTAACTATCATCTCTTTTGAGGGAGATGGGCAGTTCAGAAATGTGAAAACTAAATTAACTACTACCCCCACCAAATATATGTATCTTATAACAAATTGGGGATGACAACCAAATAATCAACATAATAATGAAGACTGTAGTAGGAGTAAAATTCCATGTAAAAGTTATTAAAAATTAAAAGACAAAATATGTAACTTGCAAATTATCTTGGGTTCATGTACGTATGATGCAGCTGTATTTGGAATATACTGGCACAATACAAGAGGCCCATACAGATTTAATACGAAAGATCAAAATGCAAATAGGAGAAGATATTAATGAATATTTATCAATCATTTTAGAACTGTAAATAGCAGTAACAAAGGAGTTCAATATTATTGGATTATTGTTTTAGAGATATTTATTTGTTTGGCTTTTAATGTGTTCATGCTGCAAGCTGCTCAGAGTTGCTTCATTACAAATAGGTGGCAAATAAAATTCAATAAAATAAATAAAGAAAAGGAAAGTTTAATCCTTGTCCCGTACTTGCCCAGGCAAATCTCTCTCTCCCTCTTCCTTACCAAAGAGAAGAGAAAAGTCTACTGTCCATACCAATGAATTCATTAGCTGATAAGGTTATTTTTATTTAATAATATTTAGTTTAACCTTACAATTTGCTACGAACACTTTGACACTATAATCCAGGGCTGTCAAACTTCCAGCCCATGGGACAGATGCGTCACACGATGGTTACTTCCATGTCTGGTTTAGCGAAGGGGAAAAAGCCCCGATATGTCACATGACACCACCATGACAACATGAGTTTGACAGCCCTGCTATAATCCATAACAAAGTTACTTCCCATTGTTCAACTTTTTACATAAAGGGCATTGTTACAATCTTCTATAAGACTGGAATGGTTTCAATATAGATGAATAACTCTTGACATAAAATATCCCTGGCAGGTTGATCACACACTTCCACTTAATAATTTGTTATAAAGCATAACTGTCCAGCTTCCAGATAAGGTTCTGTAGTGGACTAAATGTCTCTGAAGTAGCAAAGACAGTACAGCAAAAGTGAAAGTTTTCTCTGACTGGGAGACTGATCTATTTACATCCCAATTTGCAATTTCTTGTGAGATTGCAGGATGGAAGTCTAACAGTCTTCTCGTGGGTAGAATGGCTGGGGGGACAAGGGGAAAACAGCACACTTATACACACATTGCGCTTGCATATACAATGTGTCGCATTTTAAAGGACATTAAGTTCTACCAAAGCCTCATTTTCTTAAACACTTTTGATTTCAATCGATTTACAGTAGAATAGAGGTCTCTGAAAACAGTTGGACAAAGAAAACAGTCTCTCAGAGAGCCAGCCTTCCTTCTGAATTACAGAAAGTAAAACAAAGAGGAAATACTTTTAAAAGACATTAAAACAACAGCAAAGAGCTTAATCAGATTTTTGACTACGAAAGTTATAAATAAACAGGACTGTATAAATTTGAAAGAGTAATATTTTGAAAGTGCTTTAGTACTATTTGGAATGAATTAAATAAACAGGCCAGATCTTCCTGTTAGTGCTGATTTTTTTTAACACCAAAAGGAAAAGACAACTGGTAGAATTTATAACACAAGGAGAAAGGTGTATCATGAGATGGTCTGTGTTATTAAAACTACAGAAAGACGGATTGGACTAAAGTTTTAAGAACAAAGAGAAGTCTAAAGAGAAAAAGAGAGCGAGGTTTGCTTTCATTTTTGTAATTGACTTACTTTTAATTTTGGATTATAAATAAGAGAATGGCAACTGCTAGAAAATTTACAACACATGGGAAGGAGAAGATTGTTACAGCAACTGACAGAAAAAGGGAATTATCCCAGAAATATTACAAAAATATTAAAATAAGTAAGAATGGAAGATAGGTCTGTAAAGATGAATGAAAAAGTTACAAAAAATCTTAAAGAATCTATAGAGGAAATTATGATTTGGGGGATAACGTTGAAATCAGGGAAACAGCTGGTTGTAATGACTGAAATCTACATCATGTTATAATCTAAAAGAAAATTTTGATAAAATAAAGTTAAAGAAATCTTATTTCATTGTCTTTTACGTTTTTTAAAAACCAGAACATTGTTAAATTTTCAATTCTAAAATAAAGATAATTATAAACTAAGAGACACAATGAAGTACAGTGATTTCAACTAAATAAATATTATATACATTACCAACCTTCACAATTTTGTTTACTTTTGCCGAAGGTGTGGGAGGTGGAGGAGTCTCTGGGCTAGGATCATCTTCTTCAGGAGCTAGGTCTGGGTTAAGCGAAAATATACTCTCCAAGTCAATCTTTTAAAAGAAGAAATAGTTTAAAATAAATACAGAGAAGTATTTACTTCCCTTTTTTCAACAAACAGTCATTATATAATATTGCCACCAAAATTAAAGGTCTTTCTTTTTTCTAAAAAGAGCAGAACCTAATAAATTAGGGCAAAATGAATTACTGACATTCTCTGCTGACATAGAAAGGAAGTGCTTCTTTTGCTCAATTCTGAGTGAAATTCAATTCTGAAATTTTAGGAATTACAGCTGTCTTTTGCCACATTCTTGATCAGCAGAGTCTCATCAGAGATATATCACTGCTTGATATAAGTCTAACTGCTCTATTTCCTTTTTATTTAGTTGATATATTGCCTTTCTCCTCAAACAAATGACTATTTATCTTGATAATACAGAGGACTATATTTCTTCCCAACTGTGTTCCAGGTTCTTTTCTTTGAATAAAGGAAAGTACATTTCAGATTATCAAAAAGATATATGTCTCAAGGAAGCATGCTAATAAATGGTAAGTAGTCCTCAACTTAAGTTCATTTAGTGACTGTTTGAAGTTACAATGGCACTGAAAAGAGTGACTTATGGCCATTTTCAAAATTTATGACCATTGCAACATCTCCATGGTCACATGATCAAAATTCAGACACTTGGCAACTGACTCATATTTATGACTGTTG
>BLBF01000010.1:27248830-27260720 GCA_015471245.1 Laticauda colubrina | reverse complement strand
CTGTTGCAATGTTCCAGGGTCATGTGATCACTTTTTGCGACTTTCTGGCAAGTAAAGCCAAGTTGCTTAGCAACAGAAATGCAGGGCTACCTGTATTGGGTCAAGCTATTTCTTGCAATTTCAGCTGGTGATGAAATTTTAATTATTTCTTCTATTAGACTGATTTTTAAAAAGCATACCTTTGAACCATATTGTTACAGTTTTCATTGAATGCAATTCAAATTATACAACTATTTCTACAAATATTTCTATAAACTGATACTGTCTTTGGTTTGAAGAATTTCACTTTTCATAACATTTAGATGGTTAAAAAGACAATACCTCTTTTCCTTTAGTATCACCATTTTCAATCCATTCTACAGTAACACTTTCATTATCCTCATTTAGAGATGTTACCATAGCTTCATGTATTCGACCTGGAAGGAAAGTATATTACGTTTTAAAATATGATCAAAAGATTCTTAAAAACATATTGTACAACATATTGCAACACAATGGCTCTTAATATCCAGGCTATTTTCTCTGACAAATGATAGAAGGTTGGAAAAGATTAATGTACCCTATTCCTTCTTCAGCCAACTGAAGAAACCAAGCTGACCTCTATTTGCCATTATGCTCTTATCTGGGAGACTTTTTCTCCCTAAACTGATAATAGAAACTAAACTACCCTTATGCAACTTAAAAACATTCTTATAAGTCCTCCCCCTTCCATATATTTTCTCTGAAAGTATTTTCTGTTTTGAATCCTTGGTGCTTTCTGAGCTTGGCTGTTTGTACACAGACATTTCATCATCTGATTAGGTAATCTTCAGTGTTAGTGTGGGGTTTTTATATACAGTTGCTTGCCCTGCCAATGATAGTTTTCTCCTTGTGATTCCTTGACTAGGGTAGTTTTCTATTTGAATACTTTGTGTGCTTTTCTGGCTGTAGGCTGCTAGAAATCATATGTCCTGGGTTTTCTGTTTCTTTCCTTCTTAGCTTTTTGTAGTCCTCATTGAATAGTGTATCAATGTATTTATCTCTATTTGCCTATAGATAGATGATTTGTCTGGGATACTCACCATTTCCTAATTGAAATAATGGTTAACTCTATCCATGGGTGTATGAGAGTAAAGAGTTTTCATCATGTCTTCTGACTACTAGTTGGTGTTCATCAATGAGCTCTACTAAGAACACTTCCAGTGACCAGATGATCTGACACGCCATGTTTTGTGGGAGACATAGCAGCCAAAAGGCAGCTGTAGAATCCAGACTATCAATAACTATCTCTAAATTACAGAAATCTTAAAGAGACCCTTGTGTACTCCAGTCAATTGGGACTTTTTGTGAGCTCAACAACAAAATCTCATATTTTTGCAGATGCTTGGGATAACTTGGATATTTTTGTAGCCACTTGTGATCACTTGGGAGTTGTGTATTTCATCATACTGAGCCATTAGCGTAGCCATTTTAAAATTCAACACTCTTTATAATCACCTTGGATTTTAATTTCTTATGACTTCAAGATTTAAAAGCCTTCAAAACTGTGAGTTATGTATTTGCTGATTGCGTCCCTCTTTAATCCACTTAAAAAGAAAGAAAAATATGTGTTTCCAGCTTGATAAGCTTTTATTTCTTGCATTATACAGCAAAAGGATGACTATATTGTTTCTGGTAAGTTCTTAAAACATTAAGAATCTGGATGAAAATTATTTAAAGACATGGAAATTTACTAGAACTGTCCTCTTCTTCAGGAAAAAATTTGTTTATAAGCTACTGATAAGAAGGCTTTGAAGTTTAATCATTGGATGATGGCTATGTGAATAAATTTTTTATTGTCTTCTAGACTCAAGGCCTTCTAGACTCAAGAATTGTGTGATCTACTTAACCCTATACTGCAACCCAAACTACTGAAGAGAATCAAGTTTCTTTGAATCAAAATGAAAAGGTTATTATGGAGGATTCTAAAATTATAACCTAAAAGAAGGAAATTACTGGATTTACAAATGGAGCTGCTATACTATTTAAAAATCAACAAGAGATACATGCAGAAATAACAAAAGAACAATGTGGATTACTTATTTTAAATCAGAATATAAGAGATTCAATATATACTTTATGTTTAAAGATTCCTGGGAGGAAAAAGAAAAGCAAAATTGGTTTCTTGGATTATGGTGAAATAATAGATTGCTATCTCTAGTGTTGTTTAATAGACATTTAGATTGGATACTTTTGTTTTTTGAAATTTTTGAATTTTATTTGAATTTCAATTTGAAAATGGGTTGGTACACAATATATATTATTACTCCTGATACATAAATAAGATCTTTGGTAATGCTTAAGGTTTTGAATTTCTGTAATGTTTAATTCTTAATTAGGATTTGATTTTCATTATTAAAGAGAGGTATTTGGATTTCATTTTAAATGGAAAATGGGGCTTTATATAACTTTTTATAACTTTTATTGGATTTCTGTTGATTAATAAGATGAGTTACAGATTTAGATTTATTAAAAAATGGGTGAGGTATGTAATGAAGATGTATTTGGTTGGTGGTGATGGGTCATCAACTTTGTGCATTTGGGGTCATGGTTTTGGTTCACATTGTTTTAGCTATTCCTTGAGATTATATATGGTTTTCTGTCATTTGTTAATGGCTAATCCATGATATTAGATAATTAGCTTTCATAACAATGTGAACATCAAGGACAACTCTGTCAATAATATAAAGGAAAAGAGAATAATACTGTTTAATTGGCAAGGAATCACAGTTTGAGATTTTTCATAATTAACACAAATTGCAGCCATCTTCAGGAACTGGCATTTTTGAAATCACAAACTAAACACTGGCTAAGTATACAATTTCCTTGTCCTTACATTATCTTTTGTGGTTACAATCTATAAGAACATCTTTGCAAATCAGCCAATAGCTTATACGCTATTCTTCATGTATTGCACTAAATATAAGAGAGAATAAAGTTCAACATTCTTCAAAAAATTCAAAAAAAGTACTTCAGAATTAATGGAAAAATGAGCACACCACCTCTTTAAAGCATCCAAAATTTTATTTTCAGACATGGCAGCTTTAGTTAATCAACTCATTAAAACAGAGAGATTTTTTTCCGAGTCACATGGAAGCTTTAAAATTGCAGCTGTCTGAAAGAGATGCTATGTACACACACATTCAGAAACACTTCTGAATTATTTTCAAACCATCCTAATCAGGGGTGGGATGCGACAGGGTTAACTACCGGTTTGGGATTTACAAGTTTCCCTGACCACTGTGAGCCACAGGCCTGTAAATCATCATTAGCAAGCTGTGTGCTGAGAAGCAGCCTTTAAAACAGCCCTCTTTTCTTGTTTTTTTTAACTGCAGCTGTGCCTCATTCGGCAGCTGAAGTTGAAAAATCAAGAAATAAAAATCAGGTAACAGCCTGGGTGGGTGGGTCGGCAAAAACATCAGCAGACATAGAACCGGTTCTATGTCTGCTGCTCTTCAGAGCTACCGGTTCTACAGAGGTGGACAGAACCGGTAGAAACCCACCCCTGATCCTAATACTAACGCTTGGAAAAAAAAATATGGGAAAACAACAATTTCCATCACTATTCAATTTACAAAAACTTGCTTGCCTGCTTCTTGAAAGGCAGGGATTCCTTGCCATCAGGAATTAATGATGGAAATTTACAAATCTATTAAAAGTACCTTGTTTCCCTAAAAATATACTCTACCCTGAAAATGAGCTGTAGCTTGATTTGAGGGGGGGGGGCTGATACGCCCGATCCCAAAATAAGCCCTCATGAAAGGGGTGAGCATGGCCAGCATAGGAGGCAGCCTTCCCTTCCCAGGTCACCTCATGGCTGTTCAGCCTCTTAATCAGGTCCGTGGATCAGCTGAGCCAGCAAGGGCCAGGAGCTGCCTCTTGTTCCTTCCCTCTGGTCACAGCCTGTTCCTTTCAAGTGATCAAATCTCACTTGAGAAAAGGACACACATCCCAGCAATGCTGAAGGCTCAGGAAGGAGCCTATTTGGGATATCCATCTGTGCTGAGCTTGAGGAAAGGATGAGAGACAGAAAAATCCCCCTCACCGTTTTCCTGCCACTTGCCAAAAAGGCTCCATTCTGAGCCTTCAAAGTAGCAACGCTGAAGGGCTCAGAATAGAGCCTTTTTGGCGAACGGCAAGAAAATGGGGAGGGGGATTTTTCCGCTTGCCATCCTTTCCTCAAGCTTAGCACAGATGGATATCCCAAATATCCCAGCTTCGTGGATGGTGGGATGGTCTGCTGTGACCATCACACCACTAGGTAAGGGGGGTATGGGGCAAATCACTGGGGCTACCACTCTTTTTGTGGCCGCCATTAACAGAAGGGGTGCAGTGGCTAGGGTTGCTGAAGCGGCCACTGCGAGGCTGTTCAGCATGGATGGCATATGCGACCATTAGGTAAGGGCATATAGGGCAAGTTTCTCCCCCCTATCTCCCCCTTCGGCCTCATCTCATCTTGTGCTGTCTTCACTGCAAGCAAAGGAGACCCAGCAGCTGCAAAAGTGGCCATGCTTGCTGGAGACGGTGGCCAGAGTGGCACCCATGAAGCAGCTGTGGACGGTAGAATGGTCTGCTGGAACCCTTCGGGAAGCTGATGCAAGGGGCCACTCGCCCCCTGCCTACTGGTACATGGGGGGAATTAAGATACCCCCAAAAAGAAGCCCTAGCCATTGGGGGGGTGTCAAAAGAAAATAAGACCCAGTCTTATTTTTGGGAAAACATGGTATATAAAGGAAAGCAATATTTAAAAATAAAAGTATTTTTATTTAAAAAGTACTTGAAAAGTAAAATTGTGTATTTACATACATATACAATATTTGGAACATTTGGCCAGACAGTAAAATTGGTTCTCCAATGATTTTTCCAACTGCAGACATTTTTTTTCATGAACATGAATGTAGTTAAATTATTTTACCCCATGGAATGGCTAACAAGAAGCACTCAATATTTACCTCTGTAGCAAGGGTGTCAAACTCGCAGCATCACATTGTCATCACATGACTTATCTTGACTTTTTCCCCCTTTGTTAAACCGTGGGAAGGGCCAGCATGTGACACATCCAGCTGCAGGCCCTGAGTTTGACACCCTGCTCTATAGGATTTACACTTACCAAAAAAAAAAAAAAAACCACCACTATTAAGAACCATAATTCTGAAAAAAAAAACAAAAAACACCCCTCTAGTGCAGTGATGGCAAACCTTTTTGTTGTGGTGTGCCAAAAGCGCTTGCGCATGCAATAGTGTGTGTACTGGCACCCACAATGCAATGTGCCCCACCCCCCTGCGCATGTGCACACAACACGTCCCCGCCCCCTTACCTGCACTGCGCATGTGCACAACTTCCAGCTGATTTTTGACCTGTTTGAGGCTTTTTCGCCCTCCTGTGGGCTCGAGGAAAGCCTCTGCTGCCTTTGGAGGTCGAAAAATGGGCCTGTTACATCACTTCCGGTGTACTACTTTTGGCCTCCAAAGGCTGTAGAGGCTTACCTCAAGCCCCCGGGAGGGCAAAAACGGCCTCCCCCCCGGGCTCCAGAGGCTGAAAACAGGCACTTCCGATATTTCCGGAAGGCTTGTTTTTCGGCCTCCTGAGGCTGCAGACACTTCCCTCAAACCTCTGGGAGGCCAAAAATGGCCTCAAGCGGGCTGAAAATTAGCTGGGAGGCATGCACATGCGCAGTGCAAATAAGTTTGGCTGGTGCTCACGTGCTCATACAAATGACTCTGCATGCCACTTGTGGCACGCGTGTGATAGGTTCACCATCATGGCTCTAGTGTTTGTATTTTCTTTTATTTCAGATTCCAATCAATCATACCTAATCCTTTCCTAAATGGCACAATAAACAAAGCCAAAGCAACTCTGCTTTCTTATTTATCAGATAAACAGCTGTTTTTCTTTTGGGAATTTTTTCTCCTTTGTATGTGTTTACAGATTCATCTGGAGAAGTATAAGGACGCCAGGCTCATTTCCTCAGTTTGAATCCATTTCTTTGTTTCTTTGTTAACAAACTCATTCAAACTAACTGCTGAAGACAAAATATATTTTTCTCCTTGGTGAATGATCTTAATTCAGTTGCTAGATAAAGTCTAGACAGAGATTTAAGTTATCTCCTGCCAATAACATAACTACGTAAGCAAGAAGACTATATTAAAACTGGCTGAAGTGATCTACTTTGAGGTTCAAAGAAACATTATGTATAAAAAAAAGACAAATATCAATAAAATCCTAAAGTAGATTATTTTAGAATAACTGACATTTTCCCAAAAAGAATTAGATGGTATGTTCTGTTGTCAGGAAAGCTAAGTATCCTCTCTGACCTCTATAATACTCCTGGGCCACAGCCCATCTCCAGGCATTGAGCCATATGGAACTGGGCTGCGGAAGAGCGTGTACACATCTCCCCTTCTGCAAACAGCAGGTGAGCACAAAGCCAAAACATTTGGGCACTCTGCTGTAATAGAATTTTTTTTATTACAGTTTTTTTATTATATACATATTAAGAAAATAACTATTCATAAAAGACACTAAATAAATAATAATAATTTCCCTAAAGTTTATGGCAACAGCCCTAGATCATACATTGGGAATTTCCTCTCCCAATATTGACAATGCTTTTTAACATTATCAGTTTAAAAAATGGAGACATTACATGGGAGAGGAACACCAATATTTTTGGCCCTCAACAATCCACAGTATAAGGAACTGAGATTCCATCGCTTTGGGTATTTATTGTTTATACAAAGCAATTCAATGAAATTTATTACAACTGCAGAAATTAATATTTCTATATGGAAGTTAATCTCATAAACATCAAGATAATTGCAGCAAAACCAGACAAGTAGCACCATATCATCAATGTAGAGTTGTCATTTGTATGCACCTTATGGATGCCAAGACAAACTTCTTTTAAATCAGAGATACATTATAATATAAATGTTGATAATCATACTTTTGTGTTGCTCTTTGGTAGACAGAAGAATTTTAAAGAAATTATCAAATTAGAAAGTAACTTTTCATTGAGACTGTCTTTTGTAAACAAGTCTATGTGATAAAAGGGAAAAACCTCATCAAGTCTACCTTGATTCCTGATGACAACATTTAGTTTTTCTTGGCAGCAATACGGAAGTGGCTTGCCACAACCTTCGTTATAGGATCACTTTTTTTCATCTTCACAATCTAAGATCATTTTTTTTCATCTTCACAATCATGGATTTCTTTATAATCCCTATAAAGACTGAAGTTGGCAAGGCAGGAGCCAATTTTCAGGCCATACAGAATAATTATGGAAACACTGAACAGATGTCTCTAACCCTCAAGTCTGGGGAAAAAATAACCATAAGTTTGACAGCTAAAAACTTCAGCAAAACTTTTCACTATTAAAAAAAAATGTTGTATCAACTACACAACTGCATTACTATTGTATAAAATACACTTTACAAAATGGCTCTTACCAAATAAAGTTACACAATTCTTTTTAAAAAAACCTACACTAAAATATTTCACAGAGATCAAAACAAGGGGGCAGGGAAAGATTACCTCCACAGAAAATAAAAATAAGAAAGCCAACTATCCAACATTAAGATCTCATAAAACCCTAACCTAAATTATTTCTTAAATGCATATTATTTCAAAATAGAAAAAATACATCAATCTATTAAATAAATATAAATTTATCGAATTTCATATTAAGATTCAACTTTTAAAAAACAAACTTAGATTACCTTGTCTGGCCATGCTTGATTCAGTATAACTTGATAAAACAATTTTTAGAGCCCAAGACACAAGTATTTTTCCATGAATACACCAACCATACATTTTGCAACCTCAAATTTCTATCTAGTTACTACTCACAACTGAATTATGATAAAAAATATTCAATAGCAAAAAGGTCCTAAAATAAGACTGAAAATTCATACAAGGTAAGAGAATTAAACCAAGACCAACCAATCTTTGCTTCGGTTAATGATATCATTAATATATTTTTACATGAAATAATAAAAATCAGCAATAATTTATACCAATACTTCTTTCTATAAATATGGCTTTAAATAGATAAGCATCTTCTGATAAATACGTTCTTCACCATCTTTTATTGGATATATACCCATTCAACATAGTCATAAGGTTAAAAAATAATTCAGTTGTTCTACAAGGATCAAAAATGGTGAAAAACCCCTAGAAAAAAAGTATTACAGAAAAAAAACCAACTTTCTCCTCCTATGAGACAAAAATAACAGATGTATAGCATCCCAACAGGTTCATGCATTAAGGACTAGATAGAGAAGCTTAGTTTTTTCATTTCATGCAAAAAGGGCAAAAAAGTTAAGAAAATGGATTTAAACTATAAACAGTAGTATTGTATTTCAGTAAATGTACAACTACCGTATATACTCGCATATAAGCCGACTTTAGAATGCTTTTTAAAAAAAAAAAAATTTGGGAGTCGGCTTATACACGCATAAATCTGATTTTTTTTTTTTATAACCACTGTTATATGGTGGTGAGGAGGGCCCGGAATCCCCTGGTTCAGCCAGTGGTTATTTCAGTCTGGTGGGCTCAATGACCGCTTGGAAGGAAAATCCCCACCTTCTCCCTCTCGGTGGCCGTGCCTCGATTTGCGCCAGAGCAGCGACTTAGCGAGGCGGCTTCCCGCAATGAGTCTTGGCTCTCGCACTGTCAGCTGGCCCTTAGCAGCCCTCGCCTCAAGTAAAACGCGCGCAAAGTCAGGCGCCATTTTTCTCCCTGGATAGACGATGAGCCGCAACTTTTGCCCCGCTGCCTTTTCCCTCTGGGCTTCACTTCTGCTGTTCAGGGAAGTTGCACCCAAAGCCCTGTCCTCCCAGAATCTTTTTGACGGTGAGCCTTGATCTTGGCCCATCTTCGCAGGGTGTTGAGCTTGGCGGTTGATCGCCACTGTGTTGCTCAGAACAGGATAGCCTGACAGATCAGGGGTTGAACACCATGGTATTTGGGGGTCGGCTTATATGCGAGTTTTTGCAAAATTCCTCATTTTAAGGGTTGGCTTATATGCGAGATCGGCTTATATGTGAGTATATACGGTACTTAAACAATGGCATCCATACTTTTTTTCATAAATGAGCTACATCAATTCTTGAGAGGAAATATCAAGTAGGTCATCCATCACTGCCAGTACTATTCCACATCCTTAAAAATGATCTAGAGTGGGGGTGTCAAACTCGCGTCATCACAGTGGTGTCACGTGACACATCGGGACTTTTTCCCCCTTCACTAAACCGGGCAGAGGAATGGCCAGCATGTGACTCATCCAGCCTGTAAGTTAGACACCCCTGACCTAGAGGATGGAAAGGTTGCTTATTAAATTTGCAAATTTGGAAGTTATGGCTTGTTGACAATGTATAAAAGAAAACTGTGATGTATTTATTAGTGGACCACCAACAGGTTGCCAATCTAAGCCTGGTGCATATTAAGCAAATCACTACATCCAGATCAAAGGAAGTAATAAATGTCACTACACTTTGTACAGGTTAGACCTGTGTCTAAACCTTAGCGACTTTAAGATGTAAGATTTCAACTCCCAGAATTCTCCAGCTAGTATGCTTCATGCTTGAAGAATTGAATAAAATAAGACATATTAAAAATATTGACTAAAATAGTACATGTTAAAAAGTATTTTGACTGAATATTTTAAATTACTTTTAGGCTTCTTTTAAATAGGGAGTTTATGCAAAAATTTAAATATATAAATGGATATGGAAAAGCTGGAAATGTTTGTAAGAGAGGTGTTGGATGGCTAGACATACCTAACTTGCCAAAGAGAAGACCAGGAGCTGTTGACAAATATCTAAAAGGCTATCACAAAGAACAGATTGAAGAATCAACTCTCTATTGAAAGTGAGTGCAGGACTAAAACCAAGAAATTGAAATTAAAAGAAAGAATTCAGGCTAAATACCAGGAGGAATTTCTTAATGGCAGTTGCTGTCAAATAATCAGAAAACTTGATTGACCCACCTTCATTGGAAATTTTCAGATGAAGGCTAGATAGCTATTTGTGGAGAGTGATTTGGCTGATTCTTACACTGAGCAAAGCATTCTGCTAAATGACTTATACTATGTGAATTGGGAAAGATCTTATAACATTCTACCAATAGTTAGTGAGATTGCATATGAACAACTATTTACAGGTCACAGAAAACTGTATATATGGCTTTGATTAAGTAAGTATGCTAGTCACTAAACCATTTCTGAGAAAAATATGAATCTTAGAGACACTTTCAGTTTTCTTCCAATAATGGGGTTTCTGACGATACTTTCACACATTCAGGTGCTTTTATTTAAGGAATACTTCTTACAACATGGTCAATTCTACATTTAATTCCAAGCCTGGACTTCCTGTTATTCTAGTCATATCTTTATGAAGAAATAAGTATTTTTTCTTTTTGGCAAACATAAGACTTTTGTAGTAATAATGAATGAAATATTCCCCAATGAACATTTCCAAAAATGAATGTTGAAACTGTTAATAATGCCTATGAAAAGATGCTTAAAGATCAAACTTATCTGTAGGTATTAATGTTGAAACAGAATGCTTACCACTGTTTCTAAGCTAAATATTGAAATGATTCTAGGGCATGATAATTTACAAAAATAGTTGGAATGTCACAAACCTGAAATAATACCCTATACTGCAGTCAGGCTTTGCAATGTTGTACTGATTTTACTGAGAGGGCTTATTACTTCTGAACTTTTTACTTCCTATGCCAAAAACCTTAATGCATACTCTGTGGGAATAAAGGAACAGAGAATACTAGGAATCTGGAATCATATAAGAAAATGATACAACAAATTGCTTCTGTTCTACAAAATGTCACTGTCAGATAATAAGAGGAACTGTTTTGAACTATACCTGAAGATCCAAAGACAGAGCTAATCCAATCCCAAATGAATATCCATAGCTAGCAATGGAGTACAGGAATCACCAGAGTATGGCAAAGAGGAACCTGTGGAGAGCAACCTAAATTTTGAGGAAATAAAAGTATGATGAAAATCTGCCAGCAATTTGAGTAATACTAATGTGCGCCTTGCTTCTCTGACTTCAACTTTTTATTCAGTAATGTGTATATTACTGAATGTACATTACAGTAATATGTTCTAGTTTACAAAATTTTCTAATCAATTTTCATTTTAATGGATGAAAACTTGACTGGCCATCAATTATACTTACACCTACATCTGGGTACATCTTTCCATAGGCTGTTATCTTAGCAATTATTCAGTAGAGGCACCTAGACAGGAAAATCAGGTTTGATTATGTTTGACTTTCCTATAACTGTAACTGAACAATCCAACAAATGGAAGCAACTATTAAAAGGCAGTCTGCTTTCCTAGGGCAAATGATATATGAATGGGAGTTGGAAGAACTGGGAAACATCATACTAATACTGGTAAGAGACCTAGAAACGCTCATAAATTCTGGGTATTAGGATTCTAGGACGGTCTATCCAATTATGGACACAATGTTTTAAGGATTCAGAACATGATTAGAGAAGAGAAAGGATGATGTTGAATAAGGGAGCTGGAAATAAGACCTATGACAAATATCATAGAAAGATGTTGGTGCAGCTCACCACAAAAAAAAATCCATTTTCATGCCACAAAGAAAAACAGACCTATTATCTCTCATTCCAGAAGGCAGGGCAATCAATTGATGTTACAGGACCACTGATTCTGACAGTAAGCTTTATATATATATAAAAATACAAAATATATATAAAAAACAAATACATACATATATACATACATACATACATACATACATATATATGTGTGTGTGTGTGTGTGTGTGCTGTTTAGCTTCCTTCGGGTATTATCCCACGTCATTGTAGTTCTGTTAAA
>BLBF01000010.1:27214414-27248430 GCA_015471245.1 Laticauda colubrina | reverse complement strand
ATATATATATAAAAAAGCCCATTTTGCTCCATTTTATGACCTTTCTTGCCACAGTTGTAAAAGTGAATCAATGCAGTTGATAAGTTAGTAACACAGTTCACAAATAGTGATCACAAGACCCCTGGACAATGCAGCCATCATAAATATGAGTCAGTTGCCAAACATCTGAATTTTGATCATGTGACCATGGGGGTGCTGCAAAAGTCATAAGTGTGAAAAATAGTCATAAGTCACTTAATTTCAGTGCCGTTGTAACATTGGTCACTAAATGAACTGCTGTATGTCAAGAATTACCTGTATATTACATCTCACCTCAGAGATACAATCATGGACTAAATAATTTACTAAATATCAAAAAATTAATCTTTCTGAAGGGAACTAGATGAAAAACTGAGAAACCTGCACTCTGGGAAAAAACACACAAAGAAGGTAGTTTTTATTTACCAGTAGAAATATAATGCTTAAAGAGGTTTCTATCCATTAAAAAGAGGTGAGAATTCTTATTTGGTCCACATCTTTGTTAATCTAATTTTTACTTCTTACTAAAATGGGTAATTAAATACCATTATTCTTTAGAATGGTTCTTCCATTTTTGCATTCAAAACTTGGGTGAAAAATATTTGGAAACTAATATTTTGATAATATAAATGTTTCTCCAGCTTAGTTAAGGCTGTGTAAATGAAGTGTAACTAAGTCATATATCACCTCTGACTGCTTTGAGGGCCTTTCCAATTGAAATGTCCATGCACAGAATGTCCAATTGGGTTTGGTACTGCAATGAATCAGCAAACACATGGCTTTGCTAAAATTTAGTGCAATTGTTGCTACAAAGCAAACCTCAGAATGATCTTAGCAGCCCTATTTCGTATAATTTTATAGAGAAATACATACAATTTTAATAGTTTTAATAGGATTAATTTCAACGTAATTTCGAATCTATGTACATCTACAACTTCTACTAAAATTAATAGAGCTTAAACCCAAATGTCAGTGGGAAGTGAAGCTATAATTCTGATCCTGAGTTCATATATCTGCATTGATTCTTCACCAAGAGAAGTAATAATGATACAGCGTTCAGTAGAATTACAGTAGCACTGTATGTGGTCCCACAATGACTAGAATATTTAAAAAATGTAAAAAGATCAGGCCAAAAGCCTACCAGTCAGATATTCTGTGCAAAAAGCTTTAGGTATTTTAGGATAGTGGCATTCTCCCCTATCCTCCTCATATTGTAGATGAGAGCTGTTACAATTCCCTTTTAAACAGGAAAAACTACTTCAAGAAAAAGATCAAAGTCAGAGAATTAGGAGGAGAAATTAGTATTTAATCTTTTATCTGCCTGTCAGTTCTTTGCCATAAATAACCTTAAATTGCCTGAATTCTAAATGTAAGCAATGATGCACGTGGAATACTTAAGTAGACAGGGAAGTTGATTACACTTCAGGAGAAAGACCAATAACACTCTTGTATTATAGTAGACAGCCAGTCTATGGAAATGGTTCAAACATCAATTTCTTATATAAATGGTAACTTTGCTGCATTACAAACTTTAGCCAATGTATATCTGGAAGTATCTTAACACAATACAATAAGTAAACAGGCTTAAATAATAAAATTGATTATGCAATTCTTTACCAATCTTTAATCAACATTTATATAGGTAGTCCTCACTTACGAATCACAAGACAAATTGGCAACTCAGGTGCTAAATGTATGGTAGTTAAGACTGACGCCATGTGAGGACAACTCAAAAGCGTCAGTTCTAGGTGCAGTCATTAAGCAAATCATCGTAAGTTGCTAAGTGAGATAATACAACTGTGATGAGCAACTTCCTTTAAGCTTCCCGTTGATTTTGCTTAGAATATCACAATGGAAATTGTGTAGCCATGGGACACTATGACTGTCATAAATGTGAACTGGACAAATCACAAACACGTGACCATGGGGATACGACAGCCACAACTTCAAACACTAGTCATAAGACTTGTTTTTCAATGACATTGGATATTACTTTCAAATAATCAATGAATAAATAAACAGCAAGTAAGGACTACCTGTAACCTGTCATTATGTTCGTGAATTTTTAAAAAAATAACATGAGTATGTGCTGTCTCTTATTACAAAGTTATATTAAAGTTCTGAATCTCACCAGCATATATACATTCTACTATTTCTTAATTCCTGTCACAGGTGTATCGCAGGTGTCAAACTCGTTGCATCACATTGATGTCACGGGACGTATCATGATGTTTACCTTTGTGAAGCTGGGGTGGGCATGACCTGCACCTGATGCATCTGGCCCACAGACCACCAGTTTGACACCCCTGCTCTCAGTGACTTAAACCTGTGAGTCTTAGTTATATCAGCAATGCATCCATACTCAACTTGGCTGATGGTGGGTTCATCTATGTTTTCTTTGCAATAGGAAGGCAGTGGTTTGCTTCTATATTCTTTCAGAATGCTTTTTCAACTTACCTGCTTCAAGTTCAATATTATTTGTTCCAATTCCTGCTTTAGATGGATGGATGCATTGCTGATATATTAGATGGATGAAAATCTACCAAGTTATATTTGTGAGCGAGCATTTACACTTTTTTCCAAACAGTAGGCAACAAGTCAACTACTTTAAAAAAAATTCAAAAGATAGGTAGCCGAGGACTGTCAATTAACTTCCAGAAAACAAGAAACATCTAAATCTAGGATTCCTTACAAAAATAAAACAATTTATTTGAAACTATTTGGTAGTATAGATGTTAAACCAGCCAGGAACCTAGCCAATCAAAGATACTCAGGGATTTCCATTCATTTCATAACTTTTCACTGATGGTGGTAAGCAATTATATTTCTTATAATTAGTGGAATACAAGAATCTTTTTAAAAATTACAATGATCCCCAGACAGAAACATTTTGTTGGGAGACATATACTCATTTTTATCACGTGTAATAAAGAATGAACAAATTCCTTGACCCATTTTGAAAATATATCAAAACCAAGAATTTTAAGATCAGTGTAGGTTCCTCCTCTGACAAACTCTTAATATGAGTACCTGCAGTTAGAACTGCAGAATCAAAAGTGTATGGAGCACAAATGAAATGCTGAAACAGAAAGCAGAATTCACAATATTTATTCCTTAGTCCTTTCAGTACAATCATGAAAACCTCCGATTTCTAGACCTGTGATGAGCTCCTGCGTTTGGCAAATATTAAGCGGGTGTCGGATAGGTATCCTTCCAGAACGAATTTAAAACTGACCTCATCCCAGCGTCATCAAAAATAACCAGGAGCATCCAATGACATCTCACTCATCATGGCTGAGCAAGAGATTCATTTTGCACGCAACCCTCCGCACGCTGTTATCCACACCATGCAAGTGTAATCTCACCAAAGCTTCCCACGCCTACAAACTTCATCCGCATCGTTAGAAAGCTTTTCACACACTGTTGCCACCAGACACAGGGCAGAAATGGGGAAAGAGGAAAAAAAGGAAAAACCGGGAGCAACGCAGGAACTTCCCCCTCCCGGCGGAGTAGTGTGGAAATATGCGGCTATTACAACGAGAGATCAGCAATCCCGTTTATTTAAATTAAATACTGCACACTATATGACATTGTTCTGAATAGTGGGATGTCAGTCACTCTTATTTGCTTTTTTTTTTTTTCTTGTTAACAGAAGGAAAAAAAAATGCACGCATTCGGGCTTCAGAATACGGGTTTACACCTCAGAGAAGCCGCACGTGAGACTTGCCTGCATTCTCCTTGGGTCTGCTGCACATGCTTCCCCATCACCCGCCGAAAATACTTCTGTTGCTACCCCAAAGTTTCCGTGCGCAGCCTTTCCAACCGGCCGGCCTCCCCGTCCACGCCCTTCCTGAGCCTCCCTGAAGCGGCTTCCCTTACAACTCCGCACCCCCAAACCCTCCCCGCGGCTCCGCGCCCTGCCTTCCCCACGGTACTGCAGCAACCTCCCTCTTTCTCTGCCGTCTCCAGCGGCGACAGCGCAGGTCTGCCACCCCGGGTGCCTCACCGCCCCATCCGCGCCGCAAGAGGCGACATAAAAATCTCCTTAACGACCGCGGGCCGACGCCACAGGCCCCGACGCCGACGCCGCTCCTTCTCGGGGCCCGCGCCCATCTTCGGCCCCGGTTGAGGAGGGCGGGCCCCTCCACTCAAGCTCCCCCGGCATCGCTTCCACCCATTCATCGGTTTGCTGTCCTCTGCCTCCCCTCCCCCGGCTCACCATCGCTGCGCTTGATCTCCACGTAGATCCCTATCTGGATCTTGCCGAAGTTGGCCGTTGCCATCGCGTCATCGAGTGAAAGGGAGGGGGAGACACCGAAGATGAGGCGGCGAGACGGGGGGCGCCCGGCTGAAGGAAAAGGAGAAGCGGGAGGGGCGGCGGGAAAGAGGCGGCGGCGGCCACAGCAGTTTCTACGGGAAAAGGGGTGGGGGAAGGAAGGAGGAGGAGAGAAAAAAAAGGCGCCGGCCGGATACAACAGTCGCCGGGAGCCGCTGCCGCTGCGCACACAATGGAGGCGTCACGGCAGGATCGGTTGAAGGAGTGGGAGGAGCAGAGGCGGGCGGCGGGCTTTCAGAGTTTGGCGTGGGGCGCCGCGGAGGCCGTCGTCGCCGCCCGCACGTCCGCCGGTTTCCAGGCGCTTCTTCGGCGGTGCTTTCTTGTGCTGGCGAGGGCGCCGCCGCGCTGAGCGGAAGGAGGGGGACGGCCTCTGTTCTCCGCCTCCTGAACTCCAGCCCCCGGCTTCGCTTCCTCGTCGGCAGTGTGGTGGGGTTTACGAGAAAAATCTAACCGACCAGGTGCATTTGGGGCCTTGGTCCTTGGAGTGGACTCCTGGGTTACGGAATAGAGGTTACTCTGCTCCCTACTCTGCAAGGGGAGGCCGCGAGAGTGCGGGGAACCGGACGGGCCCGAACGGAAGGCGGGTTCAGTTCTCGTTCTGTCCGTTGTTACCTCATGTGGGATTTTGATGCCCTGAATGAAAAGGAAGCCTTTTCATTAAGGCATTGTCATACTTGTCATTCCTCCATAGGGTCGTAACAAGTTGAGTCAATTTACTATATTTAAAATGCTGCAACCTCACCCCACCTGTCCTCTTTAATAGCATAAGCCTGTTGTCTTCCTGGCAATTACGTGAGGTAATTTATTTTGAGACTAGTTCTGGCCTAAACCTTGTCTAGAGCCTCTTTTATAGCTTTATAGCAACTTTTTAACTGTGTGTGTTTGAGATGTCTGATCCCTCACATTTTCTGAAATCATTTTTATCACTTCCAGACATCAGTAGAATACAGTTCTGTATTGAGTTAGTCCTAGGCTTTGTATGGAAAACTGAAAAGCATTTATGTTTTTTCCTTTTGGTTAAACTGGATTTAAAAAAAAAAAACGAAATTTATCCAAGAATGTGTGTATTCACTCTATCACTTTGGCTTCCCATAAGGCTGCCACAAATGAAAATGGCAACATTAGGATAAATTCCTAATGGAATTTGGCTCTTTCTCAGAAAGGAAATGGGTAGATTAAACCTCCCCATCCCTTAATATGCTGTTTAGGTTTTGGAAAACCGTTGAAGAATTATTTTCATCTGTTAAAATATGTATCACAGTTGAAAATGAATACCTGGATTGTATCAACCAAAGAGAAACAATTTAGTTATATACTATAATTAAGCATATTTTTGAGTTCTTCAGAATCAGGCAAAACTGTATAAAATGGAATAGGGAAAAAGCAAGTAAATATAAAAAGATTTAAGTTTAAGGGCTGAAATTCAAAATGTGTTACAAGACTGAATGCCCAATTAATACTAATTTCTTCATTGGTGATTTATTTATTTTATTCTATTTATATGGCCCCCTCTTACCTCAGCAACTCTGGCTAACAACATCAATATAAGAACAAATAACAATTTTAAAAAACAAGCGAACAATGGCAACTGATGATAAACTGTCAACAGTAAATGAACAGCACCTCACAGGCTCAGTGACCTTCTGACCCTCATGTTTGAGGACAGCCAAGTCTTAAGAGCTTACTGAAAGGCCAGCAGAATTGTGATTAAAGTCAGGTGGAATAGTGTGCTAAGTACTACAGCAGAGAAGGCATACTTCCTGGTTCACACTGGATGACATTCTTTAATCAAGGGATATGTAGCAGTTTTACTACACCATCCAACCATTGTGCTAATATAATTAGGGAGTCAGGCTTTGTATTGTCTCAACAATGTTGATTTGTAATTTCATCTCTTATTTAAGGATGTTTCAAACCATTCTGAAAGGGGAAAGACTGTTAGCAGTTGGGCTTCTCTTATGACCAGTTTGGACAGAAATAATGAAACATTGCAATCTATCAAGAAAACTGGACCTTAATTTTGATTGGCACACTAAATATAAATTAAAAATAATTGGGTGGTGTTGCAAAATTGATAAAGGAAATAGACTCCACATACTATAATATATGTTGTATGAAATAATTGTAATCTACATAAAAGCAAAACACTCTGCTAGTACTATATAACCATAGTTTATTCCCAATCTTATGAAGGAAAAAAAATCTCTCAATTTCATAATCATGTTCTCATATTTTTTTAGTAAAGATATGGAAGTGGCTTACCATTGCCATAAACATTATACTAGCAATGGTATTTCCTAATAGTCTTTCATTCTAAATATTAACCAGATCCAACCCTGTTTAACTTTCCAAGTTTAATAAAGGTTATTTAGGTACTGCCATCTACATGGGTTTTTCTTCAGAAGCACACATCAAAATGGGCATTTTCAAAGAAATTATGATGACCCAGGGTGGGATGCAAAACAAACACAGTCACAGAAAACAGGTGAAGCTCCTTTTATTCCTTCACTTTGCTTCCAAGCTCCGAATATTCTTGACCAAAGACAAAACACTCCCACACAGTTACAAGAAGGAAAAAAGCAACACAAACCAGGCAAGATAAGGGCTGGAGGACGTCCACAGATAACACACACTGGGAAGGACGCCAAACTCAGGAACCATAAACTAGAGATATGTCCACCTTTCTTTCCAGCTGTCACCCATATGCAAGTCTGTCCTTTTATTCAGTTGTCACAGCTGCAGCCCATGAAGAGGATCAAGGCCCTCTCCTCCCAAGTCCTCTCCTCCTTGCGTGCCTTAGGATGGATAGGGTATAGGCCTGGGTCCCTCCTCTGACTGCTCAGCCAGCCTCTGCCCTTCCCCAGCCTCCTCCCCAGCCTCCAGAGCCACACTTCCACACCTCCTCAGCTGTTCCTCCTCTCCCTCAGAGTCAGTCTCCACCAGAGGCATGACAGAAATGTTGGTTCATACGGGGAAGGGAAATGCAGTTAACATCCTGTGATAATTTTGTTTAATAAATGTATTGGTAGTGGGTGGGGAGATGTAAATTCAAAGGCTTCTTTTTTAGAGGTACCCCACTTTTTTTTTTAAGGATAAATACTCTGACCATAAGAGTAATATTTTTATGTGTCATATATTTGGGTATATATATAATTTTGTATATATTTTGTCATGTTTATGTTGTGTGTATTGGAGGTGGTGATCCTTTGAGAGCTGTTTGCAATGAAATTTCATTTTAATGTGTGCCAATTAGTCTACATTCAAAGTGACAAAGCTATTCTATGCTTAATAAATTCTTGAAAAGGATGGATCAGGGAAGTTCTTATTGTGCTTGTGTATCTTCTTCAAAGGGGAAATTATACATGTATGGTTAATTTAAGTCAGAGAAGACTATTAGAGCAATTTCAGTTCGAACCAACTATTAAAAGGATATTGTTCTATAATGTACTTTGCCTACATGTCTTGTACAGGTGAAACTCAAAAAATTAGAATATCATGCAAAAGTTCATTTATTTCAGTAATGCAACTTAAAAGGTGAAACTAGTCTATGAGATAGACTCATTACATGCAAAACAAGATAGTTCAAGCTGTGATTTGTCATAATTGTGATGACTATGGCCTACAGCTCATGAAAACCCCAAATTAACAATCTCAGAAAATAAGCATATTACATGCAATCAATAAAACAAGGATTGTACATAGAACAATATTGGACCTCTGAAAAGTATAAGCATGCATATGTATTCAGTACTTGGTTTGGGTCCCTTTTGCAGCAGTTACTGCCTCAATGCAGCATGGCATGGGAGCTGTGGCACTGCTAAGGTGTTATGGAAGACCAGGATGCTTCAGTAGTGGCCTTCAGCTCTTCTGCATTGTTTGGTTTCATGTCTCTCATCTTTCTCTTGGCAATGCCCCATAGATTCTCCATGGGGTTCAAGTCAGGCGAGTTTGCTGGCCAATCAAGCACAGTAATCCCACGATCATTGAACCAGGTTTTGGTGCATTCGGCAGTGTGGGCAGGTGCCAAGTCCTGCTGGAAAATGAAGTCAGCATCCCCATAAAGCTCGTCTGTGGAAGGAAGCATGAAGTGCTCCAAAATCTGGTAGATGGCTGTGTTGACTCTGGACTTAATGAAGCACATTGGACCAACACCAGCAGATGACATGGCTCCCCAAATCAACACAGACTGTGGAAACTTCACACTGGACTTCAAGCATCTTGCAGTGTGTGCCTCTCCATTCTTCCTCCAGACTCTGGGTCCTTGGTTTCCAAATGAGATGCAAAAGTTGCTCTCATCAGAAAAGAGGACTTTGGACCACTGAGCAACAGACCAGTTCTGTTTTTCTTTAGCCCAGGTAAGACGCTTCTGATGTTGTTTGTTGTTCAGAAGCGACTTGACAAAAGGAATACGACATTTGAAGCCCATGTCCAGGATTTGTCTGTGTGTGGTGGCTCTTGATGCACTGACTCCAGCCTCAGTCCACTCCTTGTGAAAGTCCCCAACACTTTTGAATGGCTTTTTCATGACAATCCTCTCCAGGGTGTGGTCATCTCTGCTGCTTGTGCACCTTTTTCTTCCACACTTTTCCCTTCCACATAACTTTCTATTAATGTGCTTTGATACAACACTTTGGGAACATCCAATTCCCTTTTGAGGCTTTCCCTTCTTATGGAGAGTGTCAATGATGGTTTTCTGAACAACTGTCAGGTCAGCAGTCTTTCCCATGATTGTGATTTCTATTGAACCAGACTGAGAGACCATTTAAAGGCCCAGGAACCCTTTGCAAATGTTATGGCTTAATTAGCCGATTAGAGTGGGATACTTTGTGCCCAGAATATTGAACCTTTTCACAATATTCTAATTTTCTGAGATTGTGGATTTGGGGTTTTAATGAGCTGTAAGCCATAATTATCTCAATTATGATACATCAGGGCTTGAACTATCTTGCTTCGCATATAATGAGTCTATCTCATGTATTAGTTTCACCTTTTAAGTTGCATTACTGAAATAAATGAACTTTTGCACATATTCTAATTTTTCGAGTTTCACCTGTATCTTATCCAGTTTGCTTATAGAGTGCTGTATTCAGATTAACTGGAGTTTGTTTGTTTTTTAAAGGAAAAAATATAAGCAGGTATTAACAATGTTTAATTTAAGAGAGAGGGGTGGCCATAATAGCCTAGTGATGAAGATGCTCACCTCCCACTAGGAAGGTTGAGGATTTAATCTTAGGCAGTTGTTTCTTTCCAAGGACACAAAGAAAGAAATATCTACTGCAAACACTTCATAGGCATCAAGAAGGCCTTATTAAAATATACAGTATATATCTGTATGTATGTTTTCAAGGTCCTAAATACAGTTTTTATTTTCAGGATGAAGGGATAAAATCTTGTATAGTACTAGTTCTCAACCCTGTTGATATTTTCTTTCACATATACAAAGATAAAATTCTCATCATTCTGTTTCATTTCCCCCTATTCAGCAACTATTGCTGAAAAGCACTGTACACTGTCAAGCAGTACGTAAAGCCCCTGTCACACTGCACCAACGGATGGAAAGAGGATGTAAAACAGAGAAAAACACTTGCTATCTGTTGGTTAACGCGATGCTTCCATTCTGTACTCACTGCCTCCGTTTTGCTTCCTCTCTATCCGTCCAGCATCCGTTTATTAACGTTTCATTCGCTCAGAGGTTTTTGAGCTGCTCAAAACTTTTGCGCAGAAAATGTATCCAATGCATCCGTTCTGCATCCGCTAGGCATCCGTTACGCATCCGTTACGCAACCGCTATATCCACTAGGCATCCGTTACGCATCCATGCAACTCGATCCACTCCAGCAGTAAACGGACGCAGGGAGGAAGCAGAATGGACGCGGAACGGATGCAGAACGGATGGAGAAAGGATGAAAGCGGATGCAGCTCACAAAGAAAGCATTTAAAACGGAAAAAACGTTCGCAGAGAGGACCTATCTCGGATATTAAGGATGTCTAGAGGATGCCTAGAGGATGCAAAGGGACACATAGTGGAAAACCTATACTGCCTATAAAAAGGGGGAGCAACTCGTCTGCATCTCACTTTCAGACCAGCAGCCCACCTGTGCAGACCTCTGCAGCCTTCATCTGACTCTTCCTCTTCCACAGCATCCAGTCATGTCCACCGTGGATCGTACCACAGTCCTTTTGGCAGCCACCATCCTTCTGCAACAGTACGAAGCCATCTACAGGCTCTGTGAACTCTACTATGGGAAGAAAAAGAGGCGGCCAAGAAGCGTCTGGGTCCGAAGATGGATCGGGAGAAGAGCAGAGTATGGACTGTACAACAAGCTGATGGTGGAGCTCAGGAATGAAGACACTCGTGCATTCCAAAACTTCATGAGGATGCCTCCAGCCATGTTTGACGAAGTTGTGCAGCGCCTGACACCCAGGTTGATCAAGGCAAACACCAACTTCCGGCCCAGCCTGGAACCTGGGCTCAAGGTGGCACTCACTCTGCGCCACCTGGCCTCAGGGACCACCTACAGGAGCATGCAGTACGGCTGGAGGGTGCCACACAACACCATCAGCATTGTGGTCAGAGAAGTGGTGCAGCCCATCATCGAAGAATACATGGAGGAGCTCCTCCAGTACCCCTCCACTGAACAAGGCTGGAAGAAAGTTGCAGAGCAGTGGTATCAGAGGTGGAACTTCCCACACACCGTTGGAGCCATAGATGGCAAGCACGTTGCCTGCAAAGCTCCAGCCAAGTCGGGGTCCACTTATTTCAACTACAAGGGCTTCTTCAGCATCATCCTCTTCGCCATGGTCGATGCTGACTACAAGTTCATGTACATCAATGCTTCAGGCAACGGGTCAGCTTCAGATGCCCAGGTATACAACGCCAGTGACCTCAAGGAGGGGCTGGAACGCAACGTCATCGTGGGCTTCCCAGATCCAGACCCACTGCCCAACGACACGCAAGATGTGCCCTACTTCATCGTGGGGGATGACGCCTTCTCCCTCAGAACCTACCTCATGAAGCCCTACACCTCCAGACTCCTCACCCGTGAAGAGAGGATCTTCAACTACAGGCTGTCCAGGGCAAGGCGGGTGGTGGAGAACGCCTTTGGCATCCTGGCCAACAGGTTCCAGGTACTTCTCACCACCATGCAGCATCGCCCAGAGACCGTGAGGAGGATCGTGGAAGCTTGCTGCATCCTGCACAATCTCATGCGCACCCGCTACCCAGTCTTGCAGAACAGGCTCGTGGACCTCCAACAAGTCCAGGAGCACGAGCAGGATGAGCAAGACCAGGAGCATGAGCAGTATGAGCAGTACGAGCAAGTCCAGGAGCACGAGATGGACCAGCGTAACCAGCAGGACGAGGAGCAGCTTCAGCAGAGTAAGCACCAGCAGAAGCACCACCGCCAGGAGCAGCCTCAGCAGAGTAAGCACCAGCAGAAGCACCACCGCCAGGAGCAGCCTTAGCAGAGTAAGCACGAGTAGAAGCACCACCGCCAGAAGCAGCATCATCAGCTCCTCCAGAAGCAGAAGCAGCAGAAGCCCCAGCAGAAGCAGAGTGAGGGCCAGGGGGCGGGAGGGTTGCCCTGTCCCTCTTGCCAGGCATGGTGGCATGTTGCTGAGGCTTTCTCTTCCCCATGGTTGTGGGGTTGCTGGCTGGCAGGGAGGCTGGCAGGCACCAAGGCTGGCAGGAAGGCTGGCAGGCAGGCAGGCACCAAGGCTGGCAGGGAGGCTGGAAGGCAGGCTGGCAGCAAGGCTGGCAGGCAGGCATACAGCAAGGCTGGGAGGCAGGCTGGCAGGAAGGCTGGCAGCAGGGCTTGCAGCAAGGCTTGCAGGCAGGCATGCAGGCTTGCAGGCAAGGCAGTCAATGCGTCCGGCAACAGGTCTTTCCTCCGAATGGTGACCTGCTTCCGAGCTGCTTCCCTTTATATCCGTGGGGCTTACGCAATGCATCCCCCCCGCATGCGCAATTAACGCTAGGCATCCGTTAGGCTTCCGCTGTGCATCCGCTAGGCTTCCGCTCTGCATCCGCTTCATCCGCTGTGCATCCGCTTCATCTGTTCCGCGTCCGCTCTTCATCCGCTTCATCCCTTCCGCGTCCGCTTTGCTGAGTTCCCCCGGAAGCCTTGCGGATGTGCCATCCGCTCTCATCCGCTTCCATCTGCTAGGCTTCCGTTCTGCATCCTCTTTCCATCCGCTCTGCGTCCTCCCCATGTCCGTTCCTTTCCATGTTTTCCGCTCTGGTTATGCAAATTTTTGCCCCTTTTGAGAGCAGATAACAACGGATGGAACATTTTTCTCGTCCGTTGTGTCCTTTTTACTAACATTTTGCATTCGTTGGGCAGTGTGACAGGGCCTTTAGTCTAAGTGCTATTGCTGTTTTCAAAGTGAAACAGATATCTTGGTGCCTGTTCCTACCTAATTTAAACTTATTAAACTAGAAGAACTGTTAATTATGTAAAATATAATGTATATCTGCCAACCCATTTATATATTTAAGACTCTGTAACATATATGTATCTTATACATACGACAATAACAAAATCTTATGGTAAAGAATTTTTCAATAACAGCCTGAGTTATTATCAAGCTCATCACAGCCATGCTGAGTTCCTTTGCATTCTTCTCACTGCTGTTGGTCCCTTTAAACATTTCTTTCACCATATGAAAGCCACTCCCAACTGGGTATGTAACTTTCATTAATAATAGCATGGATGAATAGAAATAATAAGGACAAGCCTACAAAGTAATGCAAATAAAATAACAGCTACATCTACATAGATAGATGTATGACTAAATATTTATTATTGTTCCGCAGGTGGAAAAATACATTTTTCTTTTACTTTTCATACATGATTTTTTTTTAATTTCCTACAATCTTTTCTGAAAAGATTTTTGATACAAATGCTAACATTTTTCCATCTTTGCAATATTAGAAATCTCTCTTCAGTATTGCCATATACAATTCCTCAATTATTTTAGAAATAAAAATGGATCTCTAAAAATCATATGGATCTGTATACACATTTTAAAGTAGTGCATTTAGGAGTCCGAAGGGTAATAAATTGCATTTACCTTTGATACTTATTCACCACTGCAACATACTGTATATACAGTGTTTGACTCTATTTCTACCAAGAGAGAACAAATGCATGGTATTTTAATATGTAAAGATTTGGTTTGACATTTGTATTCTTTCCAAAGCACATTTACATACTTTCATACATATAACAAATTTATACAATTGCCCAACTCACACAATATACATAACTCCTTTCTTTGTAGTCCAGGAGTGTCAAACTCAAGGCCCGCAGACCAAATCTGGCTCGCGAGGTGGTTAGATCTGACATGCAGGGCCATTTGAGAAACAGTGGACTGGGTGCTGATCTGCAGCTTGGTGGTAACCATCCGGGCCAGACCGCAGCCAGTCTTAGATCTGCAGTGCTACCTCAGCCCTTTGTTTATTGGACGTCCAGCCTGGTGGTGGCAATGGGCCTTGGAGCTGCAGAGCAGCTGATGGCCCCCAACCTGCCAGAAATCATTGGCCCCCACGCACAAAGGATGGCAAGTGTGTGGTGGCCAATAGTTTCCGGCAACAGTAGCTGCTCCACCCCCACCCTCACTTTGCTTCATCCCATAGAATGAGCCTCCCGCCCACCTCTCCACCTGCCAGAGATTCCTGGATTCCCTCCCAACTCTGTCCCCACAGGCGCCCCCCCCCCCACAAGCAACATCAAGCTGTACACCCAGTCGGGCGCAACCACCCCAGCCATGCCCCTCCCCCTGACCCTGCATGGACAACCACAATGCTGATCTGGCCCTTAGTGAAATCGAGTTTGACACCCCTGTCTCTCTCCCACAGCCCCCATTTTCCACTATATTAGCCGGCAAAAATGACCAAGCACCATTCAGAACATCATTCTTTTTCTGTTTCTTTCATTAGCCAAAAATTATTCTTGCCTTTTCCGTGTAAAAAGCAGCCTTTATTCTCAACCTAAGCTATATCTCGTGCTTCCATTTTAGCATTTGTATGTGTGGCTGCTATATTTTAAAATTTCTTATCTCTGCTGTGGCAAGCAGTTTTAATGTTATATTTTTATTTTTCTACTTTTCTTATCAGAAGCTGAATACTCCATATATTTCCATTAAAGTAAATTGTGTCTTAAAATCCTCTGCTTCCCGTCTTTAGTTAAACTCACTCTTTCCCTCAAAAAATGAAAAATATTGAATCTTTCTTAGACTCTTAACACAGTATTGTATGCTACTGCTCTCAGCTTTTGTTTAATACATCTTATTTATTATGGTCTCTAATTTGTGGTTGTTTTAGTACTGCCATGCTGCCAAGCCATTGGCCAGAGTATCAATAGACCAGTCCTGCCCTAACTTTCCTGAAGCCAGTTAGACTGTTAGATACTATTGGCTGCCAGAGGGCAGTCAGCAGGAGGAAAGCAACCAAGAAATTGGAAGTCATTCCCACTGTCACTGGGGGTTTTTTTTGCTCTTGGTCATTTTGTTTCTGTTTAAGAAAGAAATATTTCTGAAACAATGATCCAATAGGTCAAGGTTTGTTAAGTATAAGGTAGCAGCTGTATGCAAGGTAGTTCGTATTCATAGATTAATTTTGTATGGTTTTGCCTTCGGTGAGATGAAAATTGTAAACATAAATTGAAAATAAAATAATGCTTTCATCTCACTTTGGAAATTGACAATGATATACTTTTATTTGTTTTTAACACACACACACCTTATTTTTACAACTCAAGGAAATGAACATATATAACACACGTTCCTTCTCCCATTGTCACCACCACAGCAACTCTGTGGGGTGAGTTGAGCTGAGAGGGACTGGCCCAAGGCCACACAGCTGGCTTTCATGGTAAAAACAGGAATAGCAGATTTATCAGAAACTCTGTGCTTAAGCTTCCAATGCCAAAGAAATAAAGATTCTATGCCTGACACGAGTTTTGTGTGTGTGCATGTGGGTACCTTCAAGTCAGGTTTTTTATTACAGGCATTTACTTGGATACCCCTGCAGTTTTCTTGGCAAGTTTTCACACTAAAATTTTGATTGGATTCGATTGGACTGGACTGGACTGGATTGGCTCTTTCCAAATGTAGGAGGTTGGACAATCAACTATTGTTAATGAGATATTATTGTTATATATCATTTACTTATGGGCTATTGTTTTTGTATTTGTATTGCATTTGTATTTCAGTTTCAATTCTGCTTAGTGTCATTCGCTATATGAATGAATGAATGAATGAATGAATGAATGAATGAATGTCACAGAATAGCTGGCTAGGATATCCTTTAAGATGGCATGCTATGCTTTTTAACAGTCACAGCATAATCTCTTTCTGATTACTGATATTTGAACACTTTGAATCTAATACCATCATACGTACACATTTTTAGTAGAAAAACTACGAGTTACTGTTACTTTAACATAGCTTCCATTTTTTTTATGTGTTTCCTCAATTGTTCTTTGTGACTTTTAACACAATCAAACTTTCCTAGGCAGCGCATACAGACTATTATCCTATCCAGGAAACATCTCAAAAATTGGTCTGTAGCTGTTGACTTGGGTATGATTTTAACAACAATTATTTTTTATGGCAACTGACAAGCCCTTGGAAAGTTTTATCTTTGGCAAACGTGAATATGTTGCATTAAGATACTATAAACAAAATATCAAACTACAAGTTGGCAGCTATGTAATAGATATTTCTGTACAAAATAACTTGGCACAAGGAATATTGTGATTGTTTTGAAATTTTGTGGATTCTATTCTCCATATGAGTGTTCTGATAACCAGAGGTATAATATAGTCAAAAATAATGTCTTATTTATTCATAGTGGGTGCAAGTGATTATCATAACTCCATTATCACTGACTTAAGCAATTTGAAAAGGTCTTTGAAGCATAATGAGGAAGTTAACAGTTCAACTCCAATATATTTCACTGTTGCCCTTTCTGGAATTTAGAAGTACGTTGGTGACTCAGATTTTCAGTGTGAATTAAGAGCATTAAAATGCAGAAGCTTATATGCCAGCAGTCCACCAAAAATGTGTGAGTGGCATCACAGGGCCTAATTTGTGCTTGGACAAGGTGATATTACAGTTTATGTTTATTTCTTTATTTAGGAGTAAGTATAATTGCATGCAGTATTTTTCTTTTGTAGAAAGTTTCCTTTAGATCTCTCATCTAGACAACTTTGGGAGTGTTGTCATCCTCTGGCTATATTCTGAGATGTCAAATCATTTAAAGCTAGAGAAAGAGGTGTCTGTCAATGTCACTATTTTTGTTACTATGCTATAACCTGCCTTCCTTTGAAATAGCTTCTTCTAAATTGGGCTTTCTAGTTATTGTGCAATTTCATTTCTCATTAGTTCAAGCCAAAGCCATCGACTGATAGTAGGAAGACTGCAGGTTTTTCATGCCTTCTGTAATTGGCTGTGCCAATATACATGAATCTGAATTTGAGTATGATATGCAACTTTCTTCAGTACAAATCAGGGATGGGATTCAAAATTTTTAACAACCAGTTCTGTGGGTGTGGCTAGTGGGCATGGCCATGTGACTGGGTGGGTGTGACTTATTTTTTGCACCACCACCCCGTTTTATTTTGTTTTTTGCCTCCTGGGCTTCAGGGAAGCCTCCTGGAGGGGTATTTTTGCTCCCAGAAGACTTCCCTGGTGTCCAAGAAGGCAAAAAATGAAGCACAGGGGGGACATGCAGTACCTCCCTGCACTCCCTTTCTGGGCCTCCTGGGCCTCAGAGAAGCCTTTTGGGGGGCATTTTTGCTCCAAGGAACCTTCCCTGGGTCCCAGGACAGCAAAAACAGTGTGGGGGGGGGACACAGCTCCTCCCTCCCCCTCCCACATGCCCCTTTTTTCCCCCTGGGCCTTAGGGAAGCCTGCTGGGAAAGCAGTAAGACAGTGAGGGGGATCCCAGCATAGCTGAACAGAACAGCTGATCGTAGGGAGGGGGAAAAATACCTTAGGGAGTGACTGTCGGGAGAACGCATTCAGCGATATCAGGCATGCGCGCAATGTCACACATGCTCAATTTGGACTTACTGGGTGGGGAGGGGTGGGCAGAGAGGGGAAGGGCCAGCCAGGGGCACAATTTGAGGTTTTTCGGAACTGTGTAGAATCATAAGAACCGGTTCTATAGAACCAGTAGAATCCCACCTCCGAGTACAATCATATGCAGGAACATAACCACCACTATTTCATTATTTTGCCTACATAAAAAATAACATAAAACAACGATATTTTGAGGAAGTTTGTTTGGAGTGCAGAAACTTTTAAGTTTAATCTGTGCCATCCGGAGGTTCATTCTTGTCAGAATAGGTAATACTGGACTGGATAAATAATCTGCCCTTTTTGATTTCCTCATGAAAACATCTAATTCCACATCTAATTGCAGCTTCATCCTGAACCCCTTTATTTGGAAATAAATCTCATTTTGTTTATACTAGTCCTAAGTATGTGTGGAGAGAATTTCAGATTTAAGATAGAAGATTTCCTGAAGAAATTTTTGTGTAACTTTATAAATTTTATTAATTTATTTTACTTATAAGTCATTGGGTCAGAGTAACAATAAAAGATAAGTCTATTCCCTGAAGGCCCTGTCCCACTGCACTTTACAGATGCAAAGAGGATGTAAAACATTAAAAAAAAGCTTGCCATCCATTGGAAAACGCTATGCATCCGTTGTGTACTCACTGCATACGTATTTCATACGCTCTATCCCTCGAGCATCCGTCCACTGCGATTTCATCTGCACAAGAAGTTTTGAGCTGCACAAAACTTTGTGAACAGATGAACTTTCCACCACGTACAGTGTACATCCGCGACATATACGGGCAACAAACATTCATCCGTTAAACGTCCGCTGTATCCTCTCTGCATCCTCTGGCCATCCCCTCAACTCACATCCGCTGCAGCTGAAAATGGAAAGAGGGAGGAAACGAAAGGTGCACGGAACATCTACACAGCGTTAGTAGCACGGAAATAGAAAGGATGTAAGCATATGCATCTCGTATAGAAAGGATTAAAATGGACAAAACGTTTGTATCTGGGATGTATCTTGGATATTTAGGATGTCTGGAGTATGTCTAGAGTATGTAGAAAGACACCTAGCGGACTACCGATATTTCTTATAAAAAGGGGGAGAAAATCATCTGGATCTCAGTATGAGTCCAGCAGCCGTGGTGTACAGACCTCTTCACCCTTCGTCTTGGTCTTCCACATCATCAATTGTTCTCCACCATGGATCATGATATAGTCTGTATGGTAGCTGCGATCATTCATCACCAGAACCAAAACCTGTTCAGACTGTTTCACCTTTTATACAGAAAGAGAAGAAGGAGACGTCCAAGACCTGTGTGGGTCCGAGGATGGATTGGGAGAAGAGCAGAGTTTGGACTGTATGACCAGTTGATGGTGGAGCTGAGGAATGAAGACCCTCGTGCATTCCATCACTCCATGAGGATGCCACCAGCCATATTTGACGAACTAGTAGAGCGTCTGAGACCCAGGTTGACCAAGCCTAGCACCAACTTCCATCCCAACCTGGACCCCGGACTGAAGGTGGCACTGACTGCGGCACCTGACCTCTGGAACCACATACAGAAACATGCAGTATGCTTGGAGGGTGCCACACAACAGCATCAGCAAAGTGGTCAGAGAAGTGGTGCAGGCCATCATTGAAGAATACGTGGAGGAGCTCCTCAAGTGCCCTGCCACTGAAGAAGGCTGGAAGAAAGTTGCAGAGCAGTGGTATCAGAGGTGGAACTTTCCCCACACCGTTGGAGCCATAGATGGGAAGCACGTGGCCTGCAAAGCTCCAGCCAACTCAGGGTCCACTTATTTCAACTACAAGGACTTCTTCAGTATCATCCTCTTTGCCATAGTTGATGCTGACTACAAGTTCATGTACATCGATGCTTCAGGCAACGGGTCAGCTTCAGATGCCCAGGTATACAACACCAGTGACCTCAAGGATGGGCTGGAACGCAATCTCATGGGTTTTCCAGATCCAGACCCCCTACCCAATGACACACAAGATGTGCCCTACTTCATGATTGATGATGACGCCTTCTCCCTCAGAACCTACCTCATGAAGCCGTACACTTCAAGATACCTCACCCGTGAAGAGAGGATCTTCAACTACAGGTTGTCTAGGGCAAGGCGGGTGGTGGAGAACGCCTTTGGCATCCTGGCCAACAGGTTCCAGATACTTCTCACCACCATGCAGCATGAGCCACAGACTGTGAAGAGCATCGTGGAAGCTTGCTGCATCCTGCACAATCTCATGCGCACCCGCTACCCAGTGTTGCAGAACAGACTTGTGGACTCTCAACAAGGCAATGGGGACATGGAGCCTGGCGAATGGAGGCAAGGACGAAACCTGATAGACACTGTGGATGTACAAGGTCCCAACAGAGTTTCACATGAAGGGAAGAAGCAGCGCAACCTACTGAGACACTGGTGCAATTTGCCAGCTGGAGCAGTGGAGTAGCAAGACAGGATGATAGATGATTAATGGATGCTTCCTTGAGCCTCTCGCACAACACTGATGAGATTGTGCCATGTATGTTGAGTGGTCCTACAATGAATAGGGCATTAATAAAGAGCTTTGTTTATTTTAAAAAGTGTTGATCAATGAATAAATTGTTATTGATGATAAAGGTCCATATGTGTGGCAGCTAGGATGGGGGACCATACAGTCCCACTATGCTTGCACTGGAGGTTTATCTATCCCACAACTATCCTTATCTATCCCACAAGCATGCAAAGGCTTAACCATTTGTTAAAAGTTTTCACCAACACTTTACTAAGGTAAAAAAATGAACCAAGTGTCTTAAGCAAAGATAACCTTTATTAACTGTCTTAGGTAAACTTTATGACCTTATTAAATAAGCAAAATGAACCAAGTACACTGAATTAAGTGTGTTAAGCAAAGATAATCTTTATTAACTGTCTTAGGTAAACTTTATGACTTTATTAAAAAGCAAAATGACCCAAGTAAAGTGTCTTTAAGTAAAGATAAGGTGAACAGGTAACAACTCAGTCTCTGACACTATTCTCAGTCACTCTGAGTCATGGTCTCAGCTGTTAAGCGGGCAGGGACTGTGGAGGTGGCTGTGGCTTGAGTGCTGGTCTGAGGCGCCATTGGGGTGCTTGGCCCTGAGAGTACAACAGGGGATGGTGTGTTCAGGAAGCTCTCCGAGAGCTGACTCAGTCCCGTGAGTTTGAGAGGCCCTTCATCAAGGACCTGAGATGTGAGGCCCAAGACTGATGACAGATTGTCCATTGACGGGCTTGGCTGTGGGGTGGAGGAAGGAGGAGTGTAGTGGGGCTATCTGGTCTGTAGCTGGATGAGGACTGGCATCTGTGGCGTGCGATGAACCTGGGCCTGGACTGGGAAGGTCTGCTTGTGCTGTGGGAAGTCCTGGTAGTCATAGCCTTGGTAGGTGAGGGGCTGTTGAAAGCCGTGGAAGGGCTGTGACATCACCTGGGGTGGAGGAGCAGACCTGGACTGGGTAGGAGCAGCTTCAGCTGGGCCTGGAGGGTTGTGCAGAAGTGCTGTTATCTTCTCCTTCATCACCTGTTACTGGGCCTCAGGCAGGTCCCTGAGGGTCTGGCTCACGTAGCTGATGAAGGTGTGGCAGCCGGAGGATCCTCTGTCCAAGTGGACCGGCTGAGAGAGAAGTTCTGTGCTGGTCTTCATTGTGTCCCTGATCTCCAACAGGACACTGTGGTTCTGGCCCTCCAGTCTGCCTCTGCCTTCATCCTGTGGAGCTGGGGGTGAGGGTGGGGGTGGGTTGGCCTATGGTGGCTGCTGCTTCTTCCTCCATTTGTGATGGGATCCTCCAAGTCCGCCAGCATGGGGAGTGCAGCTGTCGGGGGGGTCTCTGCCGTGGGGCCCTCTGAAGACACCTGCCTGGACAGTGTAGCTGGCTCCTGGCTGGAAGAGGACTGGCTGTCTGTGGGCTGTCTGAGGGAGAGGGGTGTCAGAGGGGCTGCTCGGTGCCGCATCTCACCCTCCAGGAAACTGCACTTGGCCATGACGTACATCTCCCGGTCAGTGAGCTTGAAGCTTCCCGGATTTTTTGAGGTGTAGCTTGCCATACCAGGTGTGCATGTGCTTCCACCATCCCAGGAGTACATCTGCAGTGTAGCCCAGACTCTCTGCCTTGTCTCTCCAAGCTGCCTGCTTCTTCTTGGTGTCGTGATAGAGTCTGTGGCCCTTTCTCCAGAGGTACTTGTTATCTCTCAGCCATTCCAGCACCTCATCCTCATGCTCCTCGGAAATGGTGTACTGTTTCCTCTCTCCTTTTTCCTTGCCTTGCCTCTTCCTCCCTCTGGCAGGGGCTTCAGCAGGGGCTTCAGGGGCTTCAGTAGCAGGGCCTTCAGAGGCTTGAGCAGCAGGGCCTTCAGCAGTAGGTCTTTGAGGGGCTTGAGGGCCTTGGGGCTGGTCCACCACAACAGCAGCAGCTTTAGAGTCAGTGCCAGGGGGTGGGATGCTGGTTCTGTCCTTCTTGCCAGGGCTGGAACGAGTAGGCACCAGCTTCCTCTTTTTCCCTGACTGACGAACCATGGTGTTCCTGCTAGTTGTATGTGGCAGCACATCTTTCCCCTGAATGCTGACTGCATGCATGCTGCATCCTTTTATATCCGCGGAGCTGACGCAATTCATACTCCCCTCATGCGCAGTGAATGCTTTGCATCTGCTATACATCCGCACGGCATCCCCTTTACTTCCTATAGGCATCCGTGATGCATCCGCTATGCATCCGCCCCTTCCGCTATGCGTCCGCTTCACAATTCTCCCTTCGGAGGTGTCATCTGCTTCCATCTGCTGTCATCCGCTAGGCTTCCTATGAACATCCGTTTAACATCCCCGGTACGTACTACCCACGTCCATTCTTTTCCGTTCTTTTCCGTTCTGTTTATGCAAATTTTTGCCACTTTTTGGAGTGGCTGACAACGGATGGAGCTGCCCCCGAAATTTTGCTCATCCGCTGTGTCCTTTATGCATACGTTTTGCATCCGTCGGCCAGTGGGACCTAGCCTTAAAGTATTATATTTATATTTTAGCCAATATAGCTATAATATTGCAAATAACAGAAGGAATGAAGAATGAAAATTAGAAGCTGTGGATAGAATTGCGGAATAAATAATATTAAAACATTTCCAAGAGGGAAGTTCACAATTTTTCATATGAAAGTTCTCTAGTAATATAATAAAGTCCTTAAGCCTTTGCCACACAGATATGATGATGTATAAACCCCCAGTGATTTGCAGCAGCATGAATATCTGGGAAGCACTAGTTTGTGCAAGATTGATCGAAGACTTCAACCCAGCAGTTGTTAAATAAATGCTCTTGGACTATGTCTTCCCAGCTTCTAAGAGCTACATTGTGGTTCTTTTTTTAAAATTAAAAAGATTGAACAGTATTTCCCTATGGACAGTGTTTTTTACACTATTCAAAGATCACCATTAGTAAGTTTGTGGAAATTGTATAAATAGCTATCATTTGCTGATAGCACTTTGGACAATCCTATTATAAATAGTGGATTTTCCCCTTTCATGTTGGGAATGCAAAGCTGTTTGATTTATTGCTTTTTATCCTTCAATTCTTAATTTCAAGTCACACTTTTTACTGCTTGAATGTCTTGGGCCTAGATATTTTTGAAACTGCCTATTCCATGAAGATGCTATTTCTCTGCTCTTAGGAGACAGGGAATGCCATTAAAGGTCCTCACCTATCAAGAGGTGTGAAAAGAGGAATGTTGAACTTTACAGTATAGTTAAACCAGCAGGAGTTGACCGTAGGAAATGTTTCATCACATTTTGTATTATATCATACAATGATTTATGATAATTTTTAGTCACAAAATGTTTTATAAAATTCTCTAAATTTCAATTCCAGATAAAGCCATGACTCCCTGTAAGTTAGCCCATCTGAGGTATCTTGTTTCAAAAATTGTTTCCCTATAATGTACCTGTTTCGGCCTATTAGAAGTCACAGAGACAAGAGTTTTAGTAGCATATAGTACTATTATTATTATTTAGCATGAATGAATCCACTCATATGAAGACCACTTCACTGAAGGTTGAGGACTATAGCTTGCTACATTAGTACTATGCAGGTTGGTAGAATATGTTTTTTGATTTTATGACCTAAGGGCTGAAAGAGTAACTGGCTGAAAGTCACTCAGTTTGCTTCTAATACGAAGACTAAAATCTAGGTCTCCTTGCTCCTAATCAAGCATTTTAACCACTAGACGTGTTTGGTCTAAAGCTGGAATAATTTTATTTTACTATCTTTTTTTTTCAAAGAAGAAGGTAAAGCAATTTGTCCTGCCCATTCTTTGCTGCAATATTCTCTGTCTCTCAGCAAAAATGCAGTCATTCAAATCATGTCAATTGAGTTATGCACATATCATTTTTAGTAATAACTCAGCAATTGTTTTTTTCTGTTATAAGTTGAACAGCAAGAGAGCAATTTGTGTTTACACATCAGGCCACATTTTGACCAATTTAGCAACATATCTCTTAGCATAAATAACCAGCTTGGTTCTTGTCAGTAATTTTTGCTTTTTTGTAAGTATTATAAATTGGGAGTGGGTACAAATTTTCTTGTTTTAAATTGATTTATAAGTTAACTTCTGTTTAAAGAGTTGGCTACAAACTTTGTGAATATATGTATATTGCCTGTGAAATCTTATCTACCAATGACAAAGAGATAAAATTATATGGGTTTCTCTGTTTCCAAAAAAACACTCCTTGTCAATAGCTATTAAATAAACTTTTAAGCCCCTGTCACACTGCAACAACAGATGCAAAGAGGATGTAAAACGGACAAAAAGGCTTGCCATCCGTTGGTTAACGCGATGTACTCATTGCCTCCGTTTTGCTTCCTCTCTATCCGTCCAGCATCCGTTTATTGATGTTTCATCCGCTCAGAAAGTTTTGAGCTTTTGTGCGGAAAATGTATCCAATTCGTCTGTTCTGCATCCGCTACGCATCCACTACGCATCCGTTACGTGTCTGCTATATCCGCTAGGCATCCGTTCCGCATCCGCGCAACTCGCATCCGCTCGGATGCAGGGAGGATGCGAAACGGACGCAGAACGGATGCAGAACGGATGCAGCACGGAAACAAAGTGTTTAAAACGGAAAGAACGTTTGCAGAGGGGACCTATCTCAGATATTAAGGATGTCTAGAGGTTGCCTAGAGGATGCAAAGGGACACCTATACTGCCTATAAAAAGGGGGAGCAACTCACCTGCATCTCACTTTCAGACTAGCAGCCTAGCTGTGCAGACCTCTACAGCCTTCATCTGACTCTTCCTCTTCCACAGCATCCAGTCATGTCCACCGTGGATCGTAACACAGTTCTTTTGGCAGCCACCATCCTTCTGCAACAGTGCGAAGCCATCTACAGGCTCTGTGAATTCTACGGGAAGAAAACAGGCGGCCAAGAAGCGTCTGGGTCTGAAGATGGATCGGGAGAAGAGCAGAGTACGGACTGTACAACAAGCTGATGGTGGAGCTCAGGAACGAAGACACTCGTGCATTCCAGAACTTCATGAGGATGCCTCCAGCCATGTTTGACGAAGTTGTGCAGCAGCTGACACCCAGGTTGACCAAGGCAAACACCAACTTCCGGCCCAGCCTGGAACCTGGGCTCAAGGTGGCACTGACTCCGGCACCTGGCCTCAGGGACCACCTACAGGAGCATGCAGTACGGCTGGAGGGCGCCACACAACACCATCATCATTGTGGTCAGAGAAGTGGTGCAGGCCATCATCAAAGAATACCTGGAGGAGCTCCTCCAGTGCCCCTCCACTGAAGAAGGATGGAAGAAAGTTGCAGAGCAGTGGTATCAGAGGTGGAACTTCCCACACACTGTTGGAGCCATCGATGGCAAGCACGTGGCCTACAAAGCACCAGCCAAGTCGGGGTCCACTTATTTCAACTACAAGGGCTTCTTCAGCATCGTCCTCTTCGCCATGGTCGATGCTGACTACAAATTCATGTACATCGATGCTTCAGGCAGCGGCTCATGTTCAGATGCCCAGGTACACAACACCAGTGACCTCAAGGGTGGGCTGGAATGCAACCTCATCATGGGCTTCCCAGATCCAGACCCCCTGCCCAACGACACGCAAGATGTGCCCTACTTCATCGTAGGGGATGATGCCTTCTCCCTCAGAACCTACCTCATGAAGCCGTACACTTCAAGATACCTCACCCGTGAAGAGAGGATCTTCAACTACAGGCTGTCCAGGGCAAGGCGGGTGGTGGAGAACGCCTTTGGCATCCTGGCCAACAGGTTCCAGGTACTTCTCACCACCATGCAGCATCGCCCAGAGACCGTGAGGAGGATCGTAGAAGCTTGCTGCATCCTGCACAATCTCATGTGCACCCGCTACCCAGTCTTGCAGAACAGGCTCGTGGACCTCCAGCAAGGCAATGGGGACATGGAGCCTGGGGAATGGAGGCAAGGGCGAAACCTGATAGACACTGAGGATGTGCAAGGCCCCAACAGAGCCTCACATGAAGGGAAGAAGCAGCGCAACCTCCTGAGACACTGGTGCAACTCCCCAGCCGGAGCAGTGGAGTGGCAAGATAGGATGATAGATGATTAATGGGTGCTTCCTTCAGCCTGTCTCATCACACGGATGAAATTGGGCCATGTATGTTGGGTGGGCCTAGAATGATCAGGGCATTTAATAAAGAGTTGTGTTTGTGTTGACATGTGTGGATGATTATTACATTGTTATTGATAATAAAGGGCCATAGGTGTGGCACCTGGGAGGGTGGACCATACAGTCCCACTATGCTTGCACTGGAGGTTTATCTATCCCACAGCTATTACCCACCCCAAAGGTATCCCTGCCCATCCCACTTCTATCTTAACCCATCCCACAAGCATGCAAAGGCTTAAACCAATTCTAAAAGTTTCCACCAAGACTTTATTAAAAAAAAAGAAATGAAGCAAGTGTGTGAATCAAAGATAAACTTTATTGAACAACAAGCTGTAAAAGGAAAAAGACCCAAGTCAAGTGTCCAAATAAAGTCCACACCCAGTCTCTGGCAGTCTTACGGTCACTCGGAGGTGTTCCCAGTCTCAGGGGTGAAGGGTCCAGGTGCTGTGGAGGTGGGTGGTGCTGGAGTGCTGGTCTGTATCGTCATTGGGGTGCCTGGCCCCGAGAGGACAACAGGTGACGGTGTGTTGAGAAAGCTCTCGGATAGCTGGCTCAGACGCATGATGCTGAGAGGTCCTTCCTCCATGCCATGGGGTGTCAGCCCCAGTACTGATGAGAGATGTACTGAGGCCGGGCTTGGCTTTGGGGTGGAGGAAGGAGTAGTGTAGTGGGGCTGTCTGGTCTGAAGCTGGGTGAGGACTGGCATGGGTGGCATCACTGTCGGTGGCATCATTGGCGTGGGTGGCATCGGTGGCATCAGTGGAACCGGTGGCAACGTTGTCGCCCGATGACTCTTTGCCTGGACTGGGAAGGGCTGCTGCCTGTGCTGCTGGACCTCCTGGTAGCCATAGCCCTGGTAGGTGAGGGCCTGTGGGAAGCCTTGGAATGGGAGGGACATCACCTGGGGTAGAGGAGCAAACCTGGGCTGGGTGGGAGCAGGTTCCTCTGGATCTGGAGGGTTGTGAAGTAGCTCGGTGATCCAGTCCTTCACCACCTGGTACTGGGTTTCCTCCATGTTCCTGAGGGTCTGGTTGACATAGGTGAGGAAGGGCTTGCGGTTGGACGATGAGGAGTCGGTGTTGACCAGCTGAGAGAGAGGAGATCTATGCTGGTGCGGATGGTGTCCCTGATCTCCAGGAGGACAGTGTGGCTCTGCCCCTCCTGTTGTCTGGCTCTCTGCCTTTCTGTGGAGGTGGAGCTGGGGAGGGTGGATGCGGCTACGACTGTGGTGGACTCGATGTCTCCTTTCTCCCACCGCACCAGGGAGTCCTCCACGCGCTCCACCACGGTTACAACACCTGTCTGCAGGTTCTCCACTGTGGCACGCTCCACAGAAACCTGCCTGGAGACAGGGACTGACTCCCGGCCGGAAGAGGACTGGCTCTCAGCAGGCTGCCGGAGAGAGAGGGCTGTGAGAGGGGCTCCTGGTGCTCCTCGGTGGTGGATCTCACCCTCCAGGAAGCTGCACCTGGCCATGACGTAGGTCTCTCTGTCGTCAACTTAACTGTGGCCTGGCCAGATTTCTTCAGGTGCAGCTTCCCGTACCAGGTGTGCATATGTTTCCACCAGCCGAGGAGCACCTCCGAAGTGTAACCCATACTCTCTGCTCTCTCTCTCCAAGCAGCCTGCTTCCTTTTGGTGTCCTTGTACAGCCGGTGTCCCTTCCGCCACAGATAGTCATTCTCTCTCAGCCACTCCAGCACCTCATCCTCGTGTTCCTCCTCAATGAAGTATTGCCTCCTCTCCCGTCCCCGCATACACCTCTTTCTCCCTTTGGCAGGACCAGATGGGTTCTCATCAGAGGGGCTCCCACGTGGTAGGGGATGCTCCTCCACATCACCACCAGCACCAGCAGGATCATCATCATCATCACCAGCAGGATCATAGCAGCAGCAGGATCATCATCATCAGCAGCAGCAGCAGCAGCAGGATCAGCAGCAGCAGCAGCAGGACCAGGATCAGCAGCAGCAGGGTAAGCACCAGCAGCGCCAGCAAGACCAGGAGCACGAGCAGGACCAGGAGCACGAGCAGGACGAGCAAGACCAGGAGTACGAGCAGTACGAGCAGTATGAACAAGTCCAGGAGCACGAGCAGGACCAGCAGGACCAGGAGCAGCTTCAACAGAGTACGCAGCAGCAGAAGCACCACTGCCAGGAGCAGCTTCAGCAGAAGCTCCAGCACCAGAAGAGCGAGCCCGAGCAGCAGAAGCCCCAGCAGAAGCAGAGTCAGGGACAGGGGGCGGGAGGGTGGCCCTGTCCCTCTTGGCAGGGATGGCGTAGGTTGCTGAGGCTTTCACTTCTTCCCCATGGTTGTGGGGTTGCTGGATGGCAAGGAGGCTGACAGGCACCAAGGCTGGCAGGAAGGCTGGCACCAAGGCTAGCAGGAAGCCTGGCAGGAAGGCAGGCAGGCAGGCACCAAGGCTGGCAGGCAGGCTGGCAGCAAGGCTGGCAGGCAGGCAGAGAGCAAGGCTGGCCAGGAGGCTTGGAGGCAGGCTGGCAGCAAGGCTTGCAGGCAGGCATGCAGGCAGGGCAGGCACCAAGGCTGGCAGGGAGGCATGCAGGCAGGGCAGGCAAGGACTCAATATATCCGGCAGCAGGTCTTTCATCCGAATGCTGGCCACCTGCAAGCTGCTTCCCTTTATATCCGGGGGGCTTACGCAATGCATCCCCCCCGCATGCACAATTAACGCCAGGCATCCGTTAGGCTTCCGCTGTGCATCCGCTAGGCTTCCGCTCTGCATCCGCTTCATCCGCTGTGCATCCGCTGTGCATCCGCTGTATCTGTTCCACGTCCGCTTTGCTGAGGCCCCCCTGGAAGCCCTGCGGATGTGCCATCCACTCCCATCCGCTTCCATCCGCTGGGCTTCCGTTCCGCATCTGCTTTTCATCCGCTCTGCGTCCTCCCCGCGTCCGTGTTATCCGCTCCGGTTATGCAAATGTTTGCCCCTATTGAGAGCAGATAACAACGGATGGAACATTTTGCTCGTCCGTTGTGTCCGTTTTGCATCCGTTAGGCAGTGTGACAGGGCCTTTCATAACATCTCCAGATTTATTGCTATTGTTACTACTATTTAGTTGCTAATACCAGTTGCTGGCATTGCTTTCATTTTTCCACTGTAGTCGTCAGTGGTTTTTAAAATAAGAATGGAACAATTTAACAAATTGAAACTGGACTTTGTTTCAAAAGGCGTTGAGATATGACGTTAGCTTTAATGTTTGATTTAACATATGTACATATCAGTTGTTACATTAGATGGCAGTATGGGGAATCTTCATTCCCTTTTCCCAGTATCACCGTGAATCTAACTTTTGCTTCTAACACAACCCTGTAGTAGCTATTTGTAGTTGTATTAACTCCACTATCACTTGGACTTCCTATAAAAATATTTCTTAATAATAATAGATAATATGCAATTCAAGGGGAGATTAATTTTCTTGACTGTAACGTTGTTTATTGTCTCTTATTGAATATGTTTTATTGAATACTCTTTTCTCTGTTTTCTTGCACATCAGGCTACCAACCTCCACAAAGCTATTAAAGCAATGTTATTACATGGGGTTTTGAATTTCAATGATAATGTTGGGCTGCTGTTCTGTATTTTTATTTTGATGTATGAGTTTACAGGAAGGGTGGGTTGGAGAGAAGTGCTTTTAATGTATATTTCATAAAAGGATGATATTACCTGATGGTTTTATGCTTGGCATTTTATTGTACTTTTATTATCACAAACTACCCCAAATCTTCATTTGGTGGTATATGCATTAATGTAGTAAATACCATGTTTTCCTGAAGCCTGTCTTATATTTTTTTACACCAAAAAAAGGCACCAGGTCTTATTTTGGGGGGATGTCATCCACTGACTAATCTCATTTACACGTGTCGCCCCTGGACTCCTTTTCACTGTCAGAGGCTTCTTTTCGCTGTTCAGGAACTTCTTCTTCTGCTTCGGAAAGACTTTCCTGAAGGCCTCTGCAGAAGATAACAGAGTTCCGGATCGATCTGGAGCTTTGTTACCAGCTACAGAAACCTTCAGGAAAGCCTTGCCAGCCTTGCCGGCTGCAGAAGAAATGGGCCAGCAACGCAGGTGTCAGGGTGTGTGAGGCCTGACTACAACTGTCCAGAGGTAAGTTGTAGGACAGCTCCAGCACCACCCCTATTCCCACCTTAACTTAATTTTTACCTGTGCACTCTGGAGTGGGTGGGATCTTACTTAGGGATTATTTTGGAGGGAAGGTTTATACTGGGCGCACGTGTAAAAATCAAGCTAGGACTTACTTTCAGGTTAGGTCATATTTTCAGGAAAACAAGGTAATACCACCACCAGCCAGCAACAACAACCAGGTAATACTGATTAATTATTAAAAATTGAGAAGTTTTTAATCATGTAAAAGCCATGTACAGCATGATTCTTTTGAAAAAAACAGGAGGAGCTTGGAAAAGAATAAGCATGAGAACTCAAAAAACGTTTACCATATTGCTCAAAAAAAAGACTTATTCCATGCATCTCCTTAAAAAATAAGGGAGAATTCACTTAAATACTTACAAAAATGCTTAAACAGTCCACTGTTGCACACTGTATGGATTTATCCTTCTGATATTGTACAATGTAAACCATTAGCAATAGTACTTAGACTTATATACCACTTCACAGTGTTTTCCAGTCTTCTCTAAGCGGTTTACTGAATCAACATATTGCCCCCAATAATCTAGGTCCACATTTTATCGACCTCGGAAAGATGGACCTTGAGCCAGTGAGGATCGAACTGCTGGCAGTTGACAGTCAGCAGAATTAACCTGCAATACTGCATTCAAACCACTGTGCCACCACAGCTCATTACTTTGAGGTGATAAAGGAATTGTATATTATAAGATATCATTCTGAGAATGTGCAGTTCCAGAAAAGTCACCCATGACAGGATGGAGAAAAGGGATTAGACTAAATATGACCCACTGCTTCACTCCTTTATTCTTCCAAGAAAGCTAGATGGACATTTAGAACATGTTATTGGAAGATGAGCCTCCTTCAGGTCAGAATGAGTTCCTGGAAAAGAGCTAAGTGCAAATCGTAGCAGCACTGGTGCTTATTAGATGGCTGGATTAAAGCCAAAAGGATGTCCAGCTGCTAATGTACCCAGAATCAGAAGGAAATTTGCTGCAAAGTGCACCATGATACACATGTAGTATCAGAATCAAGACAAATGTGATGCTGTGCGAACAAAAAAAATGTATTAAACATTGAGAAAATCATGGGAATCACGGATTAGTGTGGATCACCTAACATCAAAGAAGCATCAGATTTAGAACAAGAAAATAATGGCAAAAATGGGGTAGCTGTCCTTAATTATGTCAAAATCATTGTTAACTACAACCCAGAAATGATAGAATATCAGTTTGATTGGATATTCTATTCTATTCTATCTTTGGAAGAGATTGTGAAGACTAGACTCCTCTCTAGAGCACAAAAAATCTCCACAGACCATTCTCATCCTGGTCATTCATATTACAAACTGTTACCAACAGGGAGATGTTATAGGAGTCTTAAAATGAGGACTAATCGATTGAGAAACAGTTTCTTTTCCAAGGCAATAATTGTCTTGAATCAAACAGTGCATTTGTGATTTAGTCCTATGTATATAGTGGCATTTTAAAACTATTTAACTTACTAAATGTTTCAGATACGTTTCAGACTAGGTGGTATCATCATCATCATCATCATCATCATCATCATTATTATTATTATTATTATTATTATTATTATTATTATTATTAAATGCTCTGTAGTGTGATTGTGATGTGGTGTTTGGGGCACTGTGCTGGAGTAGCTTTCAAATTTCATTGTATTCGTTGAATCCAATGACAATAAAAATACTCTATATTCTATGATCCCAAGCTGAGCATTTCAATGTAATGTTAATCCCACTGTATGCTCTAGTCCAAGGGTGTCAAACAATATGTCATTGTAGTTGTATTGCAACTTTTTTCCCTTTTGCTAAACCGGGCATAGGCATGGCTAGTACATAACACATCCAGTCCATGGGCCACTAGTTTGACAGCCCTGCTTTACTCAATGGTAAAGTGGAAGCAAAAGGACATAGTGGCCATCAGAATGAAGAGCTCAGTCTGTACTAAAACCAAGAAAAAAGACTCATCAGAGTGTGGAAACAATAACCTTTCTTTCACCTGCTAGGGAAATAATGCTTAGAATTATCACAGACCAAACTAGAACCTTGCATCAGTGGTAGGATTTAATTTTTTATTTTTTTTTACTAACGGTTCTGTGGGAATGGCTTGATGGGCATGGCGTGGCTTGGTAGGCGTGGCAGGTGAAGGATACTGCAAATCCCCATTCCCTCCCCACCCCACTCACCTGCTTTCCAGCTCCATTCTCCTGTGCAGGGCAACAAAAGAAGACCCAGCCAATCAGCTGGGACTCAGGAGGCAGAAAATGGGATGGGGTTGGAGCCAGTCAGAGGTGGTATTTGCCAGTTCTCTGAACTACTCAAAATTTCCACTACCGGTTCTCCAGAACTGGTCAGAAGTTGTTGAATACCACCTCTGCCTTGCATGGAAAGAAAAATACTACCTTAGGTATAGAAATTGGTTTTAGAAATGGCTGAGTAACAAAAAACTTTTGTCATAGTCGATGGATAATTGAGAAGGCCAAAGAATTTAACCATAGAAAGGCCTTTGATAAAATTGAACTATGGAATATACTTAGAAAAATGAGCATCCCAGAACAACTCATTGTAGTCATGCGAAACTGGTAGACAGATCAAGAAGTCACAGCCTGGACCAAACATGACAAAATCGACTCCAGTTTGGCAAATAAGCAAGACAGGGCTGTATTTCTTTCATTCATTCATTCATTCATTCATTCATTCATTCAACCTTGCAAAAAGGCATCTAAGCACTGGCAAACTCACATGCTACTTCACTCAGTTTCCTTTAAGTCTTTCCCCAGCTTTTTCACAGACTGGCTGTGGGGCAAGTTGGATGATGTGTGTGTATTAGTGTTTTGAACTAAGAATTCAAAATTGAACAGAACCTACCAAAAACAAAGTTGACTTCTCTGCTGGAAAATACTGTGAGTAATCAGAATGAGAACTCAGAGGAATTTGCACACATTGAAATCTCTGCTAAGTAACAACTCCTGGGGACTTTCTGCAGGAAGCCAGGGGAAGTGTGTGTTGTGTTGTTTCTTTGTTTCTCCCACCATCCTTTCCCCTCAAAGGTAAATCTCTTCCAAAAACAAAAGGAAGTAAGTGGGATGATTCAAAGCCCTTCCTTTGTGAGGAACCAAGAAGAAGGTTGAAGATTCTAAAAAAAAGACCCGGGAGTGCCATCTACTGGTCTCTATTGGAATGATAGTTTAATAAAATTCAACAAGGCAGGACCAATAACATGATAAAGTGGACGCCAGGAGAAAGGGGTAGGGGAACCGAAGGTAGAAAGGAAGTAGAGCAGGATTATGATATTAGTAGCATAGTGTAGAGTAGCATAATAGAGGGATAAGTAATACAATAGATTAAGACTACAGCATATGATTATATCATATATAATATAAAAATATAGGACATTAGGTTAGCTAGAGATACAAATTGTTACTCCCATTATGTAGACCAGACAAATCATCAAAGAAGGCTAAAACAACTTTTATGAGGTTAGCTATAACAACAGAAACTTAAGGCTAGGTCACACTGGCCGATGGATGCAAAACATATGTAAAAAGGACACAGTGGACGAGCAAATTTTCCATCCGTTATCCGCTCTCAAAAGTGCCCCAAATTTGCATAAACAGAGTGGACAACAACAGAAAGGAACGGACGTGGGGAGGATGTAGCGGGGATGTAAAGCGGATGTTCGTAGGAAGCCTAACAGATGGAAGCGTGTTAGGGATAACATTGTTCACCCTAACTGTTTTAGGTGAAATACTA
>BLBF01000010.1:27167708-27205243 GCA_015471245.1 Laticauda colubrina | reverse complement strand
GATAGATAGATAGATAGATAGATAGATAGATAGATAGATAGATAGATAATGACAGATTCTGCATTCTGAAGTAGCAGCACAGTCCTTTCATATACACCCAGATTAGTTTAGACATGAATTTAGTGAAGAATGCAAGACATAAAAAGTCAAAAACAATCCAGTTCTGGTGAAGAAGATATAAGAAATAAATTCAAAAGAATACCATCACAATACTGCCTTACATCAATCAATATTTACCCATGTAGTATGGCTGTATTACTATTATCCTTCTCATCTTTTTCTCGCATCTTCTCTTATTGGTAACAGTATTATGATTATATTACTTTGTTGTTTGTATGTACACTGAGAGCTTCTGGACCAGAGACAAATTTCTTGTGTATTCAACCACACTTGGCCAATAAAGCTTTTCTATTCTATTCAGCAGGTGGTCATTCTGGTAAGCTTTCAAAATGTTTTTATTTTATCCAACAACAGTAAATTACTATTCATAAAATGCTTGCTCTTTTTTCTGACTTAACCCTCAAGGTGCCTAACTACTCTTTCACCAAAAGCACACAAGTATACACATTTCTTTCTCCTTCTAGTACCAATGGCAAAACGAAAAGAAAAGAAAATTGAGAAGGAGCGTGAATGTGCAAAATAAGAGAAGAAACAAAACAAAAACCAATCTTAGATGTCAGAAAAAGAATTATGCTTTGGGACAAAAAAAGCCTCTTAAGTAAGAAGGGTCTTCACATCTTTTCTATGGTGAAGTTTGCAAACATTTAGATGTGTTTATTCACTTGTTTTAAAATTTCATTCATTTTTTAAATAAATATGTAACATTTTTCTGGAAGATGTTCTATGATGCCAATTACATACACAACCAGTTTTTGATAATAAAAAGCCCTCATGATATTTCTTGCAGCCATAATTTTTTTCATCAAAGTTAACACAAAACAAATGTAAAACTTTTGGCAATGCAAAGCAAAATCTTAGGCACAATGCAAAACCTTTGGCATAGAAAAGATACATGCGACCTTACTTTTTCAGAAGTCCATAGAGACTGCAGAAGAAACAAATATAATCTGTATCAGGTCTAAGATGCCAAGTAATCAAACGACAGCAGACAGCAAATATTACTTTGTGGAAAGAATCAGCCACAAAGCAATTTCTTTTATATATAGTACTATTAACTGAACTAAAATGTCTGAGTCACCCCTCTTTCTTTCAAATGATTGTCTTCCTTTATCTTTTCTTAATTTTCAAGGTGCTGCTGGGTTTGGCCCTTGCCTAGCTCCTACTCTATACCTATCTCTTCAGCTTTGAATCTGAAGACAGAAGAGCTGGAGACAGGTGTCTACTGACAATAATTTCCTATGTGTCCAGGTGATGGCGCTGTAACTCCTTTTATAAGGGGAAAATAATTATTACAATCCTAAGAAATAAAATGTTTTGGTCCATTCCAATTTCGAATATCAGAAAGTAAATGCTTGAAAATTTAAATTCGTACTGAAAATAAGCCATTGCTGGGGGGGGGGGGGGGAAGCAGTCCTTATTTGCAATCCTGTAATAATTTACTTTTTATAGTACCAAATATTTTTCTGTAGAAGCAGAACATGTTCATAATTTTCTTCATTAACCTGAAAATTTTATGACAAAAAAGGTAAAATGTATCTGCTTTCAAGAAGCCAAGATAAAAGTAGATAGACACACAGATAGAATATTGAAGGGCAGTGTTTGGCCCCATTTGGAGTAACATTTTTATGAATGACTGCAGAGAGAAAAAGACACTAGCTTTAGAACAGTGTTTTAATTAGGTGATACACCAAGATGATGTTATTCAAAGGCACCCCAGTGGTGACAGAACATACTCTGGGAGAGTTTTGTAAAGCATGAAAGATCACTTTAATTTCTATCTATTATTTATTAGTTTATTACATTATTACTACGCTTATTGAATGTTTTCTATATTAACTATTGAAGTAGTGTTCTAGAATCATATTTGCTTTTCACAGACAGATCTTGTTTTAGAGACTTTGTAAAAGGTGACACAAACACTGATTCCCCACTGCAGTATACAGGGGAGTACAGCCCAGAAACCAGAATGTCTGCAAGGCATCGTGGTTAAAAAGTCAAGACGATCTCTACGACCATCCATATCTGAAGATATCCCTGTTCCTAAAGGCTAGGTCACACTGGCCAACGGATGCAAAACCTATGCAAAAAGGACACAGCGGACGAGCAAAATTTCGGGGGTGGCTCCATCCGTCGTTATCCACTCTCAAAAGTGCCCCAAATTTGCATAAACAGAACAGAAAACAACGGAAAGGAACGGACGTGGGTAGTATGTAGCGAGGATGGTCAGCGGATGTTCATAGGAAGCCTAGCGGATGGAAGTGGATGGAAGCGGATGACACATCCGCAGGGCTTCCTGGGGAGAATAGCAAAGTGGATGCGTAGCGGAAGGAGCGGATGCGTAGCGGATGACGCGGATGCATCACAGATGCCTGTAGGATGCATAGCAGATGCGTAGTGGATGCGTAGCGGATGCAAAGCATTCACTGCACATGCGGGGAGGATGAATTGCATCAGCTCCGCGGATATAAAAGGATGCAGCTCGCAAGCAGTCAGCATTCAGAGGAAAGACCTGCTGCCAGAGACATCTTGAAAAAACACCATGGTTCGTCAGTCAGGGAAGAAGAGGAAGCCCGTGCCTACTCCTGCCAGCCCTGGCAACAAGGACAGAACCACCATCCCACCCCCTGGTGCTGACTCTGAAGCTGCTGGTGCTTCTGCTGCTGGTGGTGGTGCTTCTCCTGCTGTTGCTGTTGCTGCTGGTGCTTTTCCTGCTGCTGCTGGTGGTGGTGCTTCTGCTGGTGCTGCTGGTGCTGCTGGTGCTTCTCCTGCTGCTGCTGCTATGTTGGACAAGCCCCAAGGCCCTCAAAGCCCCTGCCAGAGGGAGGAAGAGGCAAGGCAAGGAGAAGGGAGAGAGGAAACAGTACTCCATTTCCAAAGACCATGAGGAGGAGGTGCTGGAATGGCTGAGGGAGAACGAGTACCTGTGGAGGATGGGCCACAGGCTCTATTGCGACACCAAGAGGAAGCAGGCAGCGTGGAGAGAGAAGGCGGAGAGCCTGGGCTACACTTCAGATGTCCTCCTGGGGTGGTGGAAGCACATGTGGTATGGCAAGCTGCACCTGAAGAAATCTGGCCAGGCCTCGGTCAAGCTCACTGACCAGGAGATGTACATCATGGCCAAGTGCAGCTTCCTGGAGGGTGAGGTCCTCCACCGAGGAGCAGCCCCTCTGTCAACACTCTCCCTCAGACAGCCCACAGACAGCCACTCCTCTTCCAGCCAGGAGACAGCTACCGTGTCCAGGCAGGTGTCTTTGGAGGGCCCCATGACAGAGACCCCCACGACAGATGCACTCCCCATGCCAGAGGACGTGGACGATCCCCTGTCTCAAATGGAGCAAGAAGAAGCAGCCACCAGAGACCAACCCACACCCACCCCCAGCTCCACCTCCACAGAAAGCAGGCAGAGAGGCAGACCAGAGGGACAGAGCCACACTGTCCTGCTGGAGATCAGGGACACAATCAAGACCAGCACAGATCTTCTCTCTCAGCTGGTCCACAGCGATATACCATCCTCGAACCGCAAGCCCTTCATCACGTACGTGAGCCAGACCCTCATGGACATACCCGATGCCCAGTACCAGGTGATGAAGGAGAAAATCACAGCACTGCTGCACCACCCTCCAGGCCCAGCTGAACCTGCTCCGACCCAGTCCAGGACTGCTCCTCCACCCCAGGCGATGTCACAGCCCTTCCACGGCTTTCAACAGCCCCTCACCTACCAAGGCTACGAGTACCAGGACTTCCCACAGCAAAAACAGACCTTCCCAGTTCAGGCCCAGGTACATCACACGCCACAGACGCCTCACCTGACCCAGCTGCAGACCAGACAGCCCCACTACACTCCTCCTTCCACCACCCCACAGCCAAGCCCCTCAACAGAAAATCTGTCATCAGTAGTGTGCCTGATATCCCAGGTCCTTGAGGAAGGGCCTCTCAACCTCACAGGACTGAGTCAGCTCTCTGAGAGCTTCCTGAACACACCATCCACTGTTGTACTCTCAGGGCCAAGCATCCCCATGGTGCCTCAGACCAGCACTCCAGCCACAGCCACCTCCACAGTTCCTGGCCGCTCGACAGCTGAGACCATGGACATGCCTCAGAGTGACTGAGAATAGTGCCAGAGACTGAGTTGTTACCTGTTCACCTTATCTTTGCTTGAAAACACTTTACTTGGGTCATTTTGCTTTTTTAATAAAGTCATACAGTTTACTTAAGACAGTTGTTAATAAAGATTATCTTTGCCTGAAGCATCGATGTACATGAACTTGTAGTCAGCATCAACCATGGCAAAGAGGATGATACTGAAGAAGCTCTTGTAGTTGTGATAAGAGGACCCAGAGTTGGGTGGAGCTTTGCAGGCCACGTGCTTCCCATCTATGCCTCCCAATGGTGTGGGGAAAGTTCCATCTCTGATACCACTGTTCTGCAAGTTTCCTCCAGCCTTCTTCAGTGTTGAGGCACTGGAGGAGCTCCTCCACGTATTCTTCGATGATGGCCTGCACCACTTCTCTGAACACAATGCTAATGGTGTTGTGTGGCACCCTCCAGGCATACAGCAGGTTTCTGTTTGTGCTAGAATGCACGAGTGTCTTCATTCCTCAGCTCCACCATCAGCTTGTCATAGAGTCCAAACTCCACTCTTCTCCTGATCCATCTTCGGATCCAGACAGCTCTTGGACGTCTCCTTCTTCCCCTTGCATAGAAAAGGTGAAACAGTCTGAAGAGGGCTTGGTTCTGGTGTTGAATGATGGCAGATACCATAAGGAGTGTGTGATGATCCATGGTGGAGATCAATAGATGATGTGGAAGATCAAGACCAAGGGTGAAGAGGTCTGTACACCACAGCTGCTGGACTGATAGTGAGATCCAGGTGATTTCCTCCCCCTTTTTATCGGAAATGTCGGTTTTCCACTAGCTGTCCTTCCACATACTCTAGGCATCCTCCAGACATCCTAAATATCCGAGATATGTCCAATATACGAACGTTTTGTCCGTTTTAATGCTTTATATACGAGATGCATCCACTTACATCCTTTCTATTTCCGTACTACTAACGCTGTGTGGATGTTCCGTGTACCTTTCGCTTCCTCCCTCTTTCCGCTTTCAGCTGCAGCAGATGTGAGTTGAGGGGATGGCCAGAGGATGCAGAGAGGATACAGCGGACATGTAACGTGTAACAGATGACAACGGACATAGAACGTTTGTTTCCCGTATGTGTTGTGAATGTACATCATACGCGGCGGAAAGTTCATCCGCTCAAAAAGTTTTGTGCAGCTCAAAACTTTTTGAGCAGATGAAATAGCAGTAGACGGATGTTTGACAGATAGAGCGTATGAAACACGTACGCAGTGAGTACACAACGGATGCATCGCATTTTCCAATGGATGGTAAGCTTTTTTGTCCGTTTTACATCCTCTTTGCATCCGTTGGTGCAGTGAGACATGGGCTTAAGTCCCCATGAGATCTCAGGTATGCTTATGCATACCTCAACAAGCAATAGTGCTGGAGGTGAATGAAAAATGATTCTGAAGAAAACTTTCCCTTAAATAATCTAGACAGATCAACTGAGTTATCTACTTAGCCTATTTTTCTCAATGTTTTCTTTGTCCCTTCTTCAAATCTTCTGACTCTTTTCTTCTTCCTCCTTTATAACTATACCAGCATTGTTATTATTCTGCAAAAATTATATGACTTGGACAATTGTGTCACTTTTGCATTTACACTCTCACTATTTCATTCTCCTTTGAAGGATTGCAAAGATGCACAGTTCTTGATTTTGGAGGTCAGTGCTGTTCTTCCGGCAAGAAGAATTTAAATTATCCAGACCTTGGAGTTTAGTTCAATAAGATAGCATTTTATTATCACTTCCAGAGCTGCTGAGAGGATTATTAAGTGCTGGAACAAGACTAATATGGGCCCCTTCACCTACACATTAACATGACCATGAGGATCTCCCCTCCCCACCACCTTGTGAGAGGTTTGTTAAAAAGGGAGAGGCTGCCAGGGCAGTGAAGCAGATTGGGAAGTATGGGGGGGGGGGTGAGAACGAAGTACGGAGAAGCGGCGTTAGAGTCTGCGGAGCCCACAAGTAGATTTTTTTTTCAACTGGGAGAAGAATGTTTGGTCTATAATGGGTAGGGAAACTTGGCTCTTTTATCACTTATGTACTTCAACTCCCAGAATTCCTGAGTGAACCATAAAAGGTTCCCCATCCCTGGCCTACTGGTTTTTCAGTTGTGGGGGAAAATCAATTTTGACTTGAATGGGACTGTTTAATATACAAATGTAGAACATTCAAGTCAAAAATTCATTCCCCCACAACTGAAAAACTAGTAGGCCAGGGATATGGTTCACTCAGGAATTCTGGGAGTTGAACTCCATAAGTGATAAAAGAGCCAAGTTTCCCTACCCCTGGTCTATAAGAATGAAAGAAAAGTGATGCTTCCCTCACCTGCACCCCTCTCCTCCTCTGGTTTATCCTCCTGTGTTTTAAAGCCTCCTCTTTGACTACATACAGTGTATCTTCAGTAAAATAATATATGTCTATAGAGAATTTAATAATGCCAACTGATACAGTAATTTCTTTCTTATTTATTTATTTATTTATTAATAACATTTACGTAGCTGCCCATCTCACCCAAGCTGATTCCGAGTGACACAACAAACAAAACCACATATTTAAAAAATCACAGCTACAAAAATATATAGTATATATAGTATACAGTAATAATACATATTATAAAACAGAGATATAAACCCTAGACAAGGGGAATAAAAATAGCCAGCTGAATAATAAGCCTGTCTCCAATTCACCAGGAATCCCAGGCTTGATAATGGAGTCAGGCCTTGGCTTACTTTTTTTTTTTTTTTTAATTCAAAACAAAAGCATTTTCCCACAGGAAGAATTTTTATAATTAATTCCAAAATTTTATTTCAAATTTACCTGGACCTTTAGTTCACTAATAATTTTCTAAAATCAAAAGTTTTTTGCTATCTTTTTGCTATTTATTCAAAAATATTTTAAGTCCTTATATTTGCAGTTAAAACTTCTTTCACTAAGGACTGAAGGAAACTCGCCTTGTGTGGTAAAACATGTTGCTTCCTCATAGCTAAAAATCAATTAACAGTTTCCAAAAGCAATTAGAAAAGGAAATATGGAAGTCCATTGTCTTTTCAAAGATGTTGACTACAGTTTGAGCAAAATGGATATTCCCTTGTCTTCCAAATGGCTCTAAAGCTGCCAGAGATCTCCATCTTGCAATCTCCTTATAAGGAACAACTGCCTGCAGTACTTGTAGATGATCTGAAGTCCCCTCCTTGTCTGGAGAGGAATTATAAAAACCTGGTCTACTCTTCAATCCACCACGGTTGTCAGCACCAATTTTCATGGAGCTACTATATTTTCAGATGACCATTTCTTCCCAGAAGTCCTCCAGTTCTTAACTAGTTCTGAGAGGATTACAAGTCAACCATGACTCTTTGAACAAGACTCAAACAACTGAGAAATAAAACCAGATAAATAATAAACATACCACCCACAAGTTTCAGGTTCAGGAATATTCAAGAAATTCATAAACAAATATTGTCTCTCAATTTCTCCCCCCCCCCCAAGAGATCTGTTAAAATAAGCAGATTTTGATTGCTTTCTTAAATTTCCATAATATTGGAGCAACTCAATTTTTCAGGAGAAATGCTATTTCAAAGAAGGGAAATAGCAATCAAGAATTCACTATTAATCCCTTTAAAGTTGCTGATCCCATTTTGAATTTAAGCACCCTCATTTATTAAATTCCCATTAATCTCAATGGTTAGGATATTCTCCAAAATTCCTCTGAATGTGCAGTAAATAAGAAGATATATATTAAGAAGCTGCTCCATGTATTTGTTCTCTTTTATTTTAGAATAAGCAAAACAGCAATAACACTTAGACTTACATACAGTTTCATAGTGCTTTACACCTCTCTAAGTGGTTTACAGAGTCAGAGCATATTGCCCACAGCAATGTGAGTCCTTATTTTATAGACCTCGAAAGGATGGAAAGCTAAGTCAACCTTGAACTGGTCAGAATCAAACTATTGGTAGTCGGCAGAATTAGCCTGTATTGCCTAGTTATAACCACTGCTCTTAATTCAAAGATCTCCCAATTCACTACCCTAGTTCCAGATGGTGAATTTTGTTGGATCTCAGAAGCTCTAATTTGTTTTTATTTGAATGGAGGATCATTAGGAGCACTTGACTTATAGGGTACAGTACACAGGGAAGTCTGAAATGCATTAGATACTATAAGATTATTTCAAAAATAATCCCTGCATGATTGGGCCCAAGTACTCACTAAGAGTCAAGTCTGATTTCTGAGTTTATTTTTGATATAAAAATGATAAACAGTGGAAAAAATGCTGAATATGCTTTTTATTAATAAAAAAAAGACAACAGGGATATTAAGGGATTGGAAAGGAAGCCCTAAGAGAAAAGACTGGGAGAAGTGGATAAGTTTAGCATGAGAGCAGAACTAATAGAAGAGATGACGTGTAGATCAGGGTTGACCTGTGGAGTCCTTGGTGCTCTTTGAGTTTGGTTACTTATTTGCAGATATTTCATTACTCAATAAGGTAATGTGATGTTATCTAGTGATGTAATGGAAACATCTGTAAACAAACAACGAAGCTTAGAAAACATCCAAAATTCCATAAGAAAAACACTGGATAGGATAGCACTGTTAAACTATTGAAGGAGTGCTATAAAAAAGTCATTTACTTGTTCTGTATTATCACAAAGTATAAGATGGTAATAATGGTTTTAAATTACTGGGTGGCAGATTCCAATTGACCACCCGGGATACGTTGCTAATAACACAAACAATTCAATATGACTCCAATTACCTAGAGAAATGGTGGGCTTCCTTCCCTAGCTATGTTCAGACAGAGGCTGGAGAAGGCTGTCTAAGAGATGCTTTAATTTGAATTTCCTACAGTACATGAGCACAGAAAATGAATCTAACAATCCTTTCTTTCAACGGCACTTCAGTGTTTCAAATTGGAGGGGATCATGCTATCAGTTTTCCAGATTCTGTTGCATGAAAATACTGTCTCATTCTTTTATTCTACAAAAGCATAACCCTTTTTGTCCTGGAGTCCCAAACTCATTGACCTCAGCTGGGTACAAGCTAGCTCAGCAACAAAGCAAAACACAACAAGGCAGAGGAAGGTGGAGAGAGAGAGAGAGGGAGAGAGGGAGAGAGGGAGAGAGGGAGGGAGAGAGAGAGAGAGAGAGAGAGAGAGAGAGAGAGAGAGAGAGAGAGGATCTAGTCTTTGTAATTCTCTGGGGTTGCCCTTCTTTTGTCCATAATTCTTGCCAAAGAATAGAAGGTGTAATAAAGCCATTGCATATTCTAGATTTTATGTCCTTTCTTGTGATTGAAAGCCTTGTACTTTAGAACTTCAGAATGGGGACTATGGTTTAAAATCTTCAGAGCATTAAAATCTATATTTCACATAAGAAGCTAGAACAAATCTCAGGATGTCTAACTGAAACTCCTCACATTTCTCTCTTCCTCCCTTGTTATTGATGTTGCAGTTTCATTTCACTCTAATTATTCCCACTGGTGAGAAGCAGCAGGTACTCAGTCACCACCAATGGATATGTAGCCGCCATGGCAGCTTTCTCTTGATTATGAAATTTAATGGTTCACATAGGGAAAAAAATAATCTTTCATTTTAAAATAAAAGTTTTAAAAAATGTTGACAGTTTGAGAATTAGCACCAGACCTACTGTCTAACTACCAGTTCTTTAAGTTGTCACTTTAAACCTTTCATAGTACTATATCTTGCTTACTTGGTAAATTCATTGGCTTTAAGTGGATTTATACTCCTGTGGGGAAAAATAAATAGATTTTTACTCACTGCTCCTGTAAAATGGACAAGATATAATACACTGTTTTAATAGAGACCTCTAGTAGTTAAGAAGGATTTTTCTTCCCCCATATAAACACTTTTGAATTGATTTTCCCCCATTTTGGCCAACTGGTTTATTTTTGTTTTTTGTTTTGGCCCAACTATTCAAAGAGTTGTGGAGCCTGAGAGAGCATTGTAGAAATAGTGCCAACAAAACCTCCCACCAACACACTTATGACCTGGTTCCATAGTTTCAGTGGCTGCCCTCTCCATGTGGTCATGTGACCACATTTTGAGTGCAATTACTCTGCATTTATGTGCTCCGCAGTCACATGACTGCAATTTACATTTTTTCAGCAAAAATGTTCCATAGCAAACAAAGGGTTGACTTTACAACCATGAAGTTTGCTTAATGACCACCACAAAAAAGGTAAAATTGGTGTTTGCTGTCACAACCTAGGTTTAGAATTGGCAGCCTCCATGGCCTTGAACCTTGGGGGTAAAATAAGATTAGTTAATTAGGGGCCATCAAGTCTAGTTTGATTCAAGGTGACCATGTACAAACATTTTGTCTCCTGTAACAATTTGTACAGTAGCTCTTGTTAATCTCTTTAATTCCATCCATCCCTTTTATGCATTGTTGTATTCTTTTCCTACCTCCCTCAATCTTGACAAGCATAATCATTTTTTCCTAGTCCACCATTTGTTCATCATCTCAAAAGAGAAGTCAGCCTTTATTTATTTTAGATTGGTTGAATTGACCTTCTTGTAGTGCAAGGTACTCTAAAGCCCCTGTCACACTGCACGAACGGATGGTAAGAGGATGTAAAACAGAGAAAAACACTTGCCATCCGTTGGTTAACGCAATGCTTCCATTCTGTACTCACTGCCTCCGTTTTTCATCCTCTCTATCCGTCCAGCATTTGACGACTGAGGTTCCATCTGCTCAGAAAGTTTTGAGCTGCTCAAAACTTTTGAGCGGAAAATGTATCCAATGCATCCATGCTGCATCCGCTAGGCATACGGGGAACATCCGTTCTACATCCGTTACGCATCCGCTATATCCGCTAGGCATCCGCTGCGCATCCGCGCAACTCAAATCCGTTCAGACGCAGGGAAGAAGCGGAACGGACGTGGAACAGACGCGCAGTGTTAGTAGCACGGATGGAGAAAGGATGAAAGCGGATGCAGCTCGCAAAGAAAGCATTTAAAATGGAAAAAACGTTCGCAGAGGGGACCTATCTTGGATATTAAAGATGTCTAGAGGATGCCTAGAGGATGCAAAGGGACACATAGTGAAAAACCTATATTGCCTATAAAAAGGGGGAGCAACTCACCTGGATCTCACTTTCAGACCAGCAGCCCTGCTGTGCAGACCTCTGTAGCCTTCATCTGCCTCTTCCTCTTCCACAGCATCCAGTCATGTCCACCATGGATCGTAACAAAGTCCTTTTGGCAGCCACCATCGTTCGGCAACAGTGCGAAGCCATCTACAGGCTCTGTGAACTCTACTACAGGAAGAAAAAGAGGCGGCCAAGAAGCGTCTGGGTCCGAAGATGGATCGGGAGAAGAGCAGAGTACGGACTGTACAACAAGCTGATGGTGGAGCTGAGGAATGAAGACCCTCGTGCATTCCAGAACTTCATGAGGATGCCGCCAGCCAAGTTGGACGAAGTTGTGCAGTGGCTGACACCCAGGTTGACCAAGGCAAACACCAACTTCCAGAGCCTGGACCCTGGGCTCAAGGTGGCACTCACTCTGCGCCACCTGGCCTCCGGGACCACCTACAGGAGCATGCAGTACGGCTGGAGGGTGCCACACAACACCATCAGCATTGTGGTCAGAGAAGTGGTGCAGCCCATCATCGAAGAATACAAGGAGGAGCTCCTCCAATGCCCCTCCACTGAAGAAGGCTGGAAGAAAGTTGCAGAGCAGTGGTATCAGAGGTGGAACTTCCACCACACCGTTGGAGCCATAGATGGCAAGCATGTGGCCTGCAAAGCACCAGCCAAATCGGGGTCCACTTATTTCAACTACAAGGGCTTCTTCAGCATTGTCCTCTTTGCCATCTTTGCATACATCGATGCTTCAGGCAACGGCTCATGTTCAGATGCCCAGGTATACAACGCCAGTCACCTCAAGGAGGGGCTGGAATGCAACCTCATCATGGGCTTCCCAGATCCAGACCCCCTGCCCAACGACATGCAAGATATGCCCTACTTCATCGTAGGGGATGATGCCTTCTCCCTCAGAACCTACCTCATGAAGCCGTACACTTCAAGATACCTCACCCGTGAAGAGAGGATCTTCAACTACAGGCTGTCCAGAGCAAGGCGGGTGGTGGAGAACGCCTTTGGCATCCTGGCCAACAGGTTCCAGGTACTTCTCACCACCATGCAGCATCGCCCACAGACCGTGAGGAGGATCGTGGAAGCTTGCTGCATCCTGCACAATCTCATGTGCACCCGCTACCCAGTCTTGCAGAACAGGCTCGTGGACCTCCAACAAGGCAATGGGGACATGGAGCCTGGGGAATGGAGGCAAGGGCAAAACCTGATAGACACTGAGGATGTGCAAGGCCCCAACAGAGCCTCACATGAAGGGAAGAAGCAGCGCAACCTCCGGAAACACTGGTGCAACTCCCCAGCTGGAGCAGTGGAGTGGCAAGACAGGATGGTAGATGCTTAATGGATGCTTCCTTCAGCCTGTCTCATCACACTGATGAGATTGGGCCATGTATGTTGGGTGGGCCTACAATGAACAGGGCATTTAATAAAGAGTTGTGTTTATGTTCAAATGTGTGGATCAATGCTTACATTGTTATTGATAATGAAGGGCCATAGGTGTGGCACCTGGGAGGGTGGCCCATACAGTCCCACTATGCTTGCACTGGAGGTTTATCTATCCCACAGCTATTACCCATCGCAAAGGTATCCCTGCTCATCCCACAGGTATCCCTGCCCATCCCACAGCTATTACCCATCCCAAAGGTATCCCTGACCCCTCTGCTATCCTTAGCCATCCCACAAGCATGCAAATGCTTAAACCATTTCTAAAATTTCCACCAAAACTTTATTTAATAAAATAAATTAGGAAGTGTGTGAAGCAAAGATAATCTTAATTAATAACAAGCTTGAAAAGAAAAATGACCCAAGTCAAGTGTCCAAATAAAGTCTACAGGTAGCCACCCAGTCTCTGGCACTCCTCTTCGTCACTCGGTGGTGTGCCCAGTCTCAGGGGTGAAGGGTCCAGGTTCTGTGGAGGTGGCTGCTGCTGGAGTGCTGGTCTGAAGCCCCACTGGGGTTCCTGGCCCCGAGAGGACAACAGGTGATGGTGTGTTGAGGAAGCTCTTGGACAGCTGGCTCAGCCCCGTGATGTTGAGAGCTCCTTCCTCCATGCCATGGGGTGTCAGCCCCAGTACCAAGGACAGATGTACTGAGGCCGGGCTTGGCTGTGGGGTGGAGGAAGGAGCAATGTAGTGGGGCTGTCTGGTCTGCAGCTGGGTGAGGACTGGCGTGGGTAGCATCAGTGTCGTGGGTGGCATCGGTGCATCAGTGTCATGGGTGGCATCGGTGTGATCAGTGGAACGGGTGGCAACGGTGTCATCTGATGACTCTGTGCCTGGACTGGGAAGGGCTACTGCTTGTGCTGCTGGACCTCCCGGTAGCCGTAGCCCTGGTAGGTGAGGGCCTGTGGAAAGCCTTGGAATGGGAGGGACATCACCTGACGTGGAGGAGCAGACCTGGACTGGGTGGGAGCAGGTTCCTCTGGGTCTGGAGGGTTGTGAAACAGCTCGGTGATCTGGTCCTTCACCACCTGGTACTGGGGTTCTGCCATGTCCGTGAGGGTCTGGTTCACATAGGTGAGGAAGGGCTTGCAGTTGGAGGATGAGGAGTTGGTGTGGACCAGCTGAGAGAGGAGATCTACGCTGCTCCGGATGGTGTCCCTGATCTCCAGCAGGACAGTGTGGCTCTGCCCCTCCTGTCTGGTTCTCTGCCTTTCTGTGGAGGTGGAGCTGGGGGTGGATATGGGTAGGGCTGTGGTAGACGTGCCGTCTCCTTTCTCCCACTGCACTAGGGAGTCCTCCACGCACTCCACCACGGTTAAAACAGCTGTCCGTGTGTTCTCCGCCGTGGGATGCTCCACAGAAACCTGCCTGGAGACAGGAGCTGACTCTCGGCCAGAAGAGGACTGGCTCTCAGCAGGCTGCCGGAGAGAGAGGGGCGTGAGAGGGGCTGCTGCTGCTCCTCGATGGCGGATCTCACCCTCCAGGAAGCTGCACCTGGCCATGACATAGGTCTCTCTGTCCGTCAGCTTAACCGTGGCCTGGCCAGATTTCTTGAGATGCAGCTTCCCATACCAGGTGTGCATGTGTTTCCACCAGCCGAGGATCACATCCGATGTGTAGCCCAGGCTCTCCGCCTTCTCTCTTCCTTTTGGTGTCCCTGTAGAGCCGGTGTCCCTTCCGCCACAGATAGTCATTCTCTCTCAGCCACTCCAGCACCTCATCCTCGTGTTCCTCTTCAATGGAGTATTGCCTCCTCTCCCTATCATGCGTCTGCCTCTTCCTCCCTCTGGCAGGGCCATATGGGCCCTCATCAGAGGAACTTCGAGGTTGTAGGGGCTGCTCCTCCACACCACCACCAGCAGCAGCCACAGCAGGATCATCATCATCAGCAGCAGCAGCATCACCAGCAGGATCAGCAGCAGCAGCAGCAGCACCAGCAGCACCAGCAGGATCATCATCATCAGCAGCAGCAGCACCAGCACCAGCACCAGCAGCACCAGCAGGACCAGGATCAGCAGCAGCAGGGTAAGCACCAGCAGCGCCAGCAAGACCAGGAGCATGAGCAGGACCAGGAGCACGAGCAGCACGAGCAGGATGAGCAAGTCCAGGAGCACAAGCAGGACCAGCAGGACCAGCAGGACGAGGAGCAGCTTCAGAGAGTAAGCACCAGCAGAAGCACCACCGCCAGGAGCATCATCATCAGAGTAAGCACCAGCAGAAGCACCACCGCCAGAAGCAGCATCAGCAGAGTAAGCACCAGCAGAAGCACCACCGCCAGAAGCATCATCATCAGCTCCTCCAGAAGCAGAAGCAGCAGAAGCCCCAGCCCCAGAAGAGTGAGCCCGTGCTACAGAAGCCCCAGCAGAAGCAGAGTGAGGGCCAGGGGGCGGGAGGGTGGCCCTGTCCCTCTTGCCAGGGCTGGCAGCAGATGGCTGAGGCTTCCTCTTCTTCCCCATGTTTGTGGGGTTGCTGGCTGGCAGGGAGGCTGGCAGGCAGGCAGGCACCAAGGCTGGCAGGAAGGCTGGCAGGAAGGCTGGCAGGCAGGCAGGCACCAAGGCTGGCAGACAGCAAGGCTGGCAGGGAGGCTGGCAGGATGGCAGGCAGCAAGGCAGGTAGCAAGGCTGGCAGCAAGGCATGCAGGCAGGGCAGGCTGGCAAGGCACTCGATGTGTCTGGATGCAGGTCTTTCCTCTGAATATGTGACCTGCTTCCGAGCTGCTTCCCTTTATATCCGCGAGGCTGACGCAATACATCCCCCCGCATGCGCATTGAACACAAGGCATCCGCTAGGCTTCCGCTACGCATCCGCTAGGCTTCCGTTGTTCATCCGCTTCATCCGCTTGGCATTCGCTGTTCATCTGCTCTGCGTCCGCTCTGCATCCGCTCTTTCCATTCCGCGTCCGCTTTGCTGAGGTCCCCCGGAAGCCTAGTGGATGTGCCATCTGCTCCCATCCGCTCCCATCCGCTAGGCTTCCGCTCTGCATCCATTTTCCATCTGCTCTGCGTCCTCCCCCCGTCCGTTCCTTTCTGTGTTATCCGCTCTGGTTATGCAAATTTTCGCCCCTTTTGAGAACGGATAACAATGGATGGAACATTTTGCTCATCCGCTGTGTCCTTTTTACAAACGTTTTGCATCCGTTGGGCAGTGTGACAGGGCCTTAAGCAACCATTGGGCTATATATTGAATGGTATATATAGGAGTAATGGGTTTCTCTCACTTTTGTAAATAAACTGGATATAGGTATATTAAAGGATAAGAAATCTATTTATTAAGTAAATAATTGGGAAGAGAAGAAGTGTCTCTCTTACCCTCAGATTCTGGGAAGAATGTCAAAGAAAAAATTAATTGAACAAAAATGTATGCTTTATCCCTTCAGGCTAGTAAAAACTGTTTCTTGGGCTAGAGTAATTCTTTGGAGTGTACCTTGAAATACTGAATAATCATTCTAGTAATGGGATAACTAACATCGTTGTTTGAATGCAACAGCTAATCGAAAGGCACCACAAGTAGCCAAAATACGGGAGATATGACTTTATTAAAAACAATAATCTGAAGCAAAACTTTGACATATTATTCAGTTATAATAGATCTGTTCCTGGAAATAGGATAGGAAACCATGGTGACTGGACTTTAAGGTAAAAAATGTCAGGATAATGGCTTTGATTATATCTATTTGGACATAATAGAACAGTATTTCAGAAGAAGAAGAATTGTCCTTGAAGAATAATAACTCAAAAAGTATGCAAGACATTTTGGGTCTAAGTTTTGAAAAACAGAAAGTGAACAAAACAATTTTGCATGCTAAATTGTTAGACAGGAGCCATGATGGTTCGAATGCAGTATTGCAGGCTGACTCTGCCCACAGCCAGGAGTTCAAGATTGGCTCAAGGTTGACTCAGCCTTCCATCCTTCCAAGGTTGGTAGATGAGGATGCAAATTGTTGGGGACAGTATGCTGGATCACCACATAGAGAGTGCTGTAAAGCACAATGAGGCGGTATATAAGACTAACTGCTATTGATAAGAAAGGATTAGGAGCCTGTTTCAAAATATCTCCTTTTCTGAACAGTGTTTTAATACTACTTTTGTCTTTTATGAAGCCAATCCTTGCACAAGCATTACCAATATTGTCAGTAATTCTGTAACATTTGTTTTGATTCCTTTTGCTGTTCAGGGAATCTGTTGAATTTATTTTCAAACCACAACTGTAAAGGGATACTACAGAGCGAATATGAGCTCATAATAAAATGCCAACATAAAGAATACCCTGTTTCTATTTAATCGTCATATTTACAAACAGAATGCAAATATAAGGATTAAACAGAAATGCAATTCTCTATTTATGAATAGTATTGGATTTCCAAAAGCAAAATAGATGAGTCTAACCTACATCATAGAGTAGTTGTCAAATCCTTGGAGGACAAAATATTATAATTCAAACAAAATAGACTGTTCTTTTTAAAAATCTATAAATTGGCAATTCATTAAGAGCCAACAATAAAACAGAATGAGTCAAATATATACAAGCAATTCCTGGATTAAGAACAAGTTTCATTCCCTACCTCTGTTTTTAATCCAAATTTGTATCTAAGTCAGAACAGGTTAATGTACTTGCCTTCTGCATATCAGGAATCAACATCACCACCACAAAGTTATTTATAATGTTGTTGTAAGTTTAAACTTATAACTTTTATACCTCAGGTTTCTCTGTAACTCTCTATGAGAGTAAAAGTTGGACTTGAGGATGGATAGGAAAGGTACTAATGGGTTTAAACTTTGGTGTTGGAAATAGCCAAGAAAAGAAACAAATGAATCAAAGAACATATCAGCTGAGAATTCTCATTTCAGGCACAAATGACCAGGCACAAATTATCATATTTTGGACAAATAGCACAAAGACTTGGCTATTTGAAAGGGAAAACTGAAAGGAAAGAATGACCAGTAGCAAAGTGGATGGACTTGATTACAGCTGCAGTGAATATACCCCTGGGAGACTTTAAGACTTTGTTGGAGGCAGACAATCCTGGAAAAGGTCTGTTCTTTTGGCCCCTAAGAGTTAGCACTGACTTGATGGCACATTACAATGGCCTACTAATTAAGATGTTGGGCTTGTCAACCAGAAGGTTAGCAGTTTGAGGTCCAAGTACCATGTGATGAAATGAACTCCAATCCTTGACTCAGCTCCTGCCAATCTAGCAGTTTGAAAGCATGCAAATGCAAGTGGATTAATAGGTACCATTTTGGTGGGAGAATAACAGCATTTCATGTGTGTAGTCATGTTGGCCACATGATTACAGAAGAATCTTCAGACAATGCTGGCTGCCTTAGCTAAAAAACGGAGATGAACATTGCCCCCTGGAGTCAGACATGACTGGACAGGGGAAATCTTTACCTTTAATTGTTTTAATGTTGATTTCAGTCTTGACTGTCAGCAATTTCAATGTTTACATTTTTTATTGACCATCTTCAACACTCCTTGGAATGTAAAAGCAAGTTATAGATGAATAAAAGTTTTCTAATAAAAACAACGTTTAGCGTACACTTCTCCAATCCACAGATTTTTTTCCCCTCATTGACTACAGCTTACTTTTAAAAAGCTATACGTGTGGCTAGTAATTGCTTGAAATGCATCACATCTAGTTTGAAACACTAACCAATAATTTCCCAAAAGGGAGATTTTGTTCCCTCCATTTATAGCTCTTGCCATCCTTTCAAATGCATAATTCTCAAACAATGCTCTGGATGTTTAACAAAAAAAGCATTGACAGTTGTTCAATACTTGTTATTCCCAGTGGCAAGCTTAATTTATTCTGCATTAATTTTGATTTTTGTTTGTTATATTATAAAGGAGAATATTTCAATGAAGCACTCATGGCTAAGGTATGGTACTCTTATATTATTAATGAAATGGCAATATCTTTATATTTGAAAGTCTTTTCTTTCACCATACCATCTTCTCTTCAGCAGTTGCATCTTCCCAGCTGTCCCATAATTTAATGAAATCCCATGAAAAACATAATTCCCATGGAAAAAAGAGTCACTTAGGTGAGATGTGTAGTGTGGAAATGTGATAGATAAATAAAATAAATAATAGAGCTCTCTGACATATTTTTATACTGGGAACCATGAGCAACATGATGGTTGCAAAGAAATGGATACTTTTGTAACTGTGAGTGCACTTGTGGGCATTTTACATGATGCCACAGAATTAAGCAAATTGAAAAAGACCATCAAAAAATGTTCTAAGGCATCTAGATCAGCAGATAAAAAAACAATAGTTTCTTTCATCAGAAATAAAAATTTGAGGGCTACAGACATGATTTTAGTAGTATAAATTAAATCTACAATAATGTTTCCATTTTAATCTAAATGAAGAGGCATGGTGGTACAGTGGTTAGAAGGCAGTGTTGCAGACTACTTTTGTTGATTGCCAGAAGTTTGATTCTGACCAGCTCAAGCTTGACTCAGCTTTCCATCCTTCTGAGGTCAGTAAAATGAGGACCCAGATTGTTGGGGGCAATAGGCTGACTCTGTAAACCACTTAGAGAAGGATATAAAGCACTGTGAGGCGGTATATAAGTCTAAGTACTATTGCTATATCGGGGCATTCCCAAAAGATATGATACATGATTGGTCCATAATTTCATCTTTTCCAAACCTCTCACTTGTTCAATAACACTTGTATAGAGTATGTGGCATCAGGTAATATTTTATCCAAGTTTCCTTCGAAATTATTCTCCAATACTATAACAGACTTCTCAGTTGTGTTGATAAGTTGGTTGTTCAGTTTAGAGTACCATTACATTGACAACCAGCATGTATTAAAAGATGGAAATTATTTATCAATCAATTATTTATCAGTAATTTTGATTACAAACATCTGAAATCTGAGAATGAGATAGTTCCTCCCAGAATTCTAGTGAATGTTGTCCCCTACCTTTCTCATGCTTGCCACAAAGGTGAAGTAATGCTCTCTAAACATGAATTTCCTTAATCCTATCCCTCTCCCCTCCTCTGGATGAATATTGATTGATTACAAGTAGCAAACCGGAACATTCTATCCCTCCTTCCTATCCTTGTCTTCTTACAATGCCATGGAATTACATTATTTGATTTTGTAATGCTTCCCTCCATGTTTTAACATTGCTTTTGTGCTTGCAGAACCAAATATTTCTTTGCAATTTGCCCTTATCAGACAATCCTTTCTGTAGAAGTCTGTTTAATGGCAGTCAGACATAATTTCCATCTTTTAAGGTCAGGCTGATCTCTTCAAAGGTTAGAGGATATGCCTGTGTAAAGCTGACTGTTTTCAGTTGTTATGCTATGGCTTTTAAAACTAATCCTTGTGGGGAATAAGAGATGTCAGAGAAATATTATACAGTAGTTACTAAATACAACGAGTCCTATATATAGCTTTAAAGTGTTCTTATTTCTTAACATTAATTTATAAATTAATTGTTCATTGTTACACTGAAAAATTAATATGGTGGAAAATATTCATAAGCATAATACAGTGAGGAAAGGACATTAGGATTATCTTGCAGAAAAGAGCTTTCTGTGCATATATTTTCCCCATATGAAACTCAACCCCAAGACTTGAATGTGCTTGAAATCTTGGACACTGATGCCAGAGATCGATTAAGGTCAAGGACATCCATGGGCAAGTAAAAAAAGACAAAATGGCAACCATTAGCATGGAATTGAAGCCTTTTTCTATTTTTATATCTGCCACCTTTCTCAGGGTTTCAATAGCATGGATGTGGCTGCTAGCTTGAGTTTTTTTTATTAATGCCCCTGATTAATACCACAGTAGATTTAGCCTGGTAGGATGCAATTGGATAAAAATTATACTCTACTTATTTATGAACTTAACCACTTAACATTTGTGCATGTATGCACAGAAGTTGTATAGTCAGAGTGACAGATTGGTGTTTGAAAGTTCAAAGTCCAGAAGTTCCTAGCAAAAGACTGACATTATTTGATTGGCACCAGGAGGATGAAGTGCTCATCTGAGTTATGGGGTGGAAATCTATATCACTTTCTTTGCATAGAGATGGGTGGGTGGATGGATGGATGGACAGGTGGATGGATAGATATGAACATATCTATGAAATATAAAACAAAAAATATTAGAATGATGCCCTGATTGAATTTTGACCAACTGATTTATTTTATACATTGGAACACTTCAAGACTGAGCTATTTTTCTAGCACTGGATACTTCCATGAGTTAGTTTCCTAGGTGATGATGGTGATGGTCACAAGGGATGGAACAAAACTTAATGCCAAGAGAAGACAGTTCTGTGAGACTAAAATAATAACCAAGAAACAGTGCCTCTTGGTCTCCATTTCTTTGTACCTCACAGAAATAGGCTATAGTACCACAGTATATAATCAAAAGCTTCTCCTTGGGTTATTTTTTTTTTAAAAGAGCAATAATACCACTCCTGCTAACCTAATTCACATTCTCTGAAATTAGATGGCTTCAGGTAGAACTTTCACCTAGGACAGTATAATATTGGAGATCCTTCTGTCATGTATGCCCCACCTAAAATGCTATCAGCTTAAACATTTCCCAAGCATTTTTGCCACTGAGATCTAAATAGACATTACCTAAAAAACTAACAACATATTATCACAGGTCTGGTAAATGGTTGCTTTTATCAGGATTGTGATGGAGATGTGAGATGACTTCTCTTGCTCATCTGTATTTGCAATAGGAAATGAAATTGCCTGAAATAAGGATGGACAGCAAGCAGTGCTCCAAATGTTAGTCAACTGATACTCTCATCATTTCATACCATTAACAGTGCTGGCACTCACTGATGTGCTATCTTGCTCAGCAGCTTACAGAATTAGCAGAAAGGCTGTTCAAAGCATGTGGAAAGAAATGTTTCATGAAGTAGCATAGCTCAAGCAAAGCAGTGATATCTTTTGGAAAGCTGACATGCATGAGCAGACTGCACTTCAGTTGGGAGCGCCAGTAAACCTGCTGCATGTGTGATACATATGTGTGGACAGCTATGGTTATTCTAAAAATGTTATGTAGCCAGTTTAGTCCAGTTTTTGCAAATTGGTTCTTACATTTTGTCATGCAAAAAATAGGAGCAGAAGTTATATTTGGTCCCCTCCCACAGACACTCTCAAACGTATATACAATACATATATAGAACAGTTTTTCCTCCACTGCCCCCCTCACAAGGAAGACATTTGGCCTTCTTTCATATTTTTAAGCAGCAAATACATTTGATTCTCATTTCTGTTGTTGTTCCTGCTCCTTCAGTGTCAGGGACTAAATCAGTGTGTCACAGCACAAAGGAGCTACTCAGCAAAGTGAACAAAAGTCTGAGCAAATCCCATTTGTTTCTGATGGTTCTTCCTCCCCATTGCTACCCTGGAAAATGTAGTCCTGATGCAGCTGGATTCAAAGAGGACACTTTTCTTCCTCAAAGTATGGTTTCTTCTTGGCCCCTTCAGCTTTCCATTGATAGCATCACCAAAGAATTAGTTATTTTTCAGGAAAAACAGATATCAATTATTTGATGAATATACATGGCAAAAAAACTCTATTTGAGAATGGGTTTTATTTTCATCCCCGGGTCAATAAGCAAGACAATCCCTTGAAATAAAAATACACATTTTCCAACCAAAATGGCTTAAAATTGATAAAAAGTAGGGTAGTGAAAAATCAAAATGATATAGAAAAGTATCCCACATCATAGTTGGTTTAGTAATCCAACTTCCCTAATCCCATATTTGTTGCTATATCCACACAGAAAATGTACATGCTTTAGTACATTTAATAAATTTACAGTGCAAACAAATTTCCTGTGTTTTTTTTAAAATTAGCATTTGTCAAAAAATGAAATGAGGGAATAACCCGAGCTAGGTCAAATCTGGATTTTGAATACAGGATATACGATGAACTTAAAGGAGGATTAGGGACTTCTACTTAATAAATGTATATTTTGTCATGTACTATGACAACATTCCATTTTTACCAATTCTGAGCCATTAGAGCAGTCTTGCACAACTCAAAAGGGGAAAGGGCCATATTGATAATTTAAAAATAATTGCACGGACAAAAAAATAGTTGGTGGAGTGATCATTTGCAGCAGCAATGATGGAACTGACAGTCAATGCTTGAGGTGCTCAACAATTATGGGATGATGGAGGCAGCACATCTTTCTTGGAGGTGGCAATGTTTTGCAGTGGTGAATTTATTGAATATATAAAAAATACAAATGGGCTGTATGTAGCATATTGTACAAGTCTGCATTAGAGACTCTTATATCAATACAATAAATAAAGCGTTAGTGTTTGCAATCTTGGAACCAATGAACAAACCACACATGTGGTAATCGGAATTTGATACCACTGGCATCTAGTAACAAACTAGATAAATATTTTAGTGCGGAAGCCATAAAATTGTACAAGCATTTCTCTCCATCCCTGATAACAAAAGCTCATGAATGCCTAAGAACTTCCTCTCTCTACCCAAGAGTAGAGCTTTCTTGTTGCATTAGATCTGACAGAGTGTCAATGTATTATTTTTTAAAAAATAATCTGATAATTTGTGCTGATGCAACCATTTAATTATTTGTGGGTGTCTACTAAATTTGTCTAAATAAAAAGTAAATACAGTTTGTCTTGTATATTTGCTGCATTCCTCAGGCTTTCTAATAGGCACAGTTTTAGCATTCCCTCCTCCAGCTTCACTGGCTTTCTCTAAAGCATGTCAAATGTTCCAGTTATTTCAAGTACCAAAAATACTTTAAAAAGCTGATTTACATGATTGTGCAAAACTACTTATGTAGCTCATCAGCGGTATGTACATCCCCACAATACATTCTTCTTACACATGAAACATTTCCATATAGACAACCTTAAGATAACCGTTTCTTTGTGACTCCCAAACAGAAAGCAGCCAGTTCATCTTTGATAACTGCTAATAAAAACAGTTCCTTTCAACATGAATTTCTCTGTTGATGACCTTGAAGTTTCAGGCTCACCGGAGGAGCAGAAACTCCTGCAAACAAATCTAGTTTCGATTTGTCATGTTATAATATTGAAGGATCACATGCATCAAACAGCGGACTACTATGGCAGCAGCTACTTAACTTTTTTAGCACAGTATCACAATTTTTAAATATAAAAAAGCTATGTTAAAGTTCATGGATGCCTCTTTCCTTAATGGCCATTAAACAGTACATTTAGCACAATGTTTGGGGAAAAGGTAATCTCAGGGTCACAAGGCATGGTAATGTTCTGTTTTTGTGAGGTGTTTTTGTGAGGTGTAGCTCTGACACATCTGTTTTATAGTTAAATACAGAGCACTAGACTGTGGTTCTATCATGTGAAAACACATCCTATCTTCATTTCAACAGAGAATTCTGATTTGAATCTATCATGATTCTATTTGTCCCTGGATTTGGCTCCAACAAGTAAGAAAGGTGGTAGCTTGCATCATGCGATTGTAGTTCAGCAACAGATCACATGTCTTGCACACTGAAAGCTGATGCGTTTAGGATTCAAAACTTTTTTACTCCTGGTTCTGTGAGCATGGCTTGGTTGGTGTGGCTTGGTGGGTGTGGCAGGGGAAAAATACTGCAAAATCTCCATTTCCTCCCCACTCCTGGGGGAAGATTACTGCAAATCCCCATTCCTTCCCCACCCCACTAACCTGCTTTCCAATCCCATTCTCCTGTACAGGGCAACAAAAGAAGACCCAGCCAATCAGCTGAGACTCGGGAGGCAGAGAATAGATGGGGGCAGGGCCAGTCAGAGGTGGTATTTACTGGTTCTCTGAACTACTCAAAATTTCCGTTACCGGTTCTCCAGAACTGTCAGAACCAGCTGAATACCACCTCTGATGCGTTCGGTTATTCTGTAGAGAGAGTGAGAATTGTCAGGCCTTATTAATCAAAACAGATGAAAAGGAATAGATAGACAAGCCAAATAAAGCAGCTTCTTTCTTCACTTATAAGCCTGGGGAAACTCCAGATCCTCATGAACCTGAGCACCCATTGGTGCCACCAGCATGGCCAGTGCTGAGAAATGTTTGTCATCAGGGGTGGGATGCTACCGGTTCTGCCCAGCTCTATAGAACCGGTAGCTCTGAAGAGCAGCAGACACCAAACTGGTTCTTTGTTTGCTGCTGTTTGGCCCACCCACCCACCTGGGCTCTTACCTGACCTTTATTTCCTACTTTTTCAACCTCAGTTGTTTTGCACGGCACAGCTGAGGTTGAAAAAGCAGGAAAAAAGAGGCTTTTCAAATACTGTGCACCTGCACGCAGCGCTTTTCAGCAATCCGGGCAGCACAGCTGATTTTTTTTTTTTACACATGCGCGCAGCAAAACGTAGTCACCGAACTAGTAGTAACACCCCTGAATCCCACCCCTGTTTGTCATTCAGGAAAATCTGGAGAACACAGGTTTGTTACCCTACCTTTCTCATTACCTGGCTGCTGCATTTTGATTAGCAAAGCTTGTTTCTGTGTTTATAACTGCAAATTTGTATTCAACAGCACCTAAATCTTTCCCAAAACAAACCTGTGTCTGGTAAATCTGCTTCTTTTACCTTATCTTTGTTTATTTATCTTACTTATTACTGATGGATGGCTAATGTTCTCAGAGATTCCTTCCATTCTTCTAAACTTTCCCAAGTGGCTAAAAAACCACAAGCCAAATAACTCTCCAGTACATCTTTTACATATTAACAAATAATCCTTGCTCTGCGGAGGTCACCTACACTGTTAGGAACAATTAAAGCTAAATAGCTACTTGCTGGGAGCTGGCCAAGGAAGAACACTACAAACTTGAAGCATTTGCATTCTTTTTGGATAAAGTATGTTTAGTATGGGGCTTTGTAAAGTTTTTTTTAATTGCTCACTATATTATGAGAGATGATTCATTCTCAACAGGGACATTGGTTTGGGAAGATAATTTTTAAAATATTCAGAATTCATAATAGGCTTCTTACTGTGATCTTCTTAGGAGATAAATATAATTTGGATATGAGAAGTGGTAAAACAGAGAAGGAGAACAGACAACACCCAAGCTGTGCTAAGGATTTTTCTTACTCCTCTGTGTGTGATGTCAGCAACAGCCAGAACTATTTCACACTTGATACTTTTAAATTTTCTTAGCTCCCTTCTGTGCATGCCAGAGCAGGAAAACGGACATAAGTCAAATCAATCAGTCTTTGTATTCTTGTGCATTTATCTAAAATATAATGAATTCATCTGACAAGCATACATTTAGAAACACACTTCAAACTGATAGCACGGAATTGGTAATAGCACCAATTTTTCAGCACCTGCCAGCTCTTTGACACAGACCAGTATTTCCCCAAACTCAGCAACTTTGAGATATCTGGACTTCAACTCTCAGAATTCCCCAGCTAGTATGAACTGGCTAGGCAATTCTGGGAGTTGAAGTCCACATATCTTAAAGTTGCAAGGTTGAAAAATACTGCTCTACAGTATAAAAATGGGAGAAGACTTCTTACCCTTGGATATGCCCAGGGGGGTAATAACTAGTGTATTGGTGAGGAACCTGCAACAGTAATTTACAGCAGCATCCAGACCAATCTGGATTGAAAACAATAAATTTCTAAGGAGGAGAGACTGAGAATTTCTGAAATCTGAAATTCTGTTTGGATGATATTTCTTGTGCAGAGTGCTTGTGGCAAACATATAATTATTGCACCCTGTAAAGAAGCTAGGAGTTTAACTTGATCTTAAGCCCCTGTCACACTGCACCAACGGATGGAAAGAGGATGTAAAATGGAGGAAAACACTTGTCATCCATTGGTTAACGCGATGTATCCATTCTGTACTCACTGCGTCCATTTTTCATCCTCTCTATCCGTCCAGCATCCGTTTATTGACATTTCATCTGCTCAGAAAGTTTTGAACTGCTCAAAACTTTTGAGCGGAAAATGTATCCAATGCATCCGTTCTGCATCCGCTAGGCATCCGCTAGGCATCCGTTCTGCATCTGTTCCACATCCGCTATATCCACTAGGCATCCGTTCCACATCACGCAACTCGCATCCGCTCGGACGCAGGGAGGAAGCGGAACGGACGCAGAATGGATGCCTAGCGGATGCACCACAGAAACAAAGCATTTAAAACAGAAAAAACGTTTGCAGAGGGGACCTATCTTGGATATTAAGGAAGTCTAGAAGATGCCTAGAGGATGCAAAGGGACACCTAGGGGAAAACCTATACTGCCTATAAAAAGGGGGAGCAACTCATCTGGATCTCACTTTCAGACCAGCAGACCAGCTGTGCAGACCTCTGCAGCCTTCATCTGACTCTTGCTCTTCCACAGCATCCAGTCATGTCCACAGTGGATCGTAACAAAGTCCTTTTGGCAGCCACCATCGTTCTGCAACAGTGCGAAGCCATCTACAGGCTCTGTGAACTCTACTACGGGAAGAAAAAGAGGCGGCCAAGAAGCGTCTGGGTCTGAAGATGGATCGGGAGAAGAGCAGAGTACGGACTGTACAACAAGCTGATGGTGGAGCTCAGGAATGAAGACACTCGTGCATTCCAGAACTTCATGAGGATGCCTCCAGCCATGTTTGACGAAATTGTGCAGCGGCTGACACCCAGGTTGACCAAGGCAAACACCAACTTCCGGCCCAGCCTGGAACCTGGGCTCAAGGTGGCACTCACTCTGCGCCACTTGGCCTCCGGGACCACCTACAGGAGCATGCAGTACGGCCGGAGGGTGCAACACAACACCATCAGCATTGTGGTCAGAGAAGTGGTGCAGGCCATCATCGAAGAATACCTGGAGGAGCTCCTCCAGTGCCCCTCCACTGAAGAAGGCTGGAAGAAAGTTGCAGAGCAGTGGTATCAGAAGTGGAACTTCCCCCACACCGTTGGAGCCATAGATGGCAAGCACATGGCCTGCAAAACTCCAGCCAAGTCGGGGTCCACTTATTTCAACTACAAGGGCTTCTTCAGCATCGTCCTCTTCGCCATGGTCGATGCTGACTACAAGTTCATGTACATCGATGCTTCAGGCAACGGGTCAGCTTCAGATGCCCAGGTACACAACACCAGTGACCTCAAGGAGGGGCTGGAATGCAACCTCATCGTGGGCTTCCCAGATCCAGACCCCTTGCCCAATGACACACAAGATATGCCCTACTTCATCGTGGGGAATGACACCTTCTCCCTCAGAACCTACCTCATGAAGCCCTACACCTCCAGACTCCTCACCCGTGAAGAGAGGATCTTCAACTCCAGGCTGTCCAGGGCAAGGCGGGTGGTGGAGAACGCCTTTGGCATCCTGGCCAACAGGTTCCAGGTACTTCTCACCACCATGCAGCATCAGCCAGAGACCGTGAGGAGGATCGTGGAAGCTTGCTGCATCCTGCACAATCTCATGTGCACCCGCTACCCAGTCTTGTAGAACAGGCTCGTGGACCTCCAACAAGGCAATGGGGACATTGAGCCTGGGGAATGGAGGCAAGGGCAAAACCTGATAGACACTGAGGATGTGCAAGGCCCCAACAGAGCCTCATGTGAAGGGAAGAAGCAGCGCAACCTCCTGAAACACTGGTGCAACTCCCCAGCTGGAACGGTTGGGTGGCAAGACAGGATGATAGATGCTTAATGGATGCTTCCTTCAGCCTGTCTCATCACACTGATGAGATTGGACCATGTATGTTGGGTGGCCCTACAATGAACAGGGCGTTTAATAAAGAGTTGTGTTTGTGTTGACATGTGTGGATGATTATTACATTATTTTTGATAATAAAGAGCCATAGGCCTGGGAGGGTGGACCATACAGTCCCACTATGCTTGCACTGGAGGTTTATCTATCCCACAGCTATTACCCATCCCACAGGTATCCCTGCCCACCCCACTGCTATCTTAACCCATCCCACAAGCATGCAAAGGCTTAAACCAATTCTAAAAGTTTCCACCAAGACTTTATTAAAAAAAAAGAAATGAAGCAAGTGTGTGAATCAAAGATAAACTTTACTGAACAACAAGCTGTAAAAGAAAAATGACCCAAGTCAAGTGTCCAAATAAAGTCCACAGGTAGCCAGCCAGCCAGTCTCTGGCACTCCTCTTGGTCACTCAGAGGTGTGCCCAGTCTCAGGGGTGAAGGGTCCAGGTGCTGTGGAGGTGGCTGGTGCTGGAGTGCTGGTCTGAAGTGCCACTGGGATGCCTGGCCCCAAGAGGACAACAGGTGATGGTGTGTTGAGAAAGTTCTCGGACAGCTGGCTCAGACCCATGATGTTGAGAGCTCCTTCCTCCATGCCATGTGGTGTCAGCCCCAGTACCGATGACAGATGTACTGAGGCCGGGCTTGGCTGTGTGGTGGAGGAAGGACCAGTGTAGTGGGGCTGTCTGGTCTGCAGCTGGGTGAGGACTGGCGTTGGTGGCATCGGTGGCGTGGGTGGCATCAGTGTCGTGGGTGGCATCATTGGCGTTGGTGGCATCAGTGTCGTGGGTGGCATCGGTGGTGTCAGTGGCATCAGTGTCGTGGGTGGCATCAGTGGTGTCAGTGGCATCAGCGTCGTGGGTGGCATCGGGGTGATCAGTGGAACCGGTGGCAATGGTGTCGTCTGATGACTCTGTGCCTGGACTGGGAAGGGCTGCTGCCTGTGCTGCTGGACCTCCTAGTAGCCGTAGCCCTGGTAGGTGAGGGGCTGTGGAAAGCCTTGGAATGGGAGGGACATCACCTGGCGTGGAGGAGCAGACCTGGACTGGGTGGGAGCAGGTTTCTCTGGATCTGGAGCATTGTGAAGCAGCTCGGTGATCCGGTCCTTCACCACCTGGTACTGGGGTTCCGCCATGTCTGTGAGGGTCTGGTTGACATAGGTGAGGAAGGGCTTGCGGTTGGAGGATGAGGATTCGGTGTGGACCAGCTGAGAGAGGAGATCTATGCTGCTCCGGATGGTGTCCCTGATCTCCAGCAGGACAGTGTGGCTCTGCCCCTCTGGTCTGGCTCTCTGCCTTTCTGTGGAGGTGGAGCTGGGGGTGGATGTGGGTAGGGCTGTAGTGGACGCGCCATCTCCTTTCTCCCACCGCACCAGGGAGTCCTCCACGCGCTCCACCATGGTTAGAACACCTGTCCGTGGGTTCTCCACTGTGGCACGCTCCACAGAAACCTGCCTGGAGACAGGAACTGACTCTCGGCCAGAAGAGGAATGGCTCTCAGCAGCTGCCGGAGAGAGAGAGTAGTGAGAGGGGCTGCTGGTGCTCCTCGGTGGTGGATCTCACCCTCCAGGAAGCTGCACCTGGCCATGACGTAGGTCTCACTGTCCATCAGCTTAACTGTGGCCTGGCCAGATTTCTTCAGGTGCAGCTTCCCGTACCAGGTGTGCATGTGCTTCCACCAGCCAAGGAGCACCTTTGAAATGTAGCCCATACTCTCCGCCTTCTCTCTCCAAGCACCATGCTTCCGCTTGGTGTCCCTGTACAGCCGGTGTCCCTTCCGCCACAGATAGTCATTCTCTCTCAGCCACTCCATCACCTCATCCTCGTGTTCCTCCTCAATGGAGTATTGTCTCCTCTCCCGTTGTCGCATATGCCTCTTCCTCCCTTTGGCAGGACCAGATGGGCCCTCATCAGAGGGGCTCCCAGGTAGCAGGGGCTGCTCCTCCACACCACCACCACCAGCAGCACCAGCAGGATCATCATCATCATCATCATCCTCATCATCATCACCACCAGCAGGATCATCAGCAGCAGCAGCAGCAGCACCAGCAGCACCAGCAGGATCATCATCATCATCAGCAGCAGCACCAGCACCAGCACCAGCAGCACCAGCACCACCAGCACCAGCAGCACCAGGATCATCAGCAGCAGGGTAAGCACCAACAGCGCCAGCAAGACCAGGAGCATGAGCAGGACCAGGAGCATGAGCAGCATGAGCAAGACCAGGAGTACAAGCAGGACAAGCAAGTCCAGGAGCACGAGCAGGACCAGCAGGATCAGCAGGACAAGGAGCAGCTTCAGCAGAGTAAGCACGAGCAGAAGCACCACCGCCAGGAGCAGCTTCAGCAGAGTAAGCACGAGCAGAAGCACCACCGCCAGGAGCAGCGCCAGCAGAAGCTCCAGCACCAGAAGAGCGAGCCCGAGCAGCAGAAGCCCCAGCAGAAGCAGAGTCAGGGACAGGGGGCAGGAGGGTGGCCCTGTCCCTCTTGGCAGGGATGGCGGCAGGTTGCTGAGGCTTTCGCTTCTTCCCCATGGTTGTGGGGTTGCTGGATGGCAGGGAGGCTGGCAGGCACCAAGGCTGGCAGGAAGGCTGGCACCAAGGCTGGCAGGAAGCCTGGCAAGCAGCCAGGCACGAAGGCTGGCTGGCAGGCAGGCAGGCACAAAGGCTGGCAAGAAGGCTGGCAGGAAGGCAGGCAGGCAGGCACCAAGGCTGGCAGGCAGGCTGGCTGGCAGGGAGGCTGGAAGGCAGGCTGGCAGCAAGGCTGGCAGGCAGGCAGAGAGCAAGGCTGGCAGGGAGGCTGGCCAGGAGGCTGGGAGGCAGCCTGGGAAGCAGGCTTGCAGGCAGGCTGGCAGCAAGGCTTGCAGGCAGGGTAGGCAAGGACTCAATGTATCCGGCAGCAGGTCTTTCCTCCGAATGGTGACCTGCTTGGGAGCTGCTTCTCTTTATATCCGCGGGGCTTACGCAATGCATCCCCCCTGCATGCGCAATTATCTGCTTGGCATCCGTTCGGCTTCCGCTGTGCATCCGCTAGGCTTCCGCTGTGCATCCGCTTCATCTGCTTCATCTGCTGTGTATCCGCTTCATCCGTTCCGTGTCCGCTCTGCATCCGCTGTGTCCGTTCCATGTCTGCTTTGCTGAGGTCCCCCAGAAGCCTTGCGGATGTGCCATCCCCTCCCATCTGCTTCCATCCGCTGGGCTTCCGTTCCGTATCCACTTTCCATGCACTCTGCGTCCTCCCCGCGTCCGTTCCTTTCCATGTTATCTGCCCTGGTTATGCAAATTTTTGCCCCTTTTGAGAACGGATAACAACGGATGGAACATTTTTCTCGTCCGTTGTGTCCTTTTTACTAACGTTTTGCATCCATTGGGCAGTGTGACCAGGCCTTTAGCCATTTCTTGTCTATTATCCTATTCCTGATTTGTTTATTTGTCTGTTTATTTTCCTCCTATCTTATTCTTAATCATTCAGCAGAAAGCCTCTTGTTCGAAACACTTCAATGGAGTGGGCAATGCCTATTAGGACCAGGGTTTAGCTACCTGTTATGTCAGTGCAATCTTGCTTAAAGAAACTGTACAGTTCCACACTTGCAGATACTTAGATGACAGCCATTTTAAAAAGAAAAAAATAAGAAAACACAGGTTGCTTTGCCTTTGGGCTACATGAATGGCTGAATATATGGTCAGGATTATTTTACTTATTATTTTTAATTTCTGCAATGCTAATAATAGCTTATTGCTGTTTACTGTTTTCCCCTCTAACTTTATATGTGTTGTGCGTTTAGCACTCTTTCTTCCCCACCCTGTGTATGTGTGTGTGTGTGTGTGTGTGTGTGTGTGTGTGTGTGTGTGTGTGTGTGTAGGCATTAATGTACATTCCTTTAGCTACCTGGGCTTTCTCCAGAGAAGAAAAAAAATGTATATTACATTTTAAAATAAAAGAAATAAATACTCCAGCTTCACTTTTTACAAGCTATTCCCTGGAGTTTTAATCCTCCTCAATTTTTCCAGCTTCTTTGGAATCTCACTATTCACTTACCAGAACCTCTTGGGTATTTCTAAGAAACTGGAAATGCATAACTGAACAGGAGACAAAAGATGATGACATAGATTTGCATATCATTTGTACATCTACTTTAGGGAACATTGGACTTAAGTTCTGCTTCGGTCTACTGCTGATGCATTGTTGTCCCTTGTTATAATTCTTTTAAACCAGACTGTAGTACAGAGCCCTTCAGACAGAGGACACCTTCAAATAGTGTATTGTACTTTGACAGGTGTTCAGATAGAGGACAATCTACTTGGTGAACACATGGAACTTGAGCTGCATTTCATTTTTCAACAGACAAAAACACAACCTCTCTTCCTTCCAGTGATTTGGAGCCACAAGCAATTTTATCTCTTCCTATGGTTTCCCCCCAATTTTCCCATGCTTTATATATTGTCTGCTAGACAATATATAAAGAAGATCCTACAGAAGAAGGATGATGATGATGATGATAATGGAGGATGCGGCCTTTTTTTTACTTTATATTATTTTTATTTCTATTATTTTCTTCTTTTTTATTCCAGTTTTATTATTTTTTGGTATTGTAAAACCCCTTAATAAAAAGTATTTAAAAATAGACCAGGTGTTTTCCCTGGGGCATTTAAAGTAGACACGGTCTCTGCAGTATAAACTCAACCACCTGCCCTTGTGTTCCTGGTTGGAGAAATCCTCCAGGGAAATGATGAAGACCTGGGTCAGAGTGGTGATAAATACATCCATGAGAGAAGGGTAGTTAAAGAATTGCTGGCATGAGTCTTCTCAAGTTGCCATCATTCTACATATATTGGCTTGTCTCCAATCTCCTTTTGGGGGAAATTTTTTTGAAGATTGCCCTACAACTGCAGAGGACCCTAGAGGAAATGGATTGTCTGGATCCATTTCAGTCTTAGTTCAGATCTAAGTTCAATATGGAGATGGCGTTGATTATAGTTATTGATGATCTCTGGTGAAACCAAGATATAACCCTCCTAGTTCTGCTTGACCTAAGTATATTTTGATGCTGCTTATGATAGTATCCTTCTGAATTGTCTTCACCAGTTAGGAGTAGGGATTATTGCAATGGTGATTCTGATCCTTCTTGGAATGATGACTCCAATCAATAGTAACAATAGGATAGACACACTAGACCTGTAAAATTAGGAGCATCTCAGAGTTCACTTTCTCCCCACCTTTATTGAACGTCTACATAAAGCTGTTGGGCAAGGTCATTTAGTGGCATAAGATCAAGCTTCATCAGTACCTCTGACAGAGTAAGTGATGCTGTTTAGTTCAGGTGCTTGGAAGATGTCTGGGTCTGGTGAATACAAGGTTGATACTCCCAGCAAGAGGGAGCAGGTGTGTGCTTGAAGGCCAGCCATTTCCACTGAGATTTCATCATTAATTTTGGATATAGGGTGGTATTTCTATTAAAGTAAATGGTGTGCAATTTGAGGGTCATCTTACACTCACAGCTCCTACTCAAGGATTGTGGGTAACTATAATGGCTTTTGCTTAATTCCACCTAATGCATCAACTGTGACCTTTCTTGGAATGGCAGCCCTTTGAACTACTGCAATGTGCTTTACATGGGGCTGCCTTTGAAGAGCATTCAGAAACTGCAGCTGATGTAGAATGCAAACTGTCATCTTTAGGGATCAGGTAAGTGTGCCTTTCCAGTAGTTGATTGATTTGATTGATTTAGCATATGAAGATGGTACATTAGCCAGGAGACTGCAATGTTAATGTAGCGTAGGTGTTTGGTTGCCTAAGATTGCTTGTCCATTTGGTTCATACTTACATGCTATCCAGAAGTCCATCACAGGGGACAAACTAATTCTACACTCAGAATAGCTTATGGTGTTCTGCAGCTTCATCCGGGGCTTTCCCCCTCCACCAATGTTTCCTTGCTTTTGGGTGTCACATTTGGCAGATCTGGCATCAGTTAGGTTTGTACTTCTGCATAAAGCACCTTATTTTTCATAGTGAAGTAATACCTATTTATCTACTTGCATGTTGCATGCTTTTGAACTGCTAGGTTGGTAGAAGCCAAGGCAAGTGATGGGAACTTATGGATCATACTATGCTAGGACTTGAACTGCCAGAGAACAAACCGTCTCCAGTGTCTTTAAGTCACTGAGCCACCAGGCCTCTTTTCCAGTTGTTCATACTTTTATGAAACAGTACCTTTTTCCTTTTTAGCTTTTAGGAATTTGGAGAAAATCCTGTGGTTCCTTCAAGCCAGGATGCTGAATTGTCAGTGTTCAATGATAGGTATGGGAAGAGAGTTTCTCAACATCCTAATATCTTTGAATGTACTCTATATATAATCAACCTGTTGATGGGTTAAATAGTGAAATCATTGAAATAGTAAAGCTACAAAAATAATACAAGTTTTCCTTTGCTTGTTCACATGCACCTCAAAACAACTTTACTAAAGCAGATTTCATAACTCTGAAAAATGAATTACATTAAAATACTCAAACTATTTTAATTATATTGTCTTGTTATTCACACAATCTACTCTGCTAAAATATTTGCATTCATACCAATTTAGATTAAAGAGTTTGAAATTAATTTAAATTTTTACAGTAAACTTAGACATTTCTTCTCATTTCCCCTTCCTCTTCCATAATAGTTAAGTGCCTACCTCCTGTCTTTTGGCTTTCACCAATTTTGCCAATGCTAGAAAGTTCTTCATCATTTAGTTCCATGTAACTGTAATGATATCAAAGTTGAATGAAGCTGCCTGGTTAGTACTTTGGATTTCATAAGTTCACATGGTCATATAACAATCTGAAGTCTGCTATAAACAATACGGAAGTCTGCCTCTCCATATCTTGCAGATAAGCCTGCATACCTGGTCTATTAACTCTTTATAAGAAACAATGGGTGGAAGACATGAAAACCTATCCAAAGCAATGAAATGGTGCTGATTTCACATGAGTTGTTCCACATGAATGTTGAATTAATTAATGACTACTTGGATGCCTATGACATTTGAGTGACATCAAGGGAAGATAGGGATTTTTCAGATTGTTGCATTCTCCATCTTGGTATAACATTTGAAGATGGCCCAAATTTATTCAATGAAACAATTTTTTGGACTCTGGGAATTAACACTACAGATTGAAGAGAAATAAATAAATTTTATTTAGTTTAAAGAAATACATTTTATTTAATTTCTTTGAGAGGATATTGTTAAAATTGTATTTGAAATTGACCAAATTTTGGAAAGAAAGTTTTCTCCATCATTTTGGCACTATATGAATAAACAGTTGGAATGTGCAAATGTTGAAGTAAGAAGATTTGTCTCACTAATAATTCTGTGAACCATGTTGCTAACATGGCTAAGAAGGTGATCTCTTCCAGCTAGCATATCCATGAGAAATACTTTACCACCACTGACAACCATAGCAAAAAATATAATTGGAATAGCAGATATTCTTATTAAGTTCAAGAGCTGCTGCTCTGAATAGCTATCTAATGAAAAATGTATCATACATCTCTCCATGCTTCATCTCTTTCGGGCAGCAAACTGCAATTATTCTTTCCTTCCCAAGTCCTTCAAAGGATGCCATGCAAATCTATCTTCCATTACTACATTAGCTTTCAGAATATATTGCATCTCCCATACAATCCCTAGATATATACCAGCTAAAACAGTTCATCCCAGAGCAGAAATACTAATTTCTTTCTGTCCATGGATGACTGGCCTCTATGAATTCCCTTCAGAGACCAAGGTCAAAAGTGCATCTTGAAAAGTGCAGGAAACCTATTACATTTTCTATGAGCCAGCAGTAGAAATGCTGTAACACTGAAGTACTAACTGGACTTGTATTATATTAACACATTTCAGATTACCACTGACCTGACCTGCAGCTGGGCAAATGGTCTTATTGAGATATTAGTTCAAAAGGGTCCTGCTTTTAGCGATGTATAAAAAATTAATATGACCTTATTGTGTGCTAATATAGTATAATAATATCAATTGATACTAAGTAAGATAAGCCTTTCCAATCAGTTGCAGGAGAAGGGAAAAAAAAACCTTTCTCCCAATGTTCAAATTATGAATAAAAATTACTATCCTGATCAGGTGGTTATTAAACATAGGAGTCTTGAGCTAGTTATTTTAACGCTATTGCCCAGAAATCACATTCTTTGTATGGCCACTATAGCAACTTGGAAGCAGAGGGATTTGCCAACTCTTTACAGTGAATAAACTATTAACATTGTAGATCAAGCCAAATTGAAAAATTCTAGGAAATCCATGGAAGCATGGCATTCAGATCATACAGCCATTAATCTATAGAGGTAAAAGATATTTAATTACCATTTAAAAGATACAGTCAAAAGTGCATGGAAAAAAGTGTTTTCTCCAGCAATCAACATCCAGATAAGCACAAAACAGATCTGATAAACAATCAGAAAAGAAATATTACCCTAATCAAGAAACCATCAATAAGGCAGCTGTAGACATACCAAGGCTAGAGGGAAATCTTAATAGCAGGCAAAACCCACTTTCTTTCACACTGATGAGGCTACTTAGGCTGGTAATGAAATATCTACCGTGTTTCTCCAACAATATGGCCTCCACCAATAGGAAGGCCCAGCATGATTTCAAGGCATGAGGTGAAATTAAGTCCCGCCCCCAAAATTTAGGCCTATTTAGGCCCATGATTTTCCCCGCCTTTTCTCACATCGTTCGTTAGAACTACACGAGGTGAAGAGAAATGGGCGGGGAAAGGGCGGGGGTATGGGGAGAAAACTTGCCTTTAGGAGTGTCCTGCAGGTAGCCTAGGCTAGAATACTCCAATAGCCGATAGAAGCTCCCTGAAGGCAGAGTCCCCAGCTGCTTCAGGGCATGGTGTGGCTACCCGTGTCACCTCCCCTTTAGGGCAGTCTCTTTTGGATGATGGAAGCTCCCCAAGTGCAGTCACCAGCCACTTCAATCGGACGGTAGAAGTGGCCTTGGGGCGAGCGCATACACACACTCCTCTCATCACAAGGCCGTTTCTATCGGCAG
>BLBF01000010.1:27139627-27155706 GCA_015471245.1 Laticauda colubrina | reverse complement strand
TATATATATATATATATATATATGTTTTCTTAGGCTTTCGCGGGTACTTACATGTGTGCTGTTTAGCTTCCTTCGGGTATTATCCCACGTATGCATACGCATACACACACACACACACAAAAAAAATTTATATTTAACGTAAAAATTATATTAAATATATTAGCTTTAAAAAAAATCGTATTTGTGGTCCTCGGTATTTAAAGGTATGAATTTGGTGGTCCCTGAAATCCAAAAGTTTGGTGACCCCTGTTCTGATATGTCTGTTTTTTTATTCCCTGATGGAGTGGAGGATCCAGATTCTATAATGCAAAGTAGAATCTATTCTGTGACCTAGAATGATGTTAACAGATGTCAACAAAAGTAGATACGAAATGTCTCCACAAAACTATTTCCTCAGCCCTATTCGTACCATAGATTAATATAAATTGATTATATTATTAGACTGAAATTTTTTTAAAAAATCCCAGAATAAGGCAGTGGCAATCCCTTTCCATATCAGTGCCCCAAAACCCACTTGGATAAGTACATGTAGTCAAGAGAACTCATGAACAACTGAAGAAGTTCTTACATTACAATATTGACAACTTTATTTTCGACCCTTTTTTCTAATGATACCTTGTATGGATATTGACTTTTTCCTTGCATTTATAGAAAGGGTCAACAGAACATTATGTTCTATTGTACTGGTTCCCATTATTTTGTTGTACAGTAAGTTATTCTTCTTTGGTATTTTTTAACTACTTTGTCAACCAATCCATCTATTATCTCACTAGCCTTTTTAAAATTTCATATAAAGTGTGTATCTGTGTATGTGTGTGTACTTATGCATGGACACATAAGCATGCATATTCACATGTACAAGCAGTAGGTGTATTTATTTATTTGATGGTCATATGTTAGTTTGGGTCATATGCTTTATTTTGCATTCCTTACTTATTTATTTACTGTAACTTCACTCACATTTTTGTTTTATTATTACCATATGATTTCATTTTATGAATGACTTCCTGGTTTTAACTCTACATGTTAACCATATCTTGTTGGACTTTGTGGCCCTTTATGTGATTGAAAACATTCTAGATGATAGACAGGGTTTCAATAGCATTTTTTATATAAAGAATGAACTATGCTTCTTATATATACTGGTATCTATAAATATGGGATGTGTATGTATAAATATCAGCTTCAGGATGTACATTTCTGAAGTAGCACTAAGTTCTATCTCACTGCATTAACTCTCATCTGTCAAAACTAATGTTCTCATAATGCCCATTCCCTCTGTATATTTAGATTTAGGAAAATGCTTTCCACTTTGGGCTCTACACTCTGGAACTTTCTTTTTAAAGAAATTAAGCATTGCATATCCTACAGTTCAAAAGAGTCCTATCCCAAGTCCATCATGGTCAGCAGTAATGTTCGAATTTTTATCCCCTTTTTCAATTTATGACAGCAATAATGTACATTAAATGCATTTAGAGCAGCTCTAGATAGTTAAGTAAGAGAATCAGTTATTCCCTTGAGGTTAATATATGCTTTCCTCCAAATGGAGTGCATTGGGTTGATGGTCTAGATTATTTAACTTAATATACATTATAAATTATTTAATTTCAAAAGCCTTACACTAGCTGAATATGATTGAAACAATTATTCCTGAGCACAACTGCCCCAATAATATTACATGATCTTTTAAAATCCCAAGACTGTTGTTTTACCTCAGCTATTTACTGCTGTTCATAAACTTTTCATATTGTATAAATTGTTACTTTACATTATTTTATGATGTGTTTTTTAACATTGCAAAATCCATTTGCTTGAAGTGCATCTTTGGTTTTAGCAGAAAACTATATGTTATATTGTATTAATTAGATGAAAAATACACCTATCTGAAAATGATAGCCTACAAATGTCATAGAAATTTTTGAAAATGTTTTCAAAGTTGAACCAGTGCTGAACCCTAAAATGTCAGCTGGTGCTTCTTGAAGGAAAAATGGATTAACAGTGCACCACACAAATATTATACTAGCTTAAAGAAACCCATTGGCTTATTTAAGAATCATCATATATTTTTCTGCTTTGAGAATCAAAAATAACTGGGGCCTTTTTAAAAATGCGAGAGTGGGGTATTCATTGTTATTCGTCCATGCATGCATCCATTCATTCAGCCTTCAAGCCAGTTCTTTCTTTTCTTTGTTATCTTTGCAAGATTTTCAGAAGTTGTTTGCCAGTCCCTCCTTCCTAGGGCTGAGAGAATTTGACTGACTCAAGGTTATCTAGCTGGCTTTGTACCTAAGGAATGACTAGGATTTATAGTCTCTCAGTTTCTAGACGATGCTTTAACTACTACACCAAACTGTACTGTCGTTGTGGATTAACTGGACCCATTTGAATTTGGAAATTATATGATTAGTCCTAAGTTTTTGAATTGTGAACCACAAAATGTTTAAGGCACTTGCTGCAGCTCTAGTGAAAATATGCAATTAAGAATGAATGGTACATATCAGCTTTTCCCAAACTGCTATTTTTCAGATATATAGGAACTATAAGTCTCCAAATTCCCAGTCCACATAACCAACAGCTTCTCTTATGGAACTGGTAGAAATGGTTTTGGAAATTGTGTTGAGAATCCCCAGAATAACTTTCTTGGGTGACTTCACTTTGAGGTCATACTAAGTGGACACCTTGAGATTTCACTTAGCCCAAGGCATTTTTTTAAATTTGTTTTTTGCCTCATAATCTTGGACATGGTTGATAATCTTGATGTAGCTTGGTACAATTTTAGAAACTAAAATGAATACAAAAATGTAGCAGTAACAATGTTGATTAGATTGTCTTATTGTTCACCTCTTGCATGTATGCTTAAACTGAACTGAGATCAAAGTATTGGTATTTAACAGCTTAAATTTGGGGTGATGATACTTTTAAGATGTTCTCAAGTTACACTAGCATATGATTATCAGGGGAACAGCTACTGTCCATGTTGTTTATCTGATTGCTTTTAGGCACCAATTGGAAGAGGCCTTGGTTGTGATGACATCTAATTGCAGAATGATCACCCCCTCAGCAGCAGTATGCCAGGTTTTCATAAATTCATGCATTTAACTATTTTCTGGAAATGCATCTTTTTATTGTGCACTTTTGTAGACATCAATTTCCCACTGTTTTGAAATCCACAATGAAAAAGAACAGAATAGAATGGAACAGGACAGAATAGAAGCCCATTTCAATATTTCATCTAGTTAGGTTTTATTGATTCTGCAATTTCACCTCCCATGTCTATTCCCCCCCCCCTTACTTTTGGTTCATCACAGTGAAGGGAAAGCTGTGGTCTTAAATTACTTTGCTACTTCTAATGATTGCCTTCTATCTAAAGAAATAGCTTAATGCTAAAAGCTAAACTGAAATGTCACTGATCAAGTGTACAGATAATATCCCAAAGTAGAAAGTTAATTTTTGTGTCTAATTTATTTCTGATCTACCTACAATAAAAGTTCACATGTTCTAGTACTTATGTCCTGAAATCTTTAGTATTATTATGGCTAGTCACATAGTCAGTCATATATTGAGAATGGGTGTGGTATTTTTCCCATCTATTGCTTCCTTCCGAATGGCCTGGGATAGACATACATTGTAGGTTATTGGTGTTAAAGGTATAGTTGTAAGATGTAAGCAATTTCAAGTAAAGGTGCCTTTTGCAATTGACTGACAGTGATTTTGCCAATTGATAGTGTTCGAGTGGTGCTCCAGGTATTTTGGGATTTCATCCACATTTATTACTACTGGTACTATCTTTGCTTTCTTTGCCACAGTTCTTCTACTTCTATTTGCAGATTATTATTTTTTTGAGTCAAGGAACATATTTGGAATGTTTAGGGAACACTGTTGGCATTCACCCAAAATGCTGCTATGGTATGGTCAGTCCCCAGTGTCTATTAATTAGTAGTGAACTGATGAAGTGGTTTTCAGATATGTCCTCTAGCTCTCCAGCATGCAGGGTTTCTATTAGTTCTGTCCACCTCTGTAGAACCGGTAGCTCTGAACAGCAGCAGACATAGAACCGGTTCTATGTCTGCTGATGTTTTTGCCCACTTGCCTGCCCAGGTTCTTACCTGACCTTTATTTCTTGCTTTTTCAACTTCAGCTGCCAAATGAGGCACAGCTGCAGTTAAAAAAGCAAATAAAAAGGGCTTTTTGAAAGGCTGCTTTTCTGCACACAGCGTGCTGATGACAATTTATAGGCGCAGGAGCACAGCCTGCAGGAAAGCACATTGTAAATCACCAAACTTCATAAATCACCGAACTGATAGTTAACCCTGTCAGATCCCATCCCTGCTACTTACCATCCTAGCCTGTTTTCCTGTTTTTCTTTTTGCAGATGGACACTTTTCCATAGAAAGCCCTGGGTTGGATTTTTTTTTCAATATACCTTTTGGCCTATAAAGGATATCTAAAGGACAGAATAAATGTCTATTCAGCAGGGAGGCAGGTGGACACTGAAGGTGTACTTAAGTACACCAATACCTATTTCTATCTCTAATCTCCATTCCATCCAAGGTACAGGAAACCCAATCTTCACTACACCTTTGCTAATTCAAGGAACTCATATAAGAGACTTGAAAGGTTGTTCCTCAGACTATATCAACTCTTCTGCCTTCCATCTCCATTTGAAATACTGTATATTGTTTGCTTGAAAGGAAAGCAACAAAGAAGAAAGTATTTCTACCCGATTTCTTATTTTATTAACTTTTTTTGAGAAGACATGATTTGCTTTTCCTAGAAACCTTAGAAAACATAAACGTAAGCTGAGATAGAGGAAGCAATCCATCAGTTATGGGCAGTACTTCACTGTACTGTTTTCTGAAAGATTTGAAGTGTGCCCAGATTCACTGAAGTGTGCTTTTCCTTCTCTCCTGTCACCCTTTTGCCCTTCCTTCCTCTAAAGTTCTCAAATGATAGATTCGGAACCCAGAAGGTCACGGGGTCATTTGACCAGCTTGCACAGACCAAATGGGAAGATGGTCAAAATTTGTTCAAGGCTCTGTCCTTGATTAATTCCAATACCCACATATGGCACTGCAAACTTTGAGAACCATTGTAATGTGAAGATTTAAAAACAATGATCTAAAGTAATATATTTACTTCTTCCTAAATCTAATCCAAATGAAATCATTTGTTTTATTCTTTGGAGGGGGCGCTTTTATTATTTGATGGGGTGGCGGCACTGCAAAATTGGAGAATTCTTCATGAAGCAATGCTTCCTATGTATCTTTTTTCTCATTCAAGATAAGGGGGATGAAAACACTGAATTCTCTTATTACTTTTGTAATTTAGTTTATACGGGACTGAAAGTAAGATCTGGGACATAATAAGAGAATGCAAGCTCACATCTTTCTGCCTTCAACAGAGAACCAGATCATTAACATTTTGGAATTAACAGAATTTCAACTAGATTTTGCAAATACAGCAGTTATAAATAACATAATCATTTATTCATACTGCAAGAATACTTTGCAAGTTAATTAAAACTCTCCAATGAGAAAATGTGAGATGGTGATAAAAGGGAAGTCAAACCAGGAAAATCTAAGAATGACATCTCAAACAGTAAAAAGAATTTCATCTATCAACCCATATTAATTACGTTCTGTCCCAATCCTGTCTCTTTCTTGCTAAACAAAGAAAGCCAATTTCATTCAGAAATGAAATTTTGCTGAGACCAGGATTCCTATAGTCTTAACAATTGTACGGAGAGTTGTCTCTGAATTCTATGCACATAAAGCCTACTCTTGTCTATTGTCCCAAAGTTGTCATTGACCCAGGGGAGCAAGTAGAATCTGATCAGGACTCTTCCTAGGAACCGCCATTCTCATTTCTTAAGGGAATATTGGACCATCTGCAGCTTCTTGCGAGCATAAGCTCAGAAATAGGCATCCCTCTATCTGCTTAGCCATCCCTCACCCATATTAAGTATCAGCCAAGTTACTCATTCTTACTTTAAAACCTTCCTAGGTGCAAGAAGAGCATAAACCATGCAAAATTAGTCCTTGTAATTACAAGGCCCACTGATATCTCCTAGAATGCCCTCATTCTCAGGATCATTACCCATTATCAAGTTACAGCACTGCTCACCCTTGAGTTATAGAAAACTATGATCTGCATAAAATTATCAGCCCCACTGCAGATCCCCATATATTGCCTTTATTGCTTCTGTTCCTTCCACCATCTATTTGCTGGATACAGCAGAAAGTAGATGGAGCTATTGAACGGAAGTCTTTGAATCAGCAGAAGACAAATACCGGCTTGACATTTTCTTTACTGGCAATCCTTATCCTGCTTTTATTGCCTATCTTTCAATGTGCTGTATGTACCTGAACTCTCTCAAAGGCTATGATGGCAAAGTCTACCATATTATATCCTTTGAGGCTACCCTTGATTGTCTTCGAATAAGGAAGAAAATACTAATCTAACGCAAATAATGTTAAGAATAACTGAGGCCCTTATCTCACGTACAGGCTGGGAACAAGAGGAACACATTGTCATGGGAACACAGCAGAACAAAAAGTTTGCCAGAAATGTTTGTGCCATTCCTGTTTCAAATTGAGGCCAGCTTTAGAGGAACTGTAATGTGATAAAGAGAAACAAATAAATCAATAAAACTTGGACATTCTCTTGCTTCCTGAAATGTAGACATGCTTCTTAGATCTTTATTATTGTTCTAAGGGTTCCTAAGCTGGAAGACACAACTTTTAGAATTTGGGTACCACAAGCAACAGCCCCATTGATGTGACTATTACAAGCCTATGTTGCTTTTAGGTTAAGATATTCCATGCAAAGGTTAGATCTCATGATCATCTATCAGGGCAAATTAGGATGCTAAATTTCAGTCTCATGTCTGTAGAGATTCCCAGTCATCCAGGTCATGGCTCCCAAAGGAGCTTTTTCAGGAGGCAACTTGACTTTCTGTTTTTTTGTTTGAAGACATTTTATTTCTCATCTAAGAAGCTTCTTCAGTTCTGACAAGATAGTGGGGAATGGAGCACTACTCAGGTGACCCTGAGGACACAGATAAACCTCCAAGTGCATCAACGACCCTCTAAAAGGATGCAAATGACCAGCTGTCTGCAAGGAATATAAATCCTTCCATTCCCCACTATTCTGTCAGAGCTGAAGAAGCTTCTTGGATGAGAAGCAAAATATCTTCAAAGACAAAACAAGAAAGTCTAGTTGCCCCCTGAAAAAGCTCCTTTGGGTCAGTCTCGTGTTTTTCATTTTGCTTATCAACATAGAAAATTCCATTGGTTTAAACGCTGAACCCTCTAACTCTAGTTTGAATTCAACTATCTCAGCTAGTAGTTCTTGGGTTCAATAAACAGACATGCATTTATTCAGACATAGAGAGCATAAAACAAGCGTATTTGCAGCTGACCACTTTTCCAAGAAGAAAGCCTGATGAGAAGTAACAAGGTAAAAACTGTTTATAAATAAACTGAACTGAACTTTTCTCATCCTTCAAAATGACAAACCACCAGCATATCATAACTTTCCATGAAAACTATCCGTAACACTGTTTTCTCCAGCCAGATAATATGAATGTGCCATTTCAAACGAAGGTGTCTGTTTGTTGCATGACCTGATCCCCTCAAGGAATTGAGAGCATCCAAAGATTTATGAGCAGGATGAGATGCCACTGGGGGGCACTGTTGTTCAGTAAAAGCAGAGCACTGAGGCCATTTATCTTTCCTTTAAAAAGGCAGTTTTTGCTATGACAGGTAATTTGGCACATTTCTCCCTGAAATCTGCCAAATGATTTGGCAGATATTTCATATATATCTGAAAATAGGAGCACCTGCTGCTGGCCTACAGGGAAGAGGGAGGGATTCTATTAGTTGCTAATTACAGAGCCTGTAACAAAATTCAAGTGGAGGAGACATCACCCAGCCATTCTTCCAGGGCAATGGAGTCTTTTAAGGGGAGTGAAATCGGCCTCCTAAAAAGACACCGTCATTTTCTTAATTTCACAGGGCAAGGCACATCGCTGAGGGAGGGAATATTTTGTTGATTTAGTTATGGCATGCTGACTGTCCCGTGACTGCATGCATGTGGCTGAAAGAGATGATAAGTGATGACAAAGCATCAGGATGGGAAGAAATAATTCCCCAGAGAGACAGCCTCACACTTCAGAAGCATGGATGACAATTCTCTTTGCCACATCTATTCAAACTACAACCAGCATTGAGCAAAAAGCATTTGTCCTGATGGTGGGGAGGGCAACTGTATAAGGAATTGGGTTGTTCAGTGAGGGTTTTTTATTGTTCTTTTCAATTTTCTCCAAGCTGGGTCCAAGCAGTGATTCCTGACTTATTGTGGAAGGGTATGTTTCCACCAGTCTTGAAGGAGTGATGGGCCCCCTTCTCAAGAGGCCATCCTTGAATTGGCCATCCTTGTTGGATAACTTTGTCCAGTCTCCATCTTTCTCTTTCTAGCTTGAGAGTGAGGTTGGCAGACATTTATAGAAAGCCATGGATGAAATACATTATTTGGGCCCCTTTTCAGTCTGAGTTCAGGCCAGGTTATAGTAGTGAGAGGCCATTTGGTTGTTTTTGTTAATGACCTCTGGAGGGCTCAGGATGCAATAATGCAACAATGTTTAATTCTATTTAAAATAAATTATTTTTACTTCTCTTGGATGGGAAGAAAGTTCTTTTGCTGATTTTATTTAAAAGGTGGAGAAGAAATGTATGTAAATACCAGTCTGTAGTATGGCTTACAGCCAGCTTGGCTTTCCATGTTTCCTAGATATCCCTAAAAATATGTGGGAAATCCTTATTTTTTTTTAAAAAAAAATAGACATACTTTTTGTTAAGAATTTTAATAATAGTGAAAGATAACACAAACTAAAGTCAAAGAAAAGAGAAGAAAGAAAATATTTAAAGAAGTGATTTCCAATCTTCTCTTCAACAAATACAGGCAAGAAGAAGTGATTTATTTAACATAATATTAAACGGGTAGCAAAAATACCCCCTTTGAAATTATGTTACATAAATCACTTCTTCCCACATCTCAACCCTTATTCAGCCACAAATCCACAAATTATTAATATTTCTCTCTAGGGTTAGAAAGAAAGGGCTCACAGATTTCATAAAAATATTTCTTCTTTCATCAAACATGTCAACTTTATATTCCTTTATTTTGCTCTTAACGTCTTTTATTCTTTTTATTCTTTAAGGTGGTGTTGTAGGATTTGATCTCCTTCCAAATTTTCTTTCTCTCATTTTGGGCACTTCTTTATGATTCTAACAATCCTATTTTGAATTTCCAGTAATGAATCAGTACCCAGATCGTTTTTCATCTCTTATTTTATTGTTTTGTATTATTTATATTTTCACTTTAGTTTTCATCTCTGCATAATAATATCCAATTTCTCTTTTATTCTCTAATATTTCAATATGAGAATATCCTCATTTTTAACAAAAAGTCAGAATAACAGGCATTTAGAAAGGCTGTGGAAGTAGGATGAGTAATCGACAAACACTAAGAATTTTCAGCTCAGATATTGCAGTTGCATTTGTCTTAGAGAAATGTGCTACAATAGCAATAAATTGGAGTAAAATCACAAATAGTAATGGAATTGAAATGCCAAATTGCCAAACCATCAGGAGCTATCAGAAAACTGATGATTATTCACTATGTATTATATCCCCATAGTGTTATTGATAGATTTACTTGCCCTGTAGAAATGAAGGTACAAGTTTATTTCAAATCAAACAAACTGTTGAGAAAGATAAGCATTGTTGGCTGATAGTGTAAATGACAGCCAAGAACAAGTATTGATTTCAGTTAAAATGGGAACTTATTGAATGTATAGGAAACAAAACATGAATATTAAAATAAAGTAATGAAAACATGAACAGAATGCTGGAAGGGAAAGCCTTACACAGTCAATTTCTACAAAAGGTCAAGGGGAAAGTAGATAAAGATAAAATCTGGCAGTGTCTTACAACTGGAACATTAAAAAAAGAAACTGAAGGCTTTTAGATAAGCTTTTGACAGGTACTAATGAAAAGGTGATTAAAATTGTATGGATATTTATTAGAAATTAAACTAGAAGAAGAACAAGTTAAAGAAACTATGATTGCTTGGGGGAAGAATTTTGGATATGGGATTGATCTAGAGAAATGGCAAAAATTGTGGTCTCAAAATTATAAAATGACAATGTCAACAGCATTTAAAGAAAATTTGTATAAGATGTTTTACAGGTGGCATTTCCCCCCGACAAGAATAGCAAGAATGTTCAAGAATAAATCCAAAAGATGTTGGAAATGTCATCAGATACCTGGCTCATATTACCATATGTGGTGGACTTGTGCAGATGCAAAAAATATTGGACTAAAATTCACATGTGGTTGGAAAAAATGACTAAAAAGCATATAGATTTAAAACCAGATATATTTTTATTGGGAATTCTACCTGATACATACAGCAAAGATTTAAAATATTTGATTGTAAAGGTACTAACAGCAGCTAGGATTGTATTTGCTCAAAATTGGAAAAATGAGAAAATACCATTGCAGGAGGAAATTATCAAGAAAATACTGGAATGTGCTGAAATGAGTAGATTGACATTTGAAATTAGAGAACAAGAGGATAAACAATTTTACAAAATTTGGGACCTTTTCTATCAATGGCTAGATAACAAAATATAGTAATAGAATATGTAGAATTATAGAAAATAATGAATATATAAAGATGTATTTCTTTTTTTATTATTATTATTACATATATAAAATGTTTTTAGGATAGATTTGGAAGGACTATATGAATTGTTATAAAATAAACTAAGTATAGCTATCTCGCAAAGTATGAATGAACAAAATTATCGTCAAATGATTGATTAATAATAATACTAGGATATTCAATTTCTGATAATATGAGTTATTATATAATGTAACTGTAATTGAGACTATTAAATCGATGAACAAAAAATTTGTAAACCAACCAACACACTGTTTGTACACTTATGGAAGAAAGTTGGATGTTTTTATGTTTTGTTTGTTTTTGTTTGTCCTTAAAAATCAGTAAAACTTAACCAAAAAAAGAAACTGAAGGCTTGATTTTGGTTGTATAGGTTAATGCCATCAAGCATAGATAATAGATAGACAGACAGACAGACAGACAGATAGATATTCCGTTATACATTTTTGACAATTTATCCAGTTTCATGTACCAACTGCACCTCATTTTACAAAAAAATTTTTTGTTTATAATTCAATGTAAATATCAACCATTTCTTCCACATATTCTCCCACAGACTGTCCAGCTATATATTATATCCAATTTCCCTGTTTTATCCTGCAATCTTTAACATCCTCTTTCTGTTTTCAATAAAAATGTATGCATCTTAGCAATAATAGGATCATCATTTGTACAGAGCTCTACATCAAATTCAGTGTTACCCTTTTCAAATTCATAATTCTTTTTATCCAACTTAAATCTTTTGATAAGCTGAGCATAAGGAAACAATGGCATGTAAAATCTTCCAACTTCAAGTTTTCTCTTGTTTTTACATTAAATTCTCCTTGGGAAAAATACAGTGAGTCAGCATGTTAACCATTTTTATTTAGCTATCATTTCCCTTCTAAAAAAAGGCTTCTTGGTGTGACAGCCATAAAGGGATTTTAGAAGACAACTTAGCTTTATATCTATTCCAAATTCTCAGTATGGTCCATATATTAAAATGATTTTTAAAATCTGTATTTGCCTTAACTTTGCTGTAGAACAAAAAGCTGTGCCATCTAAATCTTAAATCATTTCCTTCCAATGTGGCAGCATTCTGATAAACTGGACTTTTATTTCTGATTGTAATAAATATGCTCACCAGCTCCTTACTTTAGAATTATGGAGAGAGATGTAAAATAAAAAGTAACAGTAAGGATAGAACCATCTGCCACAAAACAGAAACAATGCTGTTTAAGCCCATGTCACACTGCACCAAGGGATGGAAAGAGGATGTAAAATGGAGAGAAACACTTGCCATCCGTTGGGTAACGCGATTCATCCGTTCTGTACTCACTGGGTCCATTTTACTTCCTCTCTATCCGTCCAGCATCCGTCGACTGAGGTTCCATCTGCTCAAAAAGTTTTGCGCTGCTCAAAACTTTTTGAGCAGAAAATGTATCCAACGCGTCCGTTCTGCATCCGCAACGCATACGGGGAACATCCATTCTGCATCCGACGTCATCTGTTATGCGTCCGCTACATCCGCTAGGCATCCGCTGCACATCTGCGCAACTCAAATCCGCTCCAGTGGTAAACGGACACAGGGAGGAAGCGAAACAGACGTGGAACGGATGTGTAGCATTAGTAGCACGGACGGAGAAAGGATGAAAGCGGATGCAGCTCACATAGAAAGCATTTAAAACGGAAAAAATGTTCGCAGAGGGGACCTATCTCGGATATTAAGGATGCCTAGAGGATGCAAAAGGACACCTAGTGGAAAACCTATATTTCCGATAAAAAGGGGGAGGAACTCACCTGGATCTCACTTTCAGTCCAGCAGCCCTGCTGTGCAGACCTCTTTAGCCTTCATCTGGCTCTTGCTCTTCCACAGCATCCAGTCATCTCTACCATGGATCATCACACACTCCTTTTGGTAGCCACCATCGTTCTACAACAGTGCAAAGCCATCTACAGGCTCTTTCACCTGTTCTACATGAAGAAAAGGAGGCGGCCAAGAAGCATCTGGGTCCGAAGGTGGATCGGGAGAAGAGCAGAGTACGGACTGTACAACAAGCTGATGGTGGAGCTGAGGAACGAAGACCCTCATGCATTCCAGAACTTCATGAGGATGCCTCCAGCCATGTTTGACGAAGTTGTGGAGTGGCTGACACCCAGGTTGACCAAGCAGAGCACCAACTTCCAGCCCAGCCTGGACCATGGGCTGAAGGTGGCACTGACTCTGCGCCAACTGGCCTCCGGGACCACCTACAGGAGCATGCAGTACGGCTGGAGGGTGCCACACAACACCATCAGCATTGTGGTCAGAGAAGTGGTGCAGGCCATCATCGAAGAATACCTGGAGGAGCTCCTCCAGTGCCCCTCCACTGAAGAAGGATGGAAGAAAGTTGCAAAGCAGTGGTATCAGAAGTGGAACTTCCCCCACACCGTTGGAGCCATCGATGGCAAGCACGTGGCCTGCAAAGCTCCAGCCAAGTTGGGGTCCATTAATTTCAACTACAAGGGCTTCTTCAGCATCATCCTCTTCGCCATGGTCGATGCTGACTACAAGTTCATGTACATCGATGCTTCAGGCAACGGGTCAGCTTCAGATGCCCAGGTATACAATGCCAGTGACCTCAAGGAGGGGCTGGAACGCAACCTCATCGTGGGCTTCCCAGATCCAGATCCCCTGCCCAACGACACACAAGATATGCCCTACTTCATCGTGGGGAATGATGCCTTCTCCCTCAGAACCTACCTCATGAAGCCCTATACTTCCAGATGCCTCACCCGTGAAGAGAGGATCTTCAACTACAGGCTGTCCAGGGCAAGGCGGGTGGTAGAGAATGCCTTTGGCATCCTGGCCAACAGGTTCCAGGTACTTCTCACCACCATGCAGCATCACCCAGAGACCGTGAGGAGGATCGTAGAAGCTTGCTGCATCCTGCACAATCTCATGTGCACCCGCTACCCAGTCTTGCAGAACAGGCTCGTGGACCTCCAACAAGGCAATGGGGACATGGAGCCTGGTGAATGGAGGCAAGGGCGAAATCTGATAGACACTGAGGATGTGCAAGGCCCCAACAGAGCCTCATGTGAAGGGAAGAAGCAGCACAACCTCCTGAGACACTGGTGCAACTCCCCAGCTGGAGCAGTGGAGTGGCAAGACAGGATGATAGATGCTTAATGGATGCTTCCTTCAGCCTGTCTCATCACACTGATGAGATTGGGCCATGTATGTTGGGTGGGCCTACAATGAACAGGGCATTTAATAAAGAGTTGTGTTTATGTTCAAATGTGTGGATCAATGCTTACATTGTTATTGATAATGAAGGGCCAAAGGTGTGGCACCTGGGAGGGTGGACCATACAGTCCCACTATGCTTGCACTGGAGGTTTATCTATCCCACAACTATCTTAACCCATCCCAAAGGTATCCCTGCCCATCCCACAGCTATCTTAACCCATCCCAAAGGTATCCCTGCCCATCCCACTGCTATCCTTACCCATCCCAAAGGTATCCCTGCCCATCCCACTGCTATCTTAACCCATCCCACAAGCATGCAAAGGCTTAAACCATTTCTAAAAGTTTCCACCAAGACTTTATTTAATAAAATAAATGAAGCAAGTGTGTGAAGCAAAGATAATCTTTATTAATAACAAGGTGTAAAAGAAAAATGACCCAAGACAAGTGTCCAAAGCAAAAATAAAGTCAACAGGTAGCCACCCAGTCTCTGGCACTCTTCTTGGTCACTCGGAGGTGTGCCCAGTCTCAGGGGTGAAGGGTCCAGGTGCTGTGTAGGTGGCTGCTGCTGGAGTGCTGGTCTGAAGCGCCACTGGGGTGCCTGGCCCCAAGAGGACAACAGGGGACGGTGTGTTGAGGAAGCTCTCAGACAGCTGGCTCAGCCCCGTGATGTTGAGAGCCCCTTCCTCCATGATGTGGGGTGTCAGCCCCAGTACCGATGACAGATGTTCTGAGGCCAGGCTTGGCTGTGGGGTGGAGGAAGGAGCAGTGTAGTGGGGCTGTCTGGTCTGCAGCTGGGTGAGGACTGGCGTCGGTGGCATCTGTGGCGTGGGTGGCATCTGTGGTGTGGGTGGCATCGGTGGCATTGGTGGCATCGGTGGTATCAGTCGTACCAGTGGCGTCCAATGAACTCCTGGTAGCCGTAGCCTTGGGAGGTGAGGGCCTGTGGAAAGCCTTGGAAGGGCTGTGACATCACCTGGGGTGGAGGAGCAGACCTGGACTGGGTGGGAGCAGGTTCATCTTGGTCTGGATGGTTGTGAAGCAGATCGATGATCCTGTCCTTCACCCCATGGTACTGGGGTTCTGCCATGTCCATGAGGGTCTGTTTCACATAGGTGAGGAAGGGCTTGCGGTTGGAGGATGAGGAGTCAGTGTTTTCCAGCTGAGAGAGGAGATCTACGCTGCTCCTGATGGTGTCTCTTATCTCCAGCAGGACAGTGTGGCTCTGTCCCTCCGGTTTGCCTCTCTCCCTTTCTGTGGAAGTGGAGCTGGGGGTGGATGCGGGTTGGGTTGTGGTGGAAGTGCCATCTCCTTTCTCCCACTGTGTCAGGGGGTCCTCCATGCACTCCGCCACGGGTTGTACAGCTGTCGGGGGGGGGTCTCCATCGTGGCACACTCCACAGATACCTGCCTGGAGACAGGAGCTGACTCTCTGCTGGAAGAGGACTGGCTCTCAGCAGGCTGCCTGAGAGAGAGGGTTGTGAGAGGGGCTGCTCTTCGGTGGCAGATCTCACCCTCCAGGAAGCTGCACTTGGCCATCATGTAGGTCTCTCTGTCTGTCAGCTTGACCGTGGCCTGGCCATATTTCCACCAGCTGAGGAGCACCTCCGAAGTGTAGCCCAGGCTCTCCGCCTTCTCTCTCCAAGCAGCCTGGTTCCTTTTGGTGTCCCTATAGAGGCTGTGTCCCTTCCACCATAGATACTCGTTCTCTCTCAGCCACTCCAGCACCTCATCCTCATGTTCCTCTTCTATGTTGTCTTGCCTCCTCTCCCGTTCTCGCATCGGCCTCTTCCTCCCTTTGGCAGGACCACATGGGCCCTCATCAGAGGGGCTTCCAGGTTGTAGGGGCTGCTCCTCCACACCACCCCCCCCACCACCCCCACCAGCAGCAGCAGCAGCAGCAGGACCAGCAGGACCAGGAGCACCAGCAGGACCAGAAGGATCAGGAGCAGCACCAGCAGAGTAAGCACCAGCAGAAGCACCAGCACCAGGAGCAGCGCCAGCAGAGTAAGCCCCAGCACCAGGAGCAGCACCAGCAGAGCAAGCACCAGCAGAAGCCCCAGAACCAGGAGCACTGCCAGCAGAGTAAGAACCAGCAGAAGCACCACCGCCAGAAGCAGCTTCAG
>BLBF01000010.1:27121407-27139617 GCA_015471245.1 Laticauda colubrina | reverse complement strand
AGAGTAAGCACCAGCAGAAGCACCACCGCCAGAAGCAGCTTCAGCAGAGTAAGCACCAGCAGAAGCACCACCGCCATAAGCAGCATCAGCAACTCCTCCAGAAGCAGCATCAGCAGAAGCCCCAGTAGAGCGAGCCCGGGCTGCAGAAGCCCCAGCAGAAGCAGAGTGAGGGCCAGGGGGTGGGAGGGTGGTCCTGTCCCTCTTGCCAGGGCTGGCAGCAGATGGCTGAGGTTTCTCTTCTTCCCCATGGTTGTGGGGTTGCTGGCTGGCTGGCTGGCAGTCAGGCTGGCAGGCAGGCTGGCAGGCAGGCTGGCACGCAGGCTGGAGAGCTGTGTCTGGAAGCAGGTCTTTCCTCTGAATGTTGACCTGCTTGGGAGCTGCTTCCCTTTATATCCGCATTGCTGACGCAATGCATCCTCCCCACATGCACAGTGAACGCTAGGCATCCGCTAGGCATCTGCTAGGCATCCACTAGGCATCCGCTAGGCTTCCGCTAGGTATCCGCTAGGCTTCCGCTCTGCATCCGCTTCATCCACTTGGCATCCGCTGTGCATCCGCTTCATCTGCTCGGCATCCGCTGTGCATCCGCTGTATCCATTTTGCATCTGCTTTGCTGTGCTCCCCCGGAAGCCTTGCGGATATGCCATCCACTCCCATCCGCTTCCATCCGCTAGGCTTCCGTGGAGCATCTGCTTTCCATCTGCCCTACGTCCTCCCCCCGTCCATTCCTTTCCATGTTGTCCGCTCTGTTTATGCAAATTTTTGCCCCTTTTGAGAGTGGATAACAATGGATGGAACATTTTTCTCATCTGCTGTGTCCTTTTTACAAACGTTTTGCATCCGTCGGCCAGTGTGACAGGGCCTTTAGAAAAAAATTAAGAGCTAGCATGAAATTTAAAAGGCTACAAGAATGAGAGAGAAAAACCAAAGTATCCTTTGCAAGATAAGAAAAAAATTCCAGCTATTGAACAATTTGTAATGTAATGTTCGTTTACTGCCCAAATTTAGAAATGGAATACTGGAATTCAGTAAAAAATTTGAACATAACTGTTTGCAGTAGCAATATTCAGCTACTGAGTTATGGATATTCTCCAAGAGACACAACTAATTCTATTCCTGTTCGTAAAGTTTGATGCTTTTATGCTAAGCAAAATTACTTTAAACTGAGGATAAAGTTAAGAAAAGTTGCCTTTGGTGTCCAATGAAATGCATGTTTTTTCCTAGTAGGTTGAATAAAATACTGGGCTGGATCTAGAATAAATTATCTGAACCTTGCTGAAGTCAGAAACATTTGGCATTGTACACTTGCTTCCAATACATTTAAGCTGTCCATTTTTTCAGAGGATAGATAACATTCGAAAATACAATGTATTAAAAATTTTTGAATCCCACCACTGCATACAAACCCCTATACAATAATTAATTGTGTGGTATATATCCAACCAGTAATAAAATTTGGATAATCAATGTCATAAACAGTTGCATTTGGAAACAACATTCCAAAAATGCATTATCTTATTGAGAATGCTGTGCTATTTATTTTCATTTTGACAAGTATTAAATTCTGCTATGTATCAACATGCTTTTAAGATTGTATAGTTTGCTTTCTAATTTTAATGCTATTCTCACATTTTATTGTATGGTTTTAGCAGCTCGATTTCTTATTTTTTCTTTTTTCAAATGCTAATAGATTTCCTAGGTATTTTTATTGTGTATCCACATATTATGCAGAAAATACAAACAAAAAGTTGTGGTGGTTTTTTTTTTTTTTTGTATCAACAATTGAGAAATATTCTCCTTCATTGGAAAAGTGTAAGTAGGAAACACCAGAATTATCACAGGAAGTTGTTTCTTTAAGAAACCTGAAGCAGTTGACTTATTGAATCAGATCATTCAGTATTAAGTTTAGCATTACTGATATCAAGTGGCAGGTACTCTCCTCAGTTTCAGATCTATGACACTGAGAGCTGACAACAATTGAATTGTGGATCCTTGGCATGCAAAGCATCTACTTTCCATTAAACCTCCCTTCAAAAACTTTGCTAATTCTGTTATATTTTGGCTATCTATTAAACTTTAAAAAGTGTAGTTTTCTTTGTGGTCTTATACATGTAATGTTATTTGGATTCCTCTGCTTCTTTTGCAATTAGTTAAAGGTATTCAAACTGTTCATTGAATGTAACTCCATTGCTAATACTAACTATGAACTACATTTCTTCTGCAAATGAATCTAGTGGCAGCTGAATTTTTAACATCTTGGAGTAACTGATATCATGGATACTTTCTGGATGCTTGACATCTAGCACCTGAGATCCTAAAATATTTTGGGCAAAATGGAATGCTGCTGTATTATATTAATGTCAATATATCCAGCCATTTATTAACAAGGGATTGTTTATAATCTGTTGGGGAATAAATATTTAATGAAAATCATAATTGTGTGCTGAACCCAAGTGCCAAATTATGATCCTGAGATAATCCTGAATGTTGGGTCATGTGTTTCATTGTCTTCCTTCTTTAGGCATTGCAAAGGCATCCAATCTTTTAATATAAATTTATACAACCACATATAACATTTTAAATATTAATCCTCTCCTCATCCCTTTTTTGATGCAGTTTCATCGTGAGCTGAGAATAGTTTCATACAAATGCCTGGCGGAGTTTCATAACTATTTTACCTTTCATTTTTATGATAAAAAGGGGAAAGTGGCATTGAGTTAATCCATTCTTGAGAATACCTTAAAATTATAATGAGGACAAGTGGAACAAAATATATTCAATCTCACAGTTTCTCTCCTGATTTCACCAGAATAGTAAATGGTAAAATATATTAATTCCTTATAATAAAAATGTAATGAGGACAGAAAATTGTGCAAAATGAATTAATTGCTAAAACAGAGACAGCGAATGAAGTCTGTACAAAAGAAGAAATAATGTAAACTGAGAGTAAATTTTTGAACTCCTATAATTATCAACAACATGTTTATTTAGGTCAGTGTGATTTAGCACATTCTGTGAATGCTGGACTATCTCTCTATGTGTTATGCACTGAGAAGTTGGATAATTTGATAAAGAGGATAAGCATGTTATATAACTAATTTCAATATTTGGCGTGTGAGGATAATGGAGCAACCTTGGTAGAAAACTACCATATTTAGAGTTCTTCAGATAAGAAAAAAGATTTGGATATTTGGGGTATGTTAGAGGAAATACTACAGAATATTTAGCATGATTTAAACCAGGCTGATTGAAGAAGATTCTCTATCTTTTATAACACTATGATCCACCTCCCCAATTATTTGCCTTTCAGAAAGCTCGACAATGATCATATTGGCCAAGGATTTTGGAAACTGAAATGTAGATATCTGAAGACCCCCAGGTTGATGAAGACTGTGCTAGATCCATATTCATCCAATAAAGCTGAATGGTGAAATGCCCTTCCAGAACCTTCTATAGCAAATATAATTGGTGAATGATTTCTTTGAATTTCTCTAACGAAAAGAATTTCTTAAAGGCAGACTATTGCCCTAACAATGGTAGTACCAACGCTGCTAAAAATGCACAATGGGTGGAATTCCCTTAATATATTTTTCTTGGGAATCAGTGGAAGTGTGGGAAGCCACACTTTGAAGGCTATTCAATGCAGGAGAGATTCAAGCAAAATTAAAATGCATGTGAGATCTCAGTAGGTTTAAAGCATGTGCAGAACTTATTTCATCTTTCTAAAACTGGCTGAAAATAACACCTTCAGCCCCTATATTTGTTTGGCAATACTCCAGTTGCAATCAACTCATAATCACCCAGGGTACTCTAAGTATGGTAGCAGTGTAGTTAGAAGGGAATTAATTTTCTCTTCTTGACAGTTGTTAGTGTAATTCATTCCCTTGTTTTTAATTGCTGCATCAAATTGCTTTGTGGAATATTCCTTGTCTCATCCCAAGAGAAATCCAGAGAATGTACCTTGCCTGGAGTAATTTGTACACATAACATACATCACACACACACACACACACACAGAGAGAGAGAGAGACAGAGAGAGAGAGAGAGAGAGAGAGAGAGAGAGAGAGATTTAAAAGGTTAACCTTATTAACCACATAAATATCTATGTATCCTACAAATATAAAACCCAAGGGACAGATGCAAGGTGTGATATGAACAGGTGTAACCTGATAAAATTTCAGACCTTTGATGTTACACCCCTGTTTGGCCCTTTACACAAACAGATTTATAACAATTTAACCAGATATAATTGTAAGCCTTCTTCTCCACAGTCTGGTGGGGTCCCTACTGAATTACGTAAATAATAAATGGCAGGCCCAGCTCCAGACCGAACAGTGCTGACTTTATACAAATTAATTAAGTAGTTAAAATTAAAAGGGGGGAAAATGCTACAATTTAATTAAACTTTTGGCATTTAACTATTTACTGGAGGTAGGAAACAAAGAGACCAGAATTCTATCACTGCTTGCATTGCAAATTCTTTGGAGCATAGAATTTGCAATTTCCCACGTTATTTTTCCCAGCTTTGCCAAAAAGCTTTTCCTACCTACCAATATACATTTCTGTTTCTCATGATGCCAGCCTAATAATGATTTCTATGACTTTACTAGGATGCCCATTCCTCTTTGATATGGGTTTCCCAGCTCTGGAAATCACTTGATTTGCCTGTGATCTCTTCAGTTAGCTCCTTGATTTCAATCAGTTCCTTGATTCCAGAAATAACCTGATCCTTCTTTTGTCGGTGCAGTTTGAGCATGTTTTTACTGGGAAAAAAATTGTTTCTAAAAATTATTTAAAGGGAGTATATTTTTAAAAATTTGAAAAAGCAATTGGTCTCAGTCACTGCAGTTTTATTCCATATTCCTCAGCTAAGATTTTGCTACAGGAACTCAGAAATGGTCTCAGACCAGGAAGTTGCATTCCCACTCAATGACTTGCCAAGTTGTAGGTCTGGATCTCTGAGGAGAGATGGTGCACATTGGTTATTTGTGGAAAATGAGAAGGGAGAGAGGGATGAAATATTTATTATAAGGTCCTCTTTTTGAATCCTCTCCCGGCCATCTCCAAAGTGACCGCAGTGTCTCCCAACTTAGCTTACAATATTTAGTCTGAGTTCAGCATGACATATTTTTATCTTCCTATTTTTTAGACAAGTTCGATGATCAGACCACTACAGTAATGTTTTAAAAGCTTCCAACAATCCCTAGAGGATACAGCTTGAATGAGAGCAGTTCTATATTCCCTGTCTTCAATTTTTCCATTGCTTGCATGCCTTATTCTATTAGGGTTGGCTTTTCAGAAGTTTCAGAGAAATTACGGAGAGTGGGAAGGAAAGAGAAAGAGAGAGAAAGAGATATTGAAGATCAATTACCAATCATAAGTCTACATCAAATTCCAACTTTTGTGTTTCTTTCTCTCTAGCTGTGTCTAGTATTCCTTTTCATTTTAGTTAAATGTCTTGCTTATGTAGTTTAGTTTAGTCAGGGGAATTTGAGCTTCATGGAAGAATGAATATAAGTATTTCATAGAAGTTTCCATTTACAGGTTGTCGTAAGTTACCATAGGTTGGAATAAAAAATGGGTTCAGAACAAGTAAAAAGTAGCTTATGCTATAGAAATCTAAAATAAGTCATGAATCTTCAGTAAAACAAAACCCTTGCAAACAGATTGACATAAAAACACTATGAGAATATAATTATCAGATGGCCACAAGGCAATTTACATTGACCTCAGGAAAATAAAATACTATTTCATTTGAACTTAAATAGTAAATATATAGATGTCCTCACAACCAAGAGTTTATGTTATAATTGTGGCAGGGTATCAATGCAATGTAGAAGCTAATAAATCTATGGGAAGGATACCCCTTTAAAAAAAAAAAGCACAGTCAAGTTGCTATATCTACTTGCCATTAACTTCTGAAACCTGAAGTTTCTACCTGGAACAGTTGATGACACAAATGGCCTAAGTTATGTTGGAAAAATATCCCTTCTCAAACACCTCGGTCTACAAGGGGAGATAATTGTCCCAGAACTTAGCTGTTTTAGGTCTGCACCATAGCTGTTTTCTATGAGAAAAAGAAGCTCAAGATTGTTCCATATTAACATACTCCAAATAGGCTATTCCTATTGGACAAGAACACCCGATGCTGATTGGTTACTTTTCTTGATGCTGATTGGCCAATAATAGCAAGCCTATGATTGGCCAATTAAAGCGGCGGGAAAAACAAGTAGCCGTCATTGGACACTAGCCCCGAGCAGCTTCTCTATATAAAGAGCTGCCGCGGCTCCTGGTTAAGCCCATGTCACACTGAACCAACGGATGCAAAGAGGATGTAAAACGGATAAAAAACCGTGCCATCCATTGGTTAACGCGATGTATCCGTTCTGTACTCACTGCCTCCGTTTTGCTTCCTCTCTATCCGTCCAGCATCCGTTTATGGACGTTTCATCCACTCCCAAAGTTTTGGGCTGCCTAAAACTTTTGCGCGGAAAATGTATCCAGTCCGTCCGTTCTGCATCCGCTCCGCACCCGCTACTCATCCGTTACGCATCCGCTATATCCGCTAGGCATCCGCTGCGAATCCGCAGAACTCGCATCCGCCTGGACGCAGGGAGGAAGCGGAACGGACGTGGAACAGATGCAGAACGGATGCAGAACGGATGCAGCACAGAAACAAAGCGTTTAAAGCGGAAAAAACGTTTGCAGAGGGGATCTATCTCGGATATTAATGATGTCTAGAGGATGCCTAGAGGATGCAAAGGAACACCTACACTGCCTATAAAAAGGGGGAGCAACTCATCTGCATCTCACTTTCAGAACAGCACCCCACCTGTGCAGACCTTTGGAGCCTTCATCTAACTCTTGCTCTTCCACAGCATCCAGTCATGTCCACCGTGGATCGTACCACAGTCCTTTTGGCAGCCACCATCCTTCTGCAACAGTACGAAGCCATCTACAGGCTCTGTGAACTCTACTATGGGAAGAAAAAGAGGCAGCCAAGAAGCGTCTGGTTCCAAAAATGGATTGGGAGAAGAGCAGAGTACAGACTGTACAACAAGCTGATGGTGGAGCTCAGGAACGAAGACACTCGGGCATTCCAGAACTTCATGAGGATGCCTCCAGCCATGTTTGACGAACTTGTGCAGCAGCTGACACCCAGGTTGACCAAGGCAAACACCAACTTCCGGCCCAGCCTGGAACCTGGGCTCAAGGTGGGACTCACTCTGTGCCACCTGGCCTCAGGGACCACCTACAAAAGCATGCAGTATGGCTGGAGGGTGCCACACAACACCATCAGCATTGTAGTCAGAGAAGTGGTGCAGGCCATCATCGAAGAATACAAGGAGGAGCTCCTCCAGTGCCCCTCCACTGAAGAAGGATGGAAGAAAGTTGCAGAGCAGTGGTATCAGAGGTGGAACTTCCCACACACCGTTGGAGCCATCGAGGGCAAGCACGTGGCCTGCAAAGCTCCAGCCAAGTCGGGGTCCACTTATTTCAACTACAAGGGCTTCTTCAGCATCATCCTCTCCGCCATGGTCGATGCTGACAACAGGTTCATGTAAATCGATGCTTCAGGCTACGGCTCATCTTCAGATGCCCAGGTATACAACACCAGTCACCTCAAGGAGGGGCTGGAAGGCAACCTCATCGTGGGCTTCCCAGATCCAGACCCCCTGCCCAACGACATGCAAAATGTGCCCTACTTCATCGTGGGGGATGACGCCTTCTCCCTCAGAACCTACCTCATGAAGCCCTACACTTCCAGACTCCTGACCCGTGAAGAGAGGATCTTCAACTACAGGCTGTCCAGGGCAAGGCGGGTGGTGGACAACGCCTTTGGCATCCTGGCCAACAGGTTCCAGGTACTTCTCACCACCATGCAGCATTGCCCAGAGACCGTGAGGAGGATCGTGGAAGCTTGCTGCATCCTGCACAATCTCATGCGCACCCGCTACCCAGTCTTGCAGAACAGGCTCGTGGACCTCCAACAAGGCAATGGGGACATGGAGCCTGGGGAATGGAGGCAAGGGCGAAACCTGATCGACACTCAGGATGTGCAAGGCCACAACAGAGCCTCACGGGAAGGGAAGAAGCAGCGCAACCTCTTGAAACACTGGTGCAACTCCCCAGCTGGAGCGGTGGAGTGGCAAGACAGGATGGTAGATGCTTAATGGATGCTTCCTTCAGCCTGTCTCATCACACTGATGAGATTGGGCCATGTATGTTTGGTTGGCCTACAATGAACAGGGCGTTTAATAAAGAGTTGTGTTTGTGTTGACATGTGGGGATGATTGATTACATTATTATTGATAATAAAGCGCCATAGGTGTGGCACCTGGGAGGGTGGACCATACAGTCCCACTATGCTTGCACTGGAGGTTTATCTATCCCACAGCTATTAGCCATCCCAAAGGTATCCCTGCTCATTCCACAGGTATCCCTGCCCACCCCACTGCTATCTTAACCCATCCCACAAGCTTGCAAAGGCTTAAGCCAATTCTAAAAGTTTCCACCAAGACTTTATTAAAAAAAAGCAATGAAGCAAGTATGTGAATCAAAGATAAACTTTATTGAACAACAAGCTGTAAAAAAAAATTCACCCAAGTCAAGTGTCCAAATAAAGTCCACAGGTAGCCAGCTAGCTGGTCTCTGGCACTCTTCTTGGTCACTCGGAGGTGTGCCCAGTCTCAGGGGTGAAGGGTCCAGGTGCTGTGGTGGTGGGTGGTGCTGGAGTGCCTGGCCTCGAGAGGACAACAGGGGACGGTGTGTTGAGAAAGGTCTCGGACAGCTGGCTCAGCCCCATGATGCTGAGAGGTCCTTCCTCCATGCCATGGAGTGTCAGCCCCAGTACTGATGACAGATGTACTGAGGCCGGGCTTGGCTGTGGGGTGGAGGAAGGAGTAGTGTAGTGGGGCTGTCTGCTCTGAAGCTGGGTGAGGACTGGCCTGGGTGGCATTGCTGTTGTGGGTGGCATCATTGCCGTGGGTGGCATCGCTGTTGTCGTTGGCATCATTAGCGTGGGTGGCATCGGTGGCATCAGTGAAACAGGTGGCAACGGTTTCGCCCGATGACTTTGTGCCTGGACTTGGAAGGGCTGCTGCCTGTGCTGCTGAACCTCCTGGTAGCCGTAGCCCTGGTAGGTGAGGGCCTGTGGGAAGCCTTGGAATGGGAGGGACATCACCTGGGGTGGTGGAGCAGGCCTGGATTGGGTGGGAGCAGGTTCCTCTGGGTCTGGAGGGTTGTGAAGCAGCTTGGTGATCCGGTCCTTCACCAGCTGGTACTGTGGATCCGCCATTTCCTTGAGGGTCTGGTTGACATAGGTGAGGAAGGGCTTGCGGTTGGAGGATGAGGAGTCGGTGTGAACCAGCTGAGAGAGGAGATCTATGCTGGTGTGGATGGTGTCCCTGATCTCCAGCAGGACATTGTGGTTCTGCCCCTCCAGCTGTCCAGCTCTTTGCCTTTCTGTGGAGGCGGAGCTGGGGGGGGTGGATGCGGCTAGGACTGTGGTGGACTCAATGTCTCCTTTCTCCCACCGCACCAGGGAGTCCTCTACGCACTCCACCATGCTTACCACACATGTCCGCGGGTTCTCCGCCATGGCACACTCCACAGAAAACTGCCTGGAGACAGGGACTGACTCTCGACTGGAAGAGGACTGGGTGGCAGCAGGCTGCCGGAGAGAGAGGGTAGTGAGAGGGGCTGCTGGTGCTCCTCGGTGGCCAATCTCACCCTCCAGGAAGCTGCACCTGGCCATGACATAGGTCTCTCTGTCCGTCAGCTTAACCATGGCCTGGCCAGATTTCTTGAGGTGCAGCTTCCCATACCAGGTGTGCATGTGTTTCCACCAGCCGAGGAGCACCTCCGAAGTGTAACCCATACTCTCTGCCCTCTCTCTCCAAGCAGCCTGCTTCCGCTTGGTGTCCCTGTTCAGCCGGTGTCCCTTCCGCCACAGATAGTTGTTCTCTCTCAGTCACTCCAGCACCTCATCCTCGTGCGTCTCCGCAATGGAGTATTGCATCCTCTCCTGTTGTCGCATACGCCTCTTACTCCCTTTGGCAGGACCAGATGGGCCCTCATCAGAGAGGTTCCCAGGTAGTAGGGGCTGCTCCTCCACACCACCAGCAGCAGCAGCACCAGCAGGATCATCATCATCATCATCATCATCATCATCATCATCATCATCATCATCCTCACCAGCAGGATCATAATCAGCATCATCATCCTCACCAGCAGGATCATAATCATCATCATCATCATCATCATCAGCAGCAGCAGCAGCAGCAGCAGCAGCAGGAACACCAGGACCAGGATCAGCAGCAGTAGAGTAAGCACCAGCAGGGCCAGCAAGTCCAGGAGCATGAACAGGACCAGGAATACGAGCAGTATGAGCAAGTCCAGGAGCACGAGCAGGTCGAGCAGGTCGAGCAGGACCAGGAGCAGCTTCAACAGAGTAAGCAACAGCAGAAGCCCCAGCACCAGCAGAAGCACCACCACCTGGAGCAGCTTCAGCAGAATCCCCAGCACCAGCAGAGTCGGGCAGGGGGCGGGAGGTTGGCCCTGTCCCTCTTGCCAGGGATGGCAGCAGGTTGCTGAGGCTTTCTCTTCCTCCCCATGGTTGTGGGGTTGCTGGCTGACAGGGAGGCTGGCAGGCACCAAGGCTGGCAGGAAGCCTGGCAGGAAGCCTGGCAGAAAGCCTGGCAGGCAGGCAGGCAGGCAGGCACCAAGGCTGGCTGGAAGGCAAGCTGGCAGGGCAGGCAAGGAACTCGAAGTGTCCAGCAGCAGGTCTTTCCTCGGAATGCTGGCCACGTGCGAGCTGCTTCCCTTTATATCCGGGGGGCTTACGTAATACTTCCCCCCCGCATGCGCAATTAACACGCAACATCCGTTCCACTTTTGCTGTGCGTCGGCTTTATCCGCTGTGCATCCGCTGTGCATCCGCTTCATCCGTTCGGCGTCTGTTCTGCATCCGCTGTATCCGTTCCGCATCCGCTTTGCTGAGGCCCCCCGAAAGCCCTGCGGTTGTGCCATCCGCTCCCATCCGCTTCCATCCGCTGTGCTTCCGTTCCGCATCCGCTTTCCATCCGCCCTGCATCCTCCCCGCGTCCGTGTTATTCGCTCTGGTTATGTAAATTTTTGCCCCTTTTGAGAGCGGATAACAACGGATGGAACATTTTTCTCGTCCGTTGTGTCCGTTTTGCATCTGTTGGCCAGTGTGACATGGGCTTAAAGAAGGACTTTCTGCACTAAAAAAAAGAGCTGAAGTTACGCTGGTCTCCGAGTCTCATTCTTCTGCGAACACAACACTGGTGACGAAGGTGGTATCCTGAGAGAGGAGACCAGTCGGGCATGTGGCATTGAGAAGAGAGCAGACAAAATGGCCGGAACCAACTCGCCACCCACATCATTCAACCCAGTAACAGAGGACTGGGAATCCTACATCGATAGATTCCTCATGTTCCTGGAGAGTAACGTTCTACAAGGAATCTCGGACAACTGAAAAAGAGCTGTGTTCCTGACACACTGTGGGCCCACAGTGTTCATGATGGCCAAGGCACGAGCGAAACCAGATGATGTAAAGCAGATGGCCTGGCCAGATCTAGAGAAGCTGCTAAAGGCTCACTACGCACCGACCATCTCCAGCCTCATCAGGAGACATGAGTTTTACAAATGAGACCATAGAGGAGGTGAGAGCATTGCATATTTTGTGGCAGCTCTCAGGGACATTGGAGGAGCCTGTGAATTCCTAAACATGGACGAAGCCATGAGGGATCGCGTGGTCCTCGGACTAAGAGATCTTACCCTACAAAGCCGGCTGCTAACCCAGCCAAAGATTACCATTATTGAGGCTATTGCTGAAGCCACGGCAGCAGAAGCAACCAAAAAATCAGTGGCAAAGATGCAGCAGATGAATGCCAACTCACCTAAGACACTGACCGAAACAAATCAGAGCACCGAGAAGAAGGCAGAAAGCGCACACAAAACCACTGCACGCTACGCAGACAGTGGATCATCTGGAATCGACAATGACGAAGAGGAGATCCATAGACTCCAGGCTGAGCGAGAGTGGCGACTGAAAAATAGTCGTAAGTCAGGGTTTCAGTGTGCTGGGTGCGGAGGAGACCACCCCCGTTCTGAGTGCTAGTTCTTTGATGCTGTGTGCCGGTACTGCGAATGGCGGGGCCACATCACACGAGTATACCGAAACTGGAAAAGCTACAGCCCCAGACGGAGGGACAACACACCACCAAGAAATAAAGAAAGGACAACGTACAGCCAGGAGAGTCGCAAAGGCAAAGGCAAGTGGCCAAACGAAAACTATAGGAAAGAGGAAACTCATTAAACCATCACCATCGGCCATTCTAACGCAACAAATGGCCAAAAGGTAAATGTGGCAGTCTGGATCGAGGGCCAAGAATGTAAGATGAAGGTCGATTCCAGATCGTACTTATCAATGGTACCATGGGATACCATAAAAAGACTAGTACCGCACATTGGCAGAGCTGAACTAGAACACCAATCGCTAATTTTAAAAGACTACCAAGGGAATAGAATACCGTTACTTGGACTTGGACACTTCCAGATAAGCTTCAAAGAACACCAAAGATATTGCCTCTAACCATAGTAGACTGGAACCAACCAAGCCTGCTGGGACTCAAGTGGTTAGAACCTCTAGGAATCGGAGTGACCGGCATTAACCGCATCGCCGATGCAGACTGGGAGGAGAACCTGATGAGAGAGTTCCAGGATGTCTTCGATGGAAAGTTAGGCAAGTACCGAGGGTCCCCTATTTCATTCAATTTAGACCCAATAATTGCTCCAATTAGGCTAAAGGCGAGGCGAGTCCCCTTCTCACTAAAACCCAAAATTGATGAAGAATTAAATAAACTAATAGCACAAGGCATTTTGGAACCAATTGACCACGCCAAATGGGAGACCCCAATCGTGACCCCAGTTAAGCCAGACGGGTCCATGAGAATATGTGGGGATTACAAGGCTACCTTAAACCATGCGCTACAACAAAGTGCATATTCTGTTCTGGAAGTACAACATCTACTACACTCATTGGGGAGAGGTAATGTCTTTGCAAAGCTCGACCTTGCCCAAGCCTACCAACAATTGCCAGTCGACCCTGAAACAGCAGAGGCACAAATGATCATGATTCATAGAGGAGCTTTCAAATGCAAAAGGCTACAATTTGGAGTCAGCGTAGCCCCTGGGGTGTTCCAAAGCCTAATGGAGCGATTATAACAAGGGATAAAAGGAGTAGTCCCATATTTTGATGACGTGCTAGTCTCAGCTAACAGTGAGAGACAACTAGAAGCCCGTCTCAGAGTGGTTTTACAAAGGTTCCAAAAAGTGGGACTCAAGGTAAAAAAAGAAAAGTGTAAATTGGCCACATTGAAAGTCGAATTCCTGGGGTACCAAATTGATAAAGAGGGCATCCACCCTACAGAGAAAAAGATCAAGGCAATCAAAGAAGCGCCTAGACCTAAAAACAAAGTAGAGTTATAAGCATTCTTGGAACTTATCAATTTTTACCACGTTTTTCTGCCACAGAAGGCAACAACGGCGGAACCACTACATAGACTATTAGACAAATCAGCCATCTGGACCTGGGGACAACGTGAAGAGACATCGTTCCAGCGGATAAAAGACCTCATCACCTCTGACTCGGTATTGATTCAATACAGTGAGACATTACCATTAACAGTCACTTGCGACGCATCATCATTTGATGTTGGAGCTGTACTTAGCCACATCCTGCCTGATGGGAGAGAAGCCCCCATCGCCTTTTACTCAAAGACTTTCAAAAACTGAACAGAACTATAGCCAATTGGACAGAGAGGCATTAGCGGCAATATCCAGCGTAAAACCTTTAAAATACCTTTACGGGAGGACTTTTACCCTTGTTACTGATCACAAACCCCTATTGGGAATACTAGCGGGAAACAGAGCCACCCCAAATATACTATCCCTGAGAATGACAAGGTGGTCCGAGTTCCTGGCAGCCTACAACTATAGACTGACCCACCGACCCGGTAAAGACATTTCCCAGCACCAACCATTTCCACCCTACAAATTGAGACTCTGTCAAACCTACCAATAACCGCAGCTGATATTGCCAGAATGACTGCAAGAGACAAAACATTGTCACAAGTATTAAACTGGGTAGGAAAAGGGTGGCCAGAAAATGAGACAGATATTACTTTTAAACCTTTCAAGAATAGGCAAACTGAACTGTCATTGCTAAAAGGTTGCATCCTATGGGGTGATCGGGTAATAATACCAGAAACATAACAAGAACAGGTACTGTGCATGTTGCACGAAGGCCACCCGGGCATCATGCGAATGAAATCCCTGGCCAGGAGCTACCTATGGTGGCCAGGGATGGACAAAGACATTGGGAAATGGGTTGAAACCTGTGGGAAATGCCAAAACTCCCGGCCTCCACCCCCTTCAGCACCTGTCCTAGACTGGGAAACACCAAGGGTCCCCTGGTCACAAATACATATAGACTTTGCAGGACCAACAAAAGGACATACATTTCTCATCATAGTAGATGCTTACTCCAATTGGTTGGAAGTAAGCCTCATGAACTCGACTACCACAGAAGCAGTCATTAAACAACTGCAAAAACTATTCACCACACACGGGTTACTGGACGTGCTCATCTCAGATAATGGCCCACAGTTTACTGCCTTACCATTCAAAAAATTCCTCATGGAACATGGCATATGACATGCCTTAACAGCACCGGGCCAACCGGCGATGAACAGAAGGGCAGAACGCATGATCCGGTATACCAAAGAAACTTTAGACAAACTAGACACAGGGGACATTCAGGAACGGATTGAAAAAATGCTCACCATACAGCACATAACACCAAACTCCACTACAAATAAAAGCCCAGCAGAATTACTAATGGCCAGAAAACTATGATCACAATTAGATAGATTACACCCAACATACGCTGCCGAAAAACCAACTGACTCATCCAGCAAGCATCGCAAATTCGAACCAGGAAACTTAGTCTATGCAAAGAATCTCACCAGCCACCCATTGTGGGTACCGGCGAAGATAACACAAATAATAGGACCACAGTCCTATAGACTAGAAACAGACGATGGCCGAACCTGGCGGAGACACATTGACCAGTTATGGTCATGAACACTAGAATGCACCACCGACACACCCAGACACGAAGAACAACACACCAGCAACACCACAAACATTACACAAAAATATCACCAGACCAACCAGAGAGGGGGGAGACCCCTCAATAACAAATAAGGGGGGGAAACCCTCCAGTAGAAAAAGAAACCCCTCCAGTAGAAAAAGAAAACCCACAAGACCAAAACATACACAATAAAAAACATTCACAAATAAATGCAAGTAAAAACGACGACCTACCCACAGAAGTATTCGACGAAGAGCAGGAGGCACAAGAAGATTTAGATGCCTTGTCGGAAAGGAGCAGCCGAGCTGACTCTACCAGCCCGAGTAGGCCGGGCGGGAGTGGCATGGCTGACTCTACCTTCCAGGAGGTTTGACAGAGAAGGACAGGAGAAACAGCGATCCCGTCTGAACCCACTGAAGACGATGACACAACTAAACTGCGCAGGTCAACTAGGCAACCTAGAAGCCCTGCCTACTTACGTGACTATGTACAGTAGGACCATACCAAGAGGGGAGGGGTGTTCCATATTAACATACTCCAAATAGGCTATTCCTATTGGACAGGAATACCCAACACTGATTGGTTACTTTTCTCGACGCTGATTGGCCAATCATAGCAAGCCTATGATTGGCCAATTCAAACGGGGAGAAAAACAAGTAGCCATCATTGGACACTAGCCGCAAGGAGCTTCTCTATATAAAGAGCTGCCGCGGCTCCTGGTTAAGACGGACTTTCTGCACTAAATAAAAAGAGCTGAAGTTACGCTGGTCTCCGAGTCTCATTCTTCCGCGAACACAACAAAAATCATTTTAAAAACCAGAGAAAAGGGTATGTGATATAATATAACTTGCAAACCAGTTGTCAGGTGTTCCCTTCAAAATCCAAGAAAGAAATGCTTAGACTCCTTTATATAGAGAAAAGATGTTTTTTACTGGAAATCAAGTGGTAGCCTTAAAAGAATTCTGAATCAGAGGAATTTATGCGCGAAAAACACATATACAAAGTGATGGTAACATTCCCACCCACAATAGTTCAAACTGTCCACCCAATGGAAGTTGTGTATTATATCATGTGGGTCATGTTCAGGTGGTGATGCAGACATCTGCCCATTGACCTTGGCCTATTTTTATAGAGTTGCGACTGCGCAGTAAGCAAGCAAGTAAGCATAAACAATAAAGTTTTCCCCCAAGTTATACAGTTCATTCTCTAAACCTTCAGCACATTTCCCATACCCACAAAGCCCAAAGATTTCAACCCCTCCTCCCAGTTACTATGGCAGCTGAAAGATGTGAAGGAAAGGAATCTTGAAGGCTGACACCAGTATTGTCCAATTATTAATTGAGCTATGGAAGGGAATCCAATGAGGGTATTGTGGCATCAGCAGTTACTTTGATTCTAAGTATTATGAATAATTGTTTTCATTTATATTACTGTCCAAAGTTACCTGATTTTGGAAGGCAAGACTGGTTTAGTAAATAACTATCTTAGGAGGAGGGGGAGGGAAGTTGAACAGGATTTGACCTGCTACATGTTTTTGAAATTTCCACTGATGTACTTCTTTAGCCTTTAAATTTAATTTATCTGCTGACCAAATAGCCTTTGGATACTTTATTTAGTTGGTATTTACATTAGAGAATAATTAGTTCTTGCTCTCCTGCTCTTTGTGCAGTGTCTGGAATAAAACTAATACTCCTTTTTCTCTATTATGATTCTACCAATTCCTTGTTGCTGCTAAAAGGAAGTTTTTTTAATTTATGTTTTTTACTAAGAGTCCAATCAAGGTGGTCATTTTGCGTCATTATTATTATATACAAAAATGTAAAATCACAACCACCAATTCTTTAGCTCATATTAGCTTTCATATCTGTTGAGTTCTTCTGAAGAGTGTAGGATATCATAATGTATCAACATGGTATATGTGCAGATCTGAACAGTGTCTTTTGTAACTGACAGTTGGAAATTTTTGTCATTGCACAGATTTTCTATGTGCTGTCCAATATTTCTTGGATGGAACTCAGTGTGCTGATAATCACTGGGACCCTCATGGCCAGTTTATGCCATCAAATTTGATTTTGATTTTCAGACCTTGTTACTTTTTGATCTTCTCCAATTCTTTGCTTTCTATTCTACTATTTCTTGGTATTGCCACATCAATTATCCACACTTTCTTCATTTCAACCATAGTTAAATCTGGCGTAGTCAAGACTTCATTAATTTGTATTCTATTATTATTATGGTTCATCATATAGCCAGATGTTGAGAATTGATTTGGCATTCTTATCCACCTATCAAGTCCTTTCCAAGAACCTGGGATGTTTTATGGTGTTAAAGTATTGTCACAAGATGTAAGCTTTCCATGTAAAGTTGTCTTTTGCAATTGATTGATGATGTTTTTATCAATGTCAGTGGTGTTCAAATAGTATTCCAGATGTTTGAGATTGCACCTAAGACACATATTACTATTGGTACTATCTTTGCTTTCTTTTTGCTGTACTCATTCTATTTCTATTTTTTAAATTTATATTGCATCTTTATTGTTTTTACAAACTACTCAAGATGACAAACATATCCAACAAACCTATTTTCCTCATAACAGCAACATTGTGAGGTGGGCTGGATTGAGAGACAGTGAGCCCAAAGTCACCCAGCTGGTTTCATGGCTAAGGTGAGACTTGAATTCATCATTTCCTACTTTCTACAGTAATCTGATGCTTTAACTCTTTGCAGGTCTTTATATTTTGTAATGTTGTCCAGTTCTTTGTCTTCTATTTTGCTGACTACAAGTATTGTAAAGTCCACTAAGTAAATTTTTTGGGTCTTTTTTTGCTGACTACAAGTATTATAAAGTCCACTAAGTAAATTTTTTGGGTCTTTCTTACTGACAATTGTTAATGCACCTGTGGCAGGTGCTTCTTCTTCTTCTTCTTCTTCTTCTTCTTCTTCTTCTTCTTCTTCTTCTTCTTCTTCTTCTTCTTCTTCTTCTTATTATTATTATTATTATTATTATTATTATTATTATTATTATTATT